>CM053403.1:50601736-50778429 GCA_028644305.1 Xerus rutilus | reverse complement strand
AATGGAAAAAAGCTTTATTCTTGATGTACATCACTTTTAAATCTTGTTTGTGCAAAGGATTTTAAAAATTACAATTTCTTATTTTTATATTAGCACCTAGCACATTGTTTAGTATGGGTCAGACACTCAATAAAGAATCTTTGAGGAAAAGATAATAAAAAAGATTTATTGCAAGAAGACATAAAAGCATTCCTTAGAATCTCATTTCAAGTTGCTCTATGCTTTTTGCCTATTTATCTTCCTAGATTAATTTTTCACACCTTTAATATCTCCCTGAAAAGCAATTACAAAATTTGAGGAAATGAGTTCACATTTGTAGTGTTTCTTTAGCAATCCCTCATCAAATGTTAGGAAATTAGGAAAGTAGGGGGCAGTGCATATGAGTGATGTTCAGTTAAATTGAATGAGTAATCATCTAGGTCACATTTAAACTAATTCGGAAATGGCAGGAAGAAGTAAGAAGACACAAGATAAGTTGAAAGAAGGAAAAGATGTAGAAATATAGAAGCAAAACAAATAATTCAGAACATGTTTTGTTTGTCTTTAAATCTTTTCATTTGATTTTAATGTGAAATTTAGTGATCATTTTCTATTTAGGTAGTTGAGGTATTATAATTGTATCTAATTGATGTGTAACTAAATTATATTTTCCTATCAGAATTAAAAATAATGTCAACTGAACTGAATCTCATTTCCACCTTTTTTCTGCTTATAATTCGTTAAACTACCATTTCAACAAATATCCATCATGATTTTAATGTGCAAGTCATTGATCCAGGACACAAAACAAATAAAACAATTTTGTTACCTGGAAAAAGGAATAGCTTTACAGAGGAAACAGAAGCAAAGTTACTAAATATGCAAGTATTCACACATTTTTTTCAGCCACATGCTCTCTATTAACCTTCGCATGCAAGTAACAGTTTTTTTCTGGGATTGTTTTTACAAAAAATCGGGCTCCCTAGGAAAAAGAAGGAATGTAATAGCCTATTAAAATGTATTTATTAATAAACTAATGCCATTTAGTTATTAAAATATGTACTAATATGTTGTTACATATTTCCCATTTTAAAATGACTTATAAGGAGGCAAAGATCACATTGTTCTTATGCCCTTAGCAAAGCATTCTTAAAAAAATATAGTCCATAATAAATGGCCAATAAATGTTTGCTACATTTATAGGCACATAGAGATACTATTAATGGCATTAAAACACAGGAGGAGCAAGTTTAAAGTTTAATCAAGTGGGACTGTGACGATCTATTTAGCTTCTGGTGTTTGTATTTAACATTTGTTTATTGAAGAAACATTCATTGAGCACCTAAATAATATTTTATGGGGAGGAATACAAATAACAATTAGTGAGGCTGAAAATAAATAACAAAGAAACTAGAAAACATTGTATAAAATAATAGAAATCAATCGAGAACTTTCATATAAAAATGGAGGGGGTGTGATTGATCTCATTTGTTACCTAAGTGTGTAATACTATTAACCTTTTATATTTAGGTAGACAAAGAAATCACAAGCACTTGCTTCAATTAAAGTACCTTTTGGTTGTTTTTGTTATTAACATAAAAGTGTAGCTCAGCGGTAGAGCGCTTGCCTCGCATGCGTGAGGCCCTGGGTTCGATCCTCAGCACCACATACAAAGCAACAAAATAAAGACATTGTGTCCATCTACAACTAAAAAAAATATTTAAAAAAAAAAAAAAAGTCTATTCACTATTCAAAATTGTAAATACCTACTTAAGGAATTTATTTAACTCTGGTTTCAGAGTTGGGAGTTATTTAGAAATACACTAAACTGGCTGTGGATTAAAGTTATTGGAAAGCTACAAAGAAAACTTTTTGAAAACTTCATCAGTCTTCCCTTTTTTATGATAAACAAATGTCTTTTCTTTTGAAAATACATATAACTATGTTATTCCTCTCTTACTTTCCTAATTTAAGCTGGCATTGTTTTTGTTTTTACAAAGATTATTTTGGTCTGAGTAATGGGGAAAAAAGTCTAGCAACATTTCTCTGCATCCTGTGGGTTTTCTTCTAAGTTGTACTGAATATACTTAAGATCCTTTATAAATCATGTTTATAGAATCTGTGAAGTTCAAATTTATTTAAAAGTCAATATACTATGTACATGTAATTGAACATAATCTAAAATAGTTAATACTTGATTTGCTTCAGTTTCACAAAGTGTATTATAGATTTAATTACAAAACTACATACATATTTATTAAGAGATTTAATTTAAATACAAGTGAACAAAACTTCTAAATACAATAAAAATGATATAAAATATCTACATCAATAAGATAGGACAAGTCAAATAAGTGGCTGTCATTAAATACAACTCATTTAAACATGAAATAAAGGCAGATAGGATATATATTTATCCATATATATATGGATTTGCATACATATGTATATACCACATGCTTATATATAGTATATATGTTATATGCACTCACACAGAGTTGACCTAATGTGTGCATATATATGTGTATGTGTGTGTTTGTGTATATATGTGTGTGTATGTGTATACATATATATAAATATATATATATGTATATATGTATGTATATATACAGAGCTGACCCTATGTGTCTGCAGGTTCCATATTCATCAATTCAATTAACCATAGATTGAAACTGTTTGGATAATAATTGTATGTGTACTGAAAGTATGCACACACTTTGGTCATTATTTCTTAAAAGCAGTATAACAACTTTTATGTTATCTACTGTAAGTAGCCTACAGATTATTTAAAATATACAAGATGATGTGTTGAATTTATATGCTAGCACAACACCTATACCATCTTCTATATGGGAACTGAGCATCCTTGGATTTTGGTTTCCACAGAGGATTCTGAACAAATCCTATGTAGGTATCCTGGGACAACTGTGAAATATATATACCTTGACATAGGATTCTATTATGTCTTAATGATACCATCAAAAGTTGGAAATAGATACAAATAAATTTTTTTACAGTGATATGAAGCTCACTGTGAAGATAATTCTCAGCTAATCAACCAGATAGATGATTTGGACACCCAAACAAAAAGATATTTTAGCCACATATAATTATACATATAATTGTACAAAAACCTCATGAGAAAAGACTCATTTAATTACAGATGAGGAAAATGAGGTATGTACTAAGTGAAAATAGGGTTCCTGTGATTTTCTACTAGTTTTGAGCCCAGAAAACCCATTTTCTGACTTTTGTGTATTATACCATCATCTCCAGAATATAATTTCATTCATTCTTTTTAAACATTTCACCATAAAATATACTTATGATTTGTTTTTCATATTATAATCATTTTCTCTTTTCACTCTTTCACATATTCCATTTCTATTTTTTCTTCTTAAATGTTAACATTTTTCAAAGAGATGAGAATAGATAAGAGGCAGTTATATTCCCAGAAACAAATTCTATCAAATCTTAATAAGATTTATATATATTTAAAATGTTTTTCTTTCTAAATATTAGAGAAATAAAGACATAATTGAAGCCTATTTTTCTTCCCTAATCTATTTTCTTTCTCTGTGAGATAGCTAACTTATGATATCTGTGTTTAGGATTTCATGTAAGAATATAATTTTATAAATTCATGTTAAATACATTTGCATATATTTGCTAGTTATGCATAAATCCATAATTATATTGTTATATAATTGGCTGTTTAATTATTTAGCTATACTTGAAGTTGAACCCAGGAATGATCTACTGAGCTACATCACTAACTTTATTTATTTATTATTTATTATATTTTGAGACAGGGTCTTGCTAAGTTGCTGAGGCTGGTCTTGAACTTGTGATCCTCCTGCTTCAGACTCCTTAAGAGCTGAGATTACAGGTTTCTACCACTGCCTCTGGCTCTTAAATTTATATAGAATAGTTTGTTGAACTATCTGAAATTGTAAATACTCCATTGGAGCAATGATATATACCTCTGGAATATAGAGAGAGTAAACTAATTTATTTCATCCTCTTCAATATTCTGGAAGACAGATGATAGAAGGAGTTCAAAAAGAAGTTCAAATGTGAATAATGAAACAGAATCCTCCTTGTCCATTCATTTAAAGCTATAATATGATTGGATCAGCAAGAAGACCCATGAAACCTTAGTGAAATGAAATAATATGAAAATAGAATTGAAAAGAATTTCAATAACTAATTCTATTCCTCTTAAATAGATAATAATCAAAAGTCTTTAACCTTATAGAAATGTGAAGTATGTATTTTATGTTTTCATTTAACCTCAGTTTGAGACATGTAATTGGAAAAATTAATTTTTGACATGAGAATCATTTGCAGTATATTGTAATACTATAGAATTTTACTAATAAGTCAGTATGTTAATGATAAATTATTCAACTTTTGATTGTAATGCTAATCTCACAGAGATTGCTGAAAAATGTAGTTCCTTGTTTTTACTAATGTGTCTATTTTTATTTGTTTCTATTTTAGCTTCTTCTATCAATTTTTTCCAGAATTTTATTGAGGAAAAATTGAAGTACAGTAAAATGTACATATTTGAATTATGCAATTTGATCAGTTTTGACATGTGTGTAAACAACACAATCAATATGAAAATATTTCCATTACATTTTAATTTGAGCTCATGCTCAAATTATTATTTTTTTTGCAAAAAATTATTTTTTTCTGCATGATTTATTACATTAGAAATCAATCACCTTGAGATATATAGAACTCCATCCCCACATCAACTATTTCAAAATTAGATGACACACCTATAAATATCTCAGAGGTCAAGGAAGAAAGAACAAGAAAAGTAAATAACAAATGCTTTGAACTAAGTAATAATAAAAGCTTAAAATATCAGGATATCTGGGATGAAACAGTACTTACATGAACATTTATAACAAACTACTTGTATCAGAAATAAGCTAGAAGAACAATTGAATTATTTTCAGGTTATATTGTAGGAAGGAAAACGTAAGAGTAAGAGCAGAAATATATGAAATAGAGAAGAAATAATACAACTAAATTTTGATAAAAATAAATCAAATCCAGCACAAAGCAAGAACAGAAAAATTAATATCACTAGAAAGGGAGCAATCAAAATAACCTTCCAGATGCTAAAAATATATTAAAGTAATATTACAATTGTATGCCAACATATGTGATAGCTTATATAACATGGCCCATATTAGAGAAGGATCCATGCACTACTGAGAAGAAAGTTATTCAGTCATTGATGGATGAAATATTCTATTTATGTCTATTAAATCTATATTATTAATTGTATTTTTTACTTGTGCAGGTTCTTTATTTAGTTTTTGTTTGAGAGGATCTATCCAGTGGTGAGAGAGGTGTGTTAAAGTTACCCAGTATTATTGTGCTGTGGTCTATTTGATTATTGAATTTGAGAAGGATTTGTTTGATGTACACAGATGTTCCATTGTTAGGGACACAAATATTTATGATTGTTATGTCTTGTTGATGTATAATTCCCACAAGCAGTACTAAATGTCCTTCTTTGTACCTTCTGATTAACTTTGACTTAAAGTCCACTTTATCTGATATGAGGATGGAAACTCCTGCTTGTTTACGTGAATCATATGAGTGATATGTTTTTTCCCATCCTTTCACCTTCAGTCTGTGGAAGTCTTTGCCTATGAGATAAGTCTCTTACAACAGCCTATGGTTGGGTTTTGGTTTTTAATCCAGTCTGCTGGTCTGTGTCTTTTGATGAGTTGAGGCCATTAATAATCAAAGTCATTATTGAGAAATGGTGTCTATTCTTGGGCATTTGGGTTTATTTCTAGTTTTTAATTTGAATTAATTTCTTTGATTATTCCTTTAGTATAGTTCCTCCCTTTGCTGGTTTTTACTTTTTTTTTTTTCAGGTCATCTTCATGGTATATTTTATTGAGAATGTTCTGTACTGCAGGCTTTCTAGTTCAAATTTTTTTGACTTTTGTTTATCATGGAAGGTTTTTATTTCATCTTCAAAGCTGAAGCTTAATTTTGCTGGATATAAGATTCTTGGTTCACATCCATTTTTTTTCAGAGCTTGGTATATGTTATTTCAGGACCTTCTAGTTTTGAAGGTCTGGGTTGAGATATCAGCTGGTCTGAATTGGTTTCACCCTACACATAATCTGATATCTTTCTCTTACAACCTTTAAAATTCTATTCTTATTCTGTATGTTAGACATTTTTATTATAATGTATCTTACTGTGAGTCTGTTGTAATTTTGTACATTTGGGGTCTCGTAAACCTCTTGTATTTGATTATCCATTTTGTTCTGTGGGTTTTGGAAATTTTCTGATATTATTTCATTGAAATACTTGTGCATTCCTTTGGTTTTTATCTCTGCACCTTCATCTATCCCAGTAAAACTTAAATTTGGTCTTTTCAGGTTATCCCATGGTTCTTGAAAGTTCTGTTCATGGTTTCTTAACATCTTCTCTTCATGGCCAACTCCATTTACAAGATTATATATTTGTTCATCATTGCATGAGGTTTTGTCTTCCAAGTGATCTAGTCTGTTGATGATGTTTTCTATTGAAATTTAGATTTGGCTTATCATTTCCTTCATTTTGAAAATTTTTGCTTGTTTCTTTTTCAGAATCTTTGCCTCTTTATTGAAGTGATCTTTCACTTCCTGTATTTTCTCTCTGATTTTATTTCTTATACCATCCTTTACTTCACAGATCAGTTTAAATATGTACATTCTAAACTCATTATCTGACATTTCTTTCACTGTGAAATTGACAGATTCTGTTAGTAGAAACCTACTTTTGTTTGGGGGCAATTTATTCCCTTGCTTTTTCATGATATTTGTGTGTCTACTCATCTAACAGTATGAATCTGAGGCAGGAGTTTCTACTCTGTGGACTTGTAGTGTCCCTGAAGGTTTCCAATAATTCACTGTTTAAGGGGAGACAAACAATAACAACCAATGCAAAAAATGTAAAGCATTAAACCAAATAGTTCCTACTATAACATCTATAATTTTAATGATCACAATAAACAGAAATATGATCAGTTATTGCCTACAATAAAAACAGCAAGTTTGCAAAAGTATTTACAATTTCAAATGGTAGAAAGGGAGAGAACAGAAGTGATATAGGATGTGATGATTATGGGGATGAAAAGAAATAAAAAATTAAAGGAAGAGTGAAGAAGAGAAAAATAGAGATTGATTGTTAGCAGAAGAAAAGAGAGAATCAAGAGAAATAGGTAGGAGAAAAGATATATATAAAGTAAAAATTTTTTGAAAAATTAAAAATAAAAAAAGAATAAAAAACACAACAAAAATATACTAATCAAATATCCTTGTTCAGAAAAAATACTAATCCATGAAAAATGACTGGCTTCAAAAATGCTAGGAATGAGAAAAATATGAATATGTATAAATGTCTATGTACCATTAAGGTCAGAATTGAACAAAGAAAAATAATAACAAAAAAAAGATCTTAATGAAAAGCTGAAGAATTCTTTCTATTGGAGTTCAAAAGATTCTTAATTCCTCTTCTCAGCAGATTTAGGTGGGATCAGCTGGAGGGTTATGCTCCACCATCTGGATTGCTGGAGTAAGAGAAATAATCCTATAGGCAGAATTCCTGGAGGTAGAGTTTAGGCTTAGGTGGACTCCAGCCTGTTTGCTGAATGCCAATAGTTCTGGAGATTTTAAAATCAGTGGAAAGAATGCTCTGAGTTATGGTTCTGGCCCTGCTGTGACAGTGGCTATGCTGTTGAGAATTTCCTCCTTATTTTATTATATCCAAATTCCTGAGTCCCTGATAAGCTTTGAATGTCCAGTTTTAAATTCTAGTAAAGTCCTCTTGTTTTTTGTTTTGTTTTGATTTTGTTGTTGTTTTTGTTCACCCATTTGCTGAGAAAACTCTTGTCTATTTTCTTGGATTCACTCATTGGAGCAGATGGAAAGCAATCTCCTCTATTCTGCCATTTTGAAAACCTCCCCCTTTTTTATCATTTATACCAAGATTGGTACTCTTGAAACAAAATACAAAGTAGTATTATATTACTGTTCTAAATGGAATTTAGTTTTTGCATAAGTGAAGTAATTGCATCAACACCAACAATTAACTACTATCTTCCTTGTTTTTTTTTTTTTAATTTATTTAATCTGCTTAGGTATACATGAGAGCAGAATGCATTTATTTGATTGTACACAGATGCAACACAACTATTCATTTCTCTGGTTGTACATAATGTAGAGTCACACTATATGTGTAGTCATACCTAAACTTAGGGCAATGATATCCATCTCATTCTACCATTCTTCCTGCCCCGAGGTCCCTTCCTCTTTGACCAAAGTTCTTCCATTCATTACATACCCCCCATTATGGATCAGCATCCACTTATCAGAGAGAATATTAAGCCTTTGGATTTGTGGATTGGCTTACTTCGCTTAGCACAATATTTTCCAACTCAATCCATTTACATGCAAATGTCATAATTTTATTCTTTTATTGCTAATATTTCATTGTGTATATATACAACAATTTATTTATCCAACCATCTATTGAAGGGCATCTGGGTTGGTTCCACAGTTTGGCTATTGCGAATTGTGCTGCAATAAACATTGATGTGACTGTGTCATTGTAGTACACTGTTTTTCAGTCCTTTGGGTATAGACTGAGGAGTGGCATAGCTGGGTCAAATGGTAGTTCCATTCCAAGTTTTCTATGGAATCTCCATACTGCTTTGCAGATTGGTTGCACCAATTTGCAGTCCCATCAGCAACATGAGTGTGCCTTTTCCCCCACATCCTCACCAACACTTATTTTTGTTTGTATTCTTGATAACTGCCATACTGACTGGCGTGAGATAAAATCTAAGAGTAGTTTTGATTTGCATTTCTCTAGTGGCTAGAGATGTTGAACATTTTTTTCATATATTTGTTAATCATTTGTATATTTTCTCCTGAGAAGTGTCCATTCACCTCCTTAGCTCATTTATTGGTTGGGTTTGTTTTTTGGGTGTTAAGATTTTTGAGATCTTTATATATCCTGGAGATTATTGCTCTATCCAGCATGCGTGTGGCAAAAATTTGATCTCAGAATGTGGGCTCTCCATTCACATGATTGATTATTTATTTTGCTGAGAAGAAGCTTTTTAGTTTGAATCCATCCCATTTATTGATTCCTGATTTTATTTCTTGCACTTTAGAAATCTTATTAATGAAGTTGGGGCCTAATCTGACCTGAAGAAGGTTGGGGCCTACTTTTTTCTCTATAAGGTTCATCGTCTCTGGTCTAAATCCTTGGTCCTTGATCAACTTTGAGTTGATTTTTGTGCATGATGAGAGAAAGGGATTTACTTCCATTTTGCTGCATATGGATTTCCAGTTTTCCCAGCACAATTTGTTGAAGAGGCTATCTTTTCTCCAATGTATGTTTTTGGCACCTGTGTCTAGTATGAGATAACTGTATTTTTGTGATTTGTCTCTGTGCCTTCTATTCCATACATTGGTCCGCTTGTCTGTTTTGATGCCAATATAATGCCATTTTTGTTACTAGAGTTTTGTAGCATAGTTAAAGGTCTTGTATTGTGATGGCTTCTGCTTCACTCTTCTTACTAAGGTTTGCTTTAGCTATTCTGGGTCTTTTATTTTTCCAAATAAATTTTACAATTGCTTTTTCTATTTCTATAAGGAATGATTTTGGGATTTTAATTGGAATTACATTGAATCTGTGTAACACTTTGGGTAGTATGGCCATTGAGACAATATTCATTCTGCCTACCAAGAGCATGGGAGATCTTTCCATCTTCTAAGATCTTCTTCAATTTCTTTCTTTAGTGTCCTGTAGTTTTTATTGTAGAGGTCTTTACCCTCTTTTGTTAAATTTATTTCCAAGTATTTTATTTCATTTTTTTGAGGCTCTTGTGAATGGAGTAGTTTTCCCAATTTCTTGTTCAGAGGATTCATCACTGATGTATAGAAATGCATTTGATTTACGGGTGTTGATTTTACATCCTGCTACTTTGCTGAATTCAATTATTAATTCTAGAAGTTTTCTGGTGGAATTTTTGGAATCCTCTAAGTATAGAATCATGTCATTGGCAAATAATGATAATTTGAGTTTTTCTTTTCCTATTTGTATCCCTTTAATTTCTTTCATCTCTCTAATTGCTCTGGCTAGAGTTTCAAGGACTATGTTGAATAGCAGTGGTGGGAGAGGGCATCCCTGTCTTGTTTTCATTTTTAGAAGGAAACCTTCCCATTTTTCTACACTTAATGTTGGCCTTGGGTTTAGCATAGATAGCTTTTACAATATTGAGGTATGTTCCTACTACCCCTAGTTTTTCTGGTGTTTTACACATGAATGGGTGCTATATTTTGTCAAATTCTTTCTCTGCATCAATTGATAGAATCATATGTACTTATCTGTAAGTCTGTTAATGTGATGGATTATGTTTATTGATTTCTGTATGTTAAATCAACCTTGCATCCCTGGAATTAACCCCACTTGATCATGGTGCACTAGTTTTTAATATGTTTTTGTATGTGATTCGTCAAAATTTTATTGAGAATTTTTGCATCTATGTTCATCAGGGATGTTCATCTGAAATTTTCTTTCTTTGATGTATCTCTGTCTGGTTCTGGAATCAGGATGATACTTGCCTCATAGAATGAGTTTGGAAGGGTTCCCTCCTTTTCTGTTTCTGGAATAATTTGAGGAGTATTGGTATTAATTCTTTGTAGGTCTTGTGCAACTCAGCTGATAATCTGTCTGGTCCCAGAATTTTCTTGGTTGGTAGGCTTTTGATGGTTTCTTCTATTTCCTTGCTTGAAATTGATGTTTAATTTGTGTATGTCCTCCTGGTTCAGTTTGGTAGGTCATGTACCTCTAGAAATTTGTCAGTGTCTTCATGGTTTTCTATTTTACTGCAGTATATATTTTCAAGATAATTTCTAATTATTCTCTGTATTTCAGTAGTGTCTATCATGATGTTTGCTTTTTCATCACAGTTTCTAGTAATTTGGGTTTTCTCTCTCTTTCTTTTCATTTGAGTAGTTAAGGGTTTGTCAATTTTATTTATTTTTTCAATGAACCAGGCTCTTTGTTTTGTCAATTTTTTGAATTGTTTCCTTTGTTTCAATTTCATTGATTTCAGTCCTGATTTTAATTATTCCCTGTCTTTCACTTCTTTTGGTGTTGGTTTGTTCCTCTTTCTCTAAAGCTTTGAGATGTAGTGTCAGGTTGTTTATTTGAAGACTTTCTCTTCTTTTAATGAATGAGATTAATGCAATAAAATTTCCTCTTAGCACTGCCTTCATAGTGTCCCAGAAATTTTGATGTGTTGTATCAGGGTCCTCATTTATCTCTAAGAGTTTTCTTTTTTTTATCTCCTTTCTGATGTCTTCTGTTATCCAGACTCCATTCAATAGTATGTTATTGAATCTTTAGGTGTTGGAGTAGTTTCTATTCTTTTATCTGTCATTGATTTCTAATTTTATTCCATTATGGTCAGATAGAATGCAGCATAGTATCACTATCTTTTTGTATTTGCTAAGACCTGCTTTGTGGCATAACAAATGATCTATATTGGAGAAGGATACGTGTGCTGCTGAGAAAAAAGTATATTCACTCATGGATGTATGGAATATTCTATATATGTCTGTTAAGTCTAAATTATTGTTTTATTGAGTTCTTTGGTTTCTTTGTTTAGTTTTTGTTCAGAAGATCTATCCAGTGGTGAGAGAGGTGTGTTAAAGTCACCCAGTATTATTGTGTAATGGTCTATTTGATTCTTCTAGTCGAGAAGGATTTGTTTGATATACATAGATCCCTCCTTATTTGGGACATACATATTTATGCTTGTTATGTCTTGTTGATATATGATTCTCTTAAGCAGTATGAAATGACCTTCTTTATCCTTTTTCACTAACTTTGGTTTGAAGTCCACTTTATCTTATATGAGGATGGAAACCCCTGCTTGTTTACACAGTCCATCCTTTCACTTTCAGCTTGTGAACGTCTCTTTCTATGAGATGAGTCTCTTGGAGGCAGCGGGTTTTGTTGTTGTTTTTTTAATCCAATCTGCCAGTCTATGTCTTTTAGTTGCTGAGTTTAGGCCATTCACATTCAGTGTTATTACTGAGACATGGTTTGTATTCCCAGGCGCTTTGGCTTATTCTTAGTTTTTAACTTGACTTGGTTTCTCCTTTGATTGGCCATTCCTTTAGGGTAGCTCTTCTCTTTGCAGATTTTCATTATTGGCTATCATTTCCTCCTCATGGAATATTTTGCTGAGAATGCTCTGTAATGCATGCTTTCTTGCTGTAAAATCTTTTAACATCTGTCTATCATGGAAGGTTTTTATTTTGTTATCAAATCTGAAACTTAATTTTGCTGGATATAAGATTCTTGGTTAGCATCCATTTTCTTTCAGAGCTTGGTATATGTTGTTACATGATCTCCTGGCTTTTAGGGTCTGGGTTGAAAAATCTGCTGAGATCAGAATTGGTTTCCCCCTATATGTAATCTGATTACTCTCTTGTATAGCCTTTAACATTCTATCCTTATTTGGTATGCTAGGCACTTTTATTATAATGTGCCTTCATGTAGATCTGTTGTAATTTTGTGCACTTTGTGTACTGTAAGCCTCTAAAAAAATTTGATTTTCTAATTCATTTTTCATGTTTGGGAAATTTTCTGATATTATTTCCTTGAAGAGATTGTGTATTCTTTGGTTTGAAATTCTGTGCCTTCTTGTATCCTGATAAAGCTTAGATTTGGTCTTTTGATGCTGTCCCATAGTTCTTGGATGTTCTGTTCATTGTTTCTTACCATCTTCACTGTGTGACCACTTTATTCTCAAAATTGTATATTTTGCCTTTATTATCTGAGGTTGTGTCCTCCATGTAATTTAGTCTGATGGTGATGCTTTCTATTGAGCTTTTTATTTGGTTTATTATTTCCTTCATTTCAATAATTATTGACCTTTTTTTTTTTACCATCTCTAGCTCTTCCTTGAAGTAATCCTTTGCTACTTGTATTTGCTTTCTTATCCCTTTGTTGTTATGATCAATGGTTGCCTTTATTTGCTATCTTATCTCTTTGTTGGAGTGATCAATTTTTGCCTCTATTTGCTCACATAAGTCATTCTTTAATTTGCAGATCATTTTAATTGTGTACATTCTGAATTCTTTGTCTAATATTTCATCAACTGTACTGTCAATGGATTCTATTACTGTAGTATCTTGGTTTGTTTTGGGTACTTTCTTCCCTTGGTTTTTCATGTTGATTATGCATCTTCCTTTCTTGCATTGCTGATCTGAGTTATTGCATTTTATATCCTATAATTTTGTAGTGACCCTACATATTACCTGTACCTTACCTTGGAGTTCACTTCCAGTCCCCAGCAGGTGTCCCCAGATGGACACTACTGCAACTAAAAATGAGGGCAATGGTAGTGGAGGTAACTCAAGATAGCAATGGCTGTGGCCCAAGAAAGTGGCAAACACTTTCAGAGATGTAGCTGAAAGGGTAAGACTTACAAAGGCTTTGGGCTGATTGATCAGTGATGTAGCACTGTGGTGTGCTGAGCTATGGCAGGCCACTACCTCCAGGCCCTGTCTGTTGTCCTAAGGTGAAGGCTATAACATAGAGTGGGCTATTGCGGTGGCTGGATAGGGAAGGGAGCAACAGTGTTTACCTCCACTCTATGCAGGGACATTCCTGGGTCTGGGCTCTCACACAGGCCTGCAGGGGAGTTCCTAGGCCTGAGGCTCCTGCAGGGATCCCCAGATGCAGTCCTGGGCACCACCTTAGCTAAGCTCCTACAGATGTCCTTGCAGGCAATCCTGGGCCTTGGCCTGGGCTCTCACTGGTCAGCAAGGGCTCTGGCATGGAGCAGGGAGTGGTATTGGGCCTGGCTTAGGCCCAGGCTCCTATAGGGGTCCTGAAAGGTGGGCCTGGGCCTCAGTCTGTGTTCCTGTGTGGATCAAAAGATCAGTGGGGGCTTCCCTGATGTTTTAATGTCATTCACATTTATGTAGTAATTTCAAATGTATTTGGGGGTCATTTTCTGCATTATTTTTCTACATTATTGAACAGTGCTATGCTCAAATTACTAGAACTTGATTATAAACTTAATCCTTATGAACACATATACTAAACGATTCTTTTGTTTGTTTTTTGGGGGGTACTAGGGATTGCATTCACAAGTACTCAACCACTGAGCAACATCCCCAGCCCTATTTTGTATTTTATTTAGAGATAGTGTCTCACTGAGTTGCTTAGTGCCTCACTTTTGCTGAGGCTTGCTTTAAACTCACAATCCTCCTGCCTCAGCCTCCTGAGCCACTAGGATTACAGACGTGCAACACTGCGCTCAGCTCGACATATAGTCTCATTGTAATGATTCATATCTACTGCTGTAGTATTAAAGCTGGTTATAGCAAATAAGAAGGTATTGCCATCTTTCAATAAAATTCTATTAAAATATTGGGTAGGCAATTTTGTTCTGAGGGTCATAGTTTGCTGCCTATCCCTTTAAAATATAAGGAAACAGATGAGTGTGATAGTGCATGCCTGTAATCCCTGGAGTTCAGAAGGCTGAGGCAGAAGGAGCTCAAGTTCTAGGCCAGACCTGGCAAATTAGAGAGACCCTGTCTCAAATTTTAAAAATAAGAATTGATGTTGCTCAGTGGTAAGCACTCCTGCATTCAATCACCAGAACCACCCAAAAATAACAATCAGGGAAAGAAAAAATTACATTTTTGTTTGAGCCGGGTGCAGTGTCTCAAGCCTGTAATCCCAGCACTTAGGGAGGCCGAGACAGGAGAATCGCGAGTTCAAAGCCAGCCTCAGCAACAGCGAGGCGCTAAGCAACTCAGTGAGACCCTGTCTCTACATAAAACACAAAATAGGGCTGGGGATGTGGCTCAGTGGTCCAGTACCCCTGAGTTCAATCCCCAGTACCAAAAAAAAAAAATTACATATTGATAATATTGAGGACTCTAGTTATTTGAACTCCGAGTACATGCCAACCACTATTCTTTGTGCATGATGTTTCATCCTTACCATTTTACTCAGTTATGTCAGTATGTTAGTTCAGTTCACTCATTATATTAATTTTTCAGTTGAACGAAACAGCATGCTCGGTGGGATTAAGTAATTTACAGAAAGCTACTCAGCTAGTCTAGGTCCGGTTGTAGAGCAGATGTGTGGGAGCTTTAGTGAAACAAATTAGAAGCATTATAGCGTCTTTAGTCTCAATAAGATGATAGTCTAGTGAGGAGAAAATCATCTCAGATAATTTTATGTTAACTAGAACCATACAATACATGTCAAAAATAGTAATGAAGTCATGAGGAGGCTCTTCTGTCTTTAGAAGGCTCACTGTGCTTCTAGAAGGGCAAAGAAATGCTGTTAAGTTGATTGCCAAAGTCTATTCAAAATAATGAAACAATTAAAAACTAATTTTAAAGTAAGACTATAATTTTATAAGTGAAAATGTTAGTATTATTTTCCATAATAAGTCTTCTGTTTATAAATGTAATAATATATGTACAGTGTAAAATATTTTAGTACACAAAATATATACCAAGAAAAGTAAAACCATACACAATGATAAAATCACATTATATTATTATACTGATAAATTTATTTTCTTTAAAAAAATTTTGGTAGTTGTAGATGGACAACGTGCCTTTATTTTGTTTATTTTTATGTGGTGCTGAGTATCAAACCCGGTGCCTCACACATGCTAGGCAAGCACTGTACCACTGAGGTACATTCTCCCACCCAATAAATTTATTTTAATGATTTTTGAAACATATATACTTTTCTTGTAAAATAAAAATTATTCCATACATGCATTTTTATAATAATCATCTTTGGAATTATCTTTCCAAAAGATATGTTGTTTTTATTCTTTAAAAATTTTAATATTACTATAATAGGTAAATTCTAAGGTAAATTTTTGATGAAGGCTAAAGTTGATTAAAGTGTGACTTCAGTATCTTCTGCCTGTTGCTTTCAGAATAAAAGCTACCTTCTCTATCTGAATAGCCCCTTGATGACATGGAATCAAAAAGCAGTCAGACAAAACACAGCCCTACAAAAATATAATAAAAACCAGTAAACCTTGGAGTCTAGAAAAAAAATTAATGATATATCTTCATTAAAGTTTTATATATTAACAATAAAATGTAGCATGACAAGAATATGGCTTTGTTCATAAAACCAACTTCAGTGTAGGTTCTTGTTATGGCTTAAGAAAGATATATGAACAGTTTGAAGAAAATTACAGAAATAAATCTTTCTTTGGCTTCCCTAAAGCTCGCCAGATAGTTAAAAACAAGAACACATCAGGAACGGAAAGGTATGAATTGCCTCAGGGTACTTCATCCTCCAATTGACAAGTTCTGTGTATTTCACTGATATAATATTAGTGCCCTTAACATTTGCCTTCATTTGATACTGTAACGTGATTGACATTCTATACAACACAGACCAACACTTAAAACTGTTGGTAAATCAAGCACAGAATGTAAACATCAGTAGTCATTCCTATTGCAGTTACCATATAGTAATTGAAATAATGCTATGTGTCAAACCAGTGTTTCCAGAATATATCTATAGAGCAAGTCCAGATTTTAATGTACTTGCTGATTCTACAAAATTATTGTCTTTGTTCAACTACAATTCTCATGATCCCTTGTCCTCTCAATTTCTGAGGAATTGAATTGTTGAAATTTAATTTTATACTATTTTCCTATATTGCAGTTATTGTAAACACAGTAGCAAGAAGATCTACCTCAACCACTTATAGTTAAAGGATCTAGCTTTCCCAGTGTCTGGTTTTCAGGTTTAATTTTATTTATGTCACATACCTCAAATCTGCACAGCCTTGAACAAGTTCTAAATTTCCATTTAGATTTCCCTCGTTCTTCTGCTCACCCTGCCTCTCATTTTGGATTTGGTTAATTGAGGATAAACCTACACATTGAACTCCGACCTCAAATCAGTAAATCTTGGTACCAACTGTCCTTAAAGTTTTATACTTCCCCAAAATTTGAAAAGAACATTTTATGAAAGAATATAAAGATGGCATAGGATCACATATTTTTAATTAATCAAATTTTTAGATTAATGGTATAGAATTTAATCCCCCTCTAACTCCAATGGTACCAGAGATATTCCTGACACAGAATAAACAGATACTATACTTCCTCCATTCAATAATATGTGATGATAATTCTAGAATAGTTATGTGTAAAATATATTTTATTCTGAAATATTAAGAAAAAACGTATGAGATCACCACTTGTCTTTACTATAAGGCATTATTTTAAAATAGAGATAGTTCCCAATTTGGAAATATTGGTCTTGATTGATGGATTGTTGGTATCTTAACACTACATATATGCAAAACCGACTCATGTTATGTTATTAAGGAGCACATATGTCAGAAATCCATTATTTGATTTATAAGAATAAATAAGGAAAGAGGCATCAAATTCAAAGCCAAAAAGATGTCACAATGGGCAAGTTTGAAAAAATTTTGAGTCCCAGTTGAAGCATCTGTAAAATGGGTATGCTATTGATTATTCTTTATAAATTGAGTCATTATTTTTTAAAAAAGGGAAAGAAGTTTTAAGGTATTATAGTATTGTATTTTACAATTTATAAAAACCATCCAAGGGCTAGAAATGTACGTCAGTGGTAGATTGCTTGCCCAATATGTACAAGGCCCTGGGTTTGATACTTGGCATTGTAAAAAAATAAAGAAAAAAAATCCAAAATGATATATAAAGAAGGAATTCTTTAATATGCCAGATTAGTCATAAAATCTACTTTCCAAACATGTCTTTCAGTAAATTATCAATTGTTTTCATTGGACAAAATAATATACTTTGCAAGACATGCTTTACATGAAACAGTCTTAGATATACTCCTCTTTATTTAGAATGAGGATAAAAAGAAGAAATTATTATGTAACTTTATGAGGTATTTTCAGAGAAGTTTAAAAAATAGGAGATGAGACTTGATATTTACCCAAAAGAATTAATGTCGGCATACTACAATGATGAATAGCCGTGTTTATAGAAGCACAATTCACACCATTCAAGTCATGGAACCAGCTTAGGTGCCTGTCAACTGATGAATGGATGAAGAAAATGTGGTGTATATACACAATGGAATTTTATTCCTCTATAAAGAGGAATGAAATTATGTCTTTTGCGGGAAAATGGACAAAACTGGAGAACATAATGTTAAGAAAAAAAAGCCAGACTTAAATGTTGTATGTTTTCTTTTTTAATATATATTAGCTAGAGAGAAAAATAAAATTAAAAACAAAACAAAAAAACACAAGAGGCTCCCATGAAAACAGAAGGGAAACCAGTAAAAAAGAGAAAGAGGATCATGGTGATGGAGGAAGGGAGGACAAGGAATTGAAATTGATTAAATTATGTTATTTGCATATATAAATGTGCCACAATAAAACCTGCAATTTTGCATAATTATTATGCACCAATGAAAAAATTAAAGTCTACCCAAAAAAGTAGGAGGTGAGAGAATAAAATGTATTCAAAGGAAGAAATAAAAATATGTTCCTAGTTTTAGTACATTAATAATATAAATGTTATTTAAAATCATTTATATAGTGATGTATTTTTTATTAATATCATCCTTTCAAATGATTTGCATTAGAAACTTTGGTTTTTATGTTAATCAATTTGTCTCATATATATGCACAAATACATTTATTTTTAATCCAAGAAAAGTGAATGCCAACCTTTATATGGTCATGATTTCTGTTATTTACTTTCTTGTAACCCAATTGCTGACTTCCGTTTTCCAGGAAGATGAATTGTATCTTAGCCCCTATATTGTCTGGCATGTTATTCCTGCATGAGAGGAGGCAAGCTTTGCAATTTCCTACATCTAGCCTATGACATGCATTTCTCTAAGGAAGACAGGAATATTTCATAGATACAATTTCTTTGAAATTTCACTACACTCCAAGTCATCTCTCTGTATAATTCGTTTTCAATAAAGGGAATGAATTTTATGCCATCAAGTTGATGTAGTTCTTAACTTAGATTTTTTAAAAATCCCTTTGTGTAATGTTTTGGAAAGCATCTGCTTTGATTGTCATTAGTTGTACATCTGGTCAAAAATGCTCTCCACATGTTGGTTGCAAAAAAGGAAGTTTGCAAAACTATAACCCATGACTCAATGGAATATTAGTAAAGCATTTCAGTTATCCAATGCCATTTAAAATGTCCTTATGGGTTTGTCAGTACAGCTTTTGAAATGTAACAAATTAATATATTTACTTCATCTTAATTTGTGGACAGATGGCATGAATAGGACTGAGTGATGCACTGGGCTATCCCTCAGCTTGTCAAGTCTTATTTACAGCATAGGAGTCATTCTCCTATGGCTGATTATCTGCTTCATTTAGTAGGAAGGAAATTAACCTCTGGTTTCCATGCTGATGACTCAGCAGGTAATGTACAACTAATGCAAAAAATTCATCCCAAAAAGGCACTGGTCTTCAATTCTAACAAGACCCATTAAGAGCTAAATTGCTTTATTGTACCCAAGAGATAGAAGCAATTATTTCAGTCCACTAGTTGGAATAATAAAATTTGGGAAAATGAATTAAAAGATTTATTTCCTAGAATAATCAAGTAAAAGTTGCTATTTTCAATGATGTTTTCACACAATTCTATAAACAGGCATGCCTTGTAATGTACCTGGTTTCGAAAAGAAAATTTAATGCAATTAAGCACATATTCCAACTCCATATGTTAGATGTCACTTAATCCTTTAATGAAAGCAAATCCCAAAGAAAATATTAAGCCAGTTAAAAAGCATAATTCAAAATATAAAAGACCCTTTTTGATAACACAAAATTCACTTTAACTCACTTTAACTCCAGTATTTCATAGTTTATGTTGGTTTAGCACAGACCTTTCTTAGTTAGGTAACATACTTCAATGCTGTCAAGGAAAATATATTGCTATGAGGCTCTGAGAAATGGGCTTAAGAGATAATGTTATCTTCTTGGACAAATGAGTTATTTGAGAACATTAGGATCTATCTATCTACATATCTCTGTATCTCTCTATATCTCTATCTACATATCTTTCTCTACATCAATCTACATATCTCTGTATCTCTATATTTTTACAGATACACAGCACAAATGTACTGTAACAATTGTGCATCAACATGCAAAAACTAAATCCAGACACAGATCTTTCTTCTTTCACAAAATTTAACTAAAATTTATCACAGACCTAAGTGTAATGAGTAAAACTATAAAACCTCTAGACGATAACATAAGGGGAAAAAAGCTGTAACTTTGTATTTGATGATGAAATTTTAGATATAATAAGCAGAGCACAGTCCCTGAAGAAGAAATTTATAAGTGACTTCTTTTAAATCAAATTTTCGGCTCTGAAGAAGAAAAGCCATTGTTAAAAGAATGAAAACACAAGTCACACATTGGGAGAAGATATTTACAAAACGCATATCTTAAAAAGTATATTTATGCCAAGTATACAAAGAACTCTCAAAATTTAGCAATAACAAAATAAGTGATCAGACCCAATTTAAAATGGGCAAATGAAGCCGGGCGCGGTGGCTCAAGCCTGTAATCCCAGCACTTAGGGAGGCTGAGACAGGAGAATCATGAGTTCAAAGCCAGCCTCAGCAATGGCAAGGCGCTAAGCACCTCAGTGAGACCCTGTCTCTACATAAAATACAAAAAAATAGGTCTGGGGATGTGGCTCAGTGGTTGAGTGCCCCTGAGTTCAATCCCCAGTACCAAAAAAAAAAAAAAAAAAAAAAAAAAATGGGCAAATGATTTGAACAGATACCTCATCAAAGAAAGTATAAAGATGGTGTATGCATTTGAAAAGATGATCAATATCCTATGTCATTAGTGAATTGCAAAGTAAAACAACAATGAAATACCCTGCAGAGCCAATAGAATTGATGAAATCAAAAACACCGACCACACCAAATGCTTGTAAGGATGTGGACCTACATAGATTCTCAGTTATTACTTTGGGAGATACAACAGCTACTTAGGAAGCCAGCTTTTCAGTTTCTCTCAAAGCTATAGATAGTCTTACCATTTAATTGCACAATCACACTCCTTGAGATTTACCAAGATGAGTTAAGAATGTATATATTCATGAGAAGCTACACATAAATCTTATTAGCAGATTTATTCATAATTACAAAACTTAAAAACAGCTCAGATATCCTTAAATAGGTGGATGAATATGCAAACTGTGGTACATACAGACAATGGATGAAATAAAAAGAGATGAGCTATCAAGCCAAAAATGACCAGAAGGAACTAACATGAACACTGTTAGGTGAAAAAGTCATTCTGAAAAAGCCGTAAGATTCCTGTGTCCTATTTTAAGATTCAAATACATCACATTCCAAAAAAAAGCAAAACTTTACAGACTGTAAAGGGATTGGTAATGGACAAATGCATAGAAGTTCAACACAGGCCAAATCCTAAGCAATGATCATGAGGTAACAATAGTATATTGATAGATGATAATGCAAGATGTTAATAAGGGAAACTTGAGGGTAAGAAAAAAGGAACTCTCTTTACTTGCTGTTCAATTTTTCTATAAACTTAAAACCAATATGATATAATAATTGTCAGTAGAATAAAGTAGAGATTAGCGAATTGAATATATAACTTTCAATCCATAGCAATATGTGCCTAATATTTAAAAGCATTTTTTTTTAAAAAAGTCATGACCACTCAGGGAATCTCTCACAATTTATGTAAAAAATAATGTAGAGAATTCAAATTCACTAAAATCTATCCAATCTAATCCAGTTCTTCAAGTATAAAACCAGGCATGACATCAATTTTCAGGTACCTGTAAGTATTTATTTGGGGAATATAAATCATGTGACTTGTCACAGGAATTTGTTTACTTGGATACAAATAAACCACATTATTAAATAGTCTGGTAGAGAAAGAAATACTTAAAGAGCTATTCTAGGTTTGTATAGAATACCACGTAGACTTATAAACCTTATATTAAAGAGAAATGGGGCCCAAATGATTCATACGTTTCAATTTGCAACTGAGCTCTGAAAGTTAGAAAGGAAATTATCAAAATCAATCTCCTATGAAAAAAAAAAGTTGGCACAGTGATTTTATAAGCATTTCCAAAAGGTAGGGGAGACTATGGAAAAAGTTTGCTGAATGCTGGGAAGAGGTTAAACTGTTCTCAGAATGATGTCCCTATGCCCAGTGGGCATTATTCATGCTTAAATGTGTACACACACTATGTATATAATCCTACACATCCTAGACTCTTGTCATGACCCCAAGTTACTGTATACAAATCATGGATGTTGATGTGAGAAGATTGAGAACTGGATGTGCAGATCATCTGTAAGGCCATGTTTTTCAATAGAAATTTCAGTAATGATGAAAATGTTCTATATCTGCACTATTCAATATTGTAGCTTCAAGAAACGTGTTGCTGATGAGCAACTGAAATGTGACTAGTAGTACTGAGGAACTGCTGTTTTTATTTGTTTTTTGTTCATTTTAACTTTATCTTAAATATCCACCTTTGGACTGTGACTATTGATTACCATATTGTACAGCATAGCATGAGTCTGTGAGGAGTGAAATCAAATGCATGCACATGAGTATCTCAAAACACACTTCAGAATTATCTGCCATATGTGGACTACATAGAATGTTACTATAAAATGCTATTTTAAAAATTAGAGTCAAATGCACTCATATCCTATTTCCACATGTTTTGCTTATTCACAAAGTCAGTAATTCCAGCTGTCAGGTAAAATGACTCATGTATTTTTCTTAAAATCTGTAAAGTGATTAGGTTGAGCATGATTTTGTCCATAGATAGTATCAGAAATATTCTTGTGCACTGGTAAATTTGGAGTATTTTAGATCATGTATGGTCACTTCAGAGGAGTATTCTATTCTCACAATATTTCCTATATGTGTTAGTCAGCTTTTTCATCTCTGTGATCAAAAAGCCTACCAAGAACAATTAGAAGAGGAAAACTTTATTTGGTGCTCATGGTTTCAGAGGCTTCACTCCATAGATCACCAACTCCTTTGCTCTGGACCCAAAATGAGGCATAACATCATGGCAGAAAGGTGTGGAGGAGGAAAGCAGCTCCAGACATGGCAATCAGGGAGGAGAACGAGAGCTCCACTCACCAGGAACAAAATATAAACCCCAAAGGCATGCCCCCAGTGATCTACTTCCTCCAGCCACACCTTACCTGTCTAATCTAATTACATATCATGATTATGATTTGTCAAATTCTTCCTGTAGAGTGTAAATTATAAGTCTGAGCTCTGGAATATGTATAGTCACTCAACTTTCGTTTCTATGTCTCTTTATCAACTAAGATATTTGTCCATGGGTATGTCAGCTTGTAGATTGTCTTTTACTCCTCTGTTGGGTAGAAAAAGTCTAAATCCCTGAAGTAATACGTGAATGAACAAAGAGTAATCCCCAAATGTTCATGAATCAAATCTATTATTTTAAAAATAAACAATTACAAAGCTAAATAAACAACATAAGTCAACTAACTATAATTCTTGAAATATAAAATAATACCAAAGCTACTTCTTTTTGAAGGCTGAATATACAACAATAATAAAATTACTTCAGTGTTGTGTGACACACCATGCAGGGGTTAAGAAATATCCTGAATCACCAAGAAATGGGAAGCTTTTCTGAAAAAAAAAAAAATTTCTAGGCTATAATTCATTTATTCCCTCACAAAAACTAAACTTGAAAAAGTAATAAAGTGGACCTAGGTCCTGCTCCAGTGTTTTTCTGGTGATGATGGGCTGTAGGCTCAGGATGTGACACAGTTTTGCAGCATTGTTAGCCACAGGAATGATACAGGAAAATCAGGCTGATCCCTCTGGTAATTCTGCCTAGAGCCCACAGTGCCTGACCACAGGTTAGTGACTGTAGAAAAGATGTCTGAGCCTCCCAATCCCAGGGAGAGGCTTGGGGCTGGCGAATGCAATACCATTTTGAAGTATTAACTGGGTTCGCGCTGTGAGGTTACCCAGCTATGAGAGAAACCTAGGCTTGGACCATCATCTGATACTAAGACCATGACAATACATCAATAGCAGACTTGTGGCAAATCTGGACTTAGGGTATCATCTAGTGGTGAAATAGCAGAAGTGACTACAGGCTCAGAGAAAATAACAAGCGTACTTAGAATTTCAGGAAGGACAGTTACAAACAAAATCTGACCGTGAAGACAGGGATAAATACATAATCCTTTAATACCCAGACCACATTGCACATCAAAATTAAGAGCTTTTAGGAAATCATAACTTCACCTAACAGTCAAAATAAGTTGCCAGAAACCTATTAGGTAGTAACTAGTATGGAGAAACTCTTGAATTTAAGCCAGCTGCTTTAAGGAAGCTTAACAAGCTTCAAGAAAACACACAGAAACATTCAAAGCAATATTCAACAGAGCAACGTGGCAGAAAGATGTAAACAAACAAACAAACAAAAAACCCAAAAAATAAAACAGAAATCCTTGTGCTGAAAAATATACTAAGCTAAATTTCAAGTGTGATAGAGGACATTGATTGTAGAATAGATCAAAGAGAAGAGAGAATTAGTGAACTGAAAGACAGGTTATTTGAAAATAGATAGTTGATGGAAAAGAAAGACAAATGGAAAAGAAGGAATGAATACAGTCTAGTGGAATTATGGGATATAATTAAAAGAGTAAATGTTCAGGTTATTGGGGTTCAAGAGGAAGTCAAGAATGTAAAGTACCAGAAAGATTAAAGGAAAATTGGAAAATTTCCCAAACCTAAACAAAGATAAATATCCAGGTAAGAAATAAAAAAATAAATAAATCCAGGTACAAGAAGGTCAAAATTTGCCAAACTTACCCATGTGTACCCCAAAATATATTATAATCATTATAATCAAGTTCCCAAAAGTGAAAAATAAAAGATTCTCAATGCAACAAAATAAAAGAAACACATAAAAAATAATGGAGTCCCTACTTATCTAATAGCAAACTTCCCTTAAAAATCTCACAAGTCAGAACCAGGTGCGGTGGCACATGTATATAATCCGAGCACTTTGGGAGGCTGACAAGAGAATCGATATTCAAAGCCAGCCTGAGCAACGCTAAGCAACTCAGTGAGACCCTGTCTCTAAAAAAATACAAAATAGAGCTGGGGATGTGGCTCAGTGGTCAAGTACCCAGACCACAAAAAAATAAAGTAAAATAAATCTTAAAGTCAGGAGAGCAGCACAAGATGTTCATGTCACTTGAGTACTTAAGGTAAAAATAAAAATAATGATGATGATGATGATGATAATAATAATATAGAAACTCTGCTTTATTTCTAAACAAGTTAGCATGTTCTTCAATAAATATGAGGGCTTGAAATAAAAATTAAAAGATATAATTTGTTTAATTCAATGGACATTTACTATGTACTATGATGCTGGAACTGTTAAGTGCAAGGGGCCACACTGATAAGGAAGAAAGTTAACTAGGCTGCCTTTATGTAACTTGCATTCTAGTGGAGGGGAAAGCCAACAATCAAAATTAGTTGCTGTGATGGATGGACAGCTAAAATATGGTGGATGAGACAGAACAAACCATTATTTCAAAATTAGACATAATAAAGAAAGGGAATCATGGTCCGCATTTCTTCAGCCTGTGTTACAATATCAAAACACAGGCCCAGATCATCAGTTTTTGTTTGGTTTTTCATACCATAGATACAACAATCTTTTCTTAAAGCCTAACCCAGTGCCTAATACAGTGTCTTCTACAACGTGAGCAGGGTAAGAGAAAGGCACAGGGAGAGTCAGAATATAAGGAAAATATTTTAAACTATGAGGCCTAACAATGGGAAGGAATGTGGACTCCACAACATCCAGGGTTGTTGGTGGAGAAATGCTCTTCAGCACAATTCAGGACTTTGTGTTTCTAGGGTAGCTGCATAAATTGACTATTGTTAGTACATACTTCCCAATAAAAGGATTATCTTGTCTCTGGAAGCAAGTGTCTGATAATTCTATGGCACCTCAAGTATCATATTTACAATTTAAAGAAAGTAGATATAAATAAGAATAATATAACAAGAAATATGCAAGAATTAGAAATAAAACAACATTGTTTTTCTTAGGGTCATGAAATAAAATGGAAAAAGTCCATGGAAGGAAAAGACAAATTCTGGGATGGTAGAGTGAGGAGCAATGAAGAAACATGTAACTAGAGAAAATTAGTTTTTTCAAAAATTAATTTAAAATCTCTGGAATTTTTCCAATAGAAATGAAGCAAATGGAGAAACATCCATCCAGCAAAATCTACTAAATTTCAGTGGAGTGTTGCTGGAATGTGTGACTCTCACACACTTCACATCCATTTCATGTACACATCTTTGAGCTTTCTCTAAGCGGATGTGGGTGGCTAATAGCACTCCACTCCCAGCCTTTAGCATAGGGCTACAATTATAGACCAAAAGGAGAGCACTAATGGCATATCTAATTCTCCACTGTCCAGAGTTGCAGAATCTCTGTTCTGGACAGGTGCAGCTGAGGGGACAGGACTCCCTTCTTCCTTGCTGCCTCAATTCATAGGGTAGAAGCTCTAACCCAGCCCAACATTATCTTCCTTCCAGCTTACTGGTAGGGTATAAATTTCACACCAGGAAGATAAACGCAATGTGACATGCTGATATAATTGAACATTATAAGCAATAAAAGGATATAAATACTGATACATGCTGTAGTCTGCATGATCTTGAACACATTATGCTAAGTGAAAGAAGCCAGTCACAAAATACCACATATTGTACTGTTCTATCTTTATGCAACATCCAGAGGGGTCAGATTTGTACAGGCAGAAAATAGATTAGTGATACCTTAAGCTAAGGGTAAAGAAAAGTAGAGTGACCGCTTAGAGTACAGGGTGGTTTACCCAAGAGATGAAAATGCTCTAAATCCATACTGCATTGTTGTTGCACAAATTGGAATACACTAAACAAATTATTTTGGAAAACTCATTATTTAATGAACCATTATTTCATTTTCTTCTACCTCAATTTGCCTGTTTATACTTTTAACTTTGTGTTGTGAGAAGATGGTATGCCATAAGATTAATCAAACAAATAGTAATATGCATGTTCAAATTTTCTTAGAAAACGTGATATTCAGACAGAGGGCTTATTATTCATTTATTCATTATTGGTTTTTAATTTATTCACTATTGTGAACTTTTTACATGTGGTCATACTTCTATAATTATTCTTTATTATTCTAACTTTTTTTTTCTTTTTGTACAAGGAAGTAAACCCAGGGGCACTTAACCACTGAGCCACATACACAGCTCTTTTTTGTTTTATTTTGAGACAAGGCCTTACTTACTAAGTTGCTAAGTCTGGCTTTGAACTTGGGATCCTCCTGCCTCAGCTTCCAGAGCTGCTGGGATAATAGGCATGCACCATCACACTGGGCTATTATTTTAAGACAATGAGAAAATGCTTGAGCCATAAAATAAGTCAATGTATTGAACAGGCCTAAAACATTTAAATGTTCCTGAATCAGAATGTGATTTTCTGTTTATGATACTCTTATTAAGGTTAAAAACCTCTTTTAACCTAAGTAACTTTGTCCTAATTAAAGCAATGTCATATGACAATATTCAGAAGCTCTAGCCTCTGCCAGGAACAATAATGTAAAATATTTAATGTAAAAATTTCAACTTAAATTATCATTGACTCCTTCCTACTAAGAATTATAATGAAAAAAAAAAGATAAAGTCAGTGGACAAATGAATATAATTAAATTGCAGGCAGATAAACAGGGCTTTAATAAAAATGCAAATTAATTTTCCTTAGTGTTTGCTTCTGATATACCTGGTTTTAATCTGAAAAAAATAGTTATAGGAAATATATTTCTAATATAATAGGCTGGTTAACAATATAGGGGCCATTATCAGTCATTGTGTGCCTGTGCATGTGTTAATAGACAAGCTTATGAGGGGCATAGGAGTAGATAAAGCATATTCAGGAAGATTTACTGTAGAATCTCAAAAAGTGACTAGTCTCAAAATGTTCATCATAAAGATACCTTGGGAGAAAATCAAGACTGTTGTAATCTATGAATATCCCTAAGGTACTTCAGCTCAACAGAGAGCAAAAGTCAGGAACATTGATGACTGCCCTTATTTGATAACTGTATACTGTATATGTGTATTAAATTATCACACTATAAACCACAAATATGTATAATAAAATAATAATCATTAATGTTTTAAAAGATTATAAAATTAAGGATTATAACAAAATTAGAACTCAACAATCATACTCAAAGACTCCCTATAGAGCATAAAAATCTCTATATTTATTGAGATTCTATCGTTGAGTCTGGATTGTGGTAAGGATCAGGTGAATGATGTAATGTTCTCCCTTCACAGTGCTAAACTTTCAGTGGAGGCAATAAAAATAAATGTCCAAATAAAACATGATATTAAAAAGCTAACAAGATAAATTATGAGAAGACATAATTGTCTTAACCCTAAAACAAGACTAATTAGCAATAATTATCACATTAAATAAATTCCTCCAGGTTTGGACATGTCAATGGAGCTCACTTGTAAAAGTTCCTCCCTTTCTGAAAATTTATTTCATCTGTTATTTGTTTACATTCCTTTTGTGTTTTAACATGTACTGTACTTACTGAATAAAACATAGGCTAGATAAAATAAGAAAAGGCAGGCTGAGAGTGTGAATGAGCCACTGTGGTTAGCAAGACCATGATTGCCTTAGAGATGGAGACAAATAAGCCATAAAGCCAAATTCACACCAGAATAAAAATGGTTATTGTGAAAGAACTAAATGAAACAAAGTTAGCCCAAGTAAAACTCAAGTTTTACTTAAAGTAGAAATATAAAGGTCCAAATATATGTATATATATACACACACACATATATACACATGTACATATATACACACATATATATAATACACATATTATATATAACATATATATATTTGTTTTTTGCCTAAATGACTCACTATCTACCTATAATTCCATCTTAATATTCAGTAGGAAAAATAGTAACATCTACTTTACAGTGTAGTAGAGAAGACTGAATGAGAATTGAACATATGTAAAGAATTCGCATTACAGTATGAAAATTCCTCAAAAGAATAGGGATAGAATTAGCATGTCCTTCAGGAGGTGAATGGACACTGGTTGTAGTATATACATAATGGAAGTTTTCTCAGTCTTAAAGAAGAATGACATTTGAAGTATATGGGTGGAACTGGAGAACATCATGCTAAGCAAAATAAGCCAGACTCAGAAAGTTAAAGGCCAAATGTTTTCTCTCATATGCAGAAGCTAGAGCAAACTAAGGAGAAAAGGGAATGGAAGAGGATCTTAGGAAAATAGAGGAAAGATCATTATAGTACAGGAAGACAATTGAGGGGTGGGGGATGAATAGGAAAAGTGAGGAAATGTGGAATGAATTTGACAAAATTACTCTGTGTATATATATATATGAATATACCACAGTGAATTCCACCTTTCTGTGTATATATAAATCACCAATTAAAAAAAACAGTAAATGAATACAAGAAACCAGTAAAGGAGAAAGGAGAAGAGGAGAGAAAGAGGAAGCACTAGGAACTGAAATGAATACATTAAATTCTACACATATAAGTTAAAATGATTCCCACTATTTTGTATCACTATAATGAACTAACAAAAGCAAACAAATAACTGTATTTATGTGAGTTTGTCTCTGTGTCTTCTATTCTGTATCATTGGTCTACATGTCTATTTCAGTGCTAATACCATGCCATTTTTGTTACTGTAGCTCTGTAATATAGTTTAAGGTTTGGTATTGTGAGGCCTCTTGCTTCACTCTTCTTGCAAAGATTGCTTTGGATATTCTGGGTCTCTTATTTTTCCAAATGAATTTCATGATTGCTTTTTTCTATTTCTATGAGGAATGTTGTAGGGATTTTAATTGGAATTAACTTAAATCTGTATAATACTTTTGGTAGTATGCCCATTTTGGCAATATTAATTCTTCCTATGCAAGAAAATGGGAGATCTTTCCATCTTCTAAGGTCTTCTTCATGTCTTTCTTTAGTATTCTGTAGTTTTCATTGCATAAGTCTTTTATTTTTTTGGTTAGATTGATTCCCAAGTTGTTTTTTTTTTTTTCCTTTTTCTTTTTTCTTTTTTTTTGAGGCTATTATGAATGGGGTAGTTTTCCTAATTTTTCTTTCTAAGGATTTATCACTGATGTATAGAAATGCATTTGATTTATGGGCATTAATTTTATATCCTGATATTTTTCTAAATTCATTTATTAATTCTAGAAGTTTTCTGGTGGAATTTTTTGGATCCTCTAAGTATAGAATCATTTGCAGGTAAATGGAATTGGAGAATATCATGCTAAGTGAAGTAAGCCAATCCCCAAAACCAAAGGACAAATGCTTTCTCTGATAAATGGATGCTGATCCATAATGGGGGAGGGTGGGAAAAATGGAGGAACTTTGATTAGGCAAAGGGAAGGGAAGGAAGGGGTAGGGGCATAAGGGCAGGAAAGATGTGGAATGAGATGGACATCATTACCCTATGTTCATGTATGACTGCACATATGGTGTGACTCTACCTCATGTACAACCAGAGAAAAGAAAAGTTGTGCTCCATTTATATACAATCAATCAAAATGCATTATGCTGTCATGTATAACTAATTAGGACAAATAAAAAATTTGAAAAAGCAAACAGAAAGAAAAGAAAACAAAAAAGACTAAAGAAAAGAAACACCTACTTTAGTGCATTTTATTTGTAAGGAAAAGTAGGATGTTGAAAATCAAACTTAAAACCTCAGTGACCACAACAAAGAAGTTATGGAGAATTTATTATTGTTGTAATATGTGACAAATGTAGTCAACATGTACACTATGTTTCAATCTTTATATCTCTCCAGAATATTTTTCTTTTGCAATTTCCCCCATTTCCAAGTAACCACTGATTTGATTTTGATCATATTTAGTTTTCCCTATTTTAAAATTCCACATGAAAATATTAGAAAAAAAGAAAAATTCCACATGAATAGAAACATACAGAGTACATTTTTGGTATATCTTCTTTGGCTCAACATGATGCCTGCAAAATTTATCTATGTTGCTGTATGTATTGATGGCTTGCTCAATTTAATTACTATTTTTCTATTGCATTAATTAACCATGGCCTTTTTCAATTCACTTTTTAATGAATATTTACATTTTTTCCAGTTTTTATGGTTTTTAATAAGGCTTATATGGACAATTTTAAAAATCTTGAAAATGAAAAAATTTGGTTTTAGTGCCTGGAACACAGCATTTATGCACTAAATAGATGTTGCTTATGATTATTTATAATTGCGTTATTAAAAGAATAATAACCTAGAATAGAACTTAGAATGTAATATACTACTCATCTTACAAAGTAGAACAAATTGAAAATAAACATATAAGCCCAAAATAGCTGAAAAATCACAGAAATACAAAAAATATTTGAAACAGAACACTATTTAGCAAAGCACTCAATGCAGTACTTTGTAACCAAAGGCCAGCCTAATCTTCCCACTGAATTAGTTTTTATGGGGAAAAAAAAGAATTTACCTTTGGACAGACAATACTTACCATACCAAAGAATACTACTTCAGCTATTGCACTTTATTTTCAACAACAAAGTACCATTTGTAAAAGCAATATTATCCTGAAATATGCCAAGAAACTGGTGAAAAATAACCAGGAGACTAAAAATAAAATTTAACACATATTAATTCATTGTTCCTGAGAGTGTATGATCTCAGAATTTTAAGTGTTATATATCATTGTAAACAAGCCCTATAAACAATATTTATAGCAAAATACAATAAGTACTTATGATGTAGAGGACAAAGGATAAATGAAAAATAAGAAAACACACTCAGACAAACCAACTCCCACTACATTAGTGTGTTTGAGTGGAGTGCATACACAGCTCACATTCTCACAGATTCCTTTTCCTCAAGTGTATCCCATCAAAACAGAGCCACACAACTCTAAGGAACTACGTAGGATGCCTGGAGTCATATATGCACCTAAATGAATTATTCACCTGGGGATCCTTAACTTGTATGGCTTTACCAAACCCAAGGTAACATGTTAAGATCCAGGAAATTTGAGCAATGGAGGCAGCCATTGAAATGTTATAGGAAGTCTAAGCCCCTTTCTGTCCCCTCCTTGACATAACATACCAGAGGCTCTGATACTGACCCAACCACAATTATCAGCACAACCAAACAAGCACCTTCACATTCATTAAGTAAATCAAAGAGTGGGTTGGGCTTTTCACAATAGATTAAGAACTGATGTATCTCCTTCATGACTTAAAAGGCAGAAATGCAGCTCTGTCTACCCTAAGTTCTGTTGAAAAATGTTTGTTTAATGAAAATTGATTTGGACATCACTGAGCCTGAAAATTATTGTCTGTTCTTGTGGAAATTGGTGTGTTAAGAAGAAAGAGTACATTGCAGAGGTACATTATGTATATTGAAGGTCAATGGGATAGAACTTGGAAACCCGTCATTTATTCATAGGTATTTAAAGCACATAATCCAGACTCCCTACCACAATTTCATTTTCCTGATAAAACTAATGAAAATCATAATAATAATATTACATTTATCACTCAAATACAAACTGAAGACAAAGAAAAATGAAACTGTTAAGAAATGAATGAAGTAAGGACTTTGGCTTTGTTATGGTTTGGATATGAAGTGACACCCAAAAGTTCCTGTGTTAGTACAGGAAGTGAAATTATTAAATTAGGAAAGCCTTACCTAATCATTGAATTAATCCATTTGATGAGCTAATAATTTAAGTGAATTACTGGGTGGTAACTGTAGAAACACAGGTCATGCGTAGAGAAAGTGGGTCACTGGGGGGCCATACCTTGGGGATTACATTTTTTGTCCCTGCCTCCTTTTACTCTTTCTCTCTCTGTCTCTCTGCCTACCACGAGGTGAGCAGCTTTCTACCACCATGATCTTCTGCCATGACACTCTACCTCATCTTGAGAGAGAAATGGAGCCAATTGATTGTAGACTGAACATATGAAACTGTGGCTCCAAAACAAATTGTTTGTCTTCTAGGTTGATCTTGTCATATATTTTGGTCACAGAAACAAAAAATTAGCACACACTTAATGCATTTTAAAATAGACATTCTGATTTCAGCTATGCTAGCAAGAATTGAAGACAAAATTTGTGCTTTAGCATGGATTAATTACCAAAAAGCACCCTGAGACAAATGAGTATCAGCCCAATCATACTCTGAAATTAGAGAAAACAAATTTTGCATGTTTTTGATGATGGAGTTAAGATTAGAGAGAGGGCTGGGGTTGTAACTCAGTGGTAGAGCGCTCACCTAGCACACGTGAGGCACTGGGTTTGATCCTCAGCACCATGTAAAAATAAAGATATTCTGTCCACCTACAACTAAAAAATTAATATTTTAAAAAAAAGATTAGCGAGAGATAAGAGCCTGGATGAATGTGACACAGTACTGTAATATGGGATTGGAATAAATATAAGAAACAACCCTAACCAATGTGGATCTACAAGCAAAGAGGTAAGATTTACTGACAGCACAGAAGGGTCAACAGGATTTGAGTGCAAACAGGAACTCAGCACATCAATATTTGGAGTATTAAAACAAATAATTGCATCATTAAAATCTACAGGATCAATCTTTTTATTCTTTGATAAGAATGGGAGTGAGTGGAACCAAAGCAAATTAAATAACCATATCATGCTAAATATTGGGTCAAACTCATGAAAAGATGGATACTTTAATTGGGAAGTATCACTAGATCCAACAAAAATATGTCAACACAGATTCAGGGGGAAAGAGGACTGAGGAGGAATTGAAGCATGATATATACAGAACTGATTTGTCAACCTGAAATGTTTTTTCATTTAATACGTAGTCTACCTATTATATAACACATTTAATCAGTGGATGAACACTTCATCAGTATGTGTGCAAATTTTAAGTCTTCTCTTGAAATACTTTTTATTATATACAGAGACAGCCTCTGAGAATGTATAGGCAGTGCACACTTTCTAAGACAAAGGTGAAACATGCAGCAAAGAATAGAACACACAGAAAGCAAATTCAGTAAATTTAATTTTATTTATGCACTGAAATACACACACACACAACTTAGGAATGTTAAAAATGAATTAGCAGTCTGCACCATGCCATTTACTCATTTTTCCAGATATATTATGTATTGGAGATTTTTGCTATATAAAACCAAAATTCAAAATAAAGTTGTCTTCTAGTTTTTGTTTCAAATTAAGTATCTTTACCTTGTTTTCTAATTTCATATTGAAACCAACTTTAAAAATGAGTAAAAGGAAATAACATCTTTTTTTTTTTTCTGGAAGTCTTACTTTTGAAATCTTACTTTTGAAACTTATACCCAATGTTTTGCCTGAGAAATGGACATAATCCAATGTATCAAGTTAATCAAAGCTATCTTGAGACAAATATATTAAAGATTGCTTAATTGCCTAATACAATTCCTTGTTTGTTTTGTGTGTCTCTAATTTTAACCAATATATCAGAATATTCAGGGATAGCCTACATTTTATAAGAAAGAAAAATCTATTACCTGGCACAAAAAAACTATCAGAAAAACTTCTCTTTCACCAAAAACATAACATTAATTAGTTTAAAGATTATTAAGTAGTGAAAGCACAATTCACAAAAACCTGGAGAAGCACATTTCATGTGTATCTAGATTAAGGATCATATGTTCTCATTTTCAATGGATGCACATATTTACAAATAGATGCCCTCCCTTTGGATAGCAAAAACATAGCCATTCTTTTTCTGTGAATACTAATTTGTTTGCATCGCTCATCCAAAGACGTATTTTGAAAAATTTTGTTCAGTGATCTACTAGGTTTCACTCTAAGAATGAAACTGTGGTAGAACTCATTGTACCAAACTCCAATTGCACAAGGAGAAAATGGAAAAAGTTGCTTTGTGGCAGTATGTATTGGGGGGAAAAAAGCACCTTTTGGATATTAGGTCACAGTATACTCAGTGACTAGATGTTGTGATATGTTTCCCCAAACTACCTAATATGCCTCTACACTACATTAAGAGAATTATCATTTTTAGAACTGAGGAGGTGATAGATACTAAGCCATTCTATTTATTTGCCCTCATATGTGAACAATTTAAATGCATGTCCTTTTACCCTAGCAAAGCATTTGTATCCTGATAGTATGGCCTTTCAGTCATGTTCTTGGAAAAGCCTCACAAAACTGCTGAACCTACTGCTGTTTCATCCAGATAAACAATTAAATTGCTAATTCTTCTAGAGCATAGACTACACAGCATTTATATTAGTGCACTTTAATCTAATACATAATACATAACCAGTAAGTGTTTACTGAAAATTAATTCATTTATAATAGGAAAAAATGAAAATTAATTATGTTAAAGTCCAAAATACCATATTCATAGCCACGCTTTGCATCTTATTTAACAACTTCACATATTTAATTATTTGCATTTCATCTTGCAGATGTGCTTCCCTGAGTCCACTGCCAGGAAGTGATGTTCAAAATTAAATATTATTAGAGTCAGTATAAGTAGACATGGGGTAACTGCAAAATGTCGAGGGCCTCCTACAGACAACCTCACAATTCACAGTTGGTTGAACAAGAAGAAAACATAACTTTGGTTACACATAACATATACTAGATATTGTGTCAAGTAATACTTAAAAATATTTTGAAGGAGATAAAAATCAACACAATCACTTTGTACTGGTAAGGAAGCTTATTTCAAAGATAGTAAATAGCTTGCCAATTTGTACACTTAGTAAGTGGCAGAGCTGGAATAAAAAATGTTGTGCAACTGATTCATTCAGACCTTCTCAGAAGTCTCCCGGATCATCTACCAGAAAGGATCAATAATGGGCCAATACTGAGTATGAAATTACTTTTCTCACAACAGAGTCTAAAATCAATGAATACTCTGGGCCTAAACTACACTGCACCCTGACCTTTCCTCACTTTCCCAGGGGTCAAATGAGAAAAGACACTGTATTTCAGAATCTTGCCCTCCCTAGTGGAGGGCACCTTCATCCTCTCTGGTGACAAAATCCCAACACTCAGAGCCTTGCTACCAGTTTTTTCAATAAATCCACAGGGTCCATCTTTTTGTTTTCTTCATCTTAGTTAGTATAACATAAAACTTAAATGCAAAAAACAAACTTTCACATATCTTGGCAGGTTTCTACAAATCCCCTACTTTGGCAAAATCCGCTATATCATCAACTTACCTTGGAATTACGTTTTTATCTTTATGCCATAAATGTGGTTCTCCTTGAACACATTTTCTTCTGCAGTCTTTTCAAATGGTGACTTCTTTTTTCCCCACATGTACTACTGGCCTTGAGAGTAGTATCCTCCTTGCTCCTCACGAAGGGTTCATTCTTTTCTCCCATCTACTTTCTAAAAACACTCATCTGTGAAGGGAGCAGTCCTACCTTTCTTCTGGATCATTGATACTCTATCCAGCACTACAATTGACATACTTTTTGAAATTTTAATATGTACTAAATAATTTTTTCATCGTTTCGACATCTTAATTCATAAACTTACCAGTTTATCTTTTCCACTCATCCAATGAGTAGAGCTAGACTATGTTATTATAAAAACCTGCAACACTTTTATAATCTCAGTTGGGTTCAACCCACTGATGATCTCTTTCAGGGCTTGCTCCATCAAGTACCCTTGTCCCCATCCCCCTTTCAATCACACGAGAATGTTTATACACCTTACTGTTGTTTTTATGTGCCTTGTGCTCTCAATATCCTCCATTTTCTCTGTATCCAGCCTGTATTTCATAGTTATCATAAATATATCTTGACTGTTCTTTCTTCTAACTTGAGAAACTCAATATCCATGGTAAACACAACTCTACTTCTTTCATTTCTACAACTATGCAGCTAAATGTATCTGGAAAACTGTGTACTTATACTGATTAGATGATTAGGCTTACTTTAAACTCATGGTACACATGCTTCCACACAAATATATCTCATTGGTGCATTTATACTTTTACTTTCTTCAAAGACTTTATATTTTCATTTTACTTGAACTTCCAAACCTCCTCCCAACTAAAGATTTTGTCTTCACTAAGAATTTCAGATCATCCTAAAAATAATCACCAACTTCAACTACAGAGCTTCCCAGTTCCCAGTGTCTTCATTCACATACTCTGTGCCAGTATGCCACATACCAAAGAACCATGATTTTTTTTTTTTTGAAAGTAGATACTTTCACTTGGGCACTAAATTCATTTCCCACTTGTGTTTCTAGGCATTGCTCTAGCAAGTCTCCCCACTCACTCAGAAAACATGAAATTTTCATTTTCTATTTTATTTTCTCATCATGTTAACACCATCATATTTAAAATTTACTTCTTAGCCAGGCATGGTGACTCACTACTGTAATCCCAGTAGCTCAGGAGGCTAAGACAGGAGGATTACAAGTTTGAGGCCAGCCTCAGCAATTTAGTGAGACCCTCAGCAACTTAGCCAGACCCTGTCTCAAAATAAAACATTTTTTAAAAAACAGGGGATGTGGCTCAGTACCCCTTGGGTTCAATCTCCAGTACCCCTCCCCTCATAAATACTTCTTGACTACACTTTCCATTGATTTTTTTTCCTTTACAACAAAATTTTTGCAGAGTAATTTATATTTATTTTCTCTGTTTTTGTGAACCTATCTATAAAACTCACTCTAGTTATGCTTGATTTTTTAATTTATATATAAAATATATGTTCCATCATGAGAGGCTTTTAAAAGGGGTTACTTCTTATATATTCTCTCCCCTCTGCTATCTGAAAAGATCTGCTCAGTATAATTCTCATCTTTTGCTTTGTTTAAAGTTCATTTTCTCAATAAGATTAACCTGGTTTATCCTATTCATTGCTGGTACTTGTCTCTATCATCTTGTACTTGCACAGTTCTGATAAGACTAAATTAAATTTGTTTTAGCACCAACATAATGTTAATTAAATGTTGTAATATATTAAATGATTTTCTTACTGTGGTCATTGCTAATTTTTCCTAACTCCTGATAGAAAGTGCAGTTACTTCAGAAATCATGGCCTGGGCTTGTAGCTCAGTGGTAGAGCACTTGCCTCACATGCATGAGGTGCTGGGTTCGATCCTCAGCACCACATAAAAATAAATAAATAAAGATATTATGTCCATCTACCACTAAAAAAAATAAAAAGAAAAAAGGAAAAGAAGAAGCAAAAATTTAAAAAAAAAGAAATTATGGCTTGCTTTATTTAGCGATATATCTCATGCATTTAAAAGAAATTGAGGCATATATTTAATATTCAATAACAAAAGTTGATTGAATAAATCATTCTGTCTTGCTGGTTATGGAAACTAAAAGAATATTTCAACTGAAACGAAAAAGCAAACAGAATATTTCTGCTATTTTTAAAAATCTAAAACATTGTTTACTATCCAGGCAGCTGGTAGGAAATAAAGCAAATATGTCTATGATTATCTTTCACCATAAATAAAAAGAAAATTGGACAAGTTATAAAAATACATGAATAAAATTCCGTTAAGACATCAAGCCCAGGATTGTGGATGCTGAGAGAAGGGAAACAAACAGGCTGAACTCATTATTGCCCCAAAGTTCTTCCAGTGTGCGTATTATAGAATGTAGCTGGAAACAGTCCAGTCTACACATAGTGTGAAGACACAGAGTTGAAGAGACAGAGATCAGAGTTTGTGTAAGGTGAAATAGCTGTGATTTAAGGGGAAAAAACTAAAATAAATGAGCTGTAAAGAGAAACTCCAAAAACCTGCAGAGTATTTTCTTCAAACATTTTGCTCAACAGACATATGATAAAATGTTCAACATCTCTAGCAATCAGAGAAATGCAAATCAAAACTACCCTAAGATTTCATCTCACGCCAGTCAGAAGGGCAATTATCAAGAATACAAACAACAATAAGTATTGGCAAGGTTGTGGGGAAAAAGGCATGCTCATACATTGCTGGTGGAACTGCAAATTGGTACAACCAATCTGAAAAGCAATATGGAGATTCCTTAGAAAACTTGGAATGGAACTACCATTTGAGCATGCTATCCCACTCCCTGGTCTATACTCAGAAGACTTAAAAACAGCAAACTACAGTGCTGCAGCCACTTCAATGTTTATAGCAGCTCAATTCACAATAGCTAAACTGTGGAACCAACCTAGATGCCCTTAGATAGATGACTGGATAAAGAAACTGGTATATATACACAATGGAATATTACTCAGCAATAAAAGAGAATAAAATTATGGCATTTGCAGGTAAATGGATGGAGTTGGAGAATATCATGCCAAGTGAAGTAAGCCAAGCTCAGAAAACCAAATGCCAAATGTACTTGCTGATAAGTGGAATCTGATCCATAATGTGGGGAACGTCATGGAAACAATGGTGGAACCCTGTTCACAGGGGTTTAAGTGGGGAGGGGGCACGGGGACAGCAAAGGTGATGGAATATGATGGTCATCATAGCCCTAACTTTATGTATGACTGCATATATGTTGTGATTCTATACAACTTACAACTAGAGAATTGATATGTTATCCTCTATCTATGTACAATGAATCAAATTGCACTCTGTTATCATGTAAGCCTAAATAGAACAAATAAATAAATTAAATATGAAAAAAAAACATTTTGCTCAATACTAAGCTGTATATGCACTGGATAAATTTCAGTGAAGACACAAAAAGACATTAATTTGAAGAGTCCTAGCATTCATGTACTGAGAAGCCAAATGACTAGAAAATGTTGAATACCTGTGAAATGCAGTAGAAATCCTACCAAAGCCTTAGTATGGTAGCAATCATAGGTGAAAAGATGAAACTTTTAGAAGCAAATCTTGGAATGAGTAGGACAAATTGTAAGTAATTAAACTACCTGCTGAAGTATATCTCTATTTTCTTTAAAATAAATAAGAACAGTCAGACATAGAAGACAATTCTCACTATGCTGTGAATTGAATACAGTTGTTAGACATTAGAAGGAAAAGGAAGATGTTATAATTAACAAAAAATCCGAAGAAAATAAATGCTCTAATAAAACATTTCAAAATGAAAAGTACAAAGAACTTAGCAGACAAGAACTTTAAAAAATTATAAAAATGGTCAAACACATAAAGAGAACTTAAGAATAATAAAGATATAAAAAAGAACAAAAATGGAGCTTATACAGATAAAATATCTAAAAGTTAAAATCAGTTCAGAAGACAGACAAATGTATTTAGAGATGTAGTAGCAGAAACTTAAAGAAAAATGGAAAGAAAAAAGACTAAAAGAATAAAAAATTATTGAAACTTACTTATCTGTAGGACAAGTATATATACAAAATTTGAGTCTGAAAAATGTTTGAGACCAGCTAGAAAAATTCTTTGAATACCAAAAGTATCTAATTTTTTTTCAAATTTTCCAAATTTAATTGAACTGTAAATTTATAGCTATAAAATTCTAAGTAAATGAAAAATAAGATACCTAAAAAGGAAAAAAAATCAAATTATTAAAAAATAGTAATGCAGAGAAAATCCTGAAAGCAGCCGAAAAATAAAAATAAGAAAGATTACAACAAATATAGGAACAGCAGCTGACTTACTGTTCATAAAAATGTAAGTCTGGCTTTGTATTATTAAGCCCATTAATTATTTTAAGAATCAGATAAACTTGGTATGAGTCTAGGTTCAATGACTTAATAGTTGTGTAATTCTTGACCATGTCTTGTAACTTATCTGTGTCTTCGTTTTCTCACATTTAAAATACATTATTGTACTATTTTAAAATCTAGCTGCAGAGTTAAAATGGGGTTAGCAGCATCTCTAGCACTAGACTGACTAGACATCTGGTCCCTTTATTTAATCTTAGGCATATTAACTTCTTCTTTCTATGCATCAGGTTCTCACTTGTACAATGAGATAATATATGTACACTTAGCACTTAAGTTCTCATAAGGATGAGTCACTACATTAAAAAAATGGAATGGTGTACGATGTGAAATACAAAGAAAAATAAGATTTACTTATTACATTCAACAATAGTTTTATAATCAAGCTTGAATCAATAGAAAATAGTAAGTCTCTAAAACTCATAAATCTGCAAGATCTTCAGAATTTAATATGGAGACCTAGGTAGTCATGGGCTGCAGCCAGGTTTTACTGGCTCTCAACAGGTGATTGTGCACATCATTGTGCAACTCTGCATTCAGAACTGTCCCAATAGTAGCTTACAACTGGCCACAGTGAGTGTGTGGTAACAGGCAAATATAACAAATCAGATTTTTGTTTGTATTGCACTAAGTAAAAGTTAATCCAAAAAACAAAACCAACAAATAAAAAAAACAGATTATCAGGAAAGCAAATGAGAACAAGAGATTAGACAACAGAAAACCACAGTACTAAGCATAGGCACTCTCACTTCTCAAACAAGAACTTATTTAAAAACATTTATAATATCACTTTTACTTATAGTTATTGTAGGAAAATATTATTCTCTCTCTTTAAATGTAGATTTACTTTACGGAAGTGAAGTCATGGCTTCTTTAACATTTTTTGAAATTTTTTCCCAAGAACTTAAAAAATGGTGTTCTAAAAAAAAAAAAAAAATACTGGAGGAATCTCCTGTTCTCTTGTTAAAGTGAAAATTTCATTTCTAAATGGGATTCCTGTAGTATTTGTTCACTGCCCAGAAAATTGTATGAGTCTTCATTTTTAAGTGCAAAGAAAGTCATTTGTAGTTAAATCAAGGTTCTTAAGGAAAAGATATTGGTCAAATAAAAGTTTTTTTAGTAACTACCAGAATTACCAAAAAAATCAGAAAATTGCTTGTCTTGTTTTAAAAAATGTTCTAAAATTATATTATTATTTAAAATAAAGTACGATGGGGTAAATATCATTAAAATATTAACAGTCTTACTGATTTTAATTATATATTGTAGTCAATTATAGTTTGATCATATTTACCATAAAAAGAGTAATGTACTACTCTTTTTAATACCAAAATATTACAATAGGAATAATTTAAAGCCCTCTTCTCCAGTGCAGGTGGACTGTGAACTTTAAAAATGCCATACCATTTCAGATTATATTCATATAACCCTTTACATGATTCCCAGAGCATAGTAGGTGATTACATAAAATTTTGTTCAATTAAACATTTTATTTTTTAACTGAATCATTTAAAAGTATTCAGAATTGTGAATTTTTTTTGTCATTATTAAATATTTCTAAGATCCCTAGCCATTGATCTTAGCTATCAATAATGCCCTTGGTCATAGTCCTTGATATTACAGTTAGAAAATGTTCAGAAAGTACCTTCTATTTTTTTTCAATTTTAAAAAATTTTTCTACTTAGTTATATATGACAATAGAATGCATTTTTAATGAATCATACATAAATGGAGTATAACGTCTCATTCTTCTGGTTGTACATGATATAGGATTATATGGGTCATGTAATCGTATATGCACATAGGGTCATAATATTGGATTCATTCTATTATCCTTCCTACCCCTTCCACAGCCACCCCTCACTCCCCTCTGTCTAATCCAAAGTACCTTTTTAAGTGCCAAACAATACAAACTCAGCAGTGCGGGATAAGGCATATGCCATCAGAGTGTTTTCTCTCTCTCCAGGAAGCTGGGTAGCCATTGGGTATAGCACCTGCAGAGCCAGGCAAACCTGGTTTGGCTCCTGGTTCTGTTATTTACTCTCAGTATAACTTCTGAACATTTTTTTTTTCTCCCTTGGAGGCTTATCTTTAAAATAAGAATAATGATAGTATTTTAGCAGCAGAAACTGTTGCTGTCTTACCTTCCCACTCACGGGGTTTGCCTGAGCTCACTTGCAGCAGAACACATGTGGTACTTTCAGAACTTCCTGCCTCAATACCTAGTCTAAATTTCCTCTTTCTGACTTGGAATTTTCTTTAGCACAATGGGAGCTTCCTCAGATACTCACAGGCAATCTCACAGGTGTGAGACTGATGAAACTTGGTACAGTACAATACTCAACTAAGGGTGATGGCGATCAGTGGATAAGATCCCATCTCTCTCTATCTCCTTTGGTTTAGAATTGACTGTATACTACAGAACACCCAGTTACATTCGAATTTCAGATAAACAAGTATTTTTTTTTTTTTAGTTTAAGTCTTTACTATGAAATATTTATTTATTTACAATTCAAGTTTAAATACACACTTCTACTTTTATCTTTCAGCTTTGCCATATTTTGTGACCTAATCATGTGAGTGATATCTCATTATTTCACTCACCCCTACTTAAAGAAAAGGCTTATATAAAATGAGACATAGGAGTCTCAGAAACCAACTTATAATTCTACTTATATCTAGTCCAGTATTTGTTATGTTTTAATTAGGTAACATTTATCAATTTATTTCTCCTTCCCTTTATCTTTACACCTGTAAATTTAAATAATTGTACTAAGTAATACCTCTTAAGAATTTCCATCTGACATTCTAAAATTCTTTGAAGGGGAGAGAACTTACAATTTTTAGCAGTGATAATAAATGTTTATCTGGAAACAGTTTCAAAAACTTACTATGGATTCAGAAAGTTGAGAAGCAAGTAAATAAAGACATCAAAATCAAGCATTTTAATGAATTTAGGGTACACATTTATTGCCTATGCCTCCTCATTCAACTAGTATATGATTCTATGCATAACATGGGATATTAAAGTATTTATTGAACCATAATCATTATGGAAATATAGAAATTTGAGAGGTTTGACATAGCAGGTAGTAAAACTTTAAAAGTTGAGAAATTTTTTAATGATTTCTCATCTAAAATGATGAGTTTATATTGCTGTGTAATCCGTCATGTTATAAAATTCTCTTTTCAGGCTAATAAAATGGTTTATAAACCTTGACTAGAAATATATTTATGGTAGCATATTAATATTAGAAAGATGCAAGAATACATAAAATATAGATGTACCAACTTCTCCAGAGAAAGTTCAGCAGTTGTTCTGGAAAATATAGTCCTTTAGTCAACTCCAGAAAGCCTAAGATCCCCATGGAAAGAAATAAAAGAGGATGATGGGACACTTGAGTTTTCTCTACCATTATAATTCCATTTAGTTTATTCCCAACTTGATTTGAAATACCCTGGGTGTTCTTAAGCAATTCCTCTGGAAACATGATAATGTGCACTTTTCATTTTGTATGGTGTCCCACAGAAGTGTTTTCAAATGGTTTCTGAAAATCTTTTATAAGATTAACTAACCCAAGACAATGTGGCACTGAATGGTGCTTGAAAAATTCACAGGAGTAATCCCGGGCCAACAGATCTCATTCAGTCTGGATAGATTCATGGCTAAAAAGAAACTACAAATCCTTCCACAGTACAAAGAAAACTGCAGTTGTGATCAGCTGGGAAGCCTTTGAAGGGCTTAAGTGTTGCTCTGGCAGCTAGCTTTGGTCAGAGTAAAAAGCTAATCCTCTAGGGTTGGATAAGAGATGCTAGAAAGATCCTGAGCCACTTGAAACCATTGTCCTATTTATAAAGGAACGATAAGGAGGGCTGATGGAGTGTTCATAAAGGTGATGCAGGTTGCCAGGTAAATAGGCATAATGGTGAACTTCCTTATTCATGCTCCACCAGGCTGATTCTCAGAAGGGATTTGCTGTCTGACTTGCTGGCTGACTGCCAAATTTATTGGTCTTGCTGCCAGATGTGTTTTGGATCACAGGGAGATGGAAAGTTAAAAATGCGTTACAAAACACTGTGCTGCATTTAGAAAAGGCAGGCAGTTCACAAAAGTCAGACACACAATGCTGCACTCAGACTTCCAGAAGTCACCCAGACGTCAGTCACTTAACTGAGTGGCATACTTGAGAAAAAGAGCATGGACTCTTGCTCAGGGCTGGTGGATATCTCCAGATTTTCCATTGTTCAAAAGAAAGTCAATTCAGTAACTTATCCACTTTTTCAGTCTAACTGAAAAAAAGATATTATTTGAAAACAGAAGAAAATTGTGTTTTGAAAAACAATCTATGTAAAAATTGGTACAGTAGCTAAGAATAGACACTTGGGAGATTGGAAGCTAAGTTGACAATAACAGGAAGTCACAAGAACAGGCAGTTTGAATTTAAATCTGAACTTTTCTAGATCCTATATGAACTTGGACAATTTAAGTGACCTCTAAACTTTGGTTTCTAAATTCCATAACAATAACCTAATAATATTTTTAAATATCATCTAACAAAAATAATATCCTTATCTTCCTGCTAAAACTGCAATCTACCCAACACTCCATACCACCCTCTCTGTCTTTGCTTTCTTCCATAGCTCTTACCACAACTACATCCAACATTGATCTGGCTCATGTGTTTTCTTTATTTTTTATTTACCCTCCCCAAAGAGATGTAATCTTTTGGAGGAAAGGTATTTCTGGCTGCCTTATAAACAACTCCATCTTCATCTTTGAATCTATTTGTGTATATATGTATATATACATATGTATACAAATAAATAAATTTCTCTTTCACAGGACCTTAGAGGAGAAAAAAGCAATGAGTTATGTACTAGACCCAGTCCATAGCACTTAATATAAGTCAGCTCCTTCATATTATTAATAGATCTTTTCTCTGGAAGAGTACATATGGATCTCCTTCCTTATCAGATTATGAGTTCTGAGAAAGTAGGTACTTATTTATCTCTAAATAGTCACCATTTGGCAAAGGGCCTGGCAGAGTAGTAATCAAAATCTATTTAATGTGTTAATGAATGAATAATATTGAAATAAGCATATGATCAATAAATAATTAAAGCAGAAAATAAGCCATACCTGAAGGCATGAAGGACTTACCCCTGATGAACAAGGTAATAAAATCATTCAGTTTTTTGGCAAAATTATCTACAGCTTTTTTTAGGTAGTTGCTGAATTAGAAGAAAGCAATGTAGCTTATCTTTTTATTTAACCAATTTTTCCCAATGGAAAATGTATTATATCAAGTTTATCCATTATATAGAGTAGGTGCCTTTCTTATACAAAAAGTAATCAAGATATGTATTTTTTATCTGGTTACCTACTCCTTTTTTAACTTTGAAATCAATCTGGTAGGAATCCAAATACAGTAGTGAGCTGGAGTGTAACTCAGTGGTTGAGCATGTAGTTAGCATGCCCAAGGCCCTGGGTTCAACTAAGAAATAAAAACATAGTAAATAAACATTGTTTTATGAATCTACATAATACCATTGCACATAATAAACTTTAATTATGACAAAGAAGAAACTGAAAGGCCATGGCTTCAACTAGATTTGTCTCTTTTGTTAAGACCTTCGTATTCTCAGTTTTGGTTGCTGGGAAAATTCAAAATGGAACACAGAATATTCTCTGGAGAGCATGGTAACACAGCTGATGTTCCAGATTATCCTGAATATGAAAAATAGAAACATTAGCACAATGAGCAAGACATTAAGGTAAGCCCAAATCCTCAAAGGCTTTAAGATTGGAGAATTAGTATGAGTGAAGTCTAATAAAATTTGGAGAATCTATCAGTGAAGTCTGATATCCACCAACTAGCATCGTTGCCCATGAGCAGAAATCTAATTTGGATTGAGGGTGGAGCTAAGAAGCTGCAGTATGTGTTTAAGAGGCTGCAATAGGTTAGATGGGAAAATTGGAGAGATAATGGCATGATCCTAATTGTATAAGAATTGGAATTTTAAATAGTTTCCTAAGAAAAAGGAAGAGTAAGGGAAATTCAGTTGTCAGGACAAACCCCAACTCAATTAACAGGAGTAATTATGATGATCCCAAAGCATTCTTCAGTCTTCGTAAATATTCCATACTTATTTTAACACTAGGAAGAATTGAAATAGGAATAAATTAGCTTCAAAATAGACTTACTATAAATCAGGAGTCCTAATATGTGAGATCCAGCAAGTTTAAGAGCTATGTTTTATTTTACATATATAATAAGTAACTAATAGAACTGGACTTGAGTTCCTAGAAAATTCCTACAAGGAAAAAAAAAGTTTTTTTTGCAGTAACTTGGATTACCTAAGAACAAATACAGGCTGAATATTCTTTTTCCTAAATGCTTCGAACAAGAAGTGTTTCATATTTCAAACTTTTTCAGATTTCAGAATACTTACAAATACATGATGAGATATTTGGGGGAGAAGATGAAAGACTGAACATAAAACTTAGATATATTTCATACTCATACACAAAGTACTTTTTAATAATTTGGGCATGAAACAAAGTTTATGTACAATGAACCATCAGAGAGCAAAGGTATCACTGTCTCAGCCATGCTTGTGGACAACCTGTGGTTATTCAGTATCACAATTAGTGGCTCTGAGTTTACATGCTACCAACAAGCAATATTATTTTTTAGTTATTTACATGTAAACACTTAACAGTAGAAAATATGATACAGCATTAACACACTAAAAAATAATTTGTTTAGTGTAACTGAGCTGCACAGCAACATCACCAGAATACCTGTGTCAGCTGTTAAATAGCAGTAGCAGCAAACTGCCAGTCTTCAGTCTCCACATTTGATGCTGTAATTGATAAATGGGTTATCATGCCTTGTGTTGATTCTTTTAGGTGAGAATAAAGTTCAGGGACTAGAAGAAACTTGAGAGATCAGAAAATAGGTCCTCTAAGGATAAGGAGGCTTTCTACTAAATGAGTTTTTAAAAAAATGTTTCCTCCAGAGTCATCTACCTTGTGAAAATTTTTCCTCTTGGAAGTCTGCCTTCGATTTTGTGAACTGACATGATTTTTTGGACATGAATGTATGCTTTCCTAGTTCTCAAAAAGCCCATCAGACATTTTCACTGTGTGGTGTCCAGGCAGTTTGTTTCTGCAATGTTAACATCATCTTCATCCTATTATCATAATGACTTCGATTCAGACCCATTTTGCCCATTTCATCATTGGCCAATGAATGAACAACTGGAGCCTCTTTATTAATGTTAAAATACTATTCAATATCCATTTCTTCTAGCTTACTGAGACTCTGAACACATATTTTTGCAGATGTAAGGAAGTCAGACTTTTTTTTTCTCACTTGACATAAAAATCCTTCAAAGTCACCACTTTGCTCATCACAGAACATAGTTACATCCAGAGCTTGTGCCAGACATACACAACTATGGAGTCTATGTTCCAAGCATCAGCAGCAGTATGGGGGGCATCCTTCATGCTAAGGTCCTTCCACATCCATGCCTCTGTTCACTGATATACGAGGAGGCTGTTAAAGAAAGTGTTGTTATATTTATTCTTCCTTGATCTTAAGATACCCTGGTCATGGCTGAATTAAGAAGTTGTACCTGGAAGAAAGTATATGGCATAAACAATACTTCTGATGAGGATGAGCAGAGTACTTATCAAGGAAAAACAAAATCTTATAGATATTATTCTGTCCGGTTTCGCCATAGTAAGCATACGCCACTAGTACAAAATATTTATGAAAAAAGTCAGAAAAGCTATCCCTGGTAATCTAAGCCTTTTGTTGGCAAAATAATGGATGAGAGAAATTCATGGATTCCATATATTCATAGAGAAATTCATTTAGTTCATAATAATGGACTAACAAATTCATGCCAAAGACATAAGATTTGTCTCTTACAACAAATTTACCTATGTTTGCCTGCTGCATTAGCACCTCCCAGCAGAGTTATTCTTTCCTTGGCATACTGAATTCCCATGGGGGCTGTCTCACCAGGTGTGGTAGGTGTATTTCTGGGGCAATAATGCCAAAACAATGATGTTTCTTCAGCATTAGAGGCTTGTTCTGACATCACACTATCATCAGCAATGACCTTGGCAAGCCCATCAATGGATTTTTCTACCGTTTTGTGATAAGTAGATGCTTTATCATCACAAATCTTTAAAAATGTAGCACTGTATCTTTTCTTGAATTTCTGAAACCAGCCTGTTGAATATTGACAGTGCCTTTCAATTTTAAGTTCATCATGATGGATCTTTGCCTGTTTTATGATCAATATACCATGAAGCGCCATGTATTTACAGAGACTCTGATAGATGTACACTTAAAATATATGACTGAGATCTTTATTTTTAGCTTTATGCAATTTTTTTTAATTTTATTCTGTTCATCACTTTCAGCACAGCACTTTCTTCTGTTTCAAACTCACACCACTATCCAGTGTCTCCAACGGCTTGACTTTCTGTGCTATATAGGTAAAGCTTTCTCTTTTTCTTATCATATGGGAACATCTGCAGGCCTTTTCAACATTTTCAACAGAATCTTTATATTAAAGGGCAGAGAAAAAGCAAAGAACTGTGAGACATTTTGGAGAATCTGCTGCTAATGCATCTGGCCTGTACTCAGTCCTTGTAGGTGTGCTCAAATCAAGGAATACGGGTCTGCACAGAAAAGATGTATTGTAGCTAAAGGAGGCAAGAAGTGCCTCCTCCTCTTCTTCAGGGACACAGTGTCAGCTGTGTGTTGTAAGCTACATCTTGACTGCAATCCATCACATGGAGGCAGGTGTGGAATATTCCATCATGGTGTCATGTTGGTACTCAAAAAGTCTTGGATTTGGGCTTCTTTATTTCAGATTTCATATTAGGGATGTTCAACCACATGTTTTTTAATTTTAAAAATAAACAGAATGTTTATTAAACTATTAAGAAATGAAAACAATGCAAATAACATTTTTTCCCTGTGACATTTGCAACTAAGATGCTGGTAGGATGGCCCATTGCTACCTAATATTTTGGTGTCTCACTGCTAGGAAGATATGTTTCTATGTGAAGACATAAGCCATAAAAATAAACTTAACTTAGATACAATATTAATACCTAAGCCACAGACCTTGTTCAAGTGTTACCAATAATCCCAATAATTTTGTTGATAGAAAAATCAGACAATTTGTTTCATTTATTTGTATGCCTTTTTGTTATACCCCAATCTCTAAGACATCTTCAGTCTTCCCTTTACTTTCATGATGTTGAGACAATTTATTATTTCACGAATTATTTTGTGAAATATCCTTCAATTTTCATATCATTATTAGTTTCTGGTCACACTTTCTTGACATATCTATAACAGGTGTGATGCTTTCCTCTTTGCCTTGCATATTATCAGGTATTTGGTGACTTCAGTTTGTCTCATTACTTGAGATGTGAATTTTCTTCACTTCATTAAATCAGTTTCTGCCAATTTAATCCTTTGTAATATTATGATTTCTCCTTTGTAGTATTTTAATGAGAGGTCAATTAAGACTACATAAATATCATGCTCCTTAAATGCCACTGAATTTTTTAATTGAATTAATCATTACTCCAAAGATTTCTTAGTAGTACCTTTTGAATTCCATCATTTCTCCTACATTTTTTGCAGCTTCATTATGTAGATTATCTTTCGTTCATTCATTCATCCATTTACATTAATAGGTAATATCAATGTAAAATATGTTCCAGTCGTTTTTTAGAGGATCCTGTTCAAGCTTGATTCTTTTTTACATATTTTCATCATTATTTGATCTGTATTTTCTCTGAGGATCCCTACTTTCTTCATGTGGATAATACTATTTAGAAACCAAATACATTGTTAGGTACTGATCAGTTTTAGACAAAGCTAGAGAATACAGGTTCATAAACATATTCAGATAATTTTACATATAATTATTTCTACATATGTATGTATTGCAAAGCAAGAATTCATATTGATGCTCCCAACATCACAGAATTCATGCTAACTCTCTTCCTCTTCATTTATTTATTTACTGTCTTTGATGTTGTGATCACTGATTTCCATTACTCTCAATATCATTCTCAATAAAATATTAAAACAGTCCTCAAAGCATACAACCTCTAATTGACATCACCAACCCTTTCTCTGCCAACACTGCCACTCCCTATATGATGTCTGCTACCTTGTGTTGGGCCACTTGTTAGCCCTCACCTCCCACTCCCCAGGCAGGTGCCTACCTGGCTGAGCCTCCACATAATACATTTTTGACTGGATTATTAGTTAAGAAGGAAGGAAGAATGGAAGGAATGGACAGAAGGAGGGGAAATTTTTTTAAAACAGTTTTTGCTCTCTTATTCAATCTGGTTTATTCTCACCTAATTTTTAAAAGATGAGAATTTAAACACACATTTGTAACTATTTTCTACAACAAAGATTGTCCTTGATCTAGCCAAAATGTAGAGGTCCTTGGAAATCTTAACTGGCCTTCTGAGTGATTCATTTCTTTACCTTCCCTACCTAAATGAGCAATATGTCTCATAGTCAATTGAAAATCATTATTCTATACTGATTAAAAAACTATCTTTCTCATCAACTACTATCCCTGTTACAACCAGACAAGTCATGTCACACAAGTGTCTGTTCCTGGTCTTACTTCACAAAGATGGCTACTCCATCTTGTTTATCACAAACATATTCATCTTTTCCTGTTGGTAAATTCTTTACTTAATTCCTAATCTTGTTTTACCCTCATTTTCCTTAGGATTTTCAAACTAGTTACAAACTAGGATTGTCATTTTTCAACTCAGATGGCAAATTTCCTCAGAAGATATGGCCACAAAGATCTACTTAATCCAAACATAGCAAAACTCGTCTATAAACTTCAATCAACCTTTGTCTTCAAGTTTTTAAAGTCCTGTCCACCACTCAAGAGAGAGTTTCACTAAGAGCCATTTAAGCTACATACAGAAGTTCACACATGGGTTCACAGCATTCCCTACAACCACATGTGTAATAACAGAGCTACTCTCACTCATCTCCTGTATTACTAATGAAAAAAGTCCTTGACTTATAAATGGAACATCCAGATTTCATGCTATCTTCTATAATGTTTACATGACACAAAAGTTTCAAATTAAATGTTAATTTGTGTCATTCTTAGAGAGCCACCTGCAATATTCTGTCATTACTAAAAGCAAACGTATCAAATTATTAGTGGTCATACATTCTCAAGTGGGATGAGATTGCCCCAAAGAGAAAAAAAAATGGTTCTTTGGATGTGAAGAAACACACACACACACACACACACACACACACACACATAGCATATTTATGAATATTAAAATTTCATAAGGAAAAAGTGATCAGAAAAAATGTACAGTAAAGAAAAATTCCTTAGGGGAACAGTAATGGAAAAAGCTATGAGACACTGCTATGTGCCTTCCACTTTGAGGAAAAGCCTTTGTCATCATTAGTGAATTATAATGCCCCTTTGATTGGAATTTCACCAGTGCTTTGTGGTGTCCTGAATTTTCGTTCATGTCACTGGAAGAGCCCTTAAGGGTGTCTAAGATCTACATGTCATTTGATTCTTTCATAGGTATGGAACTCTTAAGTGTTTTTGCTATCAAAGTCACATGTGGTATGGATAATTCTATAGAACAGCAGTTATCGAAGAGATATTTTGGTGTTAAAAGTTTGTAATTTCCCAATTAGAAAGATTAAAAGTTTGTTAATTATTAGCTATTAATTTTTAAAAATTTCTTGTTTGTTTTTACATGCATTTATATATTTAATGGTCAGTCCTTGATGGGAGAAGCTAGCTAAAGATTGTATTCAAACCTATGAAACAGCTAGTAAAAGTTAGCAACATGTCTGGTGAACCTTAACAACATTCTAATACTTAATCTCTCCTTCATTAAGGAGATCCTACCAGGCACTGAGCCAGGGTAAGGAATTACAGCTTTAAATAATGCACAACTCCTTCTCTCAGGGTTTTTGCCACATAAAAATAGACACTATGCAGGGAAACAATTACTCATCACCTACATGAGCTGACCAACAATCCTGCATGATATATGGAATAATAAAATGTAACTTCATTACTATCTTGTCCTCATTGTAATTAGTTTACATTATATTTTCCTACAGTATTCCATTTACTGTATTTGAGAATATGGAATGGAATTTATAAAGGAATTAATGTGTAATGGAAGTGCATACCATGTTTGTTTACAAACATCTGCACTATGATACCTGTGGTCTGGTTATCATAGAATTTTATAGTTGGAGAGGATACTGGTTAGTCTAGTAACAGTGTGAAGCATTTTATCTTTAAAAATGTTTCCGTACAGTACTATAAAGAACTAATTTGCTTAAATATCCATCAAAATAGCATGTAGTATCATGGCAGGAATTTTAAAAAAGATGAACAGAAGCACTTTTCTGCATCAATTTCAGAAGAAAAAAATAAAAGGAAAAAATTGTATGATGCATCAAGATGAAAGTGATAAATGGTATACAATAATAAAATAAACCCTGGACCTAAAATAATGCTGTGCTAAAAAAAATAAACATATTCTTATCCTTTTCAAGGTTTCAAAAATGATGATGAATATACAACTCACAGATTCAAACTCTGTTGAACTTCTGGTTACTGAAACAAATTTCTCTAAACACAATGTGGATCTATGAGAAGCAGAAAAGACTTGAGGTGTAGACTTCCTTGATATAATGTGATTTATAAGATGGTTTCATTCCTAGAGTTATTGTTTTGAGACGTAATAGAAGAAAAAGGAATATCTAATATGCATGAAAAGAGCCCCTCCCCCATATTTTCTTCTCAGGTCTATGCTAAAAAAGGTTTGCACCTTTTGTTATTAGTAATAGAAAATTATGTAATATTATACAGAAGAAAGAATTTTGATCTGTATTTTTATAAAGTGGAAAAAACCTTGCTGTGGAACACCAAACACTCTGACATTGCAAGTTGAATGATGTATGAGAAAGCATCATTTTAAGCATATTAAATGTATGTGATTAGAATATATTTTTATCAAATTTTTCAGCAGTGAGTAGTCAAAATAATTCAATATCCATGAAGATTGAATAGTATAAATTAGTAGATTGTTTTAAAAGTAAAATCATATTAACATTTTACCAATATACTTATGAAATTTCACCATTTTAGGTAATTGTGCTTTATGCATTAATAAATTCACATAACAGGTTTTAAATGCAGCATATTAATGTTCATGACTTTAAAACTTTTCTTAAAGCAGAACATGAATAAATTTATAAATAAATAATTATGTAATTAATTCAAAAAGACAAAATGTACAGAAATGTGATAAATGTCTATACTTGATTACATAGATATAATTACACATATGTACATATATAATGACATTATGAGGGTCTGTTCATTTACAATGTCCTTTACGTACTACCCAAGTAAACGTAAAATTGGTGCATTTTCCTGAGGTTGTCAGGGTACCTCTATATTTTATCTCTTTCTCATGAGAATTTTTAATCTGTTTTCCTTACTTTCTCCAGTATCCCACAGGTCAATGTCCCTAGATAACTAAGGACTTCTGTGGGCTTTTTCCTACCAATAATTACAACACAGTCACAAAAATATTACAGAGTACCATTTTGATGGTTATAGCTTTTAAAAATACCATAAACAATGAGATAATTTTGGATTTGCAAGCATAATTTTATGTGTTTATAAGACTTGACTTCAAATTTATGCTGCCTAAAATTTGAACTATCAAAAGATGCTTAAAGTATTATTCCCATATTATTTTGTATTATTTCAAAGCTAGACATATGGAATCCACATTTGTCTAGAAACAACTTCCATTCACCTATTTCTACACTAAGACAATTGTTAAACCCTTTGCTCGGGGAATCTGAGTCTCTAAAATGTGATCTTGTTTTAAATGCTATAATTAAAGTGCAATTATTCTTGTCTAAAATGTTACATATTAACTAAATTCATGCACTTTTATTCTATATGTTATATCCAAAATGAAATTAAACCCCACGTTTTAAAGCCAAGCCTCTTTCTATTTTTATAATTCAAGATACTTTTTTTCTTGCATTTTGACTTGATTTTGTTACATAAATTGATAGGCTATAATGATTATCATTTTTGTGTAAGTATTTTGGAGAATTTCATGATTTAAAATATTTGCTTCTAAGGCACTGATTTTAAAGCTTATTCTAACTAAAGTTTGTTCTTTCCTTCCACATTTCGTTCCTTAGTCTTTCTGTGTACTTCAGAGGATAATAAAGAAAGAGAATGTTGGGCTGGGATGGTAGCTCAGTGGTAGAGCGCTTGCCTTGCATGCGTGAGGCCCTGGGTTCGATCCTCAGCACCATGTACAAAGCAATAAAATAAAGACATTGTGTCCATCTACAACTAAAAAATATTAAAAAAAAAAAAGAGAATGTTGCACATACAAAACCAATACCAAAATTATTACCTTCATAGTACAGAAGTGAAGGAGAACTTCTGTTCAAAGTTGCCTATAAATACAAACTTAAATGTGCTACTTAAGAAATATTTTAGATGAAATATTCTGATAAGTCAGTTTTCCTTTGCTATGATCTTAAATAGTGGAACTACAAATACACGCATGCATGCACACACACACACACACACACAACACACACACAAAATCTGTCTGATTTTACTGAGCAAAAGCAGGTCATTTCTGTATGTAGCATTTTTCTCTGGTGCATGGGCCATAAATTCATGAGTTATCACTAAATGTACTATTTTGTTGAAACCGTTGTTTCCAATCTTCTCATTAGGCATTTGTGTGGACTATATGGACTTCATGAAACTATCTCTAAAAGTTTTAACAAACAAATAAAATGAACTCAAAATGTCATCTATTTATATATCTATTTATCTAACTGACATTTTTAATTTTGTAGAGTACTATGCAACCATATCCATCTTCTTTATAGAAAATCTGATAGTAAGATCCCTGTACCACATTTATATGATTCATGACCCTTGTGGTTTAGGTATATGTTCTGATTTGGTGTGCTCAATAAAATGATTAGGTCACATACCTAAACATCAAGATCAACTTTTTAAATAACCATAGCATTCATTTATAAATGAATAATAAGAATCTTATTAAGAAAAAGTTTTCCTTTTATTTTCTTTTAGTGCAGTAGTACAGTAGACTAAGTTAGCTTGCTAATAGACTGTCAGAAACAAGAACTAAACCTAGGAATATGGAGTCTTTCTTGCCTTTTAGCCCCTACAAAAAGGATTTCTTGCTAGGTCTTGTTTGACACTGTCAGAGACAGCACTTTCCCCCCCAGGTGTCTTCAAGCAAAGGCTGTTTGGAGTATTTAAGATAGGGGAGATGCCAGAATTACACTTCAACACACTCTCCCTATTCAGCATGGCAGGGGAGGGAATTCACAGAATAGCCTAATAAATCCACAATACCATCATTATCATTATTTTATGCAAAGCACAAACCTCCTTCTACCTCAGCACATAATAAAACTCATGACTGAAGAGTAGGAATTCTTATTAGCTTAAAAAAAGCACAAATATCTGTAAATTAAAATTTTTTAGTATTCTAGCTAGAATACTAGAAAAAAACCTAAATAACTTCAGAATGTACATCACAAAATCTGTATGGACAGCATAAGGGAATCTTATCCTTTGATCATTTCTATAGTGAAGATCAGATAATGAATACTGCCAAAGCCCTCAGAGGACACATCTGGCACAGCCTATATTGCTGATCAAGGAAATTATTCCAATGGCAAGAATATTAATGACAACAAATTTGTTAACTTTTTTGTGCATGTTATGCTATAGCCTGCAGACTGATTCCCATTTTAACTAAAGTGCTATTTAAAACAGTGTTTTTTAAAATACTAAACACTAACTTTAAAAAAAATTTAATTTGTTCTTTTTAGCTATGCACAACAGTAGAATGCATTTTGACATATTATATACATACATGGAATATAACTTCCCATTCTTGTGGTTGTACATGATGTGGAATAACATTGGTCGTGTATTCATACGTGAACATAGGAAATTTATGTCCAATTCATTCTACTGTTTTTCCCATTCCCATTCCCCCACCCTCCTCCCACTGCCCCCTGTTCAATCTGGTGAACCTCTGCTTCTCCCTCTTCCCTGCCTATTGTGAGTAAGTATTTGCATATCAGAGAGAATATTCAGCCTTTGGGTTTTTGGGATTGGCTCATTTCATTTAGCATGATAGCCTCCAGTTCCATCCATTTACTGGCAAATGCCATAATTTTATTCTTCTTTATGGCTGAATAATATTTCATTGTGTATATGTACCACATTTTCTTTATCCATTGATCTATTGAAGGGCACCTAGTTTGTTTCCATAGCTTAGCTATTGTGAATTGAGCTGCTGTGAATATTGATATGGCTCTGTCACTACAGTGTGCTGATTTTAAGTCCATTGCATATATATTGTGTATATACTGAGGAATGAGATACTAGATTAAATGGTCATTCCATTCCAAGTTTTCTAAGGAATCACCATACTGCTTTCCATAATGGTTGCACCAATTTGCCGTCCCACCAGCAGTGTATGCGTGTACCTTTTTCCCCACATCTTCATCAACGTTTATTGTTACTTGTATTCTCAATAATTGCCATTCTGACGAGTGAGATGAAACCTCAATGTAGTTTTAATTTGCATTTTTTAATTGCTAGAGATAATGAACATTTTTTTCATATATTTATTGACCATTCATATTTCTTCTGTGAAGTGTCTGTTCAGTTCCTTTGCTCATTGATTGGGTTATTTGAGGAATTTTTTGTTTTTTTGGTTTTGTGTATGTGTGTGTGTGTTGTTGTTTTTGTTTTGGTTTTGGTGTTAAGTTTTTCAACTTCTTTATATATCCTGGAGATTAATGCTCTGAGGTGTAGGTAGGAAAGATTTTCTCCCATGCTGTAGGCTCTCTCTTCATGTTCTTGATTATTTACTTTGCTGTAAAGAAGCTTTTTCTTTTGATACCATCCTGTTTATTGATTCTTGAATTTACTTCTAGTCTTCTAGGAGTCTTGTTGACAAGTGCAGTTCCTAAGCCCACACGATGGAGAGTTAGGCTTACTTTTTCTTCTAGTAGGCACAGAGTCTCTGATCTAATGCCTAAGTCCTTCCACTTAGAATTGAGTTTTATGCTGGGTGAGAGATAGTGGTCTAACTTCATTTTATTACATATGATTTTCTGAGTGCCATTTGTTGAAGAGGCTACCTTTTCTCTAATGTATATTTGTGATGCCTCTGTCTAGCATGAGATAACTGTATTATGTAGATTTGTCTCTATGACTTCTATTCTGTATCATTGGTCTTCATGTCTGTTTTGATGCCAATACCATGCCATTTTTGTTGCTATAGCTCTGTAATATAACTTAAGGTCTCATATTGTGAAACCTCCTTCTTCACTTTTCTTGTTGAGGATTGCTTTGGCTATTCTGAACCTCTTATTTTTCCAAGTGAATTTCATGACTATTTGTGTAAAGAGCCTGAATAGGAATTGCATTAAATCTATATAATTCTTTTTATATTATGGCCATGTTGACAATATTAATTCTGCTTATCCAAGAACATGGGAGATCTCTCCATCTTCTAAGGTCTACTTCAATTTCTTTCTTTAGTGTTCTGTAGAGGTCTTTCACTTCTTTTGTTAAATTGATTCCCAAGTATTTTACTTTTTTGCTTCTAACTATAGAATCATGTTATCAGCAAAGATGGATAGTTTGAGTTTTTCTTTTCCTATTCCTACCTTTAAATTTTTTTATCTCTCTAATTTCTCTGGCTATAGTTTCCAAGACTATGTTGAACAGAAGTAGTGAAAGAGGGCATTCTTTCTTGGTCCATTTTTTAGAGGGAATGCTTTCAATTTTTCCCCATTTAGAATGATGTTGGCCTTGGATTTAGCACATATAGCTTTTACAATTCTGAGGTATGTTCCTTCTATCCCTAGATTTTCTAGTGTTTTGAACATGGATGAATACTATAATTTGTCAAATACTTTTTCTGCATTGATTGAGATAATCATGTGATTCTTATTTTGATGTCTGTTGATGTAATGAATTATGCTTATTGATTTCTATATGGCGAACCAACTTTGCATCCCTGGGATGAACCTCACTTGATCATGGTGCCCTATCTTTTTAATATATTTTTGTATGTAATTTGCCCAGATTTTATTAAGAATTTTAACATCTATGTTCATCCATCATATTGGCCTGAAATTTTAATTTTGATGTATCTTTGTCTGGTTTTGGTATCAGAGTGATACTACTTTCATAAAATGAGTTTGGAAAGGTTTCCTCCATTTCTATTTCATGGAATAAAATTTGAGGAATATTGGTGTTAATTCTTCTTGTAGGGTCTTGTAGAACTCAGCTAAGAATCAATCTGGTCCTGGGCTTTTCTTTTTTGGTAGACTTTTGATGGCATCTTCAATTTCATTGCTTAAAATTGATGTTTAAATTTTCCATATCCTCCTGATTCAACAAGGATAGGTCATATGTCTCTAGAAATTTGTTGATGTATTCAAGATTTCTATTTTATTAGAGTGTAAATTTTCAAAATATGTTCTGATTATCATTTGTATTTCAGCAATGTCCATTGTCATATTGCCCTTTTCATCGTAAATATTTGTAATTTGAGTTTTCTCTCTTTCTCTTTGTTAGCTTGGCTAAGGGTTTATCATTTTTATTGATTTTTTTCAAAGAATTAGCTTTTGTTTTGTTGATTTTTTGGATTGTTTCTTTGTTTCAGTTTCATTGATTTCAGCCCTGATTTGAATGATTTCCTGTCTGCTACTATTTTCAGTGTTAATTTGTTCTTCTTTTTCTAGGGCTTTGAGATGTAATGTTAGGTTATTCATTTGTTGACTTTCTACTCTTTTAATGAATGAGCTCAATGCAATGAACTTTCCTCTTAGCACTGCCTTCATAGTGTCCCAGAGATTTTGAGATGTTATATCACTGTTCTGATTTACCTCTAAATACCTTTTTTACTTCATCCATGATTTCTTCTGCTGGATCCATTCATCATTCAATAGAATATTATTAGTCTCTAGGTGTTAGAGTAGTTTCTATTTTTTATTTTATTGTTGATTTCTAATTTCATTCCATTATGATCTGATAGGATGCAAGGTATTAGCTCTATTTTTTGGTATTTGCTACAAGTTGCTTTGTGGCCTAAGATATGGTCTATTTTATAGGAAGATAAATGTGCTGCTGAGAAGAAAGTGCCGAATTGATGGATGAAATATTCTATAGATGTCCATTAAGTCTAAATTATTAATTGTATTTTTTAGTTCTATAGCTTCTTTATTTAGTTTTTCTTTGGAGGATCTATCTAGTAGTGAGTGAAGTGTGTTAAACTCACCTAACCCAGTATTGTGTTATAGTCTGTTTGCTTCTTGAAATAGAGAAGGGTTTGTTTGATGTATGTAGATGCTCCATTATTTGGTGCATAAATATTTACAATTGTTATGTCTTGTTAATGTTTAATTCCCTTAAGCAGTATGAAATGTCCTTCTTTGCCCCTTTTGATTAACTTTGGCTTCAAGTCCACTTTACCTGATATGAGGATAGAAACTCCTGCTTGTTTATGAGATCCATGTTAATTATGTTTATTCCTCCATTCTTTTACCTTCAGTCTGTGGGTGTCTTTGCCTATAAATTGAGTCTCTTTGAGACAGCAGATTGCTGAGTTTTGTTTCTTAATATAATCTTCCAGTCTATGTCTTTTTGATTGATGAGTTGAGACCATTTACATTCAATGTTATTATTGAGAAATTATTTTTATTCCCTGTCATTTTGTTTTATTTCTGGCTTTTAATTTGTTTCTCCATTGATTCTCTGTATGTTTAGTGTAGTTTCTCCCTTTTCTAGTTTTAACTTTTATTTTTTATTTCTTCTTCATGAAATATCTTATTGAGTATGTTTAGTAATACAGGCTTTCTAGTTGTGAATTCTTTAAAGTTTTGTTATCATGGATGATTTTTATCTCATCAGTTCTGAAACTTAATTTTGGTAGGTATAGTATTCTTGGCTGGCATCCATTTTTTTTCAGAGCTTGGTATGTATTATTCACTGACCTCCTAGCTTTGAGGGTCTGGGTTGAGACCAATCTAGCTGAGGTCAGATTGGTTTTCCTCTAAAAGTTACCTATCATTTTTCTCTGACAGTCTTTAAAATTCTATCCCTATTCTCTGTGTTAGGCATTTTCATAATGGTGTGCTGGTATGAGTCCATTGTGGTTTTGTTTTTTGTTGTTGTTGTTGTTGTTGTTTTGGGGGGTTTTTTTTTAGTACTAGAGAATGAACTCAGGGGCACTCTACCACTGAGCCACATCCCTAGCCCTATATTGTGTTTTATGTAGAGACAGGGTCTCACTGAGTTGCTAAGCTCCTCGTCATTGCTGAGGCTGGCTTTGAACTTGCGATTCTCCTGTCTCAGCCTCCCAAAGGGCAGGGAGTACAGGTGTGCGCCACAGTGCCCGGTTCTGTTGTGGTTTTGTATATTTAGGGTTCTGTTTGTCTCCTTTGTTTGATTTTCCATTTCTTTCTTGAGGTTTGGGAAATTCTCTGTTATTATTTTATTGACACAATTGTGCATTCCTTTGGTCTTCATCTATCCTTATAAATCTTAAATTTGGTCTTTTCAGGTTATCTCATATTTCTTGGAAGTTCTGTTTATGATCTCTTAATATTTTTTTCTCCACAGTCAATTTTGTTTTCAAGATTACATATTTCATCTTCATTGAGTGAAACTCCATCTTCCAAGTGATCTAGTCTGTTGAAGATGCTATCTATTGAATTTTAAATTTTGTTTATTGATTTCTTCATTTCAAGGACTTTTGCTTTTTTATTTTTAGAATCTCTGTCTCTTTATTGAAGTGATCTTTCACTTCCTGTATTTTCTCTCTGATTTCACTCATTATATCATCCTTTCATTTGCAGATATGTTTAAATATGTACATTCTAAATTCCTTCTCTGACATTTCTTCCAATGTTGTGTTGAGGTATTCATTTCTTGAAAGATCTTGGCATGTTTGGGGCATCTGTTCCCATGCTTTTTATGTTGTTTCTGTTTATACTCATCTAACAGTGTGAATCTGAGGCAGTATATTTTCTACTCTGTGAACTTATAGTATCCCTGAAGGTTTCCAGTACCTCAATTGCTGAGAAGCTGCCTGTCTGGTTCTTGGTTTTATACAATAAAGCAGCCTGGAGAATGACCTCCTCTATTCTGCCATCTTTAAAACCTGCTGAAATTTTAATTAGAATGTGTTCTATAGAAATACTTTATTTTCTCTCAAGGCCAAATTTATAAAAGACAGTAAGGGTATTTCAAATAATTTGCGCAATTTTCCAGTAGAAACTAGCCAGTTTTTGAAATGCCTACAGAATTAGTTTAAGAATTTTTCACCTATTAGTTTTATTATTCAATTCTAAATTCAATAAAAAGTTTTGCAGAAAGGGCATGGTTCCGTTATTAAGAAAAATCAAATAAATTTGAAACATTCATATAAATGGTTTTTTGGTTTTTGTGTTTTTGTTGTTCTATTTAGGTTTACATGATAGGAGAGTGCAATTTGATTCATTGTACACAGATGGAGGATAACATTTCATTTCTCTGGTTGTATGTGATGTAGAATCACAACATACATACAGTCATACATAAAGCTAGGTCTATGATGTCCATCATATTCCACTACCTTTACTGTCTCCATGCCCCCTTCCCCCCTTATTCCCCTGTGAACAGAGTTCCTCCATTGTTCCCATGTCCTCCCCCCTATTATGGACCAGCATCCACTTACCAATGAGTACATTCAGCATTTGGTTTTCTGAGATTGGCTTACTTCACTTAGCATGATATTCTCCAACTCCATCCATTTACCTGCAAATGCCATAATTTTATTCTCTCTTATTGCTGAATAATATTTCATTGTGTATATATACCACAGTTTCTTTATCCATTCATCTGTCGAAGAGCATCTAGTTTGGTTCCACAGTTTAGCTATTGTGAATTGAGCTGCTATAAACATTGAAGTGGCTGTGTCACTGTAGTAGACTGTTTTTAAGTCTTCTGGGTGTTTTTAAGACCAAGGAGTGGGATAACTGGGTCAAATCGTGGTTCCATTCCAAGTTTTCTAAGGAATCTCCATACTGCTTTCCAGATTGGTTGTACAAATTTGCAGTTCCACCAGTAATGTATAAGGGTGCTTTTTCCCCACAACTTCACTAACACTTATTGTTGTTTGCATTCTTGATAATTGCCTTTCTGACTGGCGTGAGATAAAATCTTAGGGTAGTTTTGATTTGCATTTCTCTGATTGCTAGAGATCATATTTTCATATGTCTTTTGATGGATTGTATATCTTCTTCTGTGAAGTTTCTGTTCAGCTCCTTGGCCCATTTATTGATTGGGTTTTTGTTTTTGTTTTTTTTTTTTGGTGTTAAGTTTTTTGAGTTCTTTATATATCTTGGAGATTAGTGCTCTATCAGATGTGCATGTGGCAAAGATTTGTTCCCAGAATGTTGGCTCTCTGTTCACTTCATTGATAGTTTCTTTTGCTGAGAAGAAGCTTTTTAGTTTGAATCCATCCTATTTATTGATTCTTGATTTTACTTCTTGTACTGTAGGAGTCTTGTTAAGGAAGTATGGTCCTAATCCAACATGATGAAGATTTGGGTCTATTTTTTCTTCTATTAGACATTGGGTCTCTGGTCTGATTCCCAGGTCCTTGATCTACTTTGAGTTGAATTTTGTGCATGGTGAGAGATAGGGGTTTAGTTTCATTTTGCTGCATATGAATTTCCAGTTTTCTCAGCACCATTTGTTGAACAGGCTACCTTTTCTCCAGTGTACATGTTTGGCTACTTTGTCTAATATAACTGTATTTAAGTGGGCTCATCTCCGTGTCTTCTATTCTATACCACTGGTCTACATGTCCATTTTGGTGCCAGTACCATGCCATTTTTGTTACTATAGCTTTGTAGTATAATTTAAGGTGTGGTATTGTGATGCCTCCTGCTTCACTCTTGTTGCTAAGGATTGCTTTGGCTATTCTGGGTCTCTTATTCTTCCAAATGAATTTCATGATTGCTTTTTCTATTTCTATAAGGAATGATGTTGGGATTTTAATTGAGATTGCATTGAATCTATATAGCGCTTTGGGAAGTATGGCCATTTTGACAATATTGATTCTGCCTATCCAGGAGCATGGGAGATTATTCCATCTTCTAAGGTCTTCTTCAATTTCTTTCTTCAGTGTCTTGTAGTTTGCATTGTAGAGGTCTTTCACCTCTTTTGTTAAATTGATTCCCAAGTATTTTATTTTTTTGAGGCTATTGTGAATGGAGTAGTTTTCCTAACATCTCTTTCAGAGGGTTTATCACTGATGTATAGAAATGGAATTTATTTATGGGTGTTGATTTTATATCCTCCTAATTTGCTGAAATCATTTATTAATTCTAGAAATTTTCTGGTAGAATTTTTTGGATCCTCTAAGTATAGAATCATGTCATCTGCAAATAATGATAGTTTGAGTACTTCTTTTCCTATTCATATCCCTTTAATTTCTTTCATCTGTCTAATTGCTCTGGCTAGAGTTTCAAGGACCATGTTGAATAGCAGTGTTGAGAGAGGGCATCCCTGTCCAGTTCCCGTTTTCAGAGGGAATGATTCCAATTTTTCTCCATTTAGGATGACGTTGGCCTTGGGTTTAACATAGATAGCTTTTACAAGTTGAGGTACGTTCCTACTATCCCAAGTTTTTCTAGTGTTTTGAACATGAAAGGGAGCTCTATTTTGTTAAATGCTTCCTCTACATCAATTGATAAAATCATATGACTCTTATTTTTAAGTCTAATGATGTGATGTATTATGTTTATTGATTTCTGTATGTTGAATCATCCTTGCATCCCTGGAATGAACCCCACTTGATCATGATGCACATATTTTTTTGATATGTTTTTGTATGCAATTTGCCAAAATTCTATTGAGAATTTTTGCATCTATGTTCATCAGTGATATTGGTCTGAAATTTTCTTTCTCTGATGTGACTCTGTCTGGTTTTGGAATCAGGGTGATACTTGCCTGACAGAATGAGTTTGGAAGGGTCCCTTCCTTTTCTATTTCATGAAATAGTTTTAGCAGTATTGGTTTTTGTTAAAAAATATTTATATACACATCTGATCACAGATTAAAGAGTTTTACATAAGAGAGAAAAGATAAAAAATGAAAAATAGCTAAGAAAGGGAATGACATTTGCTGAAATAATCCTATGGGGACAGTCAAAAAATTTACAAATAATTCCACTTACAATATGCTGACTGAAAATAAAATCTGAGTCAAAATGTTTCTTCAGAGAGTAAGCATCAAACAAAAATGTAAAATTCTAAAAATATAAAAATTTAAAGTCAAGTGTAAAATAAAAAATCATATTCATTAGGAAACACTTAAGGGTAAAATCAAAAGACAAGAGCCACATTTTATGAATTAGAAATTATGTATCAGTACAACTGCACTATAGGGGAAAATGTCATTCTGTCTTGGTAGAGGTTACCCATGGTCATTTGATAAGAAAGTGCTTGGAAGAAAGTGAATCTGAGCCCCTTGAGAAGCACATTATTCTTCATTAGAGAAAGCTTGATGCAAAATCAAGACCTTATTTCTATCACAAGTAGGCATAATATACAATTTTAAAAGAGTTCTTTTCAAAGAGAAGGAAAAGAATGGAAAAGTAAATTAATTAGAAGATAATCAAAATACTAATATTTGAAGATATCCATAAATTGTGCTCTAAAAACACAATGTTATTATTATTGAATATCTGTGTTCTGTGAAAAATAAATCAAGACTTGAGGTATAGAAAATATATAAACAGACACAGAAAAATCTTTGCCCTCAGAGAGATCACAAGTTCCATAACATTTTATAACATTCCTACATTTATAAGAAAAAGATTCACTTTCGAAATGACTACTTTACTTTTTGGAAGATTCAAATTTAGTGTTACTCTTGGTTTGTGATTAAAAAACTTGTTGAATAAAAATAAATAAAAAATGACTGTGTGTGTATACATTAAAATGCAAAATAGTATTTCCCCTATCTTTAAATTTGTGTTAGTTGTCAAATATTAATTATTAAAGATAGAAACTAAAAAAGGTGAATAAAACAGTAGCAATTTTGTTGTTTTTCTCACAAACCAGCCCGTACTTACTGAATTCATTTTTCTCTGCTGTTCTTCCTTTGCTTTTACCAGCCTTTTGTAACTTGATGATTCTTGCCCACAAGATATTCTATCTGCATGTCAATCTAGCAACACTAACACATTTAAAATTTACCCTGATCCCTCCTACTTTCCTAATTATCCGCAATCTTATAGTTGAGAAGTTTGTTTTATTGAGTCAAAACATGTGCTTTCTACTATAACATACAACAGAAATATCTCTATCTTATAATTTATAAAATTTTTATTTTTGTTTATTTGCAATCATCTCTCCAAGAATTTTCTAGTTCTATGTCTGTGTGTCCTATCAATATCTGTAAACGATTTCATTATACTTTGGAGAACAATGTAAAAGTTAAGAGGAGTCCTGATACTAATTTTTCTGTTTTATATATGATTTGATATATTAAAAATTTTTTATTACATTTTGTGGTTTGTAAGTCATAAAATCAATGAATATAATATTTAAGGGCCATTCAATCCAATTTATAAATCATGGTGGAAATACATTTAGTATTCATCCCTGGCATATAATTCTCAAAATTATACTTTCATAGTCCATCTTCTCCATTATATTATTAATACTATTGTTATAGACTACATTTCAGAAAGTTGTATCTTGTACTGAAATAAAGGTTACCTTCATCCACTCAGACCAGTTCTTTTTGTGAACATTAAAATCAATATACTAAACAATCTCAATCATTCTTCCCCATGACAGCTCTTCAAGCACTTGAGACAGCTATCAATAAATTTGTCATTTCTTTGTCAAACAAAACATTTGCTTGTACTCAAACTTATTTTCAGACATGCAAAACAGAAAAAATTACTATTAAGAAGACTTTGATGTTTTTCACAGTAACATCAGTAGAAATTCTTCCAAAATGAGCTTTATATGTACAATATGATTGGAAATTCCTTATGATATTTATAGATTAGATACATAAAAAATCATCATATTTAAATGTCAGAATTCTGTTCAACATTTTAGTTCCGTAATTATTGGCCTTCTAAAAAATATAAGAGAAGTTAAATTTGCTTAGGATAAAGAAAAGAAATGCACAGGTAGTACCACTAATGAACTCATAATCTAACACAGACATATGCTGAAGTCTAAGATGGACATAGCTCAGGTTAATTTAGAGACAAAAATGAAGACAATGCAAATCAATCAAGGGAGAACAATGGAAAAGGATGCATCAGCAGGTGCTTGTATCATTAATATGAGATTTCTAGGTGAATAAAGAATGATTGGGTGGGCTGCGGTGGCACATGCCTGTAATCCCAGCTGCTAGGGAGGCTGAAGCAGGACAATCTTCAGTTCAAAGCCAGCCTCAGCAAAAGCAAAGCACTAAGCAACTCAGTGAGACCTTGTCTCTAAATAAAAATACAAAATAGGGCTGGAGATGTGGCTCAGTGTTCAAATGTCCCTGAATTCAATCCCCAATACCCCCAATACCCCAAAAAAGAATGAGAATTAAGCATTGTTCAAGGGGAAAAGAAATATCACATGCAAAGATAGAGAAATGCATATGATAGATAAAAAGAAAATGTCTAAAGAAAGTCCAAGTGATTTATATGAAAAACAGTGTTTCAGGAGGGAGATCAATAAAGTAGAGAAAGAGAATTGAGAAGGAAGGCAGAGGAGAGGGTGGAGGGGAGGGAGTGGGGAAGCACTGAGGTATGAAATGGGCCAAATCATGCTGTGTCCATGTATGCACATACTACAATGAATCTCACTTACATATATAATTATAATGCACTAACTAAAATAACAATAATAATAATAATGAGGGGAGATCAATAAAGTAGAGCAAGCAGATCAGGAGGACGGTGGAGAGGAGGGACAGAGAAGGTACTAGCAAATGAGATTCATCAAATTATGTTATGTTAGTGTATGTATAGGGTATAATGAATCCAAATACTATGTCTAATTATAATGCACCAATAAAAATATTATGTAAAAACAGTGATTTTTATAAACTTCAAGAAATAGTGCCTAAACAAAGGCAAAGCAATGAAGTATTGGGTGTGACATAATAAAAATCTTGGAATTTTACTATTAAATTATGGAGCCATATAGAAAAGTAACTAAAGAGGTATTATATTTATTTTTTTAAATTTGCTCTCACAGTATGGATAGGTTGGTTGAAGGTAATCCACTTGGAGGTATAGGAAAAAAGTCAAAAGCCTTTTAGGATAAGTCAGGACAATAGGACTCATATCCAGGACAGAGGCAATGGAAATAGGAAGAAAGCTACTCAAGGATATTTAATATGTAAAATGGACAAAATTTTAGAATTGGATTGAAAATGAGATGCAGCATATGATTCAACATTTTCTCATTGATTTTTGTGCCTTTTCTTTGAAATAGGATCTACTATAGGATGATGACTAAGCTTACAGAGAAATAATGAATTTTAAGTTAGATGTTTCTGATTTTCTATACTGATGATGAAACTCTCGTTATATGGAGCCAGAAATCAACACACAGGTCCAGCCTGGAAATAAAAATTAAGGAATAGGAACCAGAAGATGGGAAGGATTTGAAGATATGAAAAAACCAATTTTTCCCACCAATGAGCTTTAAGATGACGAGGACGCAGTTCAGGCAGGAACACTGGAAAATGCATTTCAAATAAGTAGAGCAAAAGAAGCCCTATGCAGAGAAGTGGTCAGAAAGCCTTTTTATTATTATTCTAGAAAAGAATAGATATCATTACATCCAAAGAAGTGTGTTTTGTGTGGAAGTTAGAGGCAATAATATTAAAGTCAAATAAAGAAGATAAATAAAATTAAATCATCTCTACTGACCACGGCAAAGACTAAAAGATTAATAATGAACTGGACAAAAGCACTTTTGGTGGAATAATGTCTCTTCAGATTTTAGGTAGTATTGAGAATTAAAGTAGTAAAATACATATGTAATCTACTGTCAAGAAGTGTGTTTTTAAAGTTCAAGAAAACAAGTGGTAAGTTAGTGTTGTTCCCAGAGAAAGTTCCAGGACTTCACAGGGTTGCATCAGCTGAATAAATGTGAAGTGCCTTAGCAGATCGGCTGATCACTGGTCTTTGTATTAAAAAATAGAATATAGATTGAGTCTACTATTCTAACACTAAGTAGATTGGCATATATGTGTATGTATGTTTACATACATGTGAATTAATAAATTGACAATAAACAAAATCATGAATACCTTATTCTATCCTCATCCTTTCTCTATTCTGAATAGAATACCTTTGCGTGACTCCTTGCTTCCACTAAACTGTGCTCTTGTCACTTATATGTGCTTAATGTAGCTATTATTTTTGAAGATTTTTATTTTTATTGTAGAATATATCAGACAATGAGAAAAACACAGATAATTATATACTGTACACTTGTATACATGTCACAGGTTTTAAAATCTTTATTTTACAGCCATTTTTGTTTAAAACAGTGTCACATACATACTATTTAGTCAGATCTCGCATTTTCTTGATGGAGAAATTTATAAAGTACAAAGTGAGGCTCTCTTACTTTTCTCCTCTATTTTTTGTCACCATTTAGTCACCTTGTTTAATAAATTTACTGCCAAGACAGGTGACTGGTAAATCTTATTTGATTTTTAAAAAGTCACAAAAATAAGATGAGTTTGCATGTTTGGGCTATTATTGGTTGAATTATGTCCCCCAAAATATATGTTGAGGCTTTAATCCTCAGTACATCTGAATGTGATCTTATTTGGAAAAAGGATCAGGTTAATATAATTAATTTAATATGAGGTCTTATGGGAATGGGGCAGGCTCATCATTCTATATGACCTGTGTCCTTATAAGAAATAATATAGAGAAGACAGCCTGTGAAGAGAGAGGCAGAGATTGGTGTGATGCATGTATAAGTCAGGAAATTCCAAGTATTGTCCACAACCATCAAAAGCTATGAGGAGTCAAGAGAAGATTCTTTCTCATCGATTTGAAGGGAGCACAATGCTGTTGACATTTTAATTTTAGACTCCCAGACTCAAGTACTGTGAGATAACAAGTTTCTGTTGTTTTAAGCTATAGTTTTTCATTCTTAGAACTGCAGTTCTAAGACAGTAAAACATCTATTCATTTGAATGTATTTGCTTCTTGTTATCTACCTTTCAGACATAAAGCTAAGAGCTAGAAGGGAAACATGCATAGTTTCTGCCAGCATGCAGTTTATAAGAAGTAAGACAAGAAGCCAAATGCTTATTATTACAAATTGTGATAACTATTTTCAAGTTAAAAACTAAGGTATAATGTGTTGTCATAATACAGAAGATCTTGTTTAAATTAAATGATCAAAAAATATTTTCCTGAATAAAAGTAAAGAGAAAGCTGAGAGAGTTATCACCTGAAAAAGTGAAGAAGGTAAATTCTGGCTCAAATATTACCAAGTGAGGTAGTCCAGAGGAAAAACTAAAACTTTATCATAGCGAATTTAAGAATGATCAATGTGTGAATGTTGGCAGTGGCTAAATGAGGTGGGTTTATAGAGCTTCCTTCAGTGTTTGTATATTACGAGCTGTGGGTTCTATTTGCATGCCATGTCAAGACTTTGAATAGTTTTAAAGAAGGGATATATCCATTTTAGATTTTTTGTCATTTTCATGCCTGGATGATAATCAATTGGGAAAAAAGTAAGAACAAAAGGAAACGATTCAGCTAGTAGGCCATTGTAAGTGAGAGAGAAAATTACAGGGATTCTAAAATGGGAATAACAAAAAATGTGTTATTTCAAACTATGATGTAGAGGTAGACTTAAGAGAATACAGCTATATTAATTGCATTAGAATTGTGCAGTATATATTATAGTTTATGATCATGTGGAATCCTCCCTGTTTTCTATCAGCATCCAAATCTCATTTGTTGTACTATTTCACCCGCACAGTGTTTGAAACCCATAGAACAATAAAACCACATATTCCATCTTTACACAAAGTTTGCTATGTCCCTGGAACCTCCTTTTGTGAGGTCCTTTATCCTAACCTATCACTTCCAGGGATTGGATACATGAACCCAGCTTCCTAGATGCAATTTCCCTGATGTTTTCATGTTGACAAAAAGATAAAGGATGGAAGAAAGAGTTGAAATTATTGTTTGAAGCTCTATAACCACACAGCTCTTGCTATGTGACACTGCTGGAGTTCTTGTTTCCTAGATCTTGGAATAGCATTGTCTGCTGGACAGACACTTGGTTTCTTATTATTTGTTTGATTTTGGAGACTCAATTTAATTAGAATAACTTCATATTAGCTTGTGTTAGCCAGTATCAGATTCTGTGGTTTGCACACAAAGGATGTAAGACTTACATGGTTCTGGTTTAAACATCTTAGATCTTCCTGAGTTAGGAAAGAACAGGGCAGAAACAGGTTCATGAACAAAAGTGAAGAATGAAACTTTGAATATGTCATTTTGAGGTACTTGCGGGACATCTGAGGGGACATGCATGAGCTACATAAATGGACGTGCAAAAATGGAAGCTATGTGCCTAGTACTTAGAAATAGAGCCTTAATTAAAATTTAAGGAGCATTTTTATAGCTAAAAGCCAAGGGAATTGATGATAGACAATCGAAAGAAACAATGAAGAAAAAAAGTGTGAAGAGTTAGGACAAATCCTGAGTATTCCAACATTCAGAGGAGGATTAGAAGAGAATAATGAGACAAAATACTAACATGGAAAAGCAGGCACCAGTATAACAGTCTCAAAAAAAAAAAAGACATAAAATATATTTCACATTATGGAATGCAGCTGAAATATTAAGTGACATGAAAGCAGGAAACTATGCACTTTTTGGTAACATGGACTGATGAATAAAAGAAAAGAGTATTCAGAAGGTAAATTTGAGGTTTATTAGACATTTATTGCTTTGAATCAAAATAGCATTGTTTTGGAAGAAGAATATACCAAGAACAATAAAACAAGTCTCTCATCCCCACTAAATTTTCCATATGAGTGTATGGCATATTTGTTTTCCCCAAACCTTGGAAATGAAGAAATAGGAATTAGATTTAGACTCAACCAAAATAGTATTTTCACATGAGCCTTCAACCGTGAGATTCTAACTAAACAGCCAAAAATTATTCATCAGGCTATGATGACATTAAAAGGACAAGCATGGATCACTCAGTAAGCCAGCTTTAGCATGCTAAGGTAATATTTCCTGTGATGAAATCATGGCTATATAAGGCCTCTAGGATCCTCTTAGTTTACTCTTGCCTGCTCTTTCTTTCTTTTTCTTTTTCTTTCTTTCTTTCTTTCTTTATTTTTTTATGCAGTACTAGAGGATTGAACCCAGGGGATCTCTACCACTGAGCTATATCCCCAGCCCAATTTTGTATTTTATATAGAGACAGGGTCTCCCTGACTTGCTTAGCACTTCACTTTTGCTGAGGCTGGCTTTGAACTCACGATCTTCATGCCTCAGCCTCCTGAGCAGCTGGAATTATAAGAGTGCACCACCATGCCCAGCTTACTATTGCCATTTTAATAGTTTAGCATGACCTCAGTGGCTTAAGATAACAACACAAATTGTATCACATTACAATTGTGGAGGTTCCAAGTCTTAAGTGAAGGTGTCAGGGACTATGTTCCTTTTGAACTGGAGTGAAGAATCTATTTAGATGCCTTTTCCAGTTTCTTGAAGCATCTCCTTTCCTGGCTCAGGGATGCTTTCTCCATCTTCAAAGCCACTCCACATAGCATGTCAAATCAATCTTTCTTTCTCCCAGTCTACCCCTTCATCTCCCTTGTTTTCCCTATTATATCTCTCTCCCTTTCTCATTCTCACCTCTGCTCCCATCATCACATCTAATTATCTGATTTTGATCTTCTTGTTTCTGTATTTTAAGGATGTTGCAATGATATTGGGCCAACTTGGATAATCCAGCATAATCGCTCCATTGTGAGATCCTTAATGAATCATATCTGCCAAGTGCTTTTTTCCATCTAAAGTAGCATTCACAGGTTCTTAAGATGATGAGGAAGACATATTCATGGGTGAGGGAGTATGATTGCTAGTATGTCTTCCATAGGTTCTGTTTTCCAAATCTGCATCTCTAGGTTTGTGGAGGTATCCTATCACAGACCTTTTTCTCTCTTTGAATTTATACTAAGAAGTGTGTATTTCTCTTGCTTAAAAGACAGGCTACTGATGAGCACAGAGTAGAAGCCAAAGGTAAACAGTCAATGCAAAATAAATGAGAGAACGAGCTAAATAAATAAATATCAAATAATATGGAGTGCTCATTTAGAAATTTCAAGTTGAAGACAATGGATATCCAGTGACACCAAACTGACTAGGTGGTTTCATTTTCCTGGAAATATTTAACTACCTTGGTATAGATGTAGAATAAAGCAAAGTCTGTGTTCAATCAAGTTATGCTTTAGATAGTCCAGTGAAATATATAGTTCAATTCTGAATATAATTCTATTTCCAAATGTAACAGGTATCAAGTGAAATTTTTACTGATACTCCAGAATTTTCAACTAAAGTCCATAGCTAGGGACCAAAAGATTCTTATTTCTCCAGTTTTTAAAGACAATTAAGAACACCAGCATTTTCAACAGTCTAATAAACTAGGTACTCTAATGTGATCTCACACCCAAGTGAAAGAATCCTGAATATTGTTTCAGTGTCTGGCTGGATATCTATAAATGATCATATTAACAAATGTGTTGAAAATTAGAAATCCTTATGATTTTAAAAACTAGGAAATTAAATTGGAATATGTCATTGACTAAACCATAATATACAGAATAGCCAGTGATAGAAAAGAAGAGTGAGATAAAACAAACAGAACTTTAACTCGAGCTGGTTATACATCAAGTTTTGTTTCAGTGCTCTTGAAATAGCTGACAGCCATCTTGGATGGATACTGGGAAGACAGTCCACTTAACTCAAGGAAAACTCAGGCACTCTGGCTATACCAGTGACTTACACCAATGTAAGTTTGTCTCTTGCAAGCTTTTTCGTCTAGAGTAGACAGTTCACAGTCTCATCTGTAATATTCAGCTCAGCAGAAAGATGATGAACAGGTCCACAACCAACAGGCCATCTCCACAAGCCAATACAACACCTTTGGCTCATTCTTCCAGTGGTCAATGAGATTCAGTTTGTCTGACAGGTAGGAAAGGAACAGCCAAAGTCACAATTGCTTTCTATTTTTTTTACCTTAATATAATATTTGATAAGTTGAAAAACATATGGAAATCCACTTCTGGGTAAGATGTAGTGGTACATGGCAAGTTAATTGTCCTACTGTGGCAGTTAAAAATAAATACACATCAAATGTCATATTTTATACACACATTAGTAACCTGAAGAATTAAACTAATGACAGCACTAAATTCAGAAATGGAAAAGACTTTGTTTTACAAATCTGAGTAGACAAATGCAAGGGTGTCTATTACTTAATGATATTAAATAATATCATTCCTGTGTTAGTATATGTCATTTCTCAGTTGGCAAAACATGAAAAGCAATAGGATATTGTGGTTGAAAATGAACAAGAACTTGAGATGGTTCTTCAAGCGGAAAAAGCTGGGCAAATATCACATGTACAATTAGAATTCATGAAAGCATACAATAAACCCCAAGCGGAGTAACTTTTAAAAATAAAATGCAAATAAAACACAAATAATATATAATGACTCTTTACAAAACATTAGATTGTATCTCAAAATAACCTTACTAAAATAAGTGCAAGACCTTGAAAAAGTGACTTAATTTTTATGAGCTTCTAACCTAACCACAACTCAAATTCTGACTTCTCAGGATTGTAAATTATTTATGAAAGAGTTCTAACAGTACTCATCCTATGTTATTCAGATATTTTTGAAGATTAGAATAAGATCATATATGTGAAAGTGTTTGCTTAATTTGTAAAGCATAATTCACATGTAAGACATATATTTATATATAAGAGGAAAAATTGAGATGGAATAAAGTATAAGTAAAACATTACAGGAAAAATAATTCTAATTAAATTTATTCCCCCAGCCCCTGCAGGGCTGAGGATTGAACCCAGGACCTCATATATGCTAGGCAAGTGCTCCTCCACTGAACCACATCCCCAGCCCTAAAGTTACTTTTAGTAATAAATGATTAAGGCAATAAAAATCATCCTTCATATTGCAATTATCAGTGGCATTATTCTAAGTACTTTACATGACTTACCTCGCTTTATATAGTAAATCTGTGAAGAGGTTCTACTATGATTACTATATCATGTATAAACTTTAGAAGGTATTAGAAGTACTTGATAAGGTTAAATGAATAGCAAGTTGCTGATCTGAACTATAGAGCCATGTATTCTAACACTAGAATTCTATGATTTCAGTCTACAAAAATGAATAACAAGTGGCTACACATGTAGAAGGTAATTTTCAATTGTAAAAATATACCACTTTTCTTTCTAAAGATATGGCTACAATATATATCTTAACATATAGGAAATTACATTTACAAAACAACATATACACATTGAAATGAAACCAGTATGTATAAAAATTTGCATAACAATCATAAAGTTTATGATGATTTGCAAATGTTTGATAGAGACATCATATTAAAAGCACAAAGTAAGGTTAAGTATTAAGAAATTTGGCTGGGCGCAGTGGCGCACATCTGTGATCCCGGTGGCTAAGGCAGGAGGATCATGAGTTCAAAGCCAGTCTCAGGAAAAGTGAAGCCCTAAGCAACTCAGTGAGACTGCTTCTAAATAAAATACAAAATAGGGCTGGGGATGTAGCTCAGTGGTCCTGTGCCCTGAGTTCAATCCCCAGTACTGCTTGCCCACCACAAAAAAAATAAAATATAAAAGGAATTTGCTGGAGAATTCTGACAAAAAAGTTCATAGCTAAAATAGTTCCACAAATCCTACTGCCTTTGTTTCATTGTTCTAGATAATTATCAAAGTATACTTTTATACAACTTCAAACTTACTAATTTTTGCAAATTTGTATTTTAAAGAATTGTGTAAATTTATCATCAAAATACTTTTAAACACAGTGTATTATCAGCATAAATGTTACATTTAACTAATAAGAATAGTCATTAGACATTTTTTCTGAGAGGTGTGTAATAAACTAACACTTTGAACTTTTTGTTATAGATATGACTTGCTATTCTATAACTGCTCTGTTCTCAGGAGTTATCTTGCTTGCTCTGTAGGAATTAGTTGAGTCTTAAGCCTTCATAAAGCTTGAACTTGGTTTTTAACTGCCTTGACTGTTTTATAGTTGAGAGGGTGATTGATTGATCACAGTAATAAATGTGTTTTCTGGCCAATAGACTTCCCAGGTGAATCAAAACAATCAGATGGTCAAAAGCCATCTTAGCACTTAACCAAATCAGATTAACCACTCAACAAGTTCATCCATTGTTCTTTTCTAAACTTCTGAATTGTACTATAAAACCAAATTGCCTTTTAATGAAGTCAATTTGGTATTCATCGTTTGAACAGATAAGTTGAATGATTTTTAAATGTAATTCAAATTCAAGTCAAAAAATAATATTGTACTTAAGTAAATAGCTAATTGATTTTACAGTAGCTTCCTTGGGGCTTAAATTATTACATAATTTTCTCTATCCTGTGTAGAAAGAAACTTAAATATCAGAAGGTATCAGGCAAATGGAGGCCGGAATATCAACCAGCAAAATCTTTTATGGCTTTGCTCACAGCCTGTTTTTCTCTGGGGATATGAGTTGCCACTGTGGTCATCATTCAGCACTCTGGTGTTGCTCCCTCTATCACGGAGGCAGAGAGGCAGAGAATGGTCTTTTTCCTCTACAGACACTGTTTGTAAGAAAATTTTAAAAAAAATAAACAGTTACATAGCTCATTGGCAAATGTAATTCTGTATTCTTTCATCCAGCCACTGGCTCATTTACATTTTGCATTCAGGATGCAAAGAATAAATTGTGAAATATTACAAGAATAAGTCAACAAGAAAGCTCCATACTCTTAGGCATTCTTATCTTTCATATAATGTATAATCAGAATTAATAAAAAGGGGATATGTAATATAATTAAATTTGACAGTGTATACTAAAATTAATGTGCAAATTCACTGGCCTTAAAAATGTGTCAATCTTATGTATTTTTATTCTTATTCATGAATAACAAAGATAAATTGAGGTTTATTTTTACATTTTTTCTATAGAATCAATGTAGTATATTTTAAATATTAAAGTGACATTTGTCAAAATACTGTAATTTGAAAGCTGAATCAATATACATAAAGTCAGGAGGCAAGTCAGATTTTCAGATACATATTGCATATTGTTAGCATAAAAAAATATATCCATCCCTGATTTTCAGTTTATTCTCAACAATTTGTGGGACCATTAAGCAATAGTGATTTGTGGACAATCAATGTAAAGAAATTGATTTTAAGTTGATTAATATTTAAAAGTAAGAGGTTTTGAACTAAAGTTACTTTTTAAAAGGCATTATTAGAACTTTATATATGACTAAATTTTACCCAACTTAAAATCATTTTAAGTCCATTTTATTAATTGTGAATAAGCAAATGAAATTAATTGAATTTGAAGCATAGAGAAATTAAATTGCCAAATATAGAATTTGTTTACCTGTATAACAAAATTTTATTTTTTTTTGACTGGGAATTGCAAAATCTTGCACTATGGCTAAATTATTTAAGTCAAATACCCAATTGCTTTCTCTTAGGGTTATGGGTAACATAATATCCTGAATACTCTGATGACAGTAATATTTTTTTTTGGAAATGGTGAATAATTTAAGGTTAGATTCCAAATCAGTTATTAAACTATTGTTCATCAAGTCCAGAGTTATTTTTTTATATGGTAGTGATGCTGTGGCTGATGCCCTGCAAATTATATTACTCCTTCTAGATACAGTGCTACCTCCTAGATAGAGTGTAGCAGTAAGTAACACCAAAGGAGGACTGGAAGGTGGAAAGAGGTGAGAAGGAAAGGCTCACTTTCTGTTTTGGTGGCTTGTCCCTGTAGGAATGACCCTTTACTCTGGTTCCAGGTTGTAGCTTATTTGCTCACTGCACAAGATAGCCTCATTTTTCCCCCTAGAGGTATCCTCAGCTGCGAGCTCCAGCTTGGTATGGCCATATTTAAGGTAGAGCAAAAAGGGGCACACCACTCTTAGAGTTCTAAACTCACAAGGCCTCTCCTCCAGAGGGCTCAGCCTTTCCCTTTTTTTCTTCAGCTCCATGCCTGGTAGCTGCTTTTCATTGTTATCACTTCTGTGTTACCTCAGGTTTCCCAGTTGTTTTCTCAGGCTTCCAACACTAACCTTCCAGCTCTCTACCATAAATTCTCTCTGTTGAAAAACCTAATGTGATTTCTAGTTTGCTACTAGATTGATACAGAGCACACATTTATTCTTATTTATATTTCTAGTATATAGAACCTGTTTTGGTGCACAGAAGGCACTTCAGAGTTATTGGATAAATGTTTATTTTTGTTCTTCATAAAATAGACAAAATGCTTTTTAAAATAGCTTTACTCTTTTACTTCTTTTTTTCTCTATTTCTCCCTTCTTTCCTCCATTTCCTTTTCATTCTTATTTACATCCCTGGAGCACTCTGGAAAATGAGGATATCATCACATATTTTACAGGTAGATAAAATATATAGTATAAAATTAAAATGATGTGCCCAAGTATTAATTCATTAAATGATAGTGAAAGGTTTGCCCTGTCTTACCTAAAGTTCATGTACTTGTTAATACATCGTACTGCATGTACAAAGCAAATAATAACCAAAATATGCAGCAAAATAAGATAAATTCTTCTTATCTTCATTACTTTCCAGAAATTGTCATTTTGTTTTTAAAGCTTCCTCAAGTTTTGTTTTCATATTTATTCCTGGAGTTGTGGATTAATTTTTGGTGAGAGAGTTTTTAATATCCACTTGAAAGTTAAAAACTAAAAACCTCAGTATTGAAACAAACTTGAAATGAGTATGTGCTTCTGTCCAATTGACTACTAAGGTCACCTTACCATTATAAAGATTTAAAACTAAATAAGTATTACTTTATTTTACTGATTTTAGCTTGTGCATGGTTATCAAGTAGAGACTAGAGAAGAGCTATAGTGAACTCTCTTACTCTCTTATCTACAAATACCGAGCTGAATTCCAGTCCTCAAACTATGTCCTGCTATATGATTACTTTCATGTCAAGATGTTTTATCAATGATTTTTATTTTTAGCCAGGCACTGTGGTGCACGCTTATAATCTCAGAGGTTTGGGAGGCTGAGACAGAGGATTGTGAGTTCAAAGCCAGCCTCAGCAATGGCAAGGTGCTAAGCGTCTCAGTGAGAACCTGTCTCTAAATAAAATACAAAATAGGGCTGGGATGTGGCCCAGTAGCCAAGTGCACCTAAGTTCAATTCCTGGTACCGCCAAATAAGTTTTATTCCAAAATACTTGTTAAGCTATATAGTAATCAAACCATCTACATATGATTTTAATATTCAGTTGTGGTTGCTACTGTGTTTAATACCTAATTGTATATCAAATATTGTACAACTAAGTCCACAGAAGTTTTAAAAGTATTTATTATGTATTCACTGTATTTCTGGAACTGAAATCTAGTGACACAGTAGTGAAAACATTGCCTTCTTGGAGCTTGCAATCCTTTGATCATATTAAACATTATTGATTTTTAAAATGAAAAAAAACATATAGGGGAAAATATAGTCTTGTAAGAGAGAAAGAATATAAATATCATGAACCTCTTCCATGGACAGGTCTTCATTTAGGAAAAAAATAGGGCCTCTGAAACATTTTCAATAATGAGAAAAATGAGCCTGTAATCCCAGCACTTAGGGAGGCTGAGACAGGAGAATCGCAAGTTCAAAGCCAGACTCAGCAATGGCGAGGTGCTAAGCAACTCAGTGAGACCCTGTCTCTACATAAAACACAAAAATAGGGCTGGGGATGTGGCTCAGTGGTCGAGTACCCCTGAGTTCAATCCCCAGTACCAAAAAAATAATAATAATAATGAGAAAAATGAATTTCATATGGAGCAAATTATAGGTGTTTCTTAAGAATAAGTAGGTAATCTAGCACAATCAAGATATGAACTTTTTATTGGATGGACAAAATGAGATCCATTAGTAGTGGATAGAAAGGATACCTAAGCATAATGATGCTCCATTAATGCTTATAGGGTTGGAGTCTTATACAATAACTGTCCAAAGAATCAAAACCAATCATTCATTGGTAGAAAAATTCAAAAGATGAATGCCTTGAATGAACTAGACTTCATTCCAATAAATCTTCACATAGGAAGTTATTTAGAATCCTGAATTTTTTCTTTTCAAATCTGCCTCTAGTCCAAATGATTAGGGTCCTCTAATCCTGCTCTTTCCCCTTCTCACTGTGAGTACAGCTGGTATGAGCTGCCTGTTCTAATCTGACCTCAGAATATTTCATATCTGTAAAGTGTATTTTATCCTCATTTATGCAACATATAAAATTTTTTGAGAACACAAATCTAATGTATTCTGGACATTTCAAAGGGAAATTAGTTAAAATGTATATTTTTTCAAATTCTCTAAAATCATTCTTTTTCTGAGACTCAGAATTTTTTTCTAAGACATCATGATATTTTTCTTCTGTCTGTACATCTTTAAAAAGAGATGTATAACTCAATCTATATTTATGTCTTTTATTCAGGTTCTACTGGAGCTACATTCTGTACGAGTTTGTTGTAGATCCCTCTCTGAATTTTTAAAACTAGAATCTTTGAATTATAAGAATTCTTTACTTATTTATAGAATTGTTTTTGTTTGTTTTTAATGCAACAACCTGGTAGGGCAAGCAGGTAGAGATTAGGAAAGAATGATGAACAATATTTATCCTAGGTAAGGGATTTCATCTCTGTGTCAAAGACAAAGAACATACATTAATGGAAAAACACCCACTTTCCATTTCTAGACTATAACATTGGGTATATTTGACAGCTGGAGGAAAACATATGTTATTGGAAAGTATTATGCCTCCTAAGAGTGATGACATTATTGGATTGTACATGACACTTCAGACATTGGCTTTTGTTTGCTTTTGCTTTAGACTTCAACCTGGGAGTGAACTTTTCCTACCACCATCTTACGATTGCTTTGTGGTTGGGGTAAGGATGTGGAAGTTAATACCAGAGAGAGTATAAATAAAACTCAGTATGACCAAGAATAATGCTGTAGGGGACTAAAGACTTAAACCAATCCAATGATCAATACTGAAAATCAAAATAATGTAAACAGTCAAATTCATTCAAAGGCTGCCAATAGCTATAAATTTGGAGGATTTGCCAAAACTGAAAGTGGCCAAATGAAGTACATTCAAATTTGAGAGCCAGGAAGTAAGAAGTAACTTTATGAGAACGAGTGTGAAGACATGGATACAACTGGTCAGAGAGGGGTGGGAAAGACTCATGTGACTCCAGAGAGGGTATTTTTGTATTTCTTTATGTAAATCAGCTAGAATAGGGTACAGAGTAAGTTCAAAAGCAAAAAGAGGAATGGATGTGGGGGTTGGGGTACAGTTTAAATTTTAAATTTATTGATGGAGGCACATGTTTGTTTTTAGAAAAGAAAGAGATAAGCTGACTTGACTGAAGAATCTTCAGTCATAATATACTATTAATGAAAATAGTTAATTGACTGTAGGTTATGGCTTTTTTTTTTATCAGTTCCCATTATTTTTCAGAATTAAAATCCGAATTTATCTGACCATACAATAGTTAAATTTTCCCTGAACATGAGGTTGAGCTTTAATAGCAAGTGTGATAAAATGTTTCCATATAAAGTATGGAATTTAGGAAATAGGAAAGGTAGGGTAAGGATGTAATTCAGTGGTAGAGTACTAGCCAAGCATGCACAAGGTCTTGGGTTCAATCCCCTCTACTTACCCCACCCCCCCCCCAAAAAAAGTAAAAGGTGGAAATAAGAAAGGCAATCTATAAATTTAGCTGTTTTGTATGTCATTTTTGTATGACATTATTTGTATTTTCCCATCTGGAATGAGACATTAATTAATCCCTTCATTAGTATTCAAAAAACTTATTTCAAAGTGACTGTGAAATTTCCTATACAAAGTAGATTAAAGCATAGAATTTGTTCACTTAATTCCATTCTGCAGAGTTTATTTTTCCAACCACAGAGAGTAGAATTAATGTCAAGGACAGAATTTCATAAGACATTGGCACATAAAAATGATTTAAAAAACTGAACACTTGCAACTGTTTGTTTAAGCCACAGTGTAGTCCTCAGTTATTCAAGATTATTTGATTCCATGAGCATGATTTATCAATTTTGGAATAATAAACTGTACCGAAGGGCAAATTTATAAAAAAACAGCCCACAAAAAGTGAAGATGTTACAGTTATCCTATTATCTTCCCTCACCTTTAATTTCATTTCACTGAGTTTAACAAGGTGATAGTGAAAGGGTAACTAACTATACTCTTTTGGCCACCACACTGTAGCTGCAATCCCTAGAACAGGATATTACAAGTAAAAATACAGTAATTGCATTGGTACAGAAAGCATATTGTCCAAGCCTTTATTACCTTCTCTTATGCATTTTGGACATCAATGAAAATGGTAAGGAACTAACCCTTTAACTCTTTTCTTTGTATATTATTTTTTGGGGGGCTGTAACTTTCTAACTTACTAAACTAAAATTTTCATTTCTTCTTAATATTTCATCTGCCTGTGTTTGGGCTGCTCTAACAAAATAGCAAACTGGGTGGCTTATCAAAAACAGAAATTTATTTCTCATTTCTGAAGAATGAGAAGTCCAAGATTTATTGTCTGCTGGGCCCTGCTTTTCAATTCATAGGTGGCAGTGCTATGGTCCTCTCAGAATAGCAGCAGTGAGGAAGTTCTCCAAAGTGTCTTTAAAAGGGCACTAATCTAGTTCATGAGAGCACCATCCCTGTGATTTAACAAACTTCAAGTGGGAGTAGAGTTTCTACACCAAATTTTAGAGAATACAAATATTCAATATATAGAAATCATGTTTTTTTATTTTATTTTTTGGTACTGGAGATTAAACTCAGGAACACTCAACCACTGAGCCACATCCCCAGCCCTATTTTGTGTTTTATGTAGAGACAGGGTCTCACTGAGTTGCTTAGCACCTTGCCATTGCTGAGGCTGGCTTTGAACTTGTGATTCTCCTGTCTCAGCCTCCCTAAGTGCTGGGATTACAGGCTTGCGCCATTAGAAATCATGTTTTAAAAATATATTTGGAGTTGTTTATTAGATACATATCATTACAAGATAGAATATAAAAATCAGATGAAAGATTAAAAGAAGAGAAAATGTAAGGCAAAGCTAGGGTTAAAGTTTAGTAATCAAAATCCATATTGTATCAATTTTTCACAGATTGAAATTCTAAATATTTTTTAAATTGTCAGAGGAAATGATAGTTGCATTACTGTCTCATATAATTTTCTACTGCAAAGAAATTTTAATTGAATTGCAGATCAATTTCAATGATCAACAAGCAAAATCAAGGAAAATATTATTTCATTACTTGTGTTTATTTCAAATATTCCTAGAAATCATGTTTTCTCCTTCATAATATAGGTAGTTACATGTTAATATATTATGTACTTCAAAATATTACCTATGAGGATGACAAAACATCTGATCACATATCTATGATTTTGCCTATTTCTTACTTACCACATACACTACTTGGATGGAAACAATATATGACTCAAAATTTTTGTAGAAAGAAAAACCTAATGCATAAAAGGATTTCTCCAGTCATGAGAGCTAAGATAATTTTTATCACGTTTCAATTTTTAAAAAGGTATGTGAAATAATACTCTCCAAATATACCTGTGCTAAAAGTTCAAGATCATATAATAATGGTCTGCATCAACATTAATATCCTAGCACTATTAGTTTATAAAAATCCTTAAATAGCTTTGCATACTACACATTCCTATACATGAAACAAAGTCCAAGGACAGCTTAAAAAAGTTTTGCAAATTATTTTAGGTGGTCCCATATATACACATATATATACATATACACACAGAGAGAGATGCACATATATAATAATGTGTAATATTATATATAGCATACAAACCAATAGACTAATAGTGACAAAGCTGGATTAAAGTCTACCTGATCCTAACAGAAAATATTGTATTGTGAAATAACCAATGGGAACTGTAAACAGCAATAAAAATACATCAATACTTCCTGGCATGATTATGAGTAGTAGATTCCTTCACTTTAGAGACCTGCTTCATATTTAATTGCCAAAAAAAAATACTCTATATTCTAGCCAGATTGTTTTTCCATTAAATGCCTGCATTATCAAGGCAACTAGATGATAGGATACACATCTCTCAATAGAAGCACATCATTGCATGAAAAAAAAAAGTACTGTTGGCATATAAGAATGATTACACTCATAATAAAAAAGACAGCCCTGTGATTGTATTGTCAATAATAATAAGAAGAAATCATTAACACATTCCTTCCCTATGCCAAATAGTGTACATTATGCTATTTAGATACAGACTGTTTAGAAAGGAAAAGTACTATCTTTTTTTATTAAAGAGCCTCACATTCTCAACTAGTAATAGCCAAAAAAAAAAAGGAATAAATTATAAATTGAAGGTTTTAGACATAGCACTGATAGGATATTTCCAAAATAAATCACTTTCTAGAAATCCTTGACCATTGTTTTAAAGAAAAATCATGAATACATTTATGATGACTATTTCAGTGTGTGATGCAAAAATACTTGAATTTATAATCCTTAAATTGTGACCACATTGACAAATTAAGAGTGAAATTAATGTCACCTCCATAGTTCAATCAGAGGAATGCAAAGAAGGATGTTGCCTTAAATCATCACTCAGATTAAAATATTTTAATCTCCATCATTATTGATTGATTTTTAAAACACTTAAGTCATACAGGATCTATAAAAAGGCTGATATATGTATCTTGAAATGTAAAGCTCTACCAAAGTGAAAATTTTTTCTATTTACTCTATTTTCATTTTTTCTTGACCACTTATACTAAATTACATTTTTGCTTATAATTCCTTCAATAAAGAAAAATGTAGATAGCTGGGCACGGTGGCTCAAGCCTGTAATCCCAGCATTTAGGGAGGCTGAGACAGGAGAATCACAAGTTCAAAGCCAGCCTCAGCAATGGCGAGGTGCTAAGCAACTCAGTGAGTCTCTACATAAAACACAAAATAGGGCTGGGGATGTGGCTCAGTGGTCGAGTACCCCTGAGTTCAATCCCCAGTACCAAAAAAGAAAAAGAAAAATGTAGAGATTTAGAGTGTCTTATACATGACTGTAATCCTAGCACTTAGAACAGTATCCAACACATAATAAGTTCTTAATACACAATTATATTAAATACATACTTATTAGAGAGAAATAGACCTTCAAAAGTTAGTTGAAAGCTATCTTTAGAGATGTAAGATTACCAAAACTCTAAATCTTTTTCCTGACATTTGGTTGGTAAATAGGATAATAAGCACAGTTGTAACACATAGAATAAAAATATATGAGGAGTCTAAAACTCTCATGGCTAAGGCATGCAATAAATTTTGGTGTAATCTATTTTTCCTGTTAAAAGTACATATGCATGCATTTAATATGTGTGTGCACATAAATATATAAAGAACTGAAAATTCTCCCACAGAGGTCAACATTGGCTTTCAACTTACAATTATCCTATGTAATTAATCGTAATTTGCCTTTGTCACCACTAAAGCAGCTCACCTTCGGGAAATTCTCTGTCATAATCTTGCTTCTCTCTCTTTTTTCACCTACCAAATTTGAATGTGTCCATTGACTCTGTACACCATCTGCTTCTTCCACTCTTTCATTAATTCCAGGCAACATTTCTCTGAAGATAACTTCTAAATTACATCTAGAATTCAAGACTCTCTTGGGCAAAAGCCTCATATATTCACCAGCTCGCTGGAGATAATACATGAATAATCATCTATTTTGTCAACTTAACTAGTCTAGAACAAAATCATTCTTCTTCCTCTTTAAACACTTATATTCTCTTCCCTTGACAAATCTCCTTCTGTTTCTCCAGTTTCCAGAGAAACATCTTGGAGTAATACTAAACATTCTTCCCAGCGCTCTGTTTACATGTAAAGCCTCAATTCCTATCAACTAGGTCTCTATCACATTCTCTTTTTCTGTGCCTCATTTGGCCTTCCTTGCCACCACACCTAATCAGGTCTTTTTCTCGAATGTTAACTCTTTACATAGTTTGGCAACAGGCATCCCTGTGTCAAATCTCACAGCCTTTGAAATTAAAAGATCAGTCTCACTTCCATTTATTATGACCATTTATACACCTGAGCCTGGCAGTCAAGTATTCCCAAAGTCTGCCCCAGGCTTTCTGTCTTACACTCCATTACTACCATATGATACAGAAAATGTTCCAGCTGTACCTCACACATGCCATGTCCTTCCCTACTCCTCCATCTTTATACATAACATTTATTTTTCTTCCTAGCATACCTATTTGAATCCTATCCATTCCTGAAGACCTACTCAAATGTTACTTTTCAATTATGCCCTTATAATTTTCCAAGTCCAACATAATCATGAGGTTCTCTATACCCCTTCAGCACCCTGAAACAATTTTCTTACAACACATTTCATATATGCTCTTGAATACATGTGATTTGAATGGACCTTCCTTCTACTGAAAGTATAAGCCATCCAAGGACAATATGGTACATTTCATATAATAGTACTTCATAAAATATGGACACATATCTCTCAAGTAAATGATTTATCAGTATAAAATTACCTCTAAATTTTTCAAAACATAGATCAAAATAGAAGACAAAAGAATTAAAATAGATCTGTGAAGAAAGAAAGAAAAAAAAAAACATCAGACATGGGAGATTATATGAGCCTGAATAAGTCACTTACCCTTTCTCAATGGAGGTTATCTTCACTTAAAGGAGAAAGTCAGTTCAGACATTTCTAAGTTTGTTCCCAGCACTAACATTCTATAATTTCACGATTCACTAGAGACTATCATAACTCTGTGTAAGGAGTAGTGTGTGCTTCCAGCTCCTAGCTGCACTGTCCACTTTTTTTCAGTCCTCTCCAGCTATGCTCCTATAGACAGAAAGTCAGAGTGATAAAGTGGTTTAATTCCCCATGCAAATTAGCACAGCTCAGGGCCTAAAAGAAATCATGCTGTGGGCAGGTAAAGAAAATTGGAAAGATGATCCACAACTAAACAATGTATTGGTTTGGAGTAAATAAGTTTCCCACATATTAAATGTGTAATCTCTATTAATTGAAGTAAAGAAAAAATAGGCATGTCAAGAAGTTATTTTGATATATATTTTTGATATATAACAAATAGATACATATATTTATATTATAAATAAATTCATTCTTATTCCCACTTTGTGATATTATTTATTACTGTTTGCTATGTGCTTTTCTTATTAATGAACTATAAATTGTTTCCATTTATCACATACACATTTATGAATAATTGGCATACGTCATTTTAAATAGAAACGTCATTTCATTATATTTAAGGAAAATTCTGGGTTGGTGAGGGTAGTGAGTTGTTATTGTATTCTAATAAAACCAATTAATCATCAAAGCATAACAGGATTCCTTAGTAATTAGGCTGGAACAAATACCCAAAGTGCTTGGAGATTCTTAGGAGGGTATTTTGAAACATCTATGCTGGGTACATTAAAATCACAAAACAGCTCAATAAAATTTGCCACCTTTTTTCCAGCAGCTCTTACCTTAGTTTTTCTACATTTTCTGCATAGATATGTGTTTGGAATACTTTTTCTACTTCTGGTTTATGTTTTTTCCTGTCATAATAGAGCTCCTTTCAACATTCCTTCTCCTGTGTAAACCAGATATCTACATTGATGGTTGACCCTCCCTCCCTAAGTTCATAATTGCAATAGTTTACTGTATCTTACAACTGCACATTGTATACATCCCTCAATTTTATCTATGTCTCTTTCTTCTTCTTTTATTCTAGGTTAGGTTGATATTACCTCTTGCCTGGAGCAGTGCACAACAAACCCTAATGGACCATGAGTCTATATCACTAAAAATATCAAGAAACAATTTCTGAAATGTGTATATTTTATTTCTAAATTATACAAACAACCTTGAACTATTCTATTGTTGACAATTAGAAAACCATAAAACAGTGAGCCCAAAGGATACCTTACAAATAGTTTAAGCACTACCTTTCTACACAGATGGTATGGGTCTTACCATTTAGAGATCGTATGCTTTATTTGGGGGGGCCACTAGCCTGGATTCCTGAAACTGTCACTTACTTGGTTGAAAAGCTTCAGTCTTATTTTCTAGGAGATGAATACTTCTGAAATATAAGAGTGTTTGCATCTTTCCCCAGTTAAAACATCTCTCTTCCTTTTCCCTGAGAATGAGCTACAAACACCTGAAGATGCTTTATAAAGACCTTGTATGAGATGACTGTTTACTTCTTATCTTATAGTTTCATATCTTGTTATTCCTGCCTGTTCTTCGCTTACCTCCCCACAAATATGCAGGTTGACTAGAAAAAGCTGTTTTCAGATTCTCTATGAGAGTTCTAGGCCTTTTTCTCCTCACAAATATTTTGCATATCCATCAATTTTGCTTAAAACTTTTTCTCCTTTCTCCCACCAACTTTATCCTTTTAAATTTTACTCATCCTTGTATTTCATTCATTGGGATGAGATGCTTCTCTAACAATCTACCTTGGTGCATGAAATTTGTCCTTACCTTAATACACACCCATACATTTTAATTGTCAGTTTGTCTTTCACATTGGCCCACTAATTATTACATTTCACAGTAATAATTAGAAATAGAAAAGAGAGCTTAAGTGATTTTTCTTAACCTCATTCCAAGATACTTTGATTCCTTGGGCCAAGGATAAAAGCCCAAGGAGTGCATTTTAAAAGCACATAGGTTATTCATATGCAGCTATTTGCACTAGAAAGGATTTTTATTTACAGCTACATCTTTAGCATCTTTCAGGGTGCTGGCACATAGTAGGCCCTTTCTAAATATATGTAAGGTAAATAAATGAAAAATATCTGGCTGATAAGAAAAATAACTGATTTGTAGCCAGAGGAAACAGTAAAGGTTCAAAAACAATATGGATGCATAGAATTTCAAGGATTTCTGAAGTAACTCTCAAAATCAATTTGTCTTCTCCTCCCCAAATGCAAGAACTCTAGCATGCTTTCAGTGGATGGGCTAACCTGAATATATCCTGTCTGTACAGTGTCTAGTGAGGAAGTTTCTAGTTGGTATAAATTTGTATTCCTGTATATATTTCGGTAACAGACAACAGAACGAGTTGTGTTAGAGATGTATCTGGGTAGCAGAGAGGAAGAGGAAAAACCAAGGCCAACATATGGAGTTTTCAGACTATATTAAAGAATTTAGTCATCATCCTAAAGATGTTAGCCTGAGCCCTAAGGAATAATGACTTCAGTCAGAACACTGACTTTTCATAGAGTGTAACATACTAGGTGTTTAGAAGCTGATCACTTTCTGCCGGCTTGGCCTCTACCCTATGCTTCATCCTCAGTTGCTTCCCACTTAAAGAATGCAGAGGCTCTGTTCACTGGCAAATGCCACTGTCACTGCAAACCAAAAGAAAAAAAAGGCCTCATTCAGCCACATGGCTGCTACATCTTTCAAAACTCCATTGCATTCTGTGACGCCTCTGTGGCCACTCTCTCCTAGGACATAGGATACCCTCTCTTTCAGTTGCCTTTCATCTTCCATTTTTCTGACCATACTGTGGGCAGCATTTTCATGAACCTAAACTCATTTTTCCTCCCATCCTTCACAAGGTGCTTACTGTTTGCTTGTTCCTTGTAATTATTGTATGTATGTGTGTGGGAGGGTATTTCTTCTTTAGCCCATTATCATTCTTGGAATTTGAGAATACTAATAAATAATACTGTTCTCATCTTCAAATTCATGAACAATTCGGAGACAAAGAATATATGAGTAACATAACTAGAGGTCTAAATATTAGTTTTGTCATTTATAAGAGCAAGTTCAGAGACTAAGAGGCTTCAATTTTTAGGTAAGACAGCTTACCTGCAAAATCAGCCTCATGAGCCTATCACACATTAAACCTGACAACTGCATGCATCTCTCCAAGAACCTACCTCCTGAAACTTCCATGCACAGAAACAAAGAAGACCATAGCATACAAGCTGCTGTGCACTCAGGAGATAGCAATATTAGAAGTCAGGAGGGGATATGAGATATGCCCCATAGCTCATTCCCAAGCTCAGTGCTCAATGAACTCAGTCTGTGACCTAGAAAGGAGTAAATGCAATGGTGTGGCAGGGTGCAGATATGTTATTTTAAGTAATGTCCCTTTCTATGGGAACAGGAGTGAGGATTAAGTGATCTGCCCACACTGAAATGTGGGCATACTTCACCTCCTCACTTTTAGTGTAAACTTTCTTTCCCCAGCAGCTGTCTCAGGTACCAAGTGTTTATTTTCTCAGACCAATCTCCATGAAAATCATCAGTTGGAATTCATGCTATCAGCATCTCTAATGCCACTTTAAACTTTTTGGTCCATCACCTTCTGGTGAAAACTTGTGCTTTTTAGAGGCCTTCACCATGTGTATCTATCACTATCTAATTAGCACTTGTTATTGTTATCTTTATCTTTCGTTAACTAAAAAAGTTCACACTTTACCCAGGTGTTTCTCTCCACACCAGATACAAAGCTATGAACTGAGTAATTCATTGTGTGATTTCTTCACCCCGCCTATTTATACCAGATCACAGCATGGGCACATCACAGATGCATTATGTGTACACATCATAATGCACATACAGTTTAATCTCCAAAATCACTAACTGGGTCATACCACTCTCTGAAATACTTCCCATGTTGCTCATCCTCATTGAATATTCCATCACATTTATCCCCTCTCAATTTTAAAATCCATCAGATCCTCCAGACTTAACTCCCTCTGCTCTTCAGTCTATAGGCAATATTGCATCATTTCAAACAAAATCTTTAAAAAAAATATCTTTAACTCCCTTTACCCACTGCTTTCAGGTCATGTCCACTGACAAAAATTCCTCATAATGCATGAGACTATCTCTTTCTTCTATATATCTAATAAGTGCAATTAAGGTACATCACAAACTGAAGAAAAGTTGATCGACAGACATGAATTTCTCCTGGTTCTCTATGTTGTCTGGTAATGAGTAAGATTAGACTTTTCAAGATAATTTTCTCCTCAGTTACCCAAAAGTTTAATAATTGCTAAGTGAAATCTGTAAAAATTAATCTGCACATACACACGTGACAGGAAATGAGAAATACTTTTTTTCCCGTTGCTTCTATATTCTTACATTTATTCTTCCAAAGGTGACATACGTAGTTGCAGACAAATCCATTGCAGGAGACAGACTCTAGGTTTCTCAGAGAGATTATACCAGGTAGTAAGTCTGCACTTAGAAAAAGCTCAGATTAACATCTATTTGCAATATTAAAGTTGTTTTTATGAATGACCAGCAAACAGGGGTAAAGGACTTCTTTATAAAGTCTAAATATGAATTACAACAAAATAGGAAAAGATTCCATAGGCCATGACATATTAATAACTTATGCCATTTCATTAGTGGCATTTAAGTTTTACTTTTTCAGTAGAATCTTCTAGATGATATTCTAATAATAGGCCCTGCTCATACCATTTATGTTACAAAATAGCAATTGGCTATGATACTTTGGAGTTACAGGCATTTTCCAGACATTTTGGAGGGAAATAGAAATCAAAAATTAGATACACTTCTGAATATGCAATGTAATATAGATTACACATGTACAGTCAACAAGCATTAGTTCAAGATACAATCATTAAAAAAAGCAGATTAAGATACAGTCATAGTATTTACCTGCTCTGTGGTCTTGGAGAAGTAATTTCAATCTGACTCTCAGTGACTCATCTCAACATATTGGTAATGATACCATGCCACAAGATTATTACAAGAATTATATGAATTAGCTGGGCGTGGTGGCGCAAGCCTGTAATCCCAGCACTTAGGGAGGCTGAGACAGGAGAATCGTGAGTTCAAAGCCAGCCTCAGCAATGGCGAGGCGCTAAGTAACTCAGTGAGACCCTGTCTCTACATAAAACACAAAATAGGGCTGGGGATGTGGCTCAGTGGTTGAGTGCCCCTGAGTTCAATTCCTGGTACCAAAAAAAAAAAAAAAAAAAGGATTATATGAATTAATATAGAAGAATTGTCTTCTTGTAAACTCTAAAGTTCTGCATAAAATTTAATTTTATTTAGCTGATAGTGCACTCCTGTAATCCCAATGACTCTGGAGGCTGAGGCAAGAACAGCATAGGTTCAAGGCCAGACTCAGCAATGCTGTAAGTCCCTAAGAAACTTAGCAAGAGCCTGTCTCAAAATTTAAAAAAAAATTAAAAAGAAATGAAACTGTTGTCATGTATAACTACAAAGAACAAATTTTTTAAAAAATGGGAAAAAAATGGGATGAGGATGTGGTTTAGTGGTTTAATGCCCCTAGGTTCAATCAACAGTACCACCCCAAAAAATTAATTTATTTTTTACCACACAAAAATGTTATAAATGAAATAAATATTCTATACATAAACTCTCTCACACACATATAAATATATATATGAATAATATGTATATTTTATATATTTGTATGTGTGTATATTCTTATGTATATATAAATAATGTAAATATTATATATATAAATAATAATATAAGTATTATTTATATATATAAATAATATATATTTGTATGTATATATAAATAATATATATTATATTTATGTATATATAAATAATATATATTTGTATGTATATATAAATAATATATATTATATTTATATATATATAAATAATATATATTTGTATGTGTATATTGTATATATAAGTATGTATATATTACATATATATAATTCTGGGAAAGATTTCTTTTTCAGTCTAGAAATTTCAAATTCATGAAATAAAAGTTGAAATGTATATATACATATATATATATATATATATATATATATATATACACACACACACACACATACACACACACACACATACACACATATATATCAAAGATTGTGTTATGATTTGGATATGAGATGTCCCACTGAGAGCTCCTGTGTTGATGCAGGAAGTGAAATGATTAGATTATGAGAACTGTAACATAACAGTGAATTAATCCATTTTATGATTAATAATTTGGATTGCTGGGTGGTAACTGTAGGCAAATGGGGCATGGCTGGAGGAAGTGGGACACAGGGGTAGGGGGAAACCTTGGGGATTATATATTCTGTTTCTTTCTCTTTCCACCCTTTCTCTTTAATACCTGTCTGCCATGAACTAACAGTTTTCTTCTCCCACACCATTCCTCCATGACGCTCTGCCTCACCTCAATCTTAGAGCAATGGAGTCACCTTACCATAGGCTGACTCTCTGAAACCATGAACCCAAATAATTTTTCTTTCTATAAGTTGTTCTTGTTAGCTATTTTGATCAGAGCAATAAAAAGCTAACACAAATTATTATAGAAGATTATATACTATAAGTTAATAAATATAACTAACTAATTAAACATAAATTTAACCAAACATAGGCTAGATTGAAGTATAACAAAATCCTTAGTTCTTAGGACTAATATGAAATATTGGTTCTTGTGTGTTTGTCAGAATCGACTAGGTGCTGATTTCTTTTGCTAGGCCTTGATGGTTCCTTTACTGAAATAATATCATAAATAAAATGAAGTTTATAGTTTTGTTTTTTCTAAAAAGCAATGAAATACAATTAATATTATTGCTACCTATCTCATTGTATGAATAACATTAGATAATATATGTGAAAATTATAAAGCAATTTTTGAACATTAAATAATAGGAACGATTCAAGCAATATGGCCAACTAGAGCCTTTTAGCTTTCTCCCGTTCCCAACCAGATAAAGTACATTTTAACTGAAAAAAACTAAAGTAGAACTTCAGCAAACAGCAAAGACACAGCAGAAATCCAAAGGGCAAAGAAAACCAGGATGGTAGTACAGGTGGTAAGGGAAGGAAATACCTTGCCTCTGATACCACATCTCCCCAGTTGTGATCAGCTCAGAAGCAAAACAGACCCAAAAAGTTCCTGTTTTTACCAGGACACCTGCAATCTTCACTACAGGAGACTTCTGCAGTCCTCCCAGGCTCTGGCTCTGAATGTAGCTGAAGTAGTTCTCCAGAGTTCACCCTTGAATTACCTCCTGGGGCCAAGATACTACACACCTTCTGCTTCATTGCACAACCTTCCCCAATTTTAATTTCCACCTTGCTATATATAATAAGAGATTCAATTTTGATTTCTTAAAAATAACTGATAGTTGAGGGGAAACCCATGCATTTCTTTAAAATTGTGACATTCAACAATTAGAATGAACATGTCAATTCATATGTTTTGAATATTTCATCAATATTTTAGAAAACATAAAAATCAATATTTGTTCCTGGAGTGAAAAAAAAAAAAAAACTGCCTTCTTGTTGGAAACCATTATAACAAAATTCCTTCTCCCAATCTAAGTTTGATATGACAATAAAAATTAAAGTATGTGTCATTACATTCACCAATCAAAAGTAACAAGTGCATAACTTTGATATCTTACACCATAGTGGGTACAAATTAGATGTGAAAAGTAAAACCCTACAGAGAGAAACAAAATTCTGATGCTATCAGATCTTTGAATATATTCATGGAGGATAATCTAAAGAAGATCAAACAAAGCACATAACAAATGGACCTAATGGATCTCTGTTTACTCCATGTTTTTTCTATTACAGTATACTATTATTTTCACGTATGTAAATAAGTCCATATATAGTTCTGATTTTTATTTATTTCTTAAAAATATTTTTAGTTGTAGATGGGCACAATATCTTTATTTTATTTATTTTTATGTGGTGCTGAGGATTGAACCCTGTGCCTCACACATCCAGGACAAGCATTCTACCACTGAGCTACAACTCCATCCCTGAATTTTGTTTTAAATTCAGATTATATCCTTGGAACAGTTTTATCTCATATTTGTAACTGGTTAGTTAAAATAATGATGTGATATTGATGGTGAAGATCATGGTAGTAACAATGATGACAAAGACACCAACATTAATGAAAACAACACTCATCATTTATTAAATGGAAACTGTGCCCAATAGCCTACGTTTATATTTACATTTTTTATTATTAAAGTCAAGCTTAACAGTCCCAAAAGTGCTGCACATTAAAAATTCCTAGGACATGGCTCAGTGATAGAGTACTTGCCAAGCATGCACATAGTCTTTGATTTAATCCTCAGCTCACATTTCCCCACCAAAAAAAAACCCAAAACAAACAAAACAAAAACTATCTATGGGATTTTCTTTTCAATACCAACATCTACATTCAGATCCCTCTCAAAGATTTTGCTCAATAATATGAGACTAGCTATAGTTGTTTATTAAAATGTTTGTTTCTGCACACATGGTTTTAATATAGAGAATGTGTTAACGGACTTCACGTCTAAACTGCCCTGCTTTCGATGATTTTAGTGAAGATGTCCTTTCTTTGCCAATGTGGAACGTTCTGTGTAGCATGTAACTATTTTGTTCAGATAATCTTGATTCTCTTTCATTATATTATGTAAGGTTATATTGGTTTAAATTAAAATATATGCAACATTTATAAAACTATAGTTCATAGTGCTTTCCAGATTGGTTGTGCCAATTTGCAGTGTTTATAGCAGTTCAATTCACAATAGCTAAACTGTGGAACCAATCTAGATGCCCTTCGATAGATGACTGGATAAAGAAACTGTGGTATATATACACAATAGAATATTACTCAGCAATAAAAGAGAATAAAATTATAGCATTTGCAGGTAAATGGATGGAGTTGGAGAATATCATGCTAAGGGAAGTAAGCCAATCTCAGAAAACCAAATGCCGAATGTACTCGTTAATAAGTGGATGCTGATCCATAATGTGGGGAAGGTCATGGGAACAATGGTGGAACTCTGTTCACAGGGGTGTAAGGGGGGAGGGGGCATGGGGACAGCAAAGGTGGTGGAATATGATGGTCATCATAGCCCTAACTTTATGTATGATTGCATATATGTTGTGATTCTATACAACTTACAACTAGAGAATTGACATGTTATCCTCTATCTATGTGCAATGAGTCAAATTGCACTCTGTTATCATGTAAGCCTAAATAGAACAAATAAATAAATTAAATATGAAAAAAACTATAGTTCAGATTATTAAAAATACAATTAAAATTCATATTAAAATTGCAAGGATACTAAGAATATATTACATATGCAAAAAAATGAGAAGTATGAGAAATAAACCATAATAAACTAGGGATAGTCAAAATCCAAACTATTAAAAGCAAATAGTTGTGAAAAATTGAAAATAAATACAATTATTTGTATATTTTATACAAAGATTTATTAATTCAGTGGGAAAATCAGGCCTCTTTTCAAACAGTGACAGTTGAATTTCTGAATTTTTTAACATTTCAATTTGTTTTGAAATATTCATACAATCTTCAGTTTTAATGCACAGATTTAAAACTCATGAGAAAAAAAATTTTAAATGATCATACATTCTCATCATGTGCTATCCATGATTGAAAGTGGAAACTAACAACTACTCTGCAAGGAGCAACTACTGAACTCTATAACACTTTGATGTCATCATCTTCACATAATGTACACTTCACCAAGAAGCATGAGAATAACCAGCTACTTCCAAAACATTAATCCAAGCAAAATTTAATATCACATCAATGTCTCTATCAAAATAGCATAGTGAAAATGAACATTAGTTGCTCTAATAACTGAGAGCTAACTCACAATCATGAATTATTTCAAGCCTGCCACTGAGGCCATCCTCATCCTCATTAATAAACATTTATAATTTTTAGGTAGCATCTATAATATGAGATGCTTAAAATAAGCAACCACCAGTATCTGCCTATTGTTATTTATATATTATAAGTTTTCCAGTTCCTTACTGACCCCGTTGACTTCCAGGCAGGATGGCAGTGTAAATACAGAGCTCTAATGATAACCTTTTCAATTTTTAATTAAAGTATCCAATCACATGGAAAAATTGTGCATTTTCCCTAAATATATGTGACTGAAACTCAACAGAGGTTGAGCTAGAAGAACAGAGAAGGCAGTCATTAGCATATTAATAGAATTGAAACCAAGGAAGTGGATGAGTGAAGAGATATGAATTGGTTCAGAGATGTCAAGTAAGATAAGTGTCCGGTGAATCTTGAAACAACAATATTAGGGGTGACATTGTAAACACAATTTAGTAAAGTGGTAAAGGCAAAGGAGAGAGGAGTGGTGGAGTGGAGAATTATTTCTGCAAATGAACTCATTCAGTAGCAGGAACAGGATGCAAGAGTGGTGGAAGGAATTTATTTTTAAATTGCTTGTCTTTGAGGACAGGAAAAACTTGAACATGTTTACATGCTGATGTAGAGAGGGGGACTTGAAGCTAAAAAGATGTAGGGTGTTTGACAGAGGCCTCTGAGGACATATGAAGAGGTAAGAGTCCAGGGCATGAGTATAGGAAGGACAATGTAAATATGAGTACTTTGGACTTATACAACATAATCTTGAAATATTTCAAGCAAAAATTTTTGAAAATGCTGATGTAAGCTAGGAGGAATAAGATAGGTAGGAAGGACACAAAAGGAAGGGTAAGATGACTGTAACGTCAATTTGAAAGCCTTCTGCCAGATTTTCTCATACCGTCACTCCTAATGCCCATACTTCTTCCAGGTCTGTCACTCCCCAAGCCAGTTTTTCCCCAAGCCTGTCACTCCTCAAGCCAGTTTTCTCCAAGTCTGTCATTGCCATACCACTGGGAAATCTATGAATCTTCACTCGCAATCTTAAAATCACTGGAAATTCATCAACTGTGCACTGTTAATAAGCCCACTAATACTAGGTACCTTTAGAATAGCTGGAGCAAAGGGACATACGAAACCTATAATATAGAGTACCTTCCCATTATCTTCATCAGATAATAGAGACATGTCAACCTAAGGATCCTGATAACTGCCAGACTACCATTAACTGTCTTGTGATCACCAGACTGATGTCATCCCTGCGTTCCTCCCCATGCCCACCTCTCATCAAGTTTCCTGAAAGAACCTGAGGTCCTCAAAGAACATCTCACTCTCGAGATAGTCTGCATTCTTCCTTAAATGTACACTCTTTGCTTTCCTGGATACATCTTTGTGCCTCTATCTGATACGTCTTGAAATTCCCTTCTGTGGTATTTACCAAGAACCCTATCATCCTGTGTTGCCTTTTTCCTCTTTGAGTCCTCTTAGGGGTCCCATCAATGACGATACTAAGAAAATTGATAAAAATCTTATAGTAGTAGAATATTATAAAGTATTTCTGTCAGTCCTAAAGCAATCAAATAGATGAAATAAATTAATCACAGAGAGATTCTAAGAAACAGAAGTAATAAATGTTGCTTAAGAGAAGTTATTCAAAATCTTTTCTATCACTCCTCCTTTACTGATGACATCACAAAGAACTAGAGTGTTAGCCATTTTGTTAAGTAGGAGAAATCTGATTGCTCTGTTTCTTAGGGAAAAAAAGACAGAACAAAGTCTCTTAATCTAGTCTCCATCTATTCTCATAGCTTTAAGCACTGGCTATGTGGCTATAGCCTAATAACTTTATCTCCAACCCCCAACTCTCTGCACTTAGATATCTTATCTTAACATAGTTTCCAAGCAGTGCTATCTTCAGCGTGTCCTATTCTTCCACCAAATTTTTCTTTGCCATTAAAATCCCCACAATCTATTCAAGCACATAAATCAGAATCCTAGAAGATATCTTTTACCTGTTCCTCTCCTTTACCCCTCATTTACCCTATTACCATGTTCTGAAAATTCTATTTTACATATACATATGTCAAAGCTCCTATTTCTCTCCATTTTGACTGTCATTTTCCTAAGTGAAGCCACTATTATTTCTCATCTGGATTACTATAATTTCCTTGTTCTTTTTTCCATTGTACTGGGCTTTATTCTCCACATAGGAAGTAGCTTCGGGTATCTTCTGATAATGGAAATCTCTTCATGCCCCACTAAACAAACTCTATCAAGGCAATACATTCTTATTGCATTTATAATGAAGTCCGAGTGACTCAACATAGTCTGTAGGTTGTGCAGGTTGCTCAGAAGGCGTATCACATTTTTATTATCCCCCCTTCTATTTGCTTACATAAACCTTTAAGGCCTGAGAGAGAGCAGGGTGATAATAATAAACATTGAATGACTATGTGAATGGTAGCTTGCTCTTAGGATAAGATCTTTTCCGAGCAACTGAAAAGGGAAGACAGGTCCAAAGTCTGCTACCCTGTCATTAGATGACCTGTTTATTAAAGGGCTTTGGGCATTAAGACACCTTCAGTGTCAATGGTAATTATCAATATCAATGGTCATTTGGGATGAAGAGAAAATATATGTGTTACTATAAAGTACAATCTTGATCCAAACACCTATATTTTCTGAAGAGGCCACCAATTCTGTTAGCATTACATCTTGAGTATTCCCTGTGTCATGATTTTTAATGCCTTTATAATGTTTCTTTGCAGTAATGTATGACTTATTTAACATTCTACTTGTTAGTTATTTCAAGTCACTTCCAATTTGCTACTATTACAATTTTGCCGTATTGTTGCATGTGAGTCTGTCTCCATCTCTGTGAGTTTTCTTAAGATATAATTCTGAATGCAGAAGTACTGCGTCACTGGCCTTAAAAACACATTACCAATTTTAAACCCAACTAAGAGTGTATGTGAGGATTACAATTCATGTAATTATTTTCATGACAGTTTTGCCATATACTTATTAATTTATCTTTATATTTTTAAGACTTTTCTGTATATATCCTTCTTTTTCTATTAGAAAAAGAAGAATATTAGAATATTGCAACTTTTATTAACATATTCCTTAGTAGATTAAAGACTAATAACTTTTGGTTTTATTTGTTTTTCATAATTTTTCATTAGCTTAGATATGTATAAATCTCATATATATAGAATGTTTTCTTTTTAAAATTTAGCCAGATATATTAATTTCTTTGTGATTTTTTCTATTTGTTAAACATATTGAAATTTATTTCATGCATTTTTATAACTGTTTTTACAATTTCATGTTTTTGTCTATAACAGTTTAGTCCATCTGAAATTTCTTTTTGGTTTGTGTATAACACGAAGATGGTACTTTCAGAAATATAGGATGCTTCAGAGAGATAGAATCAATAAAATATATATAGAGAGAAAGCCCCCAAGACAGAGAAACAGAAGCAGAGAGGACAGTGGCAGAGAAACAGAAGAACTGACACAGACAAAAAGATACAGAGAATTTATTCTAAGGAACTGGTTCAAGGAATCATGGAGGCTGCCAAGTCTGAAATTTGTAGAAGCGGCTGGAAATTCAAGTAAGCACTGATGCCGTTATCTTGAGTCTGAAATCTGCAAAGCAGGCCAGCAAACTAGAAACTCAGCAAAGTTTCTATGTTGTGATCTTGATAAAGAACTGCATCTGGTGTGGGAAACCTGTCTTTTTCTCTTAGAACCTTCAAATGATTAAATAGTCATCTGGTTTACTTAAAGTCAACTTATTGACAAAAATAATCACATCCAAAAATGTGTTTGCAGCTGCAGAGGCTAGTGTTTGAACCAATGAATAACTGGGCACTAAAGTCTAGCCAACTGATACATGTATCTATGTATTGAGGTATCTATGTATATTGAGGTAATTTCCTATTTCTCAGCTATTTCAAGATACTACCTTATAATCTTTTTTGCATTACCTTTTATTTAAGTCCTTTGTGTTCTAGTATTTATTTCATATTTTTGTTACATTCTATTTGTATGTTGGTATTCTGTAACATGGATACAATTATAATTCATTGATTCTTTGTAACTCATTTGAGTACATGAAAGGTCAAGATCCTGTGATTACTCACTTCTTGTTAGTTAAAAAAAGTGACTTAATTACCTTCAGTTTTTCCCATTTTACTTAGAATAAAATCCAAAGTCATTTCCATGAACCATAATTCCCTGTAGGATTGTGACCCTCAATTGTCTTCTTCTTCTTTTTTTTTTGTACCAAGTATTGAACCCAGGGGCACTTTACCACCAAACCACATCCCCAGTTCTTTTTATTTTTTATTTTGAGACAGGGTCTTGCCAAGTTGCTTAGGGTAGGGTCTTGCTAAGTTGCTGAGGCTGACTTGTAACTTCTGATTCTCCTGCTTCAGCCTCCCGAGCCACAGATTACAGTGTGCCACCTAAACTGTCTTTCTGACTTCAAAAGCTCAATTCACTGTGGTCCACCCACAATGTCACCCATACCATGCACACTCCGTTCTTTCACTTTTTCTTTTCCTTCCCTAATTATCCACATGAATGGATCTAATTTCATTCAGGTCTTTACATTTTCTTTCATTGCATATGATCTTGCTGGCCACCTCTCAATAAAAACATTATTGTCCTCTTCCAGAGAGTTACCTGTTAGCTCCCAGCCCCACTGTCACCTTCACACTTTTCCTCTATACAACCAAAGCTGGATATTTCCAAACTACATTTCTCATACTACATTCCTAGCTAGATTCCCGATTGTGTCTTCCACAGAGATACATTAATGCCCCTTTAGAAGATGGGGAGAAGACAAAACCATTCTTCTTGTGATGGCACCTCCAGTGGCAGTAGACTCAGCAACATCAGTAGTGACTGCTCATTAACAGCAGACAGATTATAATAGCCTGCAGCTCTGTGATTTCAGCAGTGTTGGTGACAGAAGCTTCAGAGAGCTAGCAGCAGTGGCTGGCAGTTCCAGCAATTACAGCAGCAATTCCCTGATGCTGTTTTCCAGCATCTTCTTTAATGAGTGTAGCTTACTATCTCTCTCTCAAGGACAATGGCAGGTGCTTTTTCTTAAAGTAGCATTCTCTTCCATTTTGCATCTCCATTCCATGTAGTTCCTTCTTCTGTATTGAATATGCCTTGCTTCCTTTTGTATTCCAGCCCAGTACTGGTGGGAGTTTTCTGATTCTAGATTAAGATACTTATTCTTCTCACTTTCGGTCTTGCAGATTTCCCCAAAATTTTGCATATATTTCTTCTCTATTTGAAATGTCAAGTAATTTATATTTTCCTGACTGGATATTAACCTGACATACTTCCTTTGTTTCCTTGCTCAAAAGAAGATGGCTAACTGACTTGCAAATGTATTTTTAGTACAATAGCCTCACCCCATCCATGGTTTTGCTTTCTGCAATTTCCGTTGTCCACCATCATCAGTCATCTAAAAATATTAACTAGAATATTGCAGAAATGTTAAAAGTCCCTAAATTTTAAAATGTGTGTCATTCTGGGTAGCATGATAAAATTTTAAGCCATTCTGCATTCTCCTGACCAGAATATGAATCAATCCTTGGTCTAGCATATCACACTCTATATGTAACCTGACCATTAGTCACATGGTGGTTTTCTTGATAACCCAATAAATTGTCATGATATCACACTGCTTGTGCTCAAATAATCCTCGTTTTACTTGGTGGCCCCATAACATAAGAGTAGTGGTTCTGGCAATTCACATTCACCAAAAAGAAGCTGTAAGAGGAATGCTATCATTTAGAACTGGAATATTGCTAAAAGCTTCATACATTGATGACTTGTTCACCAAAGCAGCAGTTTCAGACATACAGCTTTGGGGAAGCGATTGGATCATGACAGCTCTGGCCTCGTTAGTGGATTAATCCATTCACAGCTGAATGGACTACTGGGAGGTTGTGGAAATGGAATTAAGTGGGGCAGGGCCAGAGTAGGCCTCAGGGGGCATGTTCTGGAAAGGTGTACCTTTTCCCCAGTCTTTTCCCTCTCTCTTTCTCTCTCTCCCTCACCCTCTTTCTCCTTCCCTCCTTCCTTCCTGGCTGACATAAGCTGAATGGTTTTCTTCCACCATGATGTTCTGTTCACCTCAAGCCCAGAGTAGTGGAGGCAGACAGCCATGAACTGAAATCTCTGAAACTGTGAGCCAAACTATATCTTTCATCCTCTAAGTTATTTTTCTCAGGTATTTATTGTAGCAACAAAAGATGATTAACACAGGTGTTTAAGTTTGAAGATGAAAATAGAAAACATTTTGAGAGAAACCGATCACATTTATATGGCTTTGTCTTAATTGTTCTATTTATTAGTTGTTTTTGTTAGTCTTTTACTGTGCCTAATTTATAAACTAAACTTAATCGTAAGTGTCTATGTATGAGAAAATCAGTATATATGGGGTTTGGTAATATCCATGGTTTCAGGCATCCACGGGGGGTTTGGATCATATCAACCATGAATAAGGGGAGAAAGCTGTAAGATAAACTCCTGATATCTAGCTGGACACATGACCACCTCAGTGCAAAGTCGATTTCATAGGCTGTTTTACAGCTACTTATGGTTGTATTACTCTATTTGTGACAAATAGAATATGTTGAAAATAATGTGTACAGTTTGTCCATCAACCTACTAAGGGATATCCTATCTTCTATGCTTTCTAGGGACTGGAAAATGGAAATGAGTGGCATGATCTAAAAGATGGTAGAATTTCCTTGCTATTCCTAGATCTCCCCATTCTAGAATATTTAGTTTTAGAAAAATAAAACTTTACCTTAGTCAAATCACTGAATTTTAGAGGTCTCTATTACAATACATAACAAATGACACTAGCAATGAGATAATACTTAAACAACACCTTACATTAAATAGTATCATAGTGACAGTTACACTGTGTTAAATATTACAGTTTGCAAAATTAGCGATTCTTGTTATTGTAAAAACCAGATGACCAGAAGGAAGTAAAGCAGAACTGCTGGACAGGCTTTTATTTTGGAAAGTAAGCTCCCGGGCCATACCCCTGACCACCAGGCTTGAGCAGGCAGTATGGTGCGGGAACCTCATGGCATAGAAAATTTAAAGCCCCCCCCTCCAGAAAAGGAAGACTTAAGGCAGGAAGGGAAGGGCCTGGGGTGGGAAGAGGTGGTGATCTACAATCCGGTGTCCTCTGAGATTGGTTAGGGGATCCTGCTGAGGTCAGAGTCCTTACGGGATGAGCCGGGAAACATGGCGGCTTCCATGCTGGATGTTGGGTGTCCCTCCGTGTCAGTGGCTCCCGTTGGCCATGTTGGCGCATTCTGCCCATGCGCGCTGCTTACCGCTTCCATCTGCGCTCCACTTTTGCCTCGCTTAACCTAACAGTTATGACATGAAAAATTCCAAAATCCACACCATGATTATCAATCTCTTAGTGAGCAAGTAAACCAAACAAAAGCAGATCTTAAATGGAAACATCCATGGCACAAGAAATCTGTTCCTGTAAAATGAATGAAAATGCGAAATTCTATTCACTAAAACTTTCTTAATGTATAATCCATATCAATACCAGAAATGGTATTGTCAATATGCATGTGGTTCATTTGTTAATCATTTTCATCACCAAGAGTAGTAACATTGCCTAATATGTTCTTCTTGTGACACATACATCTTCAGATATGTTAATAAATTTAATATTCCTAAAAATCTAGTTATTTGGGTATCTACTTTCTGTATAATATATTTTTACATATTTTTATCTATTTGCTATATATGCTTGTTGTTTTCAGTTTAACTCGTGGAGAGAAAAGAAGTTTTAATTCTCTTCTCTTGTAATCTCACCCTAATTGCAGGTAGGCCAGGTTTCACTGTGAGTTTTATGGAAGTCCTTGTTCTGTATCTATCCTATATCAGCTATTGAAACACTAAAATGTGGCAATTGCATGCATGTATTAAGCATATGTGTTGGCTTCCTAGATGGTTCTGAGCCTTCTAAAAATCAAGAAATAATAATAATCTCCTTCAGATTTGAATCTCTACTTTCAATGACCCATTTTAAGTATTAAATTAAGTAAGCAAATACTGTCTTTAACTGATGCCAATGAAGAAATGAAGCTTCTTTGCTGAAGTGAAGGACATCCAGGACAAAAGTAAAGATTGTCAGATCTTTTCCCAAGAAAATTGACAATTTAAAGCACAAAAACTATAAAAAACAAGAACAAAAATTTCAGTCTGTAGCAATCATCCTATGAATAAACATCAAGTAGAAAACATTCATTCAAAGAAAATATGCTAAATCTCAGTAGGAATAAGAAGAATGTCTTATATTTCAGCCACAATCCACTGCCTCCTCTATTTTACAGAAAACACTCAGGGAATTCTACTGTAGGCAAGCATGATAAGTGGAGGTATCCTGTTCCCCAAGCTTCAACCCTATAGCCATGCTTTTTTTCTAAGAATAGATAATCAGCATTTCTCATCTCTCTCATCTATTTTCTAGAAGTTATATTCCAAGGAGATAATATCATCAGTGCCAGGGCTCTCTTCTCACATATGGAGGGCCCCAAATCTCTACTCCAGCTTGCTCATGGAATAGAAGTTCTACTCTAGGAGGGACAAATCCAGAAAACCAAAGCCTGCCACTTCTACCATGACCACTAACAGAGTCATAAAAAGTACATCATCATCCCCAGTTTTAGTGTAAGAGTCTTCCTAAAGAAAAGGCGAACCATTTAAATGAAAAGTTTCACAGCTCTGCCTAATGGGAATGACATTTTTTTTAAGGTAAAGTGGAGAACACTTTGCATAAGGGTATTGCTAGAAGCAAACGAAAAAGGATCACAGCTCCATGGTACAAAAACATAACAAAGCAGCTGGAAGTTAATAGGATGAAATAGGGGAATGGATAGATAATAGGAACACCCTTAAGATTGTGGTTAGCTCTTGGGGTTGAAAAGCCTGTGTGTAAGTGGTAGACTACAATCTCTCAGGAGCATTCAAGGCACAATATGGGCAGGCTCGAAAGTATCCTTCAAGCTAAACACAAACTCTTGTTTAAGCAAAAAGTGGAAGACTCACAGGGACAAGGGGGTCAAAAAGAACTTCTGACCAAATACTAGCTGAATAATAAGCTACTGTGACATAGGAGACTCACGTGAATTCAGGCTTAACATTAAAATCAAACCCATTCCTTACAGCCCAAAAGACTAGTTACTAATATTCTATTTACTAGTCACTACTACTAGTTACATCACTACCACTAGTAACTAGTAATTAGAATATTAGTAACTAGTCTTTTGGACTATAAAGGATGGGTTTGATTTTATTGATTTTATTTATATTTTTACATATTTTTATCTATTTGCTATATATGCTTGTTGTTTTCAGTTTAACTCTTGAAGAGAAAAGAAGTTTTAATTCTCTTCTCTAGTAATCTCACCCTAATTGCAGGTAGGCCAGGTTTCACTGTGGGTTTTATGGAAGTCCTTGTTCTGTATCTATCCTATATCAGCTATTGAAACACTAAAATGTGGTAATTGCATGTGTGTATTAAGCATATGTGTTGGCTTCCTTGATGGTTCTGAGCCTTCTAAAAAACAGGAAATAATAATAATCTCTAGCTACTAGTAGTAGTGACTAGTAATTTCTATTACTGTTTAAGTATTAATAAAGACCATACTTGTATATTTATTTTTCTTTCATTTCTTCACTGCTATAAAGAATAATTTTACAAAACAGTGTGTATGTATGCATGTTTCTGTTTATATACTACATAAAAACTACTAGTTAATAGTAAATAACTAGGTGGTGATATACTAACTAGAAATACATAGATGTTACTAGTATATTACTAAAAAATCCCATTTTAACAAAATATACAAGACATTTAAACATGGAATTATAACTCAAATACAAGAAGAACCATGGGCAGTAGGAATAACCTTTGAAGGTTCCCAGGTGGTAGAATTAGGAAAGGCATCAAAACTGCTACTATAAATATATTTAAATAAATGAGAAATCTATGTACTAAGAATAAAGGAAAGTATAATGGTAATATTTCATTGAATAAAGACCACAACTGAAAAAACAGAATCTAAGTAAGAGTTGTATAATTTTATTGGAGCCAAGTTAGTATTGAACTGAAAGAGAATTTGACATTTAAGTCATATACTATAGGCCACAGAGTAACTAAAAAGTAATTTGGACATAATGAAAAAACATACTAAAGAAATTAAAATGTAACTGAAAATTTCCACTAGATATAAAAAAGAAAATAAATGAATAATAGAAGAACCAAATAATATACAACATATAGAAAACAAAAATGAAGTGAAAAATCTATATCTAACCATAGTAAAAACAAGTTTTATAACAAATCCATTCAAAAGGCAGAACTTTTTATAAATTAAATAAAATAATACAAAAAGAAGAGACATATATACAAAGATGCAAATAGTTTAAAAACCAAAGGATAGAAAAATATGTACCTTAGGTCCTACATTATCAGATAAATAATACTTTCAAATTTAAAACATGTTCTTGCAGATAAAAAGTAACATTTTATAATGGTAACATGGATAGTCTGCAGGAAGATATAACAATGATATAAAATCATGCCCCTAGCAAAAGAGATGAAACCACATATAGGAAAACTCACAGGACTGAAAGGAAAAATAAACAATTCAAGAATAAGAGTTCAGAACTTTGATGACCATTTTCAATAAAGAAAGAACAAAGTAAAAGATCAACAAGGGAAGAGAAAACTCGAACAACACAAAAAAAGGAAAAAGAAAACCCAATAGATACTTGTGTATCGCTGGACATAAAAGCAGCAGAATAAACATTCTTTTCAGGAGCAAATTAAACTTAGACCATGCTAGGCCATGAAATAAGCCTCAATATATTTAAAAAGATAAGCCAGGCGCGGTGGCGCAAGCCTATAATCAGCACTTAGGGAGGCTGAGACAGAAGAATTGTGAGTTCAAAGCCAGCCTCAGCAACAGCGAGGTGCTAAGCAAGTTAGTGAGACCCTGTCTCTACATAAAACACAAAATAGGGCTGAGGATGTGGCTCAGTGGTCGAGTGCCTCTGAGTTCAATCCCTGGTACCAAAAAAAAAGAAAAAAAAAAAAGAAATGATATGGTGTTTCTGAGCCACAAAGGGATTAAATTGAAAAAAATAAGACATGAAAACACATATTTAAAGATATACAGAGGTTAAATAATGGCCTCTAACTTAACCAATGAGATAAATGCTAAATCTCAAGCAAAATTAGAATATGGGCTAAAATAAATGAAAATAAAAACACCAAAAACTTACAGGATTCATGAAAGAGGTGTTCAAAGCAAAATTTACCATGATAAATGCCTATATTAATAAAATAAAGATGTATAAACTCAATAATCTTAAAATTTTACCCAAATAAACTGAAAAAAATACAAGTATTGTAAATGTAAACCAAATTAATGAAAGGATGTAGAGTTTAAATAAATGAAATTAAAAATAAAAAATAGGAAAAAACAACGAAACCAAGTTGTCCATTGGAAACACTAATTGAATTGGCTACTATTAACTAGTTTAAACTAGGAATAGAGATGATATTGGAGACATCACTATTGAGCTTACAGAGATCAAAAAGTATTATGAGATAACACTATACAAAAAACTATGTCCCAATTAATTAGATAACTAAAATGAATTGGACAATTTCTTAGAAAGACACAAATTATACAAGATAAAACAGCAAACATGAAAAGATGTATAATAAGAAAAGAAATTAAATTAAAAATTTTAAAACTATGCAAAAACAAATGTCCAGTTTGTTCAGAGGTTAATTCTACCAATATTTTAAAGAGAAATTAGCACTAATCCATAGCAAACAATTAAAAGAAAAACAGAAAAGGAGGAAATTCTTTTTGAATTGGTTCTGGAAGGCCAATATTTCCTCAATGCCTAAACTAGTCAAAACATCATAACAACACAAGATTCCTTGCTAGTATCTCTTATAAATATAAATGCAAAAATTATCAAAAAGTACTATAAACTTGAGTCAACAACATTTGAAAAATACCATGACCAATTGAGATTTATCCAAGGAATGTATGTTTTATACATGAAAATAAATCAAGATTTATATTAATAGAAAACAGGACACAAACAATAGAACTATCTGACTAGATGCAGAAAAAACCCTTGACAAAATTGAACCCATTCATTATAAAAGCCATCAATAGACTAGAAATAGAATGGAACCTCTTCATCCTGAAAAAGTGTATCAATAAAAAACCATTTGCTTGGAATGTACTCCTAAATAGCATGTGTTGAAAGTTAATCGTCAAGGCAACAATGTTAAGATGTATAGCCTTTGAGAAGTGATTAGACCATGAAGGTTATACCCCCATACGTGAAAAAAGGATATGGTGGGAGTTGAGTCATTATGAAAATCTAAATCACCTCCACCCCCATCACTTGCCTTCTGCTCCTCCACCATGAGATGAGATAGCATGGAGCACTTTGCCAAATGCCAACCCATAAATCGGACTTCTCAAGCTTAAAAACCATGAACAATAAATTTCTGTGTCTTATAAATGTCCCAATCTTTGGTATTTTATTATACATGAGAAAATGAACTAAGACATGGTTGCTAACATAATAATAATGGTGAAAACATGAAAGCTTTCCTCTTGAGACTGGAAATTAAAATAAAGATGTCTTCTTCTACCACTTCTGATCAACATTATACTAGATACTCTAGAAATGGAAATTATGAAAAAATAATTTAATGTGCATAGAGATCGGAAGGGAAAAATTAGAACTATTTCTATTCAAAGATGAGATGATATTTTGTGTTATAAAACTAACAACTAAATCAAATCAACCAGTTAAGCAGTGCTGCAGGACACAAAATCAATTTGTTAAAATAAGTTGGATTTCTACACAATAGCAAAGGAGCATTTCAAAATTGACGTTAAAAAAGCAATTTCATATTCAATATATTTTCTAAGTTAAATGTGTAGGTATAAACTTAATGTTGAAACACTATAAGATCTATACATAGGAAAAGAAATGATATTTTTAAGGATAAGAGAATTTAGTAAAGATGGTGATACTACCCAAATTGATTCACACATTAAACACAATTGTTATGAAAATCTCAGCTGGCTTTAAAACAATAAATTATCAAGCTCATTCTAAAACTTATATGGGAATTCAAGGGACTCAGAAGAGTTAAAACAATCTTTAAAAACAAGCACAAAGGCCAGGCACAGTGGCAAACACCTGTAATCCCACCAGCTTGGGAGGCTGAGGCAGGAGGATATCAAGTTCAAAGCCAGTCTCAGCAAAAATGAAGTGCTAAGCAACTCAGTGAGACCCTTTCTCTCAATAAAACATAAAATATTGCTGGGGACATGGCTCAGTGGTGGAGAGTCCCGGAGCTCAATCCCCAGTACCAAAAAAAACAAAAACAAAAACAAAAATCACAAACAAGCACAAAGACGGGAGATTCATTATTTCTCATTTCACGGCCTTACAGTACAGCTCCACTGATCAGTACTGTGTGGTATTGACATGCAGCCATAAATAAACAGCAAGAACTACAAGAAATAAAATTTATCCTTAAATTCAAATTTGGCTATTTTCAACAAGTATACCAAGACCATTCAATAAAGGAAAAATGTCACTTCAACCAATATTCCCAGGTCAACTGGATATCCATATGCCAAAGAGTGAAGCTGGACCTCTAGTTAAGTCTTAGAAATTAACTCAAAAATAGATAAAAGATGTAGATTTAAGACCAGTAACTTGAAAACTTCTAAAAAAGGCAGAGGAACAAATCTAAATGAATCAGAAGACATAAACTTAACGAAAGACCTAAATCAATCTAAGACCTAAATTTAAGAACTATAATTATAAAACTTTTAGAGGAACTAAGAAGTAAATCTTCATGACCTTGGATTGGTTTCTTACATATGTCACCCAAAACAAGAAGCACAAAAGAAAATTACAGATACAAATGGTATAGCATCAAAAGAATAAAAACGCTGCACATTGTACCATTGCAAAAAGTCAACCCACAGAATGGGATACAGTGTTTGAAAATTATATACCTTATAAAATTATATACCTTATAAAAGATGTATATTGATAATATATAAAGAACTCTTACACTTTGAATATAAAAAGAAAAACAACACATTTTTAACATGACAAAGTGAATAAAAAATTTTCAGAAAGAAAAGAAACACAAATGTCCAATAAGAACATGAAAAGGTATTCAACATCAATAATCAAAGGAAAAGGCAATAAATGCAGCAATGACACACCACTAATGCCACCTAAGATGATTATAATCAAATAGCAGACAGTAGTAAATTTTAGAGGCAGTGAAGAGAAAATTGAATCCTCGAGTAATGCTAGAGGGAATTTAATACAATGAATCCACACTGGGAAACAATTTGGAACCTCCTCAAAATGTCAAAATATGGTTAGTTACCACATGATTAATCAATTCCAATCTTAGGTGTGCACTCAAAAGAAACTAAAACATATGTCCACACAGAAAACTTGTGCATAATGTAAGCATCAGTGTTATTTATAGCATCCCAAATATTCACCAACTGCTTAATGGGAAAAAAGAAAGGTGTTCATTTGCACATTATATGACAATAGAAAGAAGAGAATTTCTGAAAAATGCTACAACATGAAAAAGACTTGAAAACATTGTACTAAGTGAAAGAAGCTAGTCTCACACACACACATGCACACACACAAAAAACACATATGATTCCATTTATAGGATGTAAAGAATGGGTACATTATTACTGAGACAGAACATGGGTTGTTAGTTGCCTATATTTGGGCAGATGTTGAGGAAAACAAGTAACCTAATGAGTACAGTGTTTCCTTTTGGGAGACAGAGATGTTCGCAGTTACATCATCATCATAGTTGTTGCTACAGTTTGAATAAATGTTCTCCAAAGGTCCTTATGTAAAGGCTTGGTCCCCAGGGTGGCCGTATTCACCATGCTGTGCCACACTCATCTGAGACTCAAACCATTAAGACTGCCTGATCTTAGACTTGAAACATGAGCTAAATACATTTTTTTTCCTTATAAGTTTAATTGCCTCCAATATTTTATTGTAGTAGTACAAAGGTAATATGATTTTATGACTGTCTGAATATGCCAAGAAACATTCAATTTTACTCATAAGAAGTGAATTTTATGGTATGTAAATTATGTTTCAAAAATTATTACAGGAAAGTAGAGGGATCCAAGATGGCTGCCAAGATACACAGTCGATATGTTCCTAGTCTCTCAAGGACCAGGAATTAAAGCTATGGAAATACTGTTTCTCTGAGAGCTATTAGAGGACCCCCAACAGCTGCCTCCATGCAAGAATTCCAGTTGCGTGCCCGCAGGAGTCGCCAGGCTCCAGCATTTGCACAGGATCCTAGCTGATCGCCCACCTGTGCAGAACCTGCTCCAGCACAGGACCCCTGGCTACTGCTCCTGTGTGGATCTCCATCTACCAGCATGGAACTCCCCCATTGGCATTCACCTGGGGACACTGGACAGGATCTGCAGACAAACTTCTACTTCTGCACAGCACACAGAGCTGCATCTTCAAACACATCGCCCAACGCCTATGCCAGCCCGGCCCCGCACCCTATCTCTGAAAGCAAACGCCTTCATTGTGGGACTCCTTGCTCACCATCTGGACCTGAAAGGGAAGATACCAGTCAACAACAGACAACCCCCATCTACTGAATGAGAAAGAAAGCAATCCTTTTTATAAAATATTGAGAATTATTTTTCCTCTATTATCTCTTTTTTCCTTCCTTTCTCTCTCTCACTCTTTCCTCAACCTCACACCCCCAACATCTGTGAAACCAAGTATTTTTTTATTCATTAGGCTACTGAGGACTAGGATATCTGATTAGTATATTACAGTTGTATTATATAATCTTGTATCTTCTATTTTTACTTGTTTTATTTTTCTTAATTTTTATGTTTCCTTGTTTGTTGTACTCCATTTTCTTCCTACTTTTGTCTTCCCCAAATCTCTTTCTCTCTTTTCTACTATTAGCCAACTTCTTTTGGATTCCTCTTTCATGCTTTCTATGATATAAAACTCAATATCTTCACTTCCTACCTCCCTAACATCTCATCCTATACCCCACCTCTGGTTCTCTTTAGTCCACCAGCAGAAACTGTAGACCCTTTTGCAAACCTATTTTTTATATAGTAGACACTAATTGAACTCATAATTTCTATATATTGTGACAAAGATATAAATATCCTATTAGGAGATACAAGGTTTAAAACTATATAATGTTCCCATTGAGATTAGTTAATATTGGTCTCCTCCTTAAAGGAGAGGTATTAGAACCCTGTAGGAAATCTATAAGCCTATAAGATTAAAGACTGTGGACCTACTGTGCATGCTTGAAGGAGGAAACCGACCGTGTGATGCACTGTGACCCCCCCCCCCATCTACCAACCGGCAGTGGTCTCTGCTTACTTCTGTCTTGAGTCAACAGCCAGGACCAGGAAGATCATCCCAAAGGTCCCTACAGGCCTAGTTATACCAGAGATGAGGTATTGGTAACATACAGGGACTACAAGATTATAGGGTAGAAACTATAATACCTCAGATTGGCATTGCTAGAGAGGAAGGCACATGAACAACGTGAAAAAAACAAGAGAAGAAAATGTCCCAAACAAACCAAGATGCTACAATAATAGAATCCACTGACACTACAGTAGATGAAATGTCAGAGAAAATGTTCTAATAATTAAAGCATGATAGGTTAAAATCTCTTTACATATAAAGTGCTCATAAATTAGTTTTTATTTTTATTTATTTTGTCATAAAAATTTTGAAGTTTACATTTATTTTTAATGGATACATAAAAACATAAACTTTTTACATATCAATAGAATATCATGTGATGTTTTGATAAGGGCATATATTGTGTAGTGTTTAAATCAGGTTAAGCAAATATGTCTCCTTAGACACTTATTATGTCTTTATGAGGAAAAACATTCAAAATCCTTTCTTCTAGCTTTTGGAAGTGTTCAGTACATTACTGTTGTCTATAGTCAACTCACAGTTCCACAGCACAGCAGAACTTGCTCCTTCCTCTTACTTAGACCCACTGATCAACTTACCCCATTCCTGTCCCTGACTCTTCCCCCAGCTGCTGATACCACTATCGCACTCTCAACTTCTATAGCGTGACATTTCTATATTCTACATGAGTTAGATTATGTTGGCACCTCTCTTTCTGTGCTGGGCTGGCTTACTTCACTTAATATAAGAGTCTTCATTCTAGCTATGTTGTTGCAAATTTTGATCTTTCTTTGGCTAAACAGTATTCTATTGTGTATGTATATCACATTTTCTTCATTTATTCATTAGTCAATGAACATTTAGGTTATTTCCATTTCTTGGCTATTGTGAATACACTGTAATAAACATAAATGTGCAGATGTCTCTCTAACATACTGATTTCATTTGCTTTGAGCATCTACCCAGTAGTTCTGCTTTTAATTTTTTAAGAAATCTCCATATCATTTTCCCAAGTGGTTGTACTAATGTACATTTCCACCAGAAGTGTGCAAGGATTACTTTTCCTCTACATCTTTGTCAGCACTTTTTATCTTTGGTCTTTTTGATGTAGTCATTCTTATTCTTACTGGGATGAGATGATATATAATTCTGGTTTTCATTTGCTTTTTCCTGATGATCAGTGATGCTGACCACTTTTTAATATACCCATTGTATGTCTTCTTTTGAGAAATGTCTATTTAGAGCTATTTTTCTTTTGAATGTGGTATTGTAGATGACAATTTATTGATGCTTATCTCATGTTTTCAGAATAATCATCTATCATTTTAAAATTGACTAAAATTTCAATTTTAAATAGTGTCTTATTTAAATTTGATTATAAACAAAAAAAGTTATTTAGTGATGCACAAATAGGGTGGATCTGCTGTTACATATTTTATTGATTTTGCTTCATTTGTTTCCACAGGAAACAGTCACTTAAAGACAAAATTCTTAATTTTGCCATAATGTACCCTTATATTTAGTGTGAAACATTAAATTATCAGTTCCACCTAAATTGTCCATATGCTACCTTTAAATATCAATTCATATAACACTGAAAATCCTTAATTGCCTTTTTTTTGTTGAAGCAATTGCACAATAGAATCCAAGTCTATCCATCTTATAATCAAATAATATATTTCCATTAAAACAATGATTTTGAGGTGTGATTTATTTATAGTAATAATTAATTTTGATAATATAGTAAAACCTTTTAAAAAAATATATGCTCCAAATCTGTCTTGTCTTGTATTTACCTTGCTTTATTTATTCCATTCCAGAGTCTTTCTGCTGACCTCTTGATACTAGGTCTTTGAATTACTATGACTAATTGTGAGGGATATGCTCAAGTACTGAGGGGGATTGTAGAAAATTCTCCTGACCAGATGCTTCATACACATAATTAATCAAGCTGCAGCTGACATTGATCCAAAAGCATACGCCAGCAGAGATGAAGCCATTAACAGATCAAGTGTCATCTTAGATGTTAGAGAGAATTTTTACCTTCATAGGAGACTCCAAAGTAATCTCCATGTGCAGAAACTCTGAACAAATGCCTTATGCATGATAATGGGCTTGTTATTTGCATATGACTTGATGAAATCTATACTGACAGACTTGACAGATATTAGGGATCAAGTGCACCTGTGAAAGGTACAAGGTTAACATAACAGCTGAATAGAGAAAACACGTCTGACAAATGGGAGAGCAGAGTACAGAACTGATTATTTATTACCTTGCAGAAGGCCACAGTTGCTACAATATCCTGGAAAAAATAGCTTAATTTTTCCAGAAATAGATTTTTAAGCATCTTAATTCAAACATTCTTTACATTATGTGCTAACTTGAAAGTCATTATTAATCTTTTTTGTTTTTGTGGGGGATTTTTTTGTTTTGTTTTAGCTTGGATTTTTGAAAAATCAAAATGACTGAAACTTCAGTAAAATAAAGCACAGAGAGAAATGGTTTTCAAACTAAAACATTCTTTTCAAATCTATGCCATAATATATGATTGTGTGATTGTGCTTACTTCAGAAAAAGTTAAATGGCATGGCCTACTGGAACAAAGTGGCAATATATTATGAAGTGTCCTTGGATCTGTGTAGGTAAAGTTAATAACCCCTCCTCAATTTTATATAATGTAGGATGATAATTTTGTTTGGAAAATAATAGGCAGTGGACAAATAGAGAGAGAAATAATTTCCACTTCAGCAACCTGCAGAGGAACCATGCAGCTAAACTTCAGAGCAGAAAACTCAGGCTTGAAGAACTGATATTCACAAGTGCAGTAATGGGATGTTTAAATATGTTAGCCCTGCACTGTCCCTTCATATTCTTTATAAGCACTACATAATGTTTGGTCTCCTGTGGGTCTGCCCAAGACAGTGGCTTTCATTGGGACAGGTCATAAATACTGTCCTGCTGCTCTATGCTTTACTGGGGTTGAGGGTAATTGTGTGAAGCTTAAAAATATATTGGTAGCATGACCCCAAGCCCCTATGAGCTCAACATGAAAAGAAAGTCATGAACATAGAAAGTTTCCATTTTATTTGAGGGTCACAAAGGACAAAAAAGAACAACACAAAACCCCTTGGCATCGAACATGATCTAAAAACTATTTTACAGACCTGGATGTGACTGCGAGGAAGGAGGAAAATTATCTTTCTGCTGCTTCTGAGCAGTTGATTAGCAGATATAAAAAAAATTTCTTTTTTCATTTACTCCAAAATATCTTGAAACTAAAAGGTGGGCAGTCATTAATCAAGTAGGCTCAGATGCTCTTGTTTCCCCAAGTGTCTCAATCATATCATCATTATTTTCAAATGGAAGTTAAGTAGTACTGGCATCTCAAGAAAAATTGCTTCCATAGAGAAAAAATAAACAGGAACAGGGAAAATGCGCTTTGACTTACTTCATCCTGAAAAGAGCATGTCAACTGCGTGACTGGAATGAAGTGTCCACCTTCTACCAACCCACAGGCCGTGAGCAAAAGGCTCAGAGTCTACCTTTTAGATATTCAAGTACAACCTCAGCATTACCAAATGCCTGATGACAGCAGGTGAATCACAGAAGTGGTTACATTACGTTTTTAACTTTGCTAAGCAGCAAAGGCTTCAACTTCCTAAAAGCATACTATGCTGTGTTAGGAGAAAAAAAAATCCCATCTCAAAGCAAAGTTTAATTCTAAAATATTTACTAATACTTTTGTTTACTAATAATGGTCTAGCCTTGTGAAATCCATTACATATGTTAAGACGTCCTTGATTAACCTCCAGGGAATCTATAAATGCTCAAAAAGGCAACAAAGGCTGGGAGAAGAATCTAATCAATACATAATTTTGAGCCATTTGACAAAATGGAGAGAAAAGTAGCATAAATTTAAAAAGTTATCAAATTGTGAAAAACTTCATTTTATGTGTATATATATTACTTTCTATATATTGTATATGTAAATGTAATTTTTGCTGATAACAAATGTGATGAATGTTCTCTTGTGCTAAAACCCAAGAAGGCTGATTTTGTAATGAATAGTTTTATTGCAGCACTAACTTTTTTCAGGATTTCCTCTCATTAGGAAAACCTATTAGTGATTCTTGAGAGAACCTACTGATGGTTAAAAAAAAAAAAGGCAAGAAATTGGTCCATAGTATACTATAGAAAAGAGAATAGAAGCCAGAAACAACTATTGAAACTGTGAATAATATGGTATAACTTGCAAACACAGCCATGAACTGGGGCAGAGAGACAGAGTGAAAGAAAGCAGACTTCAGATCTGCAGAGAATGATGATGGTGTGACATTCTAAAGCTCCTAAGATTATTTTATAGATGTGCTCTCTAACTTAGACTTAGTAAACACTGTTTTAAGTATAAGAATATTAAATACAATGACTAAAATTTTCTAAATTGAAACCAAAAGCATTATATGTTCTAAAACTCAAAATGTGTACCCCTCATCTCAAAATCCTGAATGAATCTGAAGACAAACTCTGTTAGCAACAGGGTTTAAGTTTTCCTCAGCACTAATTACTTCTTCAGTGATACATACTGCTATTTATTCATATGCTTGGCATATTAATGAGATTGTGATCTAGATAAATAAATCTGAAAATCTGAGAGGGTCCTATGGCACTGATTTATGGAATACTGATGTTTTTTGTTGTTTTTTTTTTTTGTAACAGGGATTGAACCTAGGGGTGCTTAACCACTGAGCTACATAACCAATTCATTTTATTTTTTATTTTGAGAAAGAGACTAGTGAAGTTACTTAAGGCTTTGCTGGTACATATTCTAGTAATGATTTATTTAAATAATTAGCACTTAGTACAACCATAAATGTGGCTAAGGTTACGGCAAATTGTCAAATTATGATTTAAAGTGGGCTTTTACTTTCTTACATAATACTATGTAATAATCATGCTGTCCAAAAACCAAGACTAGGTTAGACTTTCAGCATCATATCTCAGCTCCATCATGTGTGAGCCAGTTTCTACACTATTCGTAATAATCTGTTCATCTGTTAGTAGGACAAGAATGATAATAGCACCATGGTGTAGTTGTGGGAATCAAATGAGTTACACAGGTTCAGAATCTGCCTGGCATTCAGTAAGTGCTCAATACTAATAATTATTAACCTTTAATTGATGTTGCAATAATGCTGGCTTTACATGTTCAAACAAGTATTGGCAGAATTATTAATTTAGTATCTTATAACTTTCACCAATTTAAGAATACATATTTATTTACTGCTAGACAGTAAAAATACATATGAATACTACAATTACATAAATCTAAAACTCTGTGGTAGGTCAATTATTGCCCTGCCCTCACACTTTCTAAGAGAAAATTGCCCATTCTTTTCTCCAACAAAATCTCATCTGACATGCATATCAAGGTATTCTCTGTTGACTTCATGTGCTTTATTTTGTAAATATTCAAAAGAAAAGAAAACCAGGTCCACTGTTCTGTTTCTTTTTTAAAAAAAATCTCTAGGCATGTACTACTTGTAATAGTAAATATTTTCATTACACTTTACATAGTTCATTTTTTTCCCTTGAGTTTGATTTCCCTAGATAAATAATTGTTTGGTTGACTTCGCTAAATATCAATGAGATTTGAGTAAGAAGAACATGATAGGAAAAAATAGATGCTTTCCTCAAATATGCTTCTTAAAAAGCAATAAAATTCTGATTTTGGGTTTAAAATTTTTAAATATTTTAATATTTTTCTCAAAATAAGGTATTAGATGTTTCCTTCAGAATAGGAATAATGATAGAGGCAAAAATTACAAAAAAAATTCACTAAATATTGTAATGGAAAATTTACACAGTGATGGTGCATTACACAAATAGCCTCTATCCTTTCAAATATCGCGTGTCTTATAAAGTAAGAAACATCTGAAGATGAAATTGTGACCCAAAAGAGTTAAAGTCGATCAAATCTGTACATTAAAGCAGCTTATCAATTTTCCCCCAAATGTTTTGAACTAATTTATTCAATTGAGGGATCAAACCCAGCATGTACAGCCACTTACTTTCAGAGTTTCTTACATTTGCATACAGATTTACAAATTCCACTGTGATTTCTTTTCTTTTACTCTTTTATCCTTAGGAATCTAATTTTGTCTTCTTCCTTCCAACAGATTCTTTCATTTATGACATAATGCCCTTAAGGTTTCTTAAAATTGTATACATGGAAAAAGATTTAAGTGAAGGGCAATGTAGTAGAAATATTGTGGATTCTAAAACCAATTTGCAAAAGAAAACACGATGATTTCAGAGACAAAAAAAAAAATTTGTGTATTTTTTTTAACAAAAAATAAACTAAAATAAAATGAGGGAATGAAGAGTCAGTGATTTTAGTGTGTAGGTCCTCTAGCTTGTTGGCAGCTTGTTCTCCTCTATGAAGTGTGTATTTTAGACTCATGCTATAGCAGAGTAGCAATTGCTCATCAAATTTCCATATTTTCTGTATATTTTCAGTCTCCCTTGAAGTTGGGTAGGGATCTTGAGATTACTTCTGCCTAATGGACTATAAACGTAAATATTTTGTGACTTCTGTACCAAGGCTATTAGAGCAGAATGTTTCCAGCAAGACTCTGATTCCCTTCACTGTGATCTTGAACCATTCCTGAGGTGGTGGTTCCATGAGATGTTGCTCACTTGGACCTCAAAGTCATAGAATGAGGCAGGGAGGCATGGATTTCCTTGTGATATACTTGTCATGAGAGAGAAATAAAACTGGATTTTGCTCAGCCATTATTATTTGGTGGTCCAATTGTATTTCCACACACTGTAACCCATCCTTACTAATATACTCACCAAAGCACTTGTTTGAAAAAAAAGAGTAATGATAAAAATTAACAAAAACTCTTACTTTGCCACTCAAAAAATATATTTTATAAGCTATTTCCCTGGATGCTCATATATTTGCACTTTATTTCAATTCATACAGGATAGTGATAAAAATAATAAGTCTTAGGTAATAGATTATTTGTATGCTCAACAAATATTTCAGGATATGTAATGGATCAAATTATCAAATTATTTAACAGTAGTCAAGACCCATGACCATTCTCAGAGGTCAGATGCAGCTACATTTAATGTATCTTTAATAACTGCTGGTTAACAATATATTCTCATTAAGAAAATATGATTTTAATATGATTTTAATGGGAAAATTTGTTGTACATGATGACGGCATCAAATGAAATCTCTTCTATCCAGAGACCTGTAACCCACAGAGAAATAACATAAAACATTCAATGCACAGTTATTTTTAATAGCTTAGATAATTGATTAAACTCATGAAAATATATTTGATATGCAATCAAACCATAAAATTTGTTTTTTTATTACATAGACACAGTAAAAAATGTGTTTTTTTAATAATTGATCGATTATAAAATGGCAAGCAATGTTTTTTGTTCACAAGTGAAATGTCTGGATAATTCTAAGTAAGATTGTACTTAAGAGAAACACATATAGAGTGAAGCAAATAAGATATCTAGGTTCATTTTACAACTGCACACTTACATAGCTGAGATGATTGAATGATTCAATTCCTGTGAGCTTTGATCTACCCACTTGTAGAGTCAGCACACAATTTATTGTGGCAACTAACACATTTATGAGAATGAACTGTGCTCAATAATAATCATTCTAGGAAAACAAGCATAACTCAAATTATCCCAAATAGAGATATGTGGCTCTGCCTCCTTATTCAGCTATAAAATTTAATATTTTTAAAAGTGAATGTCATAAAGAAGCAGAGCACAGAAAATAAATGGGATGATGTATTTAAAAGATGTAGTTTGGTAAGACATGTCTCTTCAACTTCAGAGAGCCCCTGAATATCTCCTAGTAGAGTCACATGACCATTTTTTTACTTCTTTTCTGTTTGCTTTCCCTGGGTACAGAGGTATTCATGAGAAAATATGTTGAGAAAGTTGTATGGAGAATCTGAGAATATTTTACATCATTTTACATTTACTTCATTTTATATAGGTTTATGAACAGTACTCAATAATATTATATTTTGTTTTTAACCTTAATCATTTTCAATTTAATGGGGATTACGGGCAAACCTTGATTGAAACAACACAATCAATTTTTAAATAACTACAAGAAAATTATATGCAATGGATCCATGATAATTTATGAATTGTGATATTATTAGTATATTATCAACTAGAATCTCCCTTCCTTATTAAAACATCTACACTGTGAAATTTGCCTATTTTTAATCATATAAAAACTGTAGGTTAGGTAAAGCCAGAAGAAAGCAGCATCTTTGGTAGAGTAAAGAGCACTAGGAATCTGTTCCTAACCTAGACAATTATCTTGCTATAATGTGTCTGTTGTAACTATTTTGGAATTCTGGAATCTATTAAAGACTTTAAACTTCCAGGAAAAGTTGTAGCTTACTTCAGTAAATTTTAGCTCTTGGCCTGATAACAACTGGCTTGCAATCATTCCTGGGACAGCTTGCAGGAACCCACATGGGCAATCTGTGGGAGCCCACATGGGCAGTAAGGACTCTGACTTCTAAATATTGGTAGGTATGCCTATTGCTGCTTCTGATTGCATAGATGCAGACACAGAAGTGGACAATGATTGTTGCAAGAGTATTCCCCTATGGCTGAAGTGTTTTGGGGAGGATTTAAAGTGTCAGCAATGCCCTCTTTCATTTTTCTCTTCTTCCCCTTTTGGAGTAGAGACATTTAATGATGAAGACATTCAAAAGCAGCTACATATGCCAGAGAATTTAGAATGTCACTGCCTATGCTCAGGGAAAGGTATAGACTCAAAAAGACGTGAGAAGACCCCATGTTTACCCTTTGGGCTGACCTATGGCACAGAAACATCCTACAGTGATTTTTTAAAAGATAAAAACAGTACAAAATAAACAAATAAAATCCAGAATTTTCTGAGAAGGAATAAGAGATAGATCTTACTTTGTGATTTAATCCTATAAGATTAAAATATCTAGATTTTAAGGGAAAAAATCACCAGAAATAAAAAATAATGATAAAAACAGGAAAATATGGCTCATTCAAAGGAAATAAAAATAAATCAACAGAAAGAAAATATGGTAAAGTTTCCAGACAATGGCTTGAATGGTTTGAATATCTTCCCTAAAGATATTCAAAGAGCTAAAAGAACTCATAAGTATGAATAAAATTGAAATATCTTTAAAAGGAACCAAAGAAATTTTGGAGCTGAAAAGTACACTAACTGAAATGAAAAATGCACTAGAGGAATCAAAATCAGATTTGATGAGGCAGAAAAAGAATCAGTGAACTTGAAGGTAGAAAAATCAAAATTATTGAGTCAAAGGAATAGGAAGTAAGAAGACTGAAGAAAAGTGAAAAAAGCCTAAAAAGCTTATGAAATACTATCAAGAAAAGCAACATATGCATGTAGTGTTCCCAGAAAGAGAAAAACAGAAAGGGAAGAGTGATTCTCTAAAGAAACAATCACTAAAAACTTCCCAAACTTAATGAAAGACATCCATACACACACACACACACACACACACACACACACACACACACATATATATATATATATATTTTTTTTTTTTCCCCAAGAAGCTGAAGGAACTTCATTCAAAAAAACAGAGAGTCATACCAAGGTACATTATAATGAGACTATAACAAACCAAAGACAAGGAGAGATTCTTGAAAATATAGGCTTGTCATACATCAGAAATCCCCAATAAATTATGAGCTGATTTTTCATCAGAAAGATTGGAATACAGAAGATCCAGAAGATAATGGGTTGATATATTCCAAGTACTGAAGCAGAGGTTGGGGTACAGCTATCAACCAAGAATCCTTTAGACAAGAAAACTGTCATTCAAAAATAAGGAAGAAATTAAGATATTTCAAGATAATAAGATATGAAGGAAGTTATTAGCACTAGACCTGGCCTGCAAGGGAAAAAATGCTGAAGAGAGAGAGTCCTTTAAGTCAAAAAGGAAGTATATCAGAAAGTATGAAGAAACTAAGATCTCTTTATAAGAGATCTCATCCATATCTTTGGATACCCCATTACCAATATATAATTTTGTGACATACATAACCAAAAGAGGTTGGAAAAGGAATATATAGGAATAGAGATCTTTACATGTTATTGATGTTAAAGATAACATTAATTCAAATTAACATACCTTTTATATTTTCTTTTTTTATTTCTTTTGCTTTCTTTCTTTCTTTTTTTTTTTGATGGTGATAATGGGGATTGAATACAGGGCATTCTAACACTAAGCTACATCCTCAGCTTCTCTGCATCTAATTTGAGAATTTGAGACAGGGTCTCACTAAGTTACCAAGGCTGCACTCAAACTTGTCATCCTTCCATCTCATTCTCCCCCATTACTAAAATTACAAGTGCACACCACTGTGCCTCAGCAACTTTAGGATTTTCAATGTATTCTCAATAGTAATCAAAAAATAATACTGTATGAAATACACAAAAATAAATGAGAAGCACATTAAAATGTCTCACTACCAAATTAAGTATAGCTGATTACAAGTGGTATACTCCTGCAATCCCAGCAGCTGAGGCAGGAGTATTGCAGGTTCAAAGCCATCTTCAGCAATTTAGTGAGGCCCTAAACAACTTAGCAAAGACTCTGTCTCAAAATAAAAAATAAAAAGGGTTGGGCATGTTGCTCAGTGGTTAAGTACTCCTGGGTTCAATCCCTGGTACCAAAATACAAAATGTGAGGCAAAATAAAAGCTACAAACAATATAGAAGATGAATAACAAGGTAACAAAAGCTCTTCCTTATCAGTAATTACTTTAAATATAAATGAATGAAACTCTTCAATTAAAAGAGATGTATCGTTTTGTAAATCCACTATCCAACCATATGCTGTCTATAAGACTATCAATAGATCTTATAACAGATTGAAAATAAAAGAATGGAAAAGATATTTCATGCAAGTAGATGCCATAAAAGAACAAGTTGACTATCCTGATATCAGATAAGATAAACCTTAAATCAAAAAGAAATTACATGACAAAAGAAAACAACCCTAGAGAATGAGTATAAACTCTTACAGAAGAGGAAATTGGGATCTATAGACTTAAAGCTGAAGTAATAAGGAAAATGCTTTGTCCCAGTAAGTCCTTTTTCTTTTTCACTTGGCTTACCATCTACCCAAATATGCCTCTTAATAGTAACCAATATGTATGCTATGGTTTGAATATGATTTGTACCCTCCAAAACTAAAGTGGAGTTTTTTTCCCCAATGTGAGGTATTAAAAGAGTGGAAATTTAATTCCACTATGGTATTTAAAGGGCAATCCTTTGGGAGGTGATTAGGATTAAAGTCCAGTTGGATCCCCTATGATGAAATACTGATGAATTTATAAGAAGAATCTGAGAGATCAAAGGAGGTACTTAAGGGGGCTGGGGTTATGGCTCAGTGGTAGAGTGCTCGCCTAGCATGCATGAGGCACTGGGTTCGATCCTCAGCACCACATAAAAATAAAATAAAGATATTCTGGGGGCTGGGGCTATAGCTCAGTGGTAGAGCACTTGCCTAGCATGTGTGAGGCACTGGGTTCAATCCTCAGCACCACATATAAATAGTAAATGAATAAAATAAAGATCCATCAACAACTAAAAAATATATATATATATAAAAAAAAGAGGTACTTAAGCATGCTCCCTTTCTCTCATCAAGTGATTCTATGCATCATTACATCATGCACCATACCTGCATCATGTGAGGACCCTGTCAGGAAGAAACCATTACCAGATGTTGCAATTTGGCCTTGAACCAGAACTGTAAGTTAATATAAACTGTCTTTATAACTTACCCCATCTTTGGTACTGTATTATTAGCAAAATATATTAATACATTAGATGAAAGTGGAAAGTAACTGGAAGCTAATCTTAACAAGTAAAATCTATTAACAAGGAAAATTTACACAGGAGAAGGGAAAGAATAAATGTCAAAACTGAACACAAATCTGAGACTGAGCATATATTTCCATAACACTAGTGCCCAACCTTGGGCAGTGTATTTTCACCATGTCATATCAGTCTCCAGCCCATCAGACCATGCACACTAAAAGTAGAAACTTCACATCATGTGTCTCTATCTCATATCCCATAGGCATTGATAAATACCAGATGGACAAATAAAGTTTCATCAGAGAAACTTCAGAGTGACCCTTATTTAGTTGACATATATATTCATAGAATTTATATATTTTGGTTTTGCCATTATAAAGATATGTATGTCAAGGAAGAAAAATAGATTTTAAGGGTTTGTAAGATGATTTGAAACTTTCAGATATTTAAACTATTCAATATTTATTACCTTATACTAACAGAATATTTGCTCAAAAAATTTTTTTTTCAAAACACATTATTAGTGATAGATAATAGATACAAGTGGTGGGAGCATGAGCTTAAGGAGAAAATTCTAGAAAATGGGCCTACTATGCTGAAAACCACACGCTTTACTTTAAAAAGCAATTTATGGGTTGGGGTTGTGGCTCAGTGGTAGAGCGCTTACCTCACATGTGAAGTACTGTGTTCAATCCTCAGCACCACGAAAAAATAAATAAAGATATTTTAAAAAATTTATATTCAACCCCATCTAGGTTTAAGTCAATAGGATATGTTCTTTTCCTCAGCAATCTGCTATCTATAGGAAAAATGCAGGTTCCAAATACATCTCTCTGACTATAAGAAGAATAAATACAAGTTACCCTGAGTGGGTTACTGTTGCTTTAATAAAAAGCGGGAGTGGGGGGGGTGGGGGTGGCTTCTCTACGAGTTAGAGTCCAAGAGAGACGGAGAAAAGGTCCCCAGGTTAGATGATATTGGGTCTCTCTGGACGGTGGCAATCCGCGGAGCCAAATTCCCCAGGCCCCGGGGTGTAGGTAAAAATCTGCTTCGCCCGGGGGAGATGCAGAGATACCCGGGACAAGAAGGGACACAGCCGGGGTGAGGAGAAACAAAGAACACCACTTTATTCTAGAAACTACAGATGCTTAAATGCACTCTTGGGCCAATCAGATCCAAAGGTCACAAACAAAGGGGTGCTCTCCGGCAAGACCACAGTCTATTAGCATAGAATGGGGAAGGATGGAAGGGAGAGGTTGGAAGGTATGGAGATGCTCCTACAGGTTACTTTTGTGACCTTTATCCATAACAGATTCCAGAACTCAAGGAGACAGGAAAACTAGAGACAAAGCCCCCTATCCATAAAATCTGTAAGAACAAATTCAATTAGAGTCAGTCAGCATGGGCCAAAGTGATCCATAGTTGCCTTGAATCTTCAGCATGTTATTATAATAGTAAAATCTCCTCTATGGGGTAAGATCATGCATAATGGAGACTTGAAAGTCCAATGCAATCCTGCTGTCAATCAAAAGTCAATAGGTCAACCTTGAAGGAACTTTCTGAAAATTCCCCTGTATCCTCAGTGAAACTGGAAAACAGGACGGGCACTCCATCCCCACTTCTCTTAGAAGACCTACTCTCTCTCTTGAGAGTATCCTAATTTCCCTTTTCCTTGCCCTTCTAATAAACTCATTCCTGCTTCTCTGAGTCACTCATCTGAAATCTTACCACAGTGATTTCAGGAATCAGTTAGCAAAGACTTCTATGGTTGTGTCGCCTCTATGACTGGCCTTGTTCTGCAACACTAGCAAATAAAAATTCTTAAAAGCACCATAGAGACACCCAGAGCCAGTAATTACTGCCCTTCCAATGGTTCAAAGGACAAAAGATCCTAACCAAGAATCTGGAACACCCACTGTTTGATGCTGCTAAAATAGTACGTTATAATGGCCTACTCTAAATTATATCAGAAGAGAATTGGAGCTAAATGGCAGAAGTTCATTGGACCACAGCTGTCTTGAGAGAAGCCAGATATCTTTGGTTATGCTTAGAAAACTCCTCATCTGCAAAGGAAAGGAGAACATCCCAGCTCAAAAACAGGAAATGCCAAATATGCGTCATCCAGTATCAAAAGGATTTGTGAGCAGGCTATCACCTCCTACACAAGGCTACAGGAACAAGAGGACAGCAGAAGTGCCCTAGTAGTTCTGAAGTTCTTGGCACTGTTCTATCTTTAAAAGAATACTCCATTCCCAAAGTAACAAATCTCCAGATAATTTCTTTTAGATTCATGGATAAGATTTTCTGGGATCAAATTCAGGTCCCAAGAAAACTAGTTGTATGAACTTAGTAGGTTGCAAAATGATATGGACCTAAGTGTCCTCATATATAAAATGGACAGAACCTCATTAAGATTATTACATTATAATACTATATGTGATTTTAAAAACTTAACTTTGAACGTGTCAAACAATAGGCCATTGATGAATATTAGCTATCATTATCATCATTATCATCATCATCATTATTGAAGTATGGTGAGGTTAGATGTGTCAAGAAGAGCATGATTGGTAGCTTTTCACTTTGAGCAAATTTCCCAACTTTTCTTATTGCTGAGCTTGCTTCCATGTTAAATGGAGTTATTATCTACTTTTTATAATTGTTGTAGACAATAAGTGTAATGGTATTTGTAACCTCTTGGCAGAAAGTGGGTGCTCAATAGATATTAGGAAAACTTTTTAAAAAATAATAGATTATATATTTTGGTTTTGCCATTATGAAGATATGTATGTCAAGGAAGAAAAATAGATTTTAAGAGTTTGTAAGATGATTTGAAACTTTCAGATATTTAAACTATTCAATATTTATTACCTTATCCTAAGCCTGCTTATATTGAATGGTTAGGTGGGGATGTGCTGAAATGATTTTGATAATTTCAAGGTTGTATTTAAACGTTAGTATAAAAACAAAGATATTTAACTAGACTGATGTTTCTTAACAAGTAGTGCAAATTAAATCCAGTGAAGAGCTTTAAAAAATCTGGGCCTTATCTCTCTTGTCTCTCCAGATTGTTTTTCAGCATGTGCTCTGGGATTTGGTATTTCTGTTTTAATTCCCTAAGTGGTTGAAATTTAAGTATTAGTTTGTGATTTATCAAGCTAGACTTTAGTGGTTCTCAAACATTAGCATTTGTCAGAGTCCCCTGGAAGCCTTATTTTAAAGGATATAGCTGGCCCCACCTGAGGAATTTTTTTATTCATTACGTGTGGGGGTGGCGCTCATAGATCTAACAAATTTCTAGGTATACTGAGGCTCTTGGCCCAGGGACATGTACTTTAAAGACAACAGGACTAGGGCAATAATTCTTACACTTTTGAAAGTGCTATAATGTTTTTAAAAATTCATAATAATGAATGATGTTTGACATTCCCAACCTCCCTGAAAAAATGTATATGTATATGTCTACATATGTTCTTGTGTGTGTATTTGTGTACATGTGTATATAGATCTGTGTATATATGTGTGTGTTTATGTATGTATATATGTGCATATGTAAACACATGTGCTAAGAATGTTACATACAATTTCATAGAGTTCACAAATTCACTGAAATTCAACCATCAAATTTTTAGTAGTTCAGACATTTAAGTAATTGTATATTGTAATGGTGTTTGCAATCTCTTGGTAGAACATAGGTGTTCAATAAATGTTAGTAAAACATTCTGAGAAATCATAGTTTTAAATTGCTTTGCCATTATAAAAACATGTTATAAATATAATAATTTGATCAAAATAATTTCTGACATTATCTTCTATTCATTTAGTTCAAATATCCAGAATTAAGGTGGTACATGCCTATAAACCCAAACACTCTAGAGGCCAAGGCAGGAGGATTGCAAGTTCAGTCTCTGCAACTTAGAGAGAACCTGTCTTGAAATAGAAAATAAAAGGGCTGGAGATATAGTTTAGTGAGAGAGTGCCCCTGGCTTCAATATACAGTACTACAAAAAAAACCCCTAATATTATAATTATCCTTCTAGAAATAATGTGGTTTTATATAAGTTAAAAATTAAAACATTAGATTACCATTGATAAAATTACATAGAAAAATAAGCTAATTGTTCAAATACACAAATTATGCTTTAAGTAATGAAGTAAAAATTAACATTGTTCTCAGATTATTCTCATTTTTCACATTTACATGTCTCTTGTAGCATGTAAAATAGACCTACTCTTATTGTTTTAGTTTGGATATCTGGTGTCCCCCCAAAAGCTCATGTGTGAGACAACACAAGAATATTTAGAGGTGAAATGATTAGATTATGAGAATTGTAACCTAATTGGTGGATTAATACACTGATATGAATTAACTGGGTGGTAATTGTAGGCGAGTAGGATTTGATTAGATAAGGTAGGTCACTGGGTGAGGAGTGCCTTTGAGGTTTACATTTTTCTCCCTGATGAATAGAGCTTCCTACATCTTGATTGCCATGTCCAGAGCCACATTTCTCCTCCATGCCCTTCTGCCACGATGTTCTGCCTCACCTTGGGAGGCAGAGTTATGGAGTCTGCAGATCATGGACAGAAGCTCTAAAACCGTGAGTGCCAAATAAACTTTTCCTCCTCTAAAATTGTTCTTGTCAGGTCTGTTGGTCATAGTGACAAAAAAAAAAGCTGACAAAAAAGATGACTAAAACATTTATGTAAGTAATTTTATAACTATATTTAATTTTTCTTTAATAAAAATTAAGCATTTTATAGCTCTCCTTATAATAATTCATTTTAGTTTTTAATTCATTTGATGTTATTTATTATCAAGATTCTTGATGATATAGAGAGCATAATGAAGTAAACAAGCATTGTTCCATCAAAGAACTTATTTTATGAATGTTTTCTGGCATGAAGAAGTCTTTGCATTTCAAACTCTTTTCAGTATATTTTCAAACTCGCGCCATTAGCCTAAAGTATGTTAGGCTAATGGCACAAGTTATCACCTATTACTATATATTTAGGTGTTAGTGGCACATAAATGTTGATCAATGTAGTAACGAAGGATAACTGCTGAGTAGATAAGGCACATATAATATAGGTTCAAATTATAAATGCTTCAACACAATTTGATCTCCAGTGCTCTATAAATGCTATGTTGAATTCCATGCTCGTGGGAGAGAGCTGGCCTGAGGGCTTCCTCAGTACATACAACTATATCAGGTTTTTCAATCATGAGCTTTTGGCCGCCATAGTTCCATAATGTAACAATAGCCACATTCCTGTGAATAGCAGCAAGGTGCTAATGGAATAGTCACACCCTATGCACCCTGTAGCGCTTGGAGGACAAAGGGCCTCTTAGCATATATAAAGAGGGACCTGAGCTCAATAAAGGGGTCTGAACAGGAGTCTGAAAGAGAGTCCCTTTCCTTGGTCTGTGTGTGTGTGAGTGGAGTGATTTGTCATCCGCGGCTCCCTCGCCTAACTCGGTTTCCCTTTGTGCTGGCGCGGGCGCTGGCACATGCTGAGAAAATACCTTTTATTTTATAAAATTTAAGTTTGTGGTTATAGAAATAAATGGCATAATGCAGACAATATGGCAAAAGATTCCAAGATAATTTGATCGAAATGGAAGTATCTCAGTAGTAAGGTTTAGTATGTTCAGCAAAATGTAATTACATAGTTAAAGAAATGCACCTGCTGATGCAGTGTTAATTAGATAGTCATGTTATGCGTGTCACTGCTAGCTCCGCTTCATAGAGCTACAGAAATTGCTACTTTTGAGCCTGATAGATTATTCTTTGTTCATTTAGCTTTTAATTTCTTTCTTAACAGTGCCTAGTTCCAGCATTACAAATACCTGTTATCTGCCATCCTTAAGTTTCTTTTTTTTTTTTTGAACTTTACAAGTAACGAAAGCACTCACTTCTTGTCAGCTTCATATATTGTTTTAGTTGAAATCAATAGAGTCATTGGAAAGAAACCTGAAGATCATAATAAGCATTGTCAGAAATGCCAATGCTAGATTAAGGCCTTTGTTTTTAATTTAATCATCGCTGTTCTACTAACTTTATGTAAAGCAGATACATAATTTACTTTCTGAACCCAGAAAAATGACTAGGATAAGATAGGAGCTTTTGTGAATTTAAGACATTTATTTAACTATTTAGCAGTTTTATTTTCATTTTTATTTATTGGATTGTGTAAATGAATGTACGAATGCTGTTAAGGACAAAGAGAGTCTTAATTTTCTTTGTCAAAAATGGAGGAAGAGATTTCACTCTCCTCCTCCATCTTACAGTCCCTTAGAAAACTTATAATATTGAGTACCTCTCAGCTCTTTCCACTATATGCAAATTCTTTTGAAGACTTTTGTGAACTTTAAGACTCAGCATACCTTGGAAGTCATGTCTTTGAAATGTCAGCAGGGAAGAGAGCACCTCTATTTCCTGGTTTCTGTAAGAGGCCAATAGCCTAAATTCAGTGAGCACTTGTTCTGGCCATCAAGACTGAGAAGTTTGAGTCTCCTCTGGATTTAGGCAATTAGCATGAGTGGTAACTCCAGCTACCAGATAAAGAAAGAATGAACCATGTGTGACAAATGGTGCTACCAAGTCCTCTTTCTTAAGAACTAGTTATTGTTCACCTTGAAAACATGTGCAAAGAATTGTACCTGTGTGGCTATATAAAGGATAGGATTTCTTCTAGTCTTTGCAACTACTTGGTAGATTGCCTGGTATTTATGCTGCCAATTAAGTGGTAAATGTCTATGATACCAAAATAAAAATGAAAACAAGAAAAAAAACATGAAGAGAAAATAGAATTTTTCCATTTTGGCCATGAGCTATCTTCAATCCTCTTCCAAGCACCTCTACTTCACTCTTTTATGTCCCAGTGAACCAAAATTCTTCCATGACTTTTATACATATTCCATAATTCTACATTTGTGCCTTATTTAGAATAGCCTTTATTTTCAGCTGGATATTCTTCCCCATCTACTACTAAAATAATTCTACTAATAAAAGAATATCTAACCTTAGTTATAGTTTTCTTACAAAGTCTATATCTCTGCCTGTACTTATTATATATATACATACTTTATATTCTCTGTGATGGTATAATCCTTGTAAGTAGAATCTTTGATTTGCTTGCCTCTATCTCCTTCACAAAAACAAAAGAGAATAGAATGGAATAATTACTATAGGGTGATGATCAGATACATAAAATATATACAGTCTCAACTGATAACTTTCCACATTTTTCTAATTCAAGATATAGGGGAAAACATAATGCTGCAATTGTTTTTAAGTCTGATAGCATATTTGGATATGGAGACCACTTCTTTTCACAGTTACAGATGACCTTGCAAATTTTGCTCTACTGTGCCTCAGAATTATATAATATGCAGCAACTAAGTTTCTTTTATGTCTAGCATCTTAATATTTATTATAATCCATGATAGACCTATTACAAAGGCCAAAATGGTAATTCTAATTAAATCAATATACATTGTAAAGACCATTTTATTATATAAAATCAAATGAAAAGAGAAAAACTATAGTTTCTAGTTTCTAGTTTACACTAGAAATGGGTACAGGGGCTATAAAATCATGGTTTTTTTTTTTAGTCAATTGAATTAAAACCTCTTTTGATATTAAATAGATTCTTCTATTTGATCATAAACAAGAAAAGTCAGTGTTTAGGATAAACTATAGACATAATGAAACTCCAAAAGGCTTTTCAGAGTTTAGAGTTCTCAAAACTGAAAGAATATGTCAAGATGTTGAGTGAGAGAATTTCTAAAACTAATGCCTAAAAGTGAGAGCTTTGGAAATATTTATCGCAAGAAAGCAGAATTTAAGCTGATATCACTAGTAAAATATACTACAAACTAGTAAAATATACTACAAACTTTTAAAAACTCTCTTTATTGTCAATAGGCAGGCAGATAGAAAGAATAAATTAAGCATCTTAATATCAAATTAGAAAACTATATTTCACAAAACCATCTAAACATTTGTAAATCACATTTTGTGGCTAAAAAGGTTTTTTTTTAGTTTATTTATTCTAATTAGGTTTACAGGGCAACAGAATGTATTTTGATTCATTGTACATAAATGGAGCACAACTTTTCATTTCTCTGGTTGTACATAATATAGAGTTACACCATGTGTGCAGTCATGCATGAACCTAGGGCATTGCTGTCCATTGTATTCTATCAGTTTTCCTGCCCCCATGTCCCATCCCCTCTTTTCCCTCCCCTTTAACCAAAGTTTCTTCATTCTTCCCATGCATCCTACCTCCCCACATTATGGATCAGCATCCACTTATCAGAGAGAACGTTCGGCCTTTGGTTTTTTGGGATTGGCTTACTTCACTTAGCATGATGTTCTCCAAATCCATTCATTTACCTGGAAATGCCATAATTTTATTCTCTTTTAATGCTGAGTAATATTTCATTGTGTATATATGCCAGTTTCTTTATCCATTCATCTATTGAAGGGCACCTAGGTTGGTTCCACAGTTTAGCTATTATGAATTAAGCTGCTATAAATATTGAAGTACCTGCATCACTGTAGTATGCTGTTTTTAAGTCCTTTGGGAATAGACTGAGGAGTGAAATGGCTGAGTCAAATGGTGGTTCTATTCAAGGTTTTCTAAGGAATCTCCATACTGCTTTCCAAATTGGTTGCACCAATTTGCAGTCCCACCAGCAATACATGAGTGTGCCTTTTCCCCTACATTTTCATCAACACTTATTGTTGCTTGTACTCTTGATAACTGCCATTCTGACTAGCGTGAGATTAAATCTTAGAGTAGTTTTGATTTGCATTTCTCCAATCACTAGAGATGTTGAACATTTTTTCATATATTTGTTGATCAATTGTATATCTTCTTCTGAGAAGTGTTAGTTCAGCTCCTTAGCCCATTTATTGATTGGGTTGTTTGTTTTTTTGGTGTTTTTTTTTTTGAGATCTTTATATATCCTGGAGATTAGTGCTCTATCTGATGTGAGTGTGGCAAAAGAGATCTTTATATATCCTGGAGATTAGTGCTCTATCTGATGTGAGTGTGGCAAAAATTTGCTCCCAAAATGTAGGCTCTCTCTGGACCTCATTGATTGTTTCTTTTTCTGAGAAGAATCTTTTTAGTTTGAATCCATTCCAATTATTGATTCTTGCTTTTATTTCTTGCACTTTAGGAGTCTTGTTAAGAAAGTCAGGCCTAATGCAATGTGATGAAGAATTGGGCCTAGGTTTTCCTCTATTAAGTGCAGGGTCTCTAGTCTAATTCCTTGATCTACTTTGAGTTGAGTTCTGTGCATGGTGAGAGTCGGGGTTTAGTTTCATTTTGTTGCATATGGATTTCCAGTTTTCCCATCACCATTTGTTGAAGAGGCTATCTTTTCTCCAATGTAGGTGTTGGTGCCTTTGTCTAGTATAAATGTATTTATGTAGGTTTGTCTCTGTGTCTTCTGTACCATTGGTCTACCTGTCTGTTTTGGTGCCAATACCATACCACTTTTATTACTATAGCTTTGTAGTATAGTTTAAGGTCTGGTATTGTGATGCCTCCTGCTTCACTGTTCTTGCTAAGGATTGCTTCAGCTTTTCTTGGTCTCTTATTTTTCCAAATGAATTTCATTATTACCTTTTCTATTTCTATAAGAAATGATGTTGGGATTTTAATTGGAATTGCATTGAATCTCTATAGCCCTTTGAGTAGTTATGGTCATTTTAACAATATTGATTCTGCCTATTCAAAATCATGGGACATCTTTCCATTTTCTAAGGTCTTCTTCAATGTCTTTCTTTAGTGTTCTATAGTTTTTATAATAGAGGTCTTTAACCTATCTTGTTAGACTGATTCTCAAGGTTTTTTGTTTTTGTTTTTTGGTTTTTGAAGTTATTGTGAATGGTGTAGTTTTCCTAATTTCTATTTCTGTGGATTCATCACTGATGTATGAAATGCATTTCATTCATGGGTATTGATTTTATATCCTGCTATTTTGCTGAATTCATCTACTAATTCTAGAAGTTTTCAGGTGGAATTTTTTGGATCTTCTAAATAAAGAATCACATCATCAGCAGATAATGATAATTTGAGTTCTAGTTTTCCTATTCATGTTGCTTTAATTTCTTTTGTTTGTCTAATTGCTCTGGGTAGAGTTTCAAGGACTATGATGGATAGAAGTGGTGAAAGAGGGCATTCCTGTCTTGTTCCTGTTTTTTTTTTTTTGGGGGGGGGGTACCGGGGATTAAACTGAGGGGTACTAGACCACTGAGCCACATCTCCAGCCCTATTTTGTGTTTTATGTAGAGACAAGGTCTCACTGAGTTGCTTAGCACCTTGCCTTTCCTGAGGCTGGCTTTGAACTAGCAATTCTCCTGTCTCAGCCTCCCAGAATGCTGGGATTATAGGCTTGCACCACCATGCCAGCTCTGTTTTTAGACAGAATGCTTCCAATTTTTCTCCATTGAGGATGACATTGGCTGTGAAAGCTGTGTTAATAGGAAAGTTCTTTGCACTGAACTCATTCTTTAACAGAAGAAAAAGTCAACAAATAAACAATCTGACATTATATCACAAAGCTCTAGAAAAAAAGAGCAAATCAACACTAAAAGAAGTAGAAGACAGGAAATAATTAAAATCAAGGCTGAAATCAATGAAATGGAAACAAAAGAAACAATGTAAATAAGTTTGAGTTCAGTAAAAAGATCACACAATAAAAAATACAAAACCATAGTTATTTTATTAATAAGCAATAATCAATTTGATGATTTAATGAAAAAGAGCTTCAAAACTGGATAGAATTTACAAATAACTCAATGAAATAATCATGATTAATAAATGAACGAATAGAATAGAATATACAATAGAATATATAATATACATATTATATGTGTAATAATATATAATAGAATAGAAATATAATAATTTGGGGAAATGGCATGAAAAATTATAATAGGCAGTTAGCTATAACATGGGGTGATACCAAATGATAAACACAGACTTTGAAAATAATGTTTTCAGTTTATAACTAAATAAAAACATGAAATAAAACTATCAATTATCTGAGAGGCACAAAAAATAAAAACTAATAGATAAAATACATGAGACTTCATAAGGCTATGAGGAGCACATTCTCATCAGCATTAGTGAGGACTAGAATGCATGTGAAACTCAAAACCACACCCTCTAATCACAGTGACATGCACTTTCAATATGCAGTGAAAAACTTTGCTCTCTCAATGTTACTGTCTAGGGATGTTGTGTTTGTTGTATTGGTTCAGGAAAGAATTGAAGAACAGGGTACAGAGATAACAAGAAAGCAGCATGTTTATTGCAAAAACAAGAGTAAAATTTCTCCAAAGAGGAGGGACCCAGAACTGAGAATCTGGTGGGGAAGTTTTGGCTTGTTCTATTTATGGTCTCTGGAATTTCTTGCTTTCTGTATCTCCTTCTCTGTCCATGCTCTCCTGGAATATTGATTCATGACCCTCTGCCCATGTAGTCTATTTTAGTTTTTCTATTGGATTGCCCACTTAGGAACACAAATATGGAAGTGTCTGTCTAAATGTCAATTTTTCTCTTGAATGGTGAGGATACCCTTCATCAACACATGATGTTAAGTACTCCAAGCATTAAATCCATACACAGCATCATTCTGAAGATGGGACATCTCACCTTAATACACACTGTTTTAAGTGTTAAGTAGACAGTTTCCAAGAGAGCTGCCATCCACCACAGACTTTTCTAATGAGTCATTATCCAAAATTGTAGCATAGGCTATCTTTAAACCTACTACAATTTAAAAGGTTAATTAAAAATTGGAATTTAGCATTGACCAAGGGGTAGAGTCAACTTTGTCTCAGCTGAGTTTGTATTAAGAAAGAAGAAGCAAAAAAATATGTAAGTAAAGGTATATGTCTTCATTTCAGGCAACTCATAAGATTTATAATAAAATATTCAATATTAATATGTCAAAAATAATTATCTTTAATTTCCTCTGAAGAACTAAAAAAATTAAAAGAATTCTGGAACGAGAATGAAAAAATTTTATCCAGAATATGCCAATTTCCAATCATGTAAACTCAGATAAGTTTTTAATATTTTTTGTACCAGAGATTGAATCCAGAGGGCACTTAACCACTGAGCTACATCCCCAGCCTTTTTAAAAATTTTATTTTGAGACAAGGTCTCACTAAGTTGCTTAGGGCCTTGATAATTTGCTGAGGCTGGCTTTGAACTTGGGATCCTCTTGTCCCAGCCTCCAGAGCCACTGGGATCTCAGATGTGTGCCACACCACCTGGCAACTTTTAATATTTTTGAAACTTGATTTACATATTTGCAAAATAAGAATAGAATCAATAGTTCTGTATATTTAGATTTTAAAGATAGAATAATGGCCAGGCGCGGTGGCGCATGCCTATAATCTTAGCACTTTGGGAGGCTGAGGATCCCAGGTTCAAAGCCAGCCTCAGCAACGGTGAGGCTCTAAGCAAGAGACCCTGTCTCTACATAAAAACACAAAAATAGGGCTGGGGATGTGGCTCAGTGGTTGAGTACCCTGAGTTCCATCCCCGGTACCAAAAAAAAAAAAAAAAAAAAGATAGAATAATGTATTTTATGTCCTTTATAAATTATCATGGGTTGTATAAACCTGAATTTTAATTATTATTTGAACTTCATTTGTATAGGCAGATCAGGTTTTGTTCCCAATGAAGAAACAAGTTGGTGACAGGTAATGAGGAACAGGCTATTCAAAAGATGTATTTTGGCAGTAGAAAAGTCATAGAAATTTTCTTCTTTGTTACCACTGTAATTACACTAATTTCCTCATTAAGATGTTTGATCCTTCAAGCACACTTAGTGATGGATTTTGTTGTTACAGTTGCTTGTCATTGCTTTCAGTAAATACACAAATGGATGAAGAACAAGGGTACCATGTCTGTATAGGCACTGAACAATATACACCCTGCTGTCCATAAAAAGAGGCTTAATAGATTAATAATACTCTGCCCAAATTTAAAATAAAATTTTCAGTATAGTGGAAGAGAAAGTGACATATTCATATAATGCTTGTGGAACCATAAATAGTAGAGTTTAAACATGCAGAATCGTAAAGATATGGACTCATGTCATAGCTGTGGTGTACACTGTCTTTTTAACCTTAGGCAATGTTTTATATTTATGAGCTCAAGAATTATTATTATTTTTGTTTTTGGAGAGATTGAATTCAAATCCTCATGCATGCTAGGCAAGCATTCTACCACTGAGCCACATCCCTAGCCCATAAATCTTTTAAACATATTGCTCCCAAACCTTTCTTTATTCCTTATTTGAAATGAAGAAACTGGTACACTAATATGATGGAATAGATACCTTAAATAGGAGGCACTTTAGTATATAATTTTTCAAACAATGAGTTGCTTATAAGATTCTATATGCATTTGCAGCATGTTGGGAGAAAAGAAAGAAAAATTTGGGGTAAAGGCTTAGAACCGAGGTTTTCTAGTTCTTTTATAATAAATAAAACTATCTATTAAAGAGAAATAAATTCTAACCACTATCATGCTAACCTAATAGCATGATCAAATCAAATATAGTAAAACTATTGCTCAGTATATACATCAGTTTTCTTTTTATTCTCTAAATAATAGGAATATACATTCACTTTTTATAGTACCTACAGAAAATCTAATCATATTATCTGCTTTAGGCTTTTTAAAGCATCATTAAGTAAAGAGTTGAGATAAGAACCACTTAATGTTACTTTAACCCTGATACTTCAAACTATTAAAAAAGTGACAGTGAAAAAAAGAAGTGGACAGTCTGGCCCATTTGAACTTGTCAGTAACAAAAGCAATTTAAAATCATTATCAAAGTAATGCCCCAATTGAAATCATTTTCATGTGGCTCAACTCCATTTGATTCCTTAAGAGCAATTCTTAGCATTCCAATTGTTTTCTGCTTCAAATTGTTTTCTATCAAGCAATGAGAAAATCTTGATTGGAATAATCAGGATTATCAATTAAATTCAATACATGGTTTTAGAACTATGGACTTTCTTTTTTCTTCCCATTTTAGCACGATTGAGGTTTTGAGGTTTTTAAATGTTACTTTCATCATTTTTCTCTTCATTATCTATCAGTATATTATGTGCAGTTAGGCTTTTATTAAGTTCTTCCCTTTTCAGAAAGATTTATCTCAAGTTTAAGATGAATATTTTGTAACACAAGGGGAAATAACTTACATAAAAAAGGAAAGTAGATTTTCAAAAGAAGACACATATGCATGCTTTCTTTTTATTTTAACTTAAAAAATTCCCAATGGAAAATTTCTATTACTTAATATCATGACTCAAAAAAGAATTCTAAGTATTACTTTAAAAATATTTTATTTGTAGCATGTTCTTTTCCTCATGCATATTTGAAGGTATCTGATGGTACAGTTGGGGTAAAAACAAGTAAGTATAAAATCAATAACTGGGGGAACTCCTGGCCAAGATATTTGCATGTTCATATTTTTATATCCAATCTATCCTTCAAACAAAAATCATCAAATAATATCATTTAAAAGTATGGGTATAAGAAAGATGGTAGACAAAAAAAGAGAGAGAGAGATTTTAATGTCATAACACTCTCACTAGTATGTTAAAATTCTCAAGAATGAATTTCAACAAGATAAAATTCAACCCTGAGCAAAAGATGCCTTCTGAGTTATTATAGAGAAGTTAATTAACAATTGTCATTGAAAAACAAAATACACAATTTATAAATATAAGTATTATATTTTAATTTAAATTAATTAAATTTAAAATTAATTTAATTTAATTTATTATTATAAATATTATATTTTTAAAAAACAATATCAGTTGAAATCTTTACTGGGTAAAGTGGAACAGGGTCTATATTTGTCAAGAAAGGAATAAAGAAACTCAGTATCTTTGCAAATTATTAGATGATTGTTATATTTTAAATGTAATAAAAATATTTAGCTATAGAATATTACTTACAAATCATCATAGAAAAAAGGAAAATATATGAATAATTCAAAATATCAAAATACAGGAAAAAGGAAAGGAAGTAAAGGAAATCATAGTAATTGGAAAGTATAAAATATAATTAATCAATCAAAATTTATTATCATAAAATTAATATAAGTGCATTAAACTTACTCATAAGAATAATCTCAGATTTAAAAAAACAAGTCAAATAAACAAAAAAAACTAGAACAGAAACAAATATAGATTCATGCTCTCAATAAAGGAACATATAAAACTGCATTGAAAATTAAAATTAATGATGTGATAAAAATTATGCAATGTAAAATGTAATAGTCAAAATAAATTCCTATGGCAAACGTACTATTAGAGACATATTGGCCAGAATAAAATGGGATGATCTATTCAGAATGCTGGAGAAAGAAGAAAAATAAAACTGCCAACCAAGAATATTATACCTAGCAATATTGTACTTCAGAAACAAATAAGAAATGACATTTTTCACTGGCATGCATAAACCAAGCCTCTTTATAAGAATGTTTTAGAAGTGCTACATCTAGAAGATAAAGGATGATTACTTTCATCATGAAAATGCTTTATGTTTAAAAATAAATGTTTTTATAAAACTCAGTGATAGAGAAGATACACAAATGAGTGAGAAAAAGGAATAAAATCAATACTATAGAAAACCCTTTATAATAATAATAATAACTATCTGTAAAACAGATAACAATAAGGTATTAGGAGTAGGTTCTTACCTATCATTAATAACCTTCAATATAAACAGGTTCAATTTCCCAATTAAAAGATATAGTTTGGGAGAATGGATCAAGAACAAAGACCCAAATAAATCTATCTACAAGGAACTCACTTCACCAGTACAGGTGAATTGCCTAGCATGCATAAGATCATAATAAATTATTAATATTATTATTATATGTGTATTAAACAACACCACTAATAACAATAATGATAATAATAATGTTTTGTATGCTTGAAAATTACTTAGTGTAAATATTACATGATCTCATCACATAAAAAATAAGCATTGCAATGTATTAAGTAGCTTAATTTACTCATTACCAAATATATACCTATACCAAAATATCATATTATAAACCATTAATATATAAAGTTCTTATTTGTCATTTTAAAATTAAATAAGCCATTGTGTGGACATATGATTTCATTTATCCTGAGTGAATGCCTAGGAGTAGAAAAGCTGTGTCATGTGTTTTATGCATACTTCACATCTTCAATAAAACTGCTAAACTGCTTTGCAAGTGGTTTTACCATTTTATATTCCAACCATCCATTCCTCCAATTGTTTTCTGTATGTTTTCCAATCACATCAGAAGATTTTTTTAAAAATCAGGTGTGCATTAAATCTATTTCTTTATCTATAACTCAACTGAGTTTCTAGATTCCAATACCCATTATGGCAGGAAGAGAAAATGTGTTTTTTTATGTATATTCAGTGAAATTACCAGTTATCCCACTTTTCAGTTATGTTCCAAATATGCGTATGTGTGTGGGTGTGAGTGCACGTTGAAGGAGCTGTTTCCTTGGAAGGGTTAACTTCCATGGGGTCTTTCATACATAAAGACACCAGCTGAAAGGAAATGTAAGTCGAGGTGAAGTACATCTTTTAATCTGCTGACTAATGATGTATAATGTTCTTTCTTCGGGTTTGTCTTTGGTCAATGTGACATATGCATCCATTCTTACATATGCTGAAATGACAGAAGTCTTGGCACATACCCTAGGTGACAAACCCTGCTTTCCTATTTTTCTTCTACTGACTCCAGACTCCATAAAGGATAGCAGTTCTCTTATCAAATACTCATATACTGGAATCAGTGTTTCAGATTTCACCTAATCCTTTAGAACCATTCCCTTGAACTTTTTTTCACAGTGTTTCTCCTCTACTATTCTTGTGCTTTGTTGGAAATGAAGCTTTATATGAAGTTAAATTCCTTGTCTTACACTCCAGGAAGTAAGATGCAGACTCCTCTTGTGCACCAAGATTACCCAAAATTCAGGAGTTCTTATGACCATCTCACTCTGATAAGTCCAGCAAGAGGGTGTAGGATATAAAGGTATTCTACTGGTCTTTCTTTTCCTATTCATTTTCTTTCTTTCTACTGGATGACTTTATCTTTCTTAGGACAAGAAACCTGACTTTTATGTTACAGTATCATTCTCTTTGATATATTATCTACTATATAACTTTTATATCCTTCCAGATTACTTTACTGTAATTTTTCTTTTTAAATTTGTATTGTTTCTTAACTATGTTATTAAATGCTTTCTCTCAAAAAAGATCATTGAGTCAGTCGTCGTTACACAGGCTGACAATTAAAGTCCATAATTCAATGTGTTAGAAAATATGCTAGTGTATTTTCAGGTAGAGTGAGATGTGCCTTTCTTCTATCTTTGTTCTTTTTTCTCAAGGTCAGTTTGGCTACTTAGGTTCTTTTGAAATTACACATGAATTTGAGGATTTTTTCTAATTTTTATAAAACATGCCATTTTGATAAGCATGGAACACTAATCTTTTTGGGTAGTATGGACATTTTAACAATATTAATTCTTTCAATCCACAAACAAGATATTATTCCATTTATGTCTGTTTGCATTAATTTCTTTCATCAGTGTTTTATATTTTCACTGTACAATTATTCCACCTTTTTGGTTAAGTTTATTCCTTTATAATTTATTCTTTGTGATGTCAGTATTTGGGAGATTTTCTTAATTTTCAGGTAGTTTCTTGTTAGTGTGTACAACCCAACATTTTTTATATTTGTCTTGGTTCCTATAACTTTGCTGAACTCATTTATTAGTTCTTAATGTGTCTATGAGTAGCAATGTTTTCTGGAGAAGTTTTTTCTCAAGTCTTCAATTGCCCATGCTTGAGGTCTAATCAAGAAGTGGATTCAGAAAAACCTGGCTGAAGACAACCCAGTAGCGAGAATGTTGCTCTTATGAGACCCAAGCATCCCCTCTGCTTTGTGGAATTAGAGTGATGAAATTTGCCTACACTGAAGTCTTCCTGAGCTGGGATCTGACTGTAGTCTCCAGGTACTTTTCTCCTCTACACTGCTGCTTATGTTTGGAAATGGGCCTCGTACCTAAAATATTGTGGACTAGAAAACCCCTCTGGCCTCCTGTGTTTTCTCAAGCCTACCAGAATTTCCAATTACTTGCTGGAAGTTCTTTACTGGGAAATTTTTGGTTTTATCGCAAACAAAACAACGAGAAGATTTTTTTCTATCCTTCCCAGAAGTTATCATAATCCTTTACAGTATAAGCAGTATGCTTTCTAGACTCAGCAGTCTGTTGATATATATAATAAATATTATATATTATATATGCACAGATATATGTTATATATGATATATGATTATATATATGTAATGTATATATAATCACTCTGTTCTATCATGCCCTAGGTGACCTGTGCTTGATTTATCCTAATTCTCAGAGAAACATAACTATTTGAGTTAGATTTTGAGATCAATTTCTAGCTACTCTAAAATTTGCTCTACATCTGCACTTTCTGTTTATTGCCCTGTATCTACCCTTTCAAATTCACTTTTATAATTGTCCTGTGTATTTTCAAGATCAACAGTGATTTCGAAGACTTTTTCTTCACTCTGCACAACTCTCTTCTCCCAGGGTAACAGCTATTGCCTTGAGATGAATTGGCTTTGTAATTCTAGTCTAGCATGAGTTTGGTGCAGATATATTTTAGGAAGTTTGTTTTTAGAATCATGGATACATGTCACATATAATGAGTGTGCATTTCACAGACCAAACAACACTCCTCACAATCCAGCTATGTGACAAAGAAACAATGGCTCAAGCAAATTTAAATTTTTCCCAAAACTCAATTTACTTTCCAGCCTTTGGATACCTGCCTGATAACAGAAAACAATTCCAGCTTTTTTGATGCATATGAAAAGTAATTTAAATATTATTCCAGATTTAATCAATATGCAAAGTAATTTAAATATTATTCCAGGTTTAACAAATAAGGTGAAAAGAAAAATTTAATTATACTTATTCGGAACTCATTTGTTTCCAGTTAATGCCATTGATGGCTAAATTATGTACAACTTAGATATGAAGAATTTTCACATTGACTGCCTTATATGAGACTTATTATCTCCAGTGAGGTAGGTATTATCCCTGTTTTAGAGATACGGAAATCAAAATAGAAGTTGAACTATGTTCAACCCCTGAATTGGTTATATAGCATGCAGGATTTGGCTAAATTAGATACTTTTCTTTCCTTCAGACTCAATTATAATAATTTAGATGATTGACATTTGATCCTATTGCTTCTGGAAACTAGGAAGATTTTAGATCCAAGATTCAGGAAACTTGAATTCTAGAGTTTTGAGTAAGTTGCCCTGTATTTTAATTCCTGTTCACAGATAAATATGCAAAACAAGATAATATTTTAATACACTTCCAACTCAAAATCCTAAGTTTACTTTAGCAAAAGCATCAGTAAATATGATGAGAGTGGGAGGACATTGTATTCTTTATGTCTTCATCTAACAGCCTTTATAAATTGGATTATAAGGGAGATGAACATAAATGAAAGAATAATGTTTGAAAAGTGATCAAAGAGAGCAAATGCCAATGGCAAACATATTTATATATAGTTTAAATTTTTGAATAAAGGGAAACTGTGAGAGTTACATGTAAAAGAGTCTGAAAGAAGACAAATATATTTTTTAAATTGTTTTTAAGCCAAGGAAGATGAGAGCCACATAGGTGCTTCTATTGATAGAGGGAGATTTCAGTTCTTTAACTGGAGAAGAGGAGATGCATAAACCTGAAAACACAAACGCATTGAGTTTGTTTAGAACAGGGAGAAGGCCAGGGAAGAATTGGAGGATATTAGCAATGGCAAAAACGTGGGTAGAAATCAAGAAGCTTGAAAAAAGTAGGCAAATTGATAAAAGCAGTAATCAGTATTTTAAGAAAAGGTGAGAGGCAGCAACCCCCAAAAACCATGCATCATGAATAAAGAAGACATGGATGGCAAATATATTTTTTTAAAACAAGATATTTAATCATAATGGATTCTCTAAGTGCAGAAGTGAATGGCTGTGTACACAACATTTTCATATTTTAGATTCGAAGATGGTTCTTATTACCAAGTCATAAGATTGTTTTCTCACAGTTGTTTGTTATGTGCTACAAACAATTCCAAGGAAAACAAACCCTCAACAAAGAGCAATGCTATATAGTTTCATATCATGTACAGACCAAAGTTATCTAAATGTGTTTATAGCCTCTTGATTTATTTCTGTCAAGGGCATGAATAGGACAATTGCCATAGGAGGAATATGAAACTATTATCCCAGAAAAAAACCCCAGAATATCCAAGATATGCATTCATTCGTATTTTATATTCCCTGATGAAGATTTACCATAAAAGCCTAAAGCTTACAATACTGATGGTGCTGTAATGTTTTCTTTATTTAAAAAAAAATGTAATGGAAAGACTTACTTTGTTCTCAACATCCCGGGCCTGCAATCCTTGGAAAGAGGTCAACAGAGGAGGGTAATCTGATCTGGGTAAGAGAATCCTTTGCGGTTACTATATCACTATTTCAGATGTCATGTTTTTCTCCATATCCATGAAAAATGTATAAATGTATACACACACTAAACAAGCTTTGTTTTCACTGAAAATGAACAGATTTACATTCTCAGAGAAGCATAAAGCAGAAACATAAAGCCTCAGTCTTAAAAGAATTCCCCACATAAATGGACATATGAGCATATTTTAGAGAAAATGAAGCACTAAGAGAACAATGATCATTAAAGCTGTTTTCAAATGATATTTTGCAGAGCCTTAGAATGTCCCAGAGATGCCTGGAGGTCAGCACATAGACAGAACAGAGGAGCATAAAAAGTATAAGAAGTATTCTAAACCGTTTCTCATCTTTAACCCAAGCAACCATGCTTTAAATGTTTATATACCGAGCTTCTACTAAAGAGTTCACTGAAAAAAAAATGTCCTAAAGCCAAAAGTTTGAAAATTTCTTTACTATAACCATCTATTTTTTCCAACACTTTAGTCTGGAAAACTGCTAACATAAAGAAAAATTAAAATAATTTTACAGTGACTATCCATACATGCTCTACCTAAATTCTACAGTTAAATTTTTACTTACTACACATATTTAGCATTTATATATCCATCCTTTTATTGTTCCATCAAGCCAAGCTTCGTTTTATTTAATTTCTTCTTTTAAAATTTCAAAATTGCAACAACAAAACATTTCTCCCTAAACACAATATACATGTCTTTATCTAGAGTTCATTAGGTTACTTTAGTGTTTTATTTTTAATTAGAATTTGTGTGCAATAAAATACACAAATTTAGTGCATATCCCCATTATTTGATTATAAAACAATCAAATATATAGAAAACTAAAGATTATACAGTGAACATCTATATATTTCCAATTATACTCTACAATTAGTATTATCTGTGTGTTTATCACATATCAATTTATCTATCTAAGCTATTAGTTCTAGTATTTGTTTTGTTCCATTCTCAGGATTTTTATATCTGAATAATTATGCTATCTGTAGAAGTTGTTTTACTTCTTTGATATACTTTGTACAATATATTAGTTTGCTTTGCTTTGTATTTACTTGCCAGTTTACACTGAATAAGGCTCCAATTCAATGTTAAGTAGAGATGGTAAGACTGGACATCCTTGCTATAAAAAGCACATCTAGCATAGTATTTATATACAGATAGAAAGTTCAAGAGTGATTAACTGTAGCCGAGGCGAATGGGAGGGCAGGGGCCTGAAGAGGAGAAAATGGGGAATGACTAATCATGGTTACAGAGATGTTGCTTTTTAAATTTTTTATGTGATGAGAATGTTCTAAAATGAATTTTGGTGATGGTTGTGCAACTCTGTGAACATTGTAACAACCATTGGATTGCACACTTTAAATCGCTGAATTGAATACGTGAATGAATTATATGATAAGTGAATTATATCTCAGCAGATCAATTTTTGCTTAATTGTTCTTCTCTCCAGCTCAGAAATATTATAAAAGCTCTTCTTGGCACCAGGTCTTCCGGTGGCGGATGCTGGCACTTTTCTGAGTGTGTGTACATAACTTCATAGACAAAATAATGACAAGCTAAGATAATTTCCATTAAGTAAACATATAAAGGATGAAAATGTAAGGATCTATGTAACAGTCAGAAGACATCTTTTTGAAAACATAGTACTTAATCTGAGAGTGAAAGGAAAGGAAGAATTTCAGAGTGAGGGCTAAAGCTTGCTAGTGTAAGCACAAGACTGTGCAAAGATTCTGTAGCAGAGAAGTCTTCCTGTATTTCAGAAATAAAAATCATTGAGAACTGAATAAGCAAGGGAGAAGGGGGCATTAGCTAAGACAAAAGTGACAAAGACCATGGTAATTATGACTTGAGACTTTTGCTAAGGAGCATGCATCAGGTTCTGAGTAGAACTGGGCAGCCGGCAGGATGTAGGCATGATCCAAGTTACGTTCACTAGAACTCTTCTTTTTGTGTAGAGAACAAACTCCTTCATTTGTTCATTTGAGTGTTTACAAATGTACATTAAATAGCAAGCATTTTATTAATTAATATAGTAGTCGTGAACAAAATAGACAGGGCTTTCATAGAACTTACATTCTAATGTGATGGGGAGATTCTGCAAATTACCGAAGATAAGAAAATAGCTATGACAATGAGAGAGGTGGCAGGAGCATGGTGCTCATGTAATTGGTGGTAGGAGAAAACCTTCCTAAGAGTAGAAGTTTGATCAAAAAGGATCCAGCTATGAAAATATAGAGGGGAAGAGCAGCCAAGGCATAAGGCAAGGCAAACACAAATGATAAGGCAGAGACAAGCTGAATGTGCTCTAGAAACACTGAGGTCTCCATCCAATAGCTCTATTCCATACAATAAATAAAAGAAACCCATACATATGTTCATAACTGCATAACAAGGAATAGCCTCAACTGGAAAACAACCCAACAGTTCATCAACACTATTTTAAAATATTATACAGCAATGACAAAGATTATTACAAACAACCATGTTAAGAGGAATAAAATAGATCAGTCTTATAATAAAAATATTTTGAAAATTAGAATATGAAGGATGGATATGTTGTTGTTATTACTACTATTAGTAGTACAGGTAGTGCCATAATTACCATTATGAGTTTTAAATCTATTGTCTGTTGGATTTTGAAAGTCATTTCAGTATCTCTAAGAATTAACCCTCAAGCTTGCACTGACCAAAGAGCAAGTTTTTGACAAATTATTGGCATTTATTACCAACCAACGCATCTGTCAAATAAAATACCTTCACTACTTCTCCAAATTACCTAGAATATTACACTGAAGGTCTGATGATAGTCAAAGCGTATTAAAAAAAAAAAGTCAAAACATTTCACAAAGAACTTGTCATACGTGCAGAAATTCTGACATTGTGTGACAATCATGCATATCAAAGAACTCCTGAATAGAGAGTAGGATGGGAGGAGTTGGGACTGCTAAATAATGGAAAGCATGACCAGTACTTTGATTTTTTCCTTGTATTCTTAACCATATCTTCAAGATTAACCCATTTATATTGCTTAAATATTTGTATATGACATTTTAGAAGATTAAAGTACAAATGACTTTCAGGTATTGTTGTCATATGTACTGCATACAAAGAAATATTTCCCAGCCAATAGCAACACATATGAAAAGATGAGATAAACTCAAGTTAGTGTCTAATGTTTTAGTCCCCAAATCTTGCTGTTAATCAAGTCATCTGGGAAAATTGTTTAAAATAAATCTCCATGAATGAATAAGATTCAGTTCATAATATTAATGAGGTAATGATAACTGTGAAGAAATATAGAAAAACAGGAAAAAGAGGAGTAATACCATCTGTTGAGAAAACTGTTTTAAAAGTATATTTTGTCCCAGCAACTCAGAAGACTGAGACAGGAGGATCACAAGTTCAAAGCCAGCCTTAGCAAAGGCGAGGGCCTAAGCAACTTGGTGAGAACCAGTCTCTAAATAAAATACAAAATAGGGCTGGGGATATGGCTTGGTGGTTGAGTGCCCCTGAGTTCAATTCCCAGTACCCTTCTCCTGCAAAAAAGTATATGTTGAATCCAACAGATCATATACTAGGCTTTACTGGGGGAAATCACTATGTGATAAAGGTGAAGAGCTGATTCCAACATTGTGATACAGATTGTCACACTCGTATTATTCTTTTCCAACAGGCTAGATGACTTGGAGAAAGAGTCTTGATAAAGATGATTACTCCACATACTGTGCTTTTGCCCTCCTCCTGTAAGGCATAGAGACATCAGATCATACTATGAGTATTGTTTTGAGTTGACTGTTGCATGAAATCTGCTGAAGGCTCCAATGTTGATTTTACTTATTGATAAATGGAAATATTGTTTTATCCTGAACTACATCCAAAAGTATTTTAAAAAGCACATCCACCTATTTCTAGGAGAAATGGCATGAAATTTTGATTCTTTCTTATATCAGAAAATATTGACAAGGCTAAAAAAATCTTGACACAGAATGTTATAAAATATGCATTTTATTCCATATAGTATTCATAACATAATTCAGTTTTGTCCAATTTTTTCATTTAATCTGCTGGTCATAAATCAATGAATTTTATTGTAAGAGTAGCTTCTGATAGCTTAGAATACATTCGCCACCTAAGAGTTTGTGGAGATTATAAAATTTCCAAACAAATAAAGCAGAAGTGAGAGTTTTTCATCTCCTGAATCACATCCAGAACCAGAAAATTTCTTAGCAGCATAATCCCATGCTTCTGTGGTAGTTAATGTATAGTCTGTGTTACTGGTTATGACCCAGTATTTAAGAAACTCTCTTTATTAAGAAAAATCTATCCCACTGATTTGATTTACAGAGTGAAAAGGGAGAGAAAAGATTGTGAGAAAAAATGAATAGAGAATAAGATAAACCAAAAAATATTCAAAACAAAATAAATGTATGTTTTTATAGACAGCTAAATACAATTGTATGCTGAGTTATGGCCCGAGTTCTTTCATTCATGATGTAAAAATGTCAGAAATATATACTTATTACCAAGGACATTATTGCTCTATATTTAATCCAAAATGAAAAATTTGTTCAGCTACACAATTAAAATTTAAAAAAAAACTGGAAAGTTCCATTTCTAGAAGTGCTCATCTTATTTGCATAGAGATCTCAGTAAAAAACCAAATGATGTTTTTAATAACTACTCATCCAAGCAGAAGAATTCTGCTATTATAATCAGAACAATCACACAGAAGAAAAAAAAATCTGCTGATAAAAGCTGAAAATATCTAGGGTGATGATAGATGTCTTTATACTTTCCTCTCATTATCTTCAATAGTCTTCTAAATGTTGCATAATTTATTTAAAGAGGTAAAATTAAAGGTTTTACAAGATATCAAATACATCATAGTCTGATTATACTTGAATTTAATCAGCTATATTAACAATTATTAATTTTTTTAAATTTTTTAACTCATTGTTTGATTTTTATTTGAAACAGCCATAAAATAGCAATGGAAACAAGATAGATGCATATATTGCTTCACAATTTACAATGCATTACTTATATATGACCTTACTTTATCCTCCCAACAATTAATTACAAAAGGTATTATTTCAGCCAGACACAGTGGTGCACACCTGTAATCCTAGCACTTTGGGAGATGTGACAGGAGAATCGTGAATTCAAAGCCAGCCTCAGCAAAGGCAAGGAACTGATCAACTCACTGAGACCCTGTCTCTACATAAAACACAAAATAGAGCTGGGGATGTGACTCAGTGGTTGAATATCCCTGAGTTCAATCCCTGATACCTGCCCCCCAAAAAGAATATTATTTCCATTTTAGAGATAAATTGAAGGCCAGCCAGCTAGTATGTATAACTCATGGTTGCTTTCTCATTAAGTAGCACTGAAATGTCTTAATACTAGTTACTTTATTACTGTATTCACACGTTTTTATATTTCAATGCCAATACATAATATGAAAACTTATATAGATAGAAAATACTTAGAATTTGAAGAAAATAATAATAATAAAACTATTATATCGATTTTAAATAAATGCCCAACAAGAACAATTTAGAAGAAGAAAAATGTTTATTTTGTATCATGGTTCCAGAGGTTTAGTCCATGCTAGGCCAAATCCATCTGAGTCCAAGGTGAGGTAGCATGTCTAGAGAAACATCATGATGCAGGAGCACTGCTCCATTTGTGACAGCCAAGAGCAGAGAAGAGGAGGAGGGAAGAGGCCACAGGGAAGATGAACCCTTCTAGGCTGGCTCCCAGTGACCCACTTCTTCCAGCCACACCCCAGAAACATCACAAAGTGAAATAACTTTGCAAATGTTCTTTTGAGATTTCATAATCTGCAAGTTAAGATGTTATCCATGACTAAGAGAACAAATGAAACAGCGTAAAAATTTGTATGTGCTTGTGTGTATATATATACATATATATACACACACGTATATTAAGTTCTATGTTCATTGTGTTCTATATTTAGTACAGATATTTAAAATCAAAACATAAAGAGTATATATTTGACAATCATTATGTATTGTTTCATGTGTAAGTAGGTCTGCTAAAACATTTTAATCCTAGATCATTGAAAATTACAATATGATCTTTTGCATAAGATATAAGATGAAATGTATTTAGTACTAAAAGCCAGGTACCCAAAACTAAGTTAGGTAGGTAGTGGAAAATATATATATATATATATATATATATATATATATATATATATATATATATATATATATATAACCTCATGTAGAAGACTTCCTGCTTATGCAGACAAGTGGGTGTCTTAAGGAAAATTTTTCAAGCTTGAGAAAAAAGCTTACTGAAACCCTAACTAGCATATGTAATCTTAGATAAACTTTTAAGTGTTATTAAATTAAATAAAATGCATATGCAAATTTAGATATTTTCATTTTATTTTTTGAAAGCTAACGTCTGTTTGAAATTGTGGCAAAATATGATATTAAATGTCTATGAAAAATCATCAATAAAATAATGCTTCCAACCAAGTGGAATGGTATCAGCCCGTAATCCCAGTGACATGGGCTCCTGAGCAGGAGGATCGCTAGTTCAAAGCTAGCCTGATCAATTTAACGAGGTCCTAAGCAACATAGCAAGACCCTATCTCAAAATTTAAAAAAAAAAACAGGGGAGGGGAGGGGATGTGTCTCAGTGGTTAAGCATCCCTGGGTTCAACCTCTGGTATCAAAATAATAATAATAATAATAAAAACTAAGAAAACTCAAATGTAAGAAAACTCTAATGTTCATACAAGTACCTCATCAACTCTACACCTAAACAAATACATGATAGAAAGAGACTCTTCAGATCTTGGATATTTGAACTTTTCATGGAATTCTAACATCTTCCTCCTTTTTTCCTAAGGGAATTTTCCTTTCTCTTACCATCTTTCATCAAATAATTGTCCCAATGTTTCAGAGTGCCAGTGCTTCAGAGAATTTGTGTTCAAAGGTACTTGAATATAAGAATAACTCTGAATTGAGTCCTATTAAAACATTTTATTCCACAGGGCCAATATAATAGCTTTCTGTCATCATTCATCTGAGATTAATTTCATGCATCAAAAAAGTACTTAACCTTCTTGCTATAATAAGACCCATAATTATGCTTATGATCCATTGGCATCATAAGGGGCTGTTACCCCAAAATAAACTATTAATTCTTTTACAGCATTTACTGCATCATATCAACATAGCAACTGGCATCTATCTCCCCACTACACCTTCAGGCAAGCAAGAATTTCCTCTTACTGTTATACATTCAATGCCATCTCAGTGTTTTGCAAATAAATTAGTTTGGGGCTCAATAAATTTTGCATAATTGAATAGATGGAAATTTTGCTAAGTTAATGTGGTAGTTACTGATTATCAAAAGAGATATTGTCCTTATTAATATAAATTTAAATCTTGAAGAAACAAGAAAATGGACTACTGTTCTTAATCTCAATGAACTTTCCTCATATCAATAATATATTATCAATTAATTAAATAGAAAAAATGGGTAAATAATATATATAATTCACTTATAAAATGTTCAATTCTTGTCAATGTTTATAATATATTTAATATGCATTAGAAAATCTGATAAGTGACTTATGTATGTTAACCTGATAAATTCTCACAATAGCAAGAAGTAGATAATATTACTTGTCATCTCATTTTACATAGAAGAAAAGTCAGATGAACAGAAGTTCCTTGGATATGTTCACATAGCTATTAAATGCTAGAGTTGAAATTCAGTCTAGCTCCAAAGCCTGAAATTTTAATCATTATTCCACATTTCTCTAACAATACATACAAGAAAGAATGATTCACCTTACCAAAATGAAAATGCAAATTTAACAGGGCTGTGTATCACATTTCAATTCAATGTGTAAAGATTGATAAAGAGGTAGTCCATGTACTGGGACAGGGAGTATAAATTGGAGGGCAATTGGTAACATCTACCAGATGTACTCTCATATTGTGCAAAGAGACACAAACAAGAGAGTTCAACACGGAACTGTTTATAAAAGTAAAATATTGAAAGTAGCTGGATCAAAAAGAAAAAATGGTTCTGGTTGCATACATGCTAGTATCTACATAAAGAATAATAATGCATAGCTATTAAAATAGATCAAATAGGTGTGCATATACTGACACAGCAAGTTATTCTTGATATGATTTCTTCTGAAAAAAATAGCAAATTGCTGAAAAGAATATATATTTTAATTTTTAGTTAATGACATAATAATATATTAAATATGTATAGAAATTTCTTAATTTCCTTTTGAAATATTAGCAATGGTCAAATCTATAAATTGGGATGCTGAGAGGAGATAGACTTGAGGCAGTTTCACTTTTTAAATTTTACCTTCCTATCCTAGATTTACTTTAAGAAGTGTACATCACTTTAATATTTAAAAAAACATAAGATAATGGTATGATATAAACCCTTTAACCTTGTATTGTAGACGTTGAAGTCATTCTTACAAAGACCAGCACACACTGTCAACATAAAAACAGTAACCACATGTGCACGAGACCCAATTCCAAGCTATCCATCCCCGGCAGAGTGCTCATATTCAGAAAATGGAATCTGGTATCTGGTGTCTATTCTCACCCCACTCGTATTTGTGACAGAATTTCTCCTAGCAAACAAACTCTGATGGTATCAGTCTTACAAAGAACTCCTCCGGGCTTTTCTTCTTGTTACTTGCCGTGGCAATTTTTAAAAACCACAGTATAGTGTAAGTTTCTGAAATTGCTCTTAGCTCCCGGAAAGTGGGAGCTCAGGTGGTATTTTCCTTCCTTGTCTCCTACTTCTGTGCATTAGCCGAGTGCTCTGCTTCCCCGGAGGACGGTTACAGATGCACCATCTCTTTCTTGGGAGCTTAAATTGATTGACCACATGCCATCAGACTTCCAACCCATCCCACGTCTCACCAGTCTTATCAGTGGAATTTAGTGCCCACAGGAGGACACAAATAATAAAGTATTTACTATCTAAGCAAAAGGGGTTTTTTTTTCCCCTTTCCTTTTACCAAGCTGAACTTCAAGATTTCTACACTATTAAGAAGTTATTTCTTCCAAAGGAAAACATTGGAAGTCATGGGCCACATAAATTTAAATAAATTGTGAGATATATATGTGTGTGTGTGTGTGTGTGTGTGTGCACGTATCACACAATCACACACACACTCATATAAAGTTTGGCAACAACAAGTACAGTAAATACTAAAGGGTAACAAAGCAATACCGCCTGTATGTAACAGAAAGAGACTAAAAACAGACAGGCACAGAAATTATAGAAACTCATGATTTATATATGCATGCCTTCATATGTTTGTTAAAGAAATTGAAGTTGAACCATCATTAAATGATAAAGAAGAAGCATGATAGCATACAGACTGCATATTCTGAAACAATATTTTAGAGTGAAAGGGATCCCTATGAGTAATTGTTACAGGGCAAGATATATAAAACTGGGACTTTCACAAATAAAACAAACATGAAGTCATCCTGTCAAAAGGACAGTTTAACCTAGCAAAATGATCCTGGCTTTACTTTTATACTGACCTGAGATTGAGATTCAAATCTCAAGTTATAGAATAAAATGCTTATATAGACCTCAATGTCCTCATTTAACACATTGACTTAACAAAGTCACCTTAAAATTATAGGGAGATAATAACTTTAAAGCACATATTTCACCTCAGGAATTCAAAATAATGTCTTATTTCTGTATTATTAGCCCTATACAAAGAATAAAGTTCTTTCTGCTAGCTACCTCTCGGATTTTAAAATGCTTTACCTCAACAGCTCAATTGACTCTTGAACAGTAGTGCTTTGTGCCAAAAGAAAATGAAGGAAAATATTCAAAATACTCAAAAATAATCAAAATACTCAAAAATTTAAATAAGCCAAGAATGTTGCACTCAGGGAAATGAATTTCAAGCACAAAAGGCTCATGTATATGGTTAACAATGTATAAGAACTCGAATACTTTTCCCATGAGAACCTCTTGAGGCATCTAATAGAGAGCAAATGATAGGTATCCAATGTTGAGGTAGACACTGGTGAAAAGACTTGTGATGAGCATTAAACATTCTTTATTGTAAAACTATAATTAAATGATGTTAAAAAGACATGAACATAGTGGCACAGGTCTGTAATCCCAGTGACTCAGAAGGTTGAAGCAGGAGGATTGCAAGTTCTAGATTAGCCTCAGCAAATTAGAAAGACCCTCAGCAACTTAGCAAGACCTTGTCTCAAAATAAAAAATAAAATGAACTGGAGATGTAGCTCAGTGGTAGAGGAATCCTTGATTCAATCCCAAATACTACAAGAAAAAAATACTAAAAAGAGAAAGCATAGTGTGTCATAGCTAATATCCACAAGGAATGGATTACATTGATGGTGGTACTATTAGGATTGCTATTCTGAGACTATTGTGATTAGTAAGTATGATAATTGAAATGAGCATTCCCCAGAATACTTGACAATGAATATTCTTAGTTTGGAAGAAATAAACACATTTCTAATAAAGAAGAGTCAAAGTAAAAAATTATTTCATGAAGAATTTGAATTAGAGGAATCAATATGGGATTTTGAAGTATTTTACCTATTATATACATGATTTACAATCACATTATGCATATAATATTCAATAAATCATGTTTATGATTTATTCATAAATAAGAAATCATAGTTATATACAATAGCTATGTTTATACTTTCTAGCTGTTCTATCAAAGACATCTAGAAGAAAAACCACCCAAGTGTCAATGAGCAGCCTTAGAGTGTAGACTGTGAAATACTAGTACAACCAGTAATCTTGAAATACTACTAAGTAAATAAAATAATTTCTTTATGTGGAAACACCTTCTTCTAAGTCTAGGTCAGGAGATGCACCTCACATGAGTTGGATACACAATGCCATATCAAATTGCACGGAAGTTATAAAATCTGAGTTCATGTCAAAATAATTGAGGAATTCATCTGAAGAAGCTCCTCCTTCCCCCAAATAGGAAAATTTAATCTTCCTTCACGTGGGAAAAGCAATTGGTTGAAACCTACCCAATAGAAGACAGCAAGATGGTTAAATAGAGGTACCCACCTGCTCTTCCAAAAAACATGAACCAAACCAGCAATGGGCACATAGCTGCATATTGAAGTGAGTAGTTATGGGGAAACCCTGGAAATGAACAGTAGAAAAATGGAAAACTCATAAGATACAGATATCTTGTGCAAAAACATATTAAGAGAAACAAAATATCCCAGCATATGCTGCCTGGGTTCCAGACCTAGGGGAGGGGAGTCTGCTGGTGTTTAGATGACAGAGCCCCAGCAAAGATTAGCATAAATCCTGGCAATTCTAGCTATTGGAAAGTTATAGCTTTTACAGGCTTGCAGCCAAACTAGATTAGTAACCTGAAATCTGCACAGTATACTGGATTTGGAAAAGGATTTTGCATCATCCCTCAGTGAACCCCCATGTTGTCATAGACAGGAACTATCTTGGAAAGTGATTTATTGCCTGAATTTGGACTTCACTAAGGGTCAGAAGTCCCTACATATTCCCAATCCTGGAACCCCATAGACATTTCACTGTAGTGACCCCACTATCCCAAGTTTGCCAATCCAAACTTTGCTCAGTAGAGTGACTCTGAAGTAAACCCACTGATTGTCCTGCACTTTAGGGAATACAAATTCCAATATGGAGAGGAACCAGAGAGTGCTGCCTTCAGGAACCAAAGGATGAGGAGCCCACCTACCCAAATCAGAGAAATGGCTAGTCTTACATGGTCTCATGCTGGTTCCAGGACTAAAGGAAATTATTGACATACCCCACCACAACCACTCTCCCCAGTGAGACATGTACACACTTCTTACTAACATGGCTGAAATAACAACTGTGGTTCCACAGCTCACCCCATTCCCAAGGGCAAGCTGGGATAATCTTCATCAATGACATGACTCTAGTTATTCTCCTGCCTCCAGGGTACACAACATAAAATGCTCCTGAGACAATTTCCTGGTGCTGATCACAGTCTGTTTTTACTTCCAGAAGCACCATAACTGAGAGAAATTTTGCTGGGTCTTTCAATGACTCACTCCTGCTCTATCCCTGGAAGGCAAAAAATAAATAAATAAAGGAAGGAAGAAAAGTTCCTGGAAGTTGTCCTTCCCCAGGGCAAAGTTCCTGGAAGTTGTCTTTCCCCAGGAAAGCATGGCCAGGGGAACCTGGGGTCCAGCTCCTGGGTGGGCACATCCACAGTAGTGGCAAAGAGGAAAACCACAACTCTTGCTGCCACCACACATACATGGTTCCCCACCATCAGTTGCCCCATACCTTGTCTAATCCTGCACCTCTGAGAAGACTGAATGTGAGTACCACAGAGAAGGTGCTGAAATTACTGTGCCCACCTCTCCCACTAAAGCACCTGAGCTTATACAAATATCTAGACAGGAAAAAATTGCTTTCAGTCCCTTAACATTGTTGGTACAGTCAGTGCCAGAGACCCTTACAAGTAACAGAGTTGACATCAACAGTGCCTGTGGAACTCCACAACTCCCATGGTAGGAATAGCCACACAGGGTGAACTCCACACAATCTGGTGTCTATTCCATCCCTGAATTGCTAGAGCCTTCTCTCCTGCATGACCTGTGGGTCTCTCCTACTCAGTTATTGTACAAAATGTGCCCAAACTCACAGCCAAAGAAGCTAGGGAGATTACACTTGTGGTGCCCAGATGGAAATAACCTCAACATTACATAATAAACTGATATATTAAAATATATCTTCAGGAAAAATCCAATTATTAAAGTGATCATAGAGATAGAGATATCCATCCTACCACATAAGCAAATATTAAAATAGAAATACAATAAATATGAAAAAAAACAAGGTAATGTGACACCTCATAAAGATCCTACTGGTGAGTGTCCAAAGATGTCAAAAATGGATGAAGTGTCTGAAAAGGAACTCAAAAGAATTATTTCAAAAGAATTATCTCTAAAAATGTTATTAAGATTCAAAAGAATAAAGAAAAATTGTTAACTGAAATTAGAAAGACAATGGAGGGTATGAATAAGAAATTCAACAAAGAGAGATTCTGGGAAACAAGCAAACAGAAATCTTGAGAATAGAAAGCTGAATAAGTTAGATGAAATAATTTAGTATAAAACCTCAACAATAGACTAGGAGAAGTGAAAAAAAAGGAATAACAGTGTTTGAAGACAGGTTTTTCAAAATATGACATTCAGACAAGACAAAGAAAAGAAAAAAGAAAGAATGGAGAATTCTCTTTGAGACAACATTAAACAATAAAACTTCCACATTATCAGTATATCCTAAAGGGAAGAAATAAAGATTAAGGGCATAGAAAACCTATTCAATGACATAATAACAGAAGGTTTTCCTAAAATCTTAGAAATGGTCTTAGAATCTTAGACATGACCAGAAAAGATTCTCACCATGACAATATTATAGTCAACTATCAAAAGTATAAGAAAAATAAATAATTTTGAAATTTGCAAGAGAAATCTATAAATCACATCTAAGAATAATCCTATTAGACAAACAGCAGATTTCTCAGTAGAAAACTTATAGGTCAGGGGTCGTGAAAGGACATTGCAAGTCCTAGAAGAAAATAACTACCAAACAAATTACTTTCCAAACTGTATTTGGAAAGATTTTCCTTCAAAGATGAAGAAGAAATAAAGACCTTCAAAAATAAGAAAAACATCAGAAACACCATGACAACTTTACAAAAAAGAGATTCTTAAGGGAGTTCTACACCCAGAAGTTGATGAAAGATAACTTCCATCAATGACAGCATATGAAAGTTAAATACATCTAGAAAAATACAAAAGGAAAAAAGAAAAATTATTAATACAGTAAACCATCAAACCACAAAGAAGAATAAGAACAGATTAAATGAACAAAGAATACTTAAAACAACTAGGAGACAAGTAACATATGACAGACAAAAGTCTATAACTTTTGAAAATATCTCTGAATGTAAATGGACATGATTCCTACAATTAAAATATACAGTGTCTAAATGGATTTTAAAACAAGACCCAATATTATGGTGTTTATAAGAAACTCAGCTCATCATTAAAGACACAGATTGAAATAAAAAGCAAAGAGTATCCTAAAGTGAGCACAAGTGGATAAACTTATACTTAAAAAATATACTTTAAGAGAAAATTATGAGATGAAGAAGGTCACCATGCAATATCTAAGGAATTCATTCCTCAAGGCATAACAGTTGCAAATCTACATGCACCTAATGTAAGAGCACCCAATTTTATAAAACAAATGCTATTATACCTGAAGGGAATAATAGAGTTACACAATATGTGCAATCATACATGTACCTAGGGCATTGTTGTCCATCTCATTCAACCATCTTTCCTGACCGCATGTCTCACTTCCTCCCAACTCTCAAAGTTTCTCTATTTTTCCCACGCCCCCTCCCCATTATGGATCATTATGGATCAGCATCCCCTTATCAGAGAGAACATCTGGCCTTTTGTTGTTTGGGATTGGCTTATTTTCCTTAGCATAAAGTTCTCCAACTCCATCCATTTACCTGCAAATGCCATAATTTTATTCTCTTTTAATGCTGAGTAATATTCTATTGTGTATATCTATAACAGTTTCTTTATTCATCTGTTGAAGGGCATCTAGGTTGGTTCTACAGTTTATCTATTGTGAATTGAGCTTCTATAAACATTGAAGTGGCTGCGTCACTGTAGTATGCTGTTTTTAAGACTTTTGAGTATAGACCAAGGAGTGAGATAGCTGGATCAAATGATGCTTCCGTTCCAAGTTTCCTAAGGAATCTCCATACTGCTTTCCAGATTGGTTGCACCAATTCACAGTCCCACGAGCAAAGTATGAGTGTGTCATTTCCCCCACATTCTCACCAACACTTATTGTTGTTTGTATTCTTGATAATTGCCATTCTGACTGGCATGAGATGAAATCTTAGAGTAGTTTTGATTTGTATTTCTCTAATGGCTAGAGATGTTGAACATTTTTTCATATATTTGTTGACTGATTGTATATCTTCTTCTGAGAAGTGTTTGTTCAGCTCCTTAGCCCATTTATTCACTAGGTTGTTTGTTTTTTTGGTGTTAAGTTTTTTGAGTTCTTTATAAATCCTGGCAAGCAGTGCTCTATCTGATGTGCATGTGGCAAAAATTTGCTCCCAGAATGTAGGCTCTCTGTTCACCTCATTGATTGTTACTTTTGCTGAGAAGAAACTTTTTAATTTGAATTCCTCCCATTTATTCATTTTTGCTTTTATTTCTTGTGCTTTAGGAATCTTGTTAAGGAAATCGGGGCTTAATCCAACATGGTGAAGATTTGGGCCTACTTTTTCCTCAGTTAGGCACAAGGTCTCTGGTCTAATTTCTAGGTCCATAATCCACTTTGAGTTGAGTTTGGTTCATGGTGAGAGATAGAGGTTTAGTTTCATTTTGCTGCATATGGATTTCCAGTTTTCTCAGCACCATTTGTTGAAGAGGCTATCTTTTCTCCAATGTATGACTTGATGCCTTTGTGTAGTATGAGATAACTGTATTTATATGGGTTTGTCTCATGTGAGAGGATTTCAAGCAAGACTGGAGACTTGGTAAAAGTGTAGCAAAGTTTATTAGAATAGAGGAAGTGGGGGAAGCACCCTTAATGGAGAGAGTGAATCCACAGAGAGGAGAGTGGTAACTCACTTCTTTGTGTCTGTCTTTTATTAAGGTAGGAGGGAGATTGTTGAAATGTCCTGCCCAAGTATTACCTCTCAGCTCTGGATTGACAGACTTTGTTACTCTGGCCTCTTTAATGACTAATTGGAACTACTTTCCAAAATTTATGGTCAGTGGGATTCAGTCTTAATAACTCTGCTCCGTTAGGTCTGGGAATCTGTGATCTGTGTTATTTAAGGGTCTTATTTAAGCTATCTTAGCAATAGGCCCTCTGAACAAACATTTTCTTGACCTTTGGTTCACATCCCCCAGATTTATCTATCTTACTCACATCGTAAGAGGAACAGTTTATAGGACGGATGTATGGCAAGGGTCCTGATAATAATAATCTTGTCAGATCTTGTGGCACCAGTGAGGCAAGGCTGTCGATTAACTGAAATGTTTTATATTAGATATTTTCTTAAAACTTCTGGCCCACTGCATATGTCTAATTGCTACCTAAAAAGGTATCACAATGCCCAATCTGAAAAACACTGCAGAGCCATAGTAACAACAACAGCATGGTATTGGCATTAAAGGCCAGGGGTGGTGGGCATGTAGACAAAGAGAACAGAATAGAGAACCCAGAAATAAACCCTTGCATTGATAGCCAATCGATTCTCAAAAACACACCAGAAACATACACTGGAGAAAAGACAGCCTCTTCAACAATGCTGGGAAAACGATATAAACATGCAGAGGATCACAACTAGATACCTGTCTTTCACTCTGTAAAAAAGTCAATTCAAAATGGATCAAAGACTTCAGTATGAGACCTGAAATTCTGAAACTACTAGAAGAAAAATTTTAAGACATTGGTACAGTCAATGAGTTTCTAGACAGGACTCCAGAAACATAGGAAACAAAAACAAGTATTGACTCATGAGATTACATCAAGATAAAAAGCGTCTGGACAACAAAGGAAAAAAATCAACAGAGTGAAGACATAAGCTAGAGTGGAAGAAAATCTTTGCCAGCTCTTCATCTGTCAGAGGATTGACATTCAGAATATATAAAGAGGTCAAAAATAGTAACAACAACAACAAAAACTAGGAATCCAAGTAAAAAATATGAAAATGATCTGAACAGATACTTCTAAAATGAACAGATTCAAAAGCTCAATTTATATGAAAAGTCCTCAATATAATTTACCATCAGAGAAACAGAAATCAAAACTACAATGAGATTCTAATTCACCTCAGTTAAAATTAAATAATAATAATAACAGTAATAATAATAATAAATTCTGCTAAGGGGGTAGAAAAAGGAATTCTTTGTTTTACTTTATAAATTTTAAATTTGTTTTAATTAGCTATACATTACAGTAGAATGCATTTATGCACTGTTATTGTGTTTTGGTACCGGGGAGTATACTCAGGGATACTTGACCACTGAGCCACATCCCCAGCCCTATTTTTTGTGTTTTATTTAGTAGCAAGGTCTCCCTGAGTTGCTTAGTGCCTCCCTGTTGCTGAGGCTGCTGCCTTTGAACTCTCAATTTTCCTGTCTCAGCCTCCTAAAGTGCTGGAATTAGAGGCATATACCACCACTCCTGGCTGCATTTATGCACTTTGATGTATCATAAATAAATGAGTATAATTTCTCATTTTTCTGATTGTAAATGTTGTAGAATCATATTGGTCATGCCATCATATATGTATATAAGGTAATAATGTATGTTTTGTTCTAATATTCTTCCTATCCCCATACACCCTCTCCTCCCTTTACTCTTTTCTACCTAACCTCAAGTAACTCTATTCTTCCCTGGCACCCCCCCTTATTTTGAATTAGCATTAATAAATGGGCTAAGGAATTGAACAGATATTTCACAGAAGAAGAAATACAATCAATCAACAAATATATGAAAAAATGTTCAACATCTCTAGTGATTAGAGAAATGCAAATCAAAATTACTCCAAGATTTTATCTCACACCAGTCAGAATGGCAATCATCAAGAATACAGGCAATAAATCTTGGTGAGGATGTAGGGCAAAAGGTACACTCATACATTGCTGATGGGACTGCAAATTGGTGCAACCAATCTGGAAAGCTATATGGAGATTCCTTAGAAAACTTGGAATGGAACCACCATTTGACTCAGCCATCCCATTCCTTGGTCTATACCCAAAGGACTTAAAATCAGCATACTACAATAATATAGCCACATGGATGTTTATGACAGCTTAATTCACAATAACTAAACTATGGAACCAACCTAGATGCCCTTCAATAGATGAATGGATAAAGAAAATGTGGTATATGTAATCAATGGAATATTAATCAACTTTAAAGAAAAATGAAAGTGTGGCATTTGCCAGTAAATGGATGGGACTGGAGAATATCACACTAAGCGAAATAAGCCAATCCCAAAAGACAAAAGGCCAAATGTTTTCTCCTAAAAAGGAATTCTTATACAGTGTTGGTGGGAATGTAAATTAGTATATCCACTATGGAAAACAGTATGTACACTATGGAAAACAATGTGTATGCTTTTCAAAAGAAAAAAATGGAACTTCTATATGAACTAGTTATAGAACTTTTGGATACATATCCAGAGGAAATGAAAAAAACCATGTAATAGAGATGCCTGCATGCCATGTTTACTGTGGCACTATTCATAATACCCAATGTATGGAATCACTGTAGGTGCCCATCAACAGATGAATGGATAAATAAAATATGATATATATCCACAATGAAGTATTATTCAGCCATAAAGATAAATGAAACTCAGTTATTTGCAGCAAGGTGAGGACATGATGTTAAGTGAAATAAGCCAGACAGAGAAAGAGAAGTATCACACATTCAATCTCATATTCTCATATGTGGAAAGGGGGAAAATAAGTTGATTTGAAAATAGAATAGGATTACTAAGGTCTGGAAAGAGGGCAAGAGAAAGGGGGTAAACAAGAGTAGAAGGGTGGGTTACTGTGATCAGTCTCTCAAGCTGCTGAGATTACAGGGCTGTGCCAACACATCCAGCTTGGGAGATAATAGTTATAATATTAGAGTAAATTAAAACACAAAAATAAAACAAGAAATCAACAGATATTCTTGAATCTACAATCTTTTAAGATTAATTCAAGGAGGATAGAAGATGATAAAATAATTCATTATCTTGAAAGTTGGTAAATGTAGAAAAAGCAAGGCTTTGTTTGCTTTTCCTATGTTAATTGGGATACTAGGTAATGAAATAATAAATTGTTGAAATAGTGTAACTCTATTTTTCAATCTCTAGATACTCAGATTCTTCAATAGATAAATTATAAGAGTAATAATAACAAAGGGGAATGAAGGGAAGGGAGAGGAAATGGGAATAGGAAAGATAGTGGAATAAATCTGACAAATCTTTCCTATGTACAGATATGAATATACCATAGTGAATCTCACCATTGTGTACATCCACAAGAAATCAATTTTAAAAAACCTTTGGGTAAATGGCAGTAATATCAACAGAGGGAAGATAGCAGTGGGTGGGGGAGGTGGAAGGGGAAGGAGTGGTACTGTGGTCTGAATTAGGACAAGATATATTCCATGCTTGAATAATTATGTCAAAATGTATTCTACTATCATATATAACTAAAAAGAACTAATAAAAATTTAAAAAGAAAAAAGTAATAATAATAATGAAGAAGAAAAAGAAGAAAGAAAAGAGGAAAAAAGGAAAAAAGAGGAAGAAAGGAAGATTGGTTGAAGGCATAAACGAAATAGCAATTCTTTCTACATGAGCACAAAATTTATCATGTCTTAGATGCACTCTTGGGAGATAAAATTATACAGAAATGAAGTAGTTAGTATGCATGTTGAATAGTGGTTCCTTTGGGGAGATAAAAGGGTTATAATTGGGATGGAGTATATGGGAAGGTTTCTAGGATGAGACTGCTAAGTTCTATTTTTTTAGCATGTGTGGTGGTTACCTGGTTACAGTAATCTACATAATATCACACACAATTGTAGTGATATTTTGTGGCATCTGAGTTTCATCTTATAATAACAAGGAAGAAAATACCTATGTTTTGCTTCTATTATCAGAAATTCTGATTTATGGGGCAGAGATGGAGCCCTGGAAATTTTTTTTTAAATCACCTTAGGTTATTTTAATGAAAATAGATTTGTTTATTTGCTTCTACAATATGTTAGAAAAAATTATGAGATCTTTGAACTTATGAAGTTTATACCACATCAAAGTTATGTAGTTATACAAAGTTATACCCTATTAAAACATTTGGATATATGTTAGAGGTATCTTAGGGAGATTTACTGATTGTTTTAGTTTTGAAGAACAACTATTCTCATTAATATCTAGCATTTTCTCAAAGTTATCTCCAGTTTTTGCAGTTTCATAAAGCTAAAACAAAGTCCATTTTTTCTTTTTTAAATATCTGCAAATATTCTTATGTTTAAATTTAACATTTGTGATAGTATTAAATATATACCCTCTGTAACCTAGTACATAAATTTTATTGATAATTTCATCTTCCTTATTGTAAATTCTTTCTTAAATAAACTTCCTCTCACAATGACCAATCTGTTAATTTCTTCAAACTTTTCTATACTCCCTTCCTTGTATTTTAAATGTTCACTATTAACTAAAATGTTTTTCTCCTTTACTCTGCTGGAAACATAAAATCTTCAATATTCTATTACCTAGGGTCTGCCAGGTTGTTTATTTTGTAAATAATCTAGGCCCCCTGATTCCTTTTTTTTTCTCATGGTTCTCATTCTTATTTATTGGCCTTTCTCTTGTTTATTTAGAATTTCCTCCAGAGGACAGTTTAGGAAAGAAAAATTAATTGGCATCCAAATCAATCTATTCCATGCTTATTACATTTTCTAGCAAAAAAGGTCTATAAGAATACAGGGTAGATCAAAATTCCTGCATTTGTGTCCGTAAATAACAAGTCCCTCTTGATTTAAACTAACAATAATATTCCATCATTGTGGGAGCCTTGAGTTTTAATTTTCTTAATGCATGCAAGAGTTTTGCATTGCTCTAATCAAGTCTTCAAAGAATCGGTAGCTATTAAAGATGCTGTAAAACCCAAGCAATTTGATGTGATAACCTGATCCAAACCAACCTATTCCCAGGTCATTATACAAAGTTCTGAGCTAGTTCACCTGTCAACACCAATAAAACAAAATTCTGTCCTTTATTCTTATTAATACATGTATTATCTTTTATTTAATTTAAAATATATCTATGAGCCAAAATAACCTACACAAATATTGAATGTCCTGTTTCATTTTGCCATTTTTCTCTAAAACTATTATTAGTTGCAACAAAATCAAGAACTATGTTACATGAAATTTATTTTAGGATGTCATAAACCAAAGAGTAATATAGCCTTCATGTGTCCTAACCACAGAGGCCAGCCACATGCCAGCTGACACTGCGGCAGAATTCAAGCACATAAGAGAGCGGTTCTTTTAACTTTTCATCGTTCTTAAATGACATTGTGCTGCTGCTACCAGAACAGAGATGAAAAACAGAAGATAAAATTGTTGTGAATTCCTTAATATTTAGCTCTGTGCTTCACAAACACTTTAGCCTTGAATCTTTCTTAGAAGCCTGATACTTCAGGCTAGAATGGTTTCACCAAGGACATCTTTCCTAAGGAAACTACTAAACATGTAAGCTGAAATATGCTTTTTACTCTTGACCACTAATGAGTAAGTCATAGATAAAGTCAAATATCCAAGAAATACTAAAAAGAAGTGAAAACTATGTGAATGCTATATATGTGGAAGATAGTCAAAGAAAGATACCCTCAGATTAAGAAAAAGCATCCCTCATAGAGCTCAGAAACAGACAAAAGACCTTTAGCCAGAAAAAAAGAGGAAAGATCTACACATAAAAGATATGCCACCAAAAATGCAGACAGCTCTTTTTTATTTTTATTTTTTTAATTTTTTTTTAGCTGTAGATGGACATAATGTCTTTATTTTTTTGCTTTGTATGTGGTGCTGAGGATCGAACCCAGGGCCTCATGCATGAGGGGCAAGCGCTCTACAGCTGAGCTACAATCCCAGCCCGCAGATAGCTCTTTGAAAGGGAAAACAGGAGGTGCCAGAAATAAAAGGTGACCTCCATAGAGGAGTGTTTAAAATATATATATGTTAAAAGTTTTCATAGAATTTTATTAATAAAGTTTTACCCAGTTTGTGTTTAAGTGATTATGTAAAATGCTTTCAATATCTCCCAAATAAATATCATCATTACTTTTGTTCAATTCAGCAAGAGTTAATTCAAAACAAAATTATAATGCCTTTTAGATGTGCCACATGATTTCATAATTTCACTTACTAATGTAATAGTGATTTTTATTTGTAGCTTTAGGTACACTGTTATCAAAATCACATTCTTTAAATCTAATTATATATATATATTGAGTATGATATTACATAACATCTTAGTTGATCTATTGCAGCATATTGTATTAATATCATAGTAATCATATGTTCAGTAACATGTCTTTTTTATTTCTATGAACTTCTCATTAATCTAATCATTATGATCTCTCCCACAGTATGATCAGGGAAAATAATACAAAATTAAAAATTATAAAAAGCCAATTTATCTAATCAATAAGTAAAATAGAGATCAAAAGTTGAACCTTTTTGGTATTTGTTTTTAATTTGTTCAGATAAACGTTAAGTGGCAAGAGAAGTATGTTTATTTGTTGGAACCATCCCAAAATGCAAACAAGAATTCCTTTTTCTATCATTAATTGAAATTAATCATCCAGCAAAACGTCTGTTTATCATTGATGGTCTAGAGGGAAGGCATACAATATCTAAACCTTATACAAATAATTCTGTTGCAATGAAAGATATATAAAACAAAAAATTTATCTATTCTTTTGTTTTGCAAAAACATTTTTCATATCTCCTTTCAACCTATACTTATTCACTATATTAAAATAATCTCCTAAACATCTAGGAAAATCAGATAAAGTGAAAGAGTTCTATAGAATATGTTAGAAGAAATGAAAGTAGTTTAATTTTTACACAAATCAATTTGTGCAAAATTTATGTGCCTAAATTCATTCTCAAAATATATATTTCTTAATCATATTTTTACAAATTCTGCTAATATCTTTATAGTATGGTATATATCATATAGTTAGTTAAAATATGCTATATAAAAATAAAAATTCATACAGTTACATTTAAAATGGTTTTCACTAAACCACAGACTCTCAAAAGGATCACTAGAAGTCTTAAAAGAAAAAAAAATCCAGTATCTGAAGAAAAAGCTCCATCTTTATTAAAGCATATTAATTTTTAAAAGTCTAACTTTAAAGGCATTTTGTAATCATAAGGGTACCATTAAATATACAGCAGGTGTTCAGAGATTTGGCTATTTAAGATTTAAAGTACAGTAAGTACCTAAACCAAATAAGCGACGGGAGTTGACTCACTCCCTGACCATATGAGAGTTTCCTCTGTGGCCAAATTTGCCTTCTGGAACAAAATTCACCCTCAACTGAATCTTTTCAACTGTACAAGCTTTGGATAAAACTCTTCCAAAGTTTATAGTCCTAAACAGATTGAGTCACAGTTCTGAAAGCTCTTGAAATCTGCTGATAAGTCACATCCAGCTTCTGACCACTGAAATGATTATCTGGCTATTGCTTATTGTCAGATGGCCAGATAATTCCTTTCTGTGTATGATTTTTTGAGCAACCTCCCTGTTGATTTCTGTATTACCTTCCTTATGCTGAGATTAAATGAGATCCTTCCACTCAGATGCAACACAGCACTGTCAATGCAGAAAGTCCCTATTTTTTTTTTCTTCCCTGGGTCACAACTTTCTCTCTGCCTATGGTTCCTTTACCACATCTCTGAGGAGCCAGACACTTGTTGATCTGGCCTCTGAAGGTGTAATTCTTGCCATCAGGGCCTTTGGTTATCTCACTAACTGCTAAGTACATACCTTAATTTCATCCAAATATACCCTCAGATAATTGACCATATCAACTCTCTTTCTGTTTTTTTCATCCCCACTAGATTCCAATACAGGGATGTAGTTTGGGAAACTATACCTCCATTGTTAGTATGAATCTAAATTAAATGTGTCATAAATTCCATAATGAAAATATTCTATCAAAAAACAATAGTAATAAAAATTATAGTTTTCTTTAAGCCAGGTTAAATAAAGCAAATGAATAATTAAAAACACTACATAGGGGCTGGTGTTGTGGCTCAGTGGCAGAGCACTTGCCTAGCATGTGTGAGGCATTGGATTCAATTCTCAGCAATGCATATAAATAAATGAATAAAATAAAGGTCCATCAATAACTAAAGACATTTTTTAAAAATACTACATAAATAGATGTTGAGATCTGTCTTTCATAAATATGAAAATATTCCATGAATTATAAAAAGCTCAACTTTTAACCAAATAGATGCAAAAGTTTATGAGTCTTGAAAATTAATGCACAATACTACAATTTAATAGTTAACTGCAGAGGAATATTTTGAAAAAATCTAATTTTCATATACTTTTAAAAGTTCTTTGTAGTCATGTAAAATATAAAACAATTGAGAAAATTTTAAGCATTTAAAATATGGAAAAAGTTAAACCATGAGACACTGGTATGCTTCATTATGAATAATTTTCTAATCTACCATTCTGTCCTATAACCTTTCAGGTCTGTTATTTTTATACCCATTTGAAAATTATAACTCCAAGAATGCAAATTTGTTTTGGAAAGAGAAGGTCATTTGGTGATACAATTACCCCTAGCACTTATAAGATTATTTCTACAACTCAGTAAAGATTCAGGTATGTAAGTGAGGTAGATTTTACATATCACAGATTTTCAAAGAAATACAGGCTTTAGTCAATTCTGTTATAAGCATAAATTTTAAAGTCATAGAAGAAGAGTAGTGCATTTTAATCTGCACATGAGAAAATGATTGAAAAACATTAGACATGGAGTAAGGCATTGTCCTCCAATTTTGTTTTAATTCATTTATTCTAATTAGGTATACATGACAGCAGAATGCATTTTGATTCATTGTACACAGATGGAGCACAACTTTTCATTTCTCTGTTTGTACATGATGTAGAGACACACCATATGTGTACTCATACATATACTTAGGGCAATGATGTCCATCTCATTCTATCACATTGCCTGCTCCCATGTCCCCTCCCCTCCTCTCACTCCCCTTCAGCCAAAGTTCCTCCAGTCCTGCCATGCCATCACACTCATTATGGATCAGCATCCACTTATCAGAGAGAACACTCAGCCTTTGGTTTTTTTAGATTGGCTTATTTTGCTTAGCATGAAGTTCTCCAACTCCATCCATCTACCTGACAATGCCATAATTTTATTCTCTTTTAATGATGAGTAATATTCCATTGTGTATATATACCTCAGTTTTTTAATCCATTCCTCCATTGAAAGGTGTCTATGTTGGTTCCACAGTTTAGCTATCATGAATTAAGCTGCTATAAACATTGAAGTGACTGCATCACTGTAGTATGTTGTTTTTAAGTCCTTTGGGTATAGACTGAGGAGTGAGATAGCTGGGACAAATGGTGGTTCTATTCAAGGTTTTCTAAGGAATCTCTATACTGCTTTCCAGATTGGTTGCACCAATTTGCAGTCCCACCAGCAATGCCTGAGTGTGCCTTTTCCCCCGCATCCTCGCCAAAAATTGTTTTTGCTTGTATTCTTGATAACTGCCATTCTGACTGGCATGAGATGAAATCTTAGTTTTGATTTGCATTTCTCTAATCACTAGAGATGTTGAACATTTTTACATATATTTGTTGATCAATTGTATATCTTCTTCTGAGATGTGTCTGTTCCGTCCTTAGCCCATTTATTGATTGGGTTGTTTGTTTTTATGGTGTTAAGTTTTTTGAGATCTTTATATATCCTGGAGATCAGTGCTCTATCTGATGTGCGTGTGGCAAAAATTTGCTCCCAGAATGTAGGCTCTCTCTTCACCTCATTGATTATTTCTTTAGCTGAGAAGAAACTTTTTAATTTGAATCCATCCCATTTATTCATTTTTGCTTTTATTTCTTGTGCTTTAGGAATCTTGTTAAGGAAATCGGGGCTTAATCCAACATGGTAAAGACTTGGGCCTACTTTTTCCTCAATTAGGCACAGGGTCTCTGGTCTAATTCCTAGGTCCTTGATCTACTTTGAGTTGAGTTTTGTGCATGGTGAGAGATAGGGGTTTAGTTTCATTTTGCTGCATATGAATTTCCAGTTTTCACAGCACCATTTGTTGAAGAAGCTATCTTTTCTCCAGTGTATATCTTTGGTACCTCTGTCTAGTATGAGATAACTGTATTCATTGGGTTTGTCTCTGTCTTCTATTCTGTACCATTGGCCTGAGTCTCTTATTTTTCCAAATGAATTTCATGATTGCTTTTTCTATTTCTATAAGGAATGGTATTGGGATTTTAATTGGAATCACGTATAATCTGTATAGCACTTTGGGTAGTATAGCTATTTTCGCATTATTGATTCTGCCTATCCAAGAGCATGGGAGATCTCTCCATCTTCTAAGATATTCTTTGATCTAATTTTTTAGTGTCCTTTAGTTTTCATTGTAGAGGTCTTTCACCTCTTTTGTTAAATTGATTCCCAAGTATTTTTTAGGGTATTTTGAATGAGGTAATTTTCCGAATTTCTCTTGCAGAGGATTCATCACTGATGTATAGAAATGCATTTGATTATAGATATTGGAATTTATATCTTGCTACTTTGCTGGATTCATTTATTAATTCTAGAAGTTTTCTGATGGAATTTTTGGATCCACCAAGTAAAGAATCATGTCATTGCCAAATAATGATAGTTTGAGTTCTTCTTTACCTTTCTGTATCCCTTTAATTTCTGTCATCTGTCTAATTGCTCTGGCTAGAGTTTCAAGGAATAGATTGAATAGAAGTAGTGAAAGAGAGCATCCTTCTCTCATTCCCATTTTTAGAGTGAATGCTTCCAATTATTCTACATTTAGGATGATGCTGGCCTTCAGTTAACAGAGACGGCTTTTACAATATTGAGGTATGTTTCTACTATTCTTAGTTTTTCTAGTGTTTTGAACATGAAAGGGTGTTGTATTTTGTCAAATACTTTCTCTGCATCAATTGATATAATCATATGATTCTTATCTTTAAGTGTATTGATGTGATGGATTATGTTTATTGATTTCTGTATGTTGAACCAAGCTTGCATCCCTGCAATAAACCCCACTAGATCATGGTGCACTACTTTTTAATGTTTTTGTATGCAATTTGCCAAAATTTTATTGATAATTTTTGCATCCATGTTCATCAGGAATATTAGTCTGAAATTTTCTTTCTTTGATGTGTCTCTGGCTTTGGTATCAGGGTGATAACTAGCCTCATAGAATGAATTTGGAAGGGTTCATTCCTTTTCTATTTCATGGAGTAATTTGAGGAGTATTGGTATTAATTCTTCTTTATGTCCTCCAAATTTTAATCTGAAAACTGCATCTGCATTTGCTCAAATGGACAATTAGGAGTGGAAAAAATATTTAACATACTATACTCACTGATAAATTTACACATGTAAATATGATAGGTAAATATCCCTCATCTCAGAACATATAACCAGGGAAAAAATAACAATGATTCACAAAAAATAATCCAAAGCACAGGGAAAGAAAGTCCATCTCTGAAAATTCTGAGAGATAAAGAATTACTGAAAGTATTTATAGCCAGAAACAAAATAAAAATTTGTTTATATTTGGTTCAAAAGCAATAAAGAAATAGATCAAATATAGATGATACTGTTAATGAGATGGAACCAGAAGAAGTGAAAAGCCAGCTAAAATGAAAATAAGGAGAAAATATTTCTGCCTAAATATTAGAAATGCAAAATAGCATGAAATGAGTGGAGATGATTGTTAAAATATTTATTGGTACAAGTAAGGAGAAGAATTGATGTTGTCATATATGTTTTAAATACCTGAAATTGTCAGAATGCAAAAAGAGAAAGAAAGAAAGAAATGAATGCCGTAAGGTATAAAAAGCTGGTCTATAAACTGTAACCAGGAAAATACATCATGGGAATTTCCTGACTTCTCCTCCTGTTTTCTCTTCCTTTTTCTCTATTCCTTTCTTTTTTAATTAATTTAATGGTGGCAAAATCCAGCAAACCTATTCGTACCCAAAAAACGCAACCAGAAAATAAGAAACAACAATTAAGAATAACAGAATGATAAATTTCTAATATGTAAACATGAATTTCATAGAATGCAAAAAGTTACAATACGTCGATCAAAAGATCCTAGAAAAACAAGTATGTCCTAGAAAGTTAAAAAGAAGGAGGAAGAGAAGAAGGAAAAGGAGGAGGAGAAGAGTGAGAAGGAAAACTACAGAACAACTGAAAAGTTGTCTTTTCTTAGACAACTTTCTATAATGGAGGGTATGAATGAATCAGTACATTTGAAAGAGAAGGATTAAGTATAACTCAAACTTTTGAAGATTAAATTCTCTCCCTATGGTGCTGTCTAAATACAATGAACCAATGTGGTCAGTTCCTGTCAGGAGATGAGAGAATGGCTTTGAGAAAACCTGAATAATTTAATAGAAAAGTCTTAGGCTTACTCCCATTTTGAGGTCCACATTTAAGATAGCCCTCTGCATTAGTCAATTTCTAACTAACCAGTTAAAAGATATGATCCTAGAGAAAATACTATTCGTGATATTTTTTAAAAATAGATGTTTAAGTTAATAATTTTCTTAACAAGAAATGTGAGAACCCTACCTGAAGAAAATTTTACATTTGTGAAAGATTCAAAAGTAGACATAAAATAGGCATTTTCTTTTCTTAGATAGAATGCTGAATATTATAAACATCTCCACTCTCTCCAATTAAGTTTATACACATAAAGTAATTCTAACTAAATTACCAATGAGCTAATTATGGAGCTAGATACATTGACACTAAAGTTTATACAGTAAAAAAAAAGCATGGAAAAACAGAGAATAAAATACCCAGGAAAACTTAGAGGTGGAATTAATCTCAAAAGAGATTATAACTTCCTAGGAAAGCATCTGTAATTAAAACTATGTGACACTGGCATATGAGTAGATAAATAGACCAATGGCACCATGAAGAAGTCCCAGAGCAGACCCAAAAAATAAAAATGTATCACAGGTTGAAGTTGCCATCTCAAATCATGAACAGAAGCATAGATATTTTAGTAAATGTTTTAGGGACAAATGGATGGGCATTTGGAAAAAAAGGATAAAATTAAATCCATACATGAGTCTACATATAAGAATGACTTCAATTCAATAAGGAATCTAAAACCATATTTGAAAAGCAATGATATTAGAAGGAAACAGATACATTTCTTCATAATTTCAGTTTAAAAAAGGTTTTAGACACATAACTTAAAATCGAAAGGAAAAAATAAGAAAAGTATAATAAATTTGATTACATAAAAATAAAAAAATAAAGTCTGAACAGCGGAAGATGCACCATGAATAAAATCACAAGACAACTGACAAACTGGCAAGAAATATTTGCAATACATATTATAGATAAAGAGCTAATATCACTAACATATAAAGAATTGATAAAAATTAAGGAGGAAAATTACCAAAGACCCCATGGAAGGACACACACACAATTTACAAGGTAAGTGTAAAATTTATCTTAAACCTAAGAAATAAAGTGTATTCAGAATAAATAAGATATAATTATCAAATGTGCATATATGATTACACAACCTGTATAACACTACAGAATACTCCATTTATGGAGTATTATAAATGGAGAATATACTCCATTTATGTATGACGTGTCAAAATGCATTCTACTGTCATGTATAAGTAACTTTAACAAATTTAAAAAGTGAAAAAAAAAAGAAATAAAGTTTATTCAATTATACTCCTAATTTAAAACTAAACTGAGATTCTGATTTTCAATTCAAGAATTGACAAAAAAAAAAAAAAAGTCTGAAAATACAATCTGTTGTTGAGGTTTTGGGGTTAAAACAAGCATTCCTAGCCAGGCGCGGTGGCTCAAGCCTGTAATTCCAGCACTTAGGGAGGCTGAGACAGGAGAATCGCAAGTTCAAAGCCAGCCTCAGCAATGGCGAGGCACTAAGCAACTCAGTGAGACCCTGTCTCTACATAAAACACAATAGGGCTGGGGATGTGGCTCAGTGGTTGAGTAGCCCTGAGTTCAATCCTCAGTACCAAAAAAACAACAAAAACAAAAAACAAAAAAATAAGCATTCCTATATATTGCTGTTGAGAATCAATAGCACATCTTAATTTACTCAAGAATACATATGCACTTCTCTCGTTAAGTTGATTCCCAAGTATTTTATTTTTTTGGAGGCTATTGCGAATGGAGTAGTTTTTCTAATTTCTCTTTCAGAGGATTTATTGCTGATGTATAGAAATGCATTTGATTTATGTATATTGATTTTATATCCTGCAATTTTACTGAATTCATTTATCAGTTCTAGAAGTTTTCTGGTGGAATTTGGAAAGCAGTATGGAGACTGCTTAAAAAACTCGGAATGGATCCACCGTTTGACCCAGCTATCCCACTCCTTGGCCTATACCCTAAAGACTTAAAAACAGCCCACTACAGTAAAGCAGCCACTTCAATGT
>CM053403.1:50584498-50601236 GCA_028644305.1 Xerus rutilus | reverse complement strand
AATTTGTTTTTTTCTGTTATGTTTGCCAACATGTATTAAAATGCAACTTTTGGGAAAAAAAATAAAATAATTAAAAAAAAAAAAAAAAAGAATACATATGCACAAGTGTATTCATGGCATCATTGTATGTACTAACGTCATAGACCCAATAGTGTGTGTTCATAGGAAATGGTTGAATAAAATCTAGAAACTATACATGATGAAGAAATGTGCAGCTACAAAATGAGATTAAAAAGATGATCTCTGAACCAATAATGAAATTATTTACAGGTTCTATTATTACACAAAGAAAGCAAACAGGAAAAGTGTTTAATATAAGAAACAAAATAATAAAATGTACATGCATCTGCTCACTTAGGCAAATAGAAACACAGGAAGGATAAACCTAAAACTAATGAAGCTGGATACCTACAAGGGCAAGCATGGAACTGGGTGGAAAAATTGGAAAATGAAGCAGTGGCGAAACACAGCAGGGTAGGGACGTTCATTCCCATGTTCTTCTGAGTCTCATAACCATCTCAATGTTTCACACACTCAATAATAAATAGAACCAATAAGGATGGGATAGGGAGGCCAAATCAAATAAAAACATATGTTCTTGAGTGTACTATAAATGAATGGCTGACTAAAAGGACTGGGGAAGTACAGAGGTAATTTGGAATGCAGTATTTTGACTCTGTTTTCCAAGGCTAAGTGTGGGAAAAAAGAACTGTACATAAGTATTGTACTCTAGTTAGTAGGTTGATTACAAATATATGGATCAATAATTCTAAAACTATTTTTTACATATTCTAGGTTTGAGTAAATAAGTTAATATGTAGTACACAATGAGAGGTTTCTCACTACTGTGGAAGAGCTATAAATAAGGAAAAGCAAAAGGCTGGAATGCATCCTGTTGCCTTAGAAATCCATTGTTAGTAGTAAGAGATTATGTTTTATATTTACTAATGCAGACACACACACGCAAACATAAACACATGTGAGTTTTGTGTTAAACACTCCATCAGGAGAAAAACATCCCTGTATCACAGGGATAATATCTTCCTCCAAATGAATGAGGAAAATAAAAGATAGGATATCTAGGATATAGAAATGCAACCCAGTTGTAAAACTAGGGAAACTACCAACACCAGAATAAGAACTGTTTGTGAGATTACTCGTCCATCCAGTCCAGATAGGAAAAGAAGGACAGACACATCCAAGAAGAATATATCTAAGAGAAAAAAAAATGAATATGCTGAATTATCTGGTTGATAGGACTTTTATGTCTCTGGCAAAGAGATGTGGGCAAATTATTACTAGATAAATAGGTGGGGAAAGAAGATGAACAATAAGGCCATTATTAACTCTGACAAAAATTTAAAAATTGTTCTGGAAAGGAAAAGTAATAGTAATGTTTCACATAATGTTTCTCAACAACATACTGGACAAGATGATCATGGAACACAATTTTTAAAGAATAAAAAGAACTCAGATCTTACAACTGTATATCTAAATTATTATTTAAAAATCAGGACATAAAAATATTTTCATGCCTTTATGACCTCAGAGGATTGGTCCCATTAAAGACTCATGTTGAAGATACTTTGAAAAGAAATTTTTAGATAGTGAGGGAAACAAATCTAAAAGATGTGAGAAGAGATAAGTAACAGTTACAAATAAGCACTGGTTTTCAAATTAAGATTAATTACCATAATAAAGAGCATATTTTAAGCCAGTAGAATCAAATGTCATCTATTTCAGGGATTGGTTTGAATCCATAAAATAATTAGGAAACATATTTTATAATGAAAAAAAACCTTCAAGGAAAAAAAAGAATACACAGTAGTTTTTAAATAATAAAACACTAATAAATCATTATTTTAAATTATGTAAAGCTGAGAAGGTCAACATTAAGGATAAAATATAAAATATGCCTGTCATGGAACAATATTCTTTTTGGTATGTTGTTGAATACCTTTGTAATTACAGAGTGGATAAGTTAGCTTGTAAGACTACCTGTAGTAAAGCCATGCTGAGAGAATTTCTAAAGAATGACTGCATACTTTTAAAAATAAAAAAAAATTAAAAAAACTTTTTGCCTGTGTAGACTGGTGTGGAGGAAGCTGAAGTTCCAGTGCTAACAGCTCAATTTGTTTCTGTTCCACCTTAGAGCTACAAAGGCCCCTGCATACTGTTTTCTGATCCCAAAGAAAGATCTTGAAAGACTCAATGTAGAGAGTTTGGACATTTTATTACTCATGAGCTCCTTGGTGGCAGCAGGCCAGGACAAAATGGACGGCCGCACTGAGCTTACAAGCTAGGGGGAAATATATACAGGACAGATTGCATGCCAACTGTTCATACGGGTTTCTTCAGATAGTTTATGAGTACAAGACTTTACTTTGCAGCCAAGGTCTTTCTGTTTTGATCCCCACCTAAAGACTGGAGACAAAGGAAATGGCTCATTTCCCTCCTCCTCTTCCCACTCCCAACACATTATTGGGAATCTTTCTTAGTTCACCTTCAGGAACAAGACTTCTAGGCATTGGCTCCTGTTTATCCCAACAGTTTTCTTGAGGCAGATCTTTCCTTGACTCACGTACTTCATAAGGAACTGTGCCTGTCTCAGAACTCCCTGGTATATCAGATTCTGGCATATTACTTCAGGCTTGGATTTTTCCCATACAAATCATCATGAAGAAAAAACAAACACAAATCATCATAAGGTTGTCATGTCTTTGTAATAATAACTTCATAAGTCATAAAGCAAATCTGTGCTGTTATTGCTAGAATGGTTTTTTTATTCAAAGAAAGGTGATCACATGTGTATCTTCATAAAAATCTCTCCTCTTCTCCCAAGAACTCTTTTAAGAATGAATTCTTTAATTAGATTCTCTTCATGTGAAACAATTTCCCTATCAGCCCTGGCATTTTTCCCTAGTTTTGGGAAGCTGTTCAAGTTTCAACAATCAAACGGTGGGATTAAATAGAGAGTTTAACAATTGAATAAAAAGCAAAAACACAGAAACAGCGTGGTATATCTACCTACAGGGCAATATTGGCCCTCATAGAATAGGTATTATAAAAAGTTTTAGCAAAATGTTAAAAACTAAATACATATATTCATTTGGTGTTCAATTGGCATTAAAAATGCGATCAAGGGTATTTATTCATTTATTTTTGGCTTGGACAAAAAACAAGACAGGTTCTCCCTTCATGGTCTGAGGAGTACCAACAAGGAAGGCTGACCTTGAGTTCAGACTGCAGCTGTTGGGCCTCCCTCACCATCAGCCTTTATCAAAACCCACGGCAGGCCACCTCTGTGCAGAGCACAATGCTGTTAACTTTAACACCGCACAGGCCAGATGGTTCTAGCTTGTGCCTGATACAAACATTTCCCCAGTTGAACTGAAATAAATCCTTTGTCCATTTTCTTAAAAGGACTATTTTATTGCCTCTTAAATGAGAATTTTGGAAATAATATCAGTATCTTTTCCTCAAATAATGTATTAGTTTTCAGAGTATCACAGATATGTATCCTTAAGCTATATCACATTTTTGATGGTTAAATGTTTTTCTTCTCCAAAATTCATTTGATTGTCAATGTGGCAGTGTTGGGAAGTGGAATCTCTGGCAGGAGATTGTTCCAAAGGGCTTCACCCTCATGAGGAAAATTAATCATATAAAATCAAGTTCAGCCCTCTTTCATCTCTCAGTCCTTCAGCTTTCTGTCATGTGAGGATCCATACTTCCTTACCTCCAGAGGATACAGTGTGCAAGGCACCATCTTAAAAGAAAATGTCCTCACTAGAAAGAAACCAACCAATGGCTTGACCTGAAACTTCCTAACCTCCAGAACTTTGAGCTAGTAAGTCATATTTATAAATCACTCAGTCTCAGGTATTCTGTTGCAGTAATACAAAATGAACTAAGACAGTGACAATTTCTATTGGTGTTTTTAAATGTCTCAAACACATTTTAAAATCAATAGATCTGAAATTCGACTCATGAATTTTCCGAATCTGGTAATACTGTAACAAAAACACAAGTGGTTTGTGACTAAGAGTCACTCAGTTAGAATGTCAGTGGAATTGATTATTCTCAACAAGAAGAGGTAAATTTACAAAAAGCCCTACACATTGTAGCTGGGGCTTACCTCTCATTCTTAACAGTATCCCATGATACCCTCCTTTTTCTACGAGCAGTGGTAACCACTTATTCTTTGTATATGCTGTTCTTTCTGCTTACAACTTTCATATTTACTTTTTTTCACTTTGCAAAATCAATTCAACTAAAATATCACCCCATATCATGGAAGCCTTTTTATGTGTTCCCTTGCTCATAGACCATGTCAGGTCCATTGATTTATGTGGCACAGATCCATATGCCTCTTCTTGATAAAATTATCCAAAGTAGTTTTATATCTATTTTATGATTGTATACTTGATGTAACATTCTCATAAGTATAAATGCTACAAAGGAAAATAGAACATTTCTATTTTCTTCACATTTTATCTTCAGCACTTGATTTAACACCTAAAAAATTAGTTGTTACTCAATAAACACTTGCTTAATAAAAAAGTAAATAGTGACTCCCTACTATGTGTCATCCACTCTATTAGCTTAATGAAGGATACAGAAAAAAATAGTATGGTCTTTCCTTCAAGTTTTTTTTTTCCCCTAATCCTACAGTCTTAGAGTTCAATTATCTCCATATTTAAAACTAAAACTGAAAAACAAAACAAAACAAAAAACTCTTCTCTCCAATTCAATAATCTTAATCCACCTTTCCCTGTTTTATTTTTTCTTAGTAGCTCTCATTTTCTAATACACTTATTTAATCATCTTATGTGGATTGTTTATTGCTTCCTCCTCACACCAGAAATCAAGCACAAGGAGAGCAGAAATTATGGTCTATTTTGTTGACTGCACAGTTTAACATTCAGTTAAAGTGTTTAGAAATCGTCACTTTCTTAGTACATTTTATGCTTCTGAAACAGTTCCTAGAATTTATAGGAATTCAACACTCATTGGATGAAAGAATGAACTAATATTTCGAAAAATAATGGATCATGAAGTGTCTTATTCAAAAGTTGTCTCTTCAGAGAATTGACACTTTCACCATGGTTTATCATAATACACAACTCTTAACAGAGACTCTAAATAATGGTGAATTTTGTCCTGCATGGAGTATTTAGCAAGTCTGGAGATATTTATGGATGCCACAATGTGGGGTAGAGGATGCTCTTAGTATCTACTGGGGAGAGGCCAGCATTCTGAATGTATAGGACAGCCCCTCACAACTAAGAATTATGAGACCTACAATGTCAACAGTGCTGAGGATGAGAAATTCTGAGTTGTATTCTCCATGGCTCATATCCTTGTTCTTTCCATCAGCTTGCATCAGGTATTTTTCCAGTGTCAAAGAATTTTTTTCATCTCTGCCCCTTCTTTTTTCTCTTGTTTGTTCTTCAGGTTTTCCATATCACTTTGACTGTGGTTACCAAGAAGATTCAAATTTTTATAGAAGTTGCTGAATTTCAGTTTACCAAATATCTTGGTTTTTTTTTTTCCCTCATGTACAGCTCAGAATACAGATGTTAGCTAGTACTACCTCTGACTGATTGTCTGAAATAAGCGGGGCTACTTAACTTCTTTTCCATTAAATTTTCAATTCAAAATTAAATGTTACTAAATATTTCAATAGTTTCTATTTATTTTGGTACCAGAGGACAGAGAGTTACCCCATAGACATATTTCATAATAGTTGCTTATCTGAAGTATTCAATCGAAGCACTTAATTTAAGATCCCATCTGATTTCAAATAAACTATTTTCTTTAAAACACCAGTTTACCAGGGGTAATGCACAGTAAGCCCATATATTTTGACCATCTGGATCATAAATGAAGTTTCCAAATTTATCTTCCAAGTATATTGTTTCTATAATTCCTGAAGGACTTCTATTAATTCATATTATGTAGAAAATAAAATATTAATTGAAAATTACTCACATCTTATGGATAAAATATATATTAAGTACTAAATCATTTATATGTGGGCCAAATTTTTTAAAAATGTTCCTTTAGGACATAATTATTTGGGACTTTCTTATTCACCACAGTATGTTCAAGGTCTATTTTGTTTATCACATAAAAGATATTCAATTAATGCTTCAGTTGAAAACAAATTCCTTTGTGTTACATGAGTGAATTTCTTAACTTCAACATGACTATAAATTTTATTTCTTCTTACTTTTCTAGTCAATTAACAGTAGCTAATTGGACTGATATTTTAAGAAGGATTCTAAGTCTATACAAAGGCTTTCTCAGAAAGAATGTCGAAATCATGAATGATACCTATTATGAGTATAAAAATGACAAAGTGAATACATGCATTTGGCAACTCTGACTTACTTAAGATAAACTATGGGTCTCTATCTCCTGATTCTATATAGAGTCTTCATTCTCTTATGCAACATTAAGACAAATATTACATTACATATCAATTGGGATGGGTTCACATAATATTGTGTCATTTATTCATATTAGAGTAGTCTCAGTTTTTGTTCCTGTAAGTGGAAAGGGATCCAGGTTGGGTCATTCTTAGAATTGTGTGTGTGTGTGCACATGTATGCATACATACATTAGAATGAAGTGTAAATGGGTCAAGGATGATTTTTTTTTCTTCACTCATTTGGATTTCTTGATACTAACTATTTAGAATCAATGCTTTCGTTTTAGTTCAAAGAAGATAAAAAATAATTGTGATGAAGTAACCTAAGAAGAAATGAGAGTTAAATTCTGAGGTGTTTTAGTTTTGATTGGTTTTGAGGTATCATGAAGACTAGATAACTTATTTTCTACTGCTGTACAGCAAATAAACATCACTTAACTGGCTTAAAGAACACCCATTTGAGCTAGCACGGTGGCACAAGCCTGTAATCCCAGTGTTTAGGGAGGCCGAGACAGGAGAATTGTGAGTTCAAAGCAAGCCTCAGCAAGGGCGAGGCGCTAAGCAACTCAGTGAGACCCTGTCTCTACATAAAACACAAAATAGGGCTGGGGATGGGGCTCAGTGGTAGAGTGCCCCTGAGTTCAATCCCCAGTACCAAAAAAAAAAAAAAAAAGAACACTCATTTGCTGTCTCACAGTTTCTATAGGCCAGAAGTCCAGATGGAGTGGGTTCTCTGCTCAGTGCCCAACAAAACTGAGTTGAGAGTGTTGGCTGGGACTAGCGTCCCATCTGAAGTTCAGGGTTCTATTTGAATCTTACGTGGTTGTTTCTGGAAAATCCAGGGTTAAAAAACTGACCACCAGAGCAGGCCCAGCCAAGAGACTAAAGACAGAAGCAGACATGTCCAGTAGTTCACAGAATGCATTTCACTGGGGATTTACTGACAGAAGTGAGGTAAAGGGTGGCAGCAGGTCAGTTAGTGGATCCTAGCAACTTGATCAGGAGGAGGGGCTTTTATACTGTTCAGGACAATCATGATTTCATCCAAGCTGGAATGTACCTGGTTCATCTTAAGCCAACATCAAGATGTCATGCATATTCCTGGTGTCAAGGGCACCAGAGTCCAGTTTGTAAATCTCCATAGACCACTCTATATTGTGTTTAATGTAGTATGCTCAGAAACTATACAGGAAAACAGGCCAAAGTTATTCAAGTGCAATCATAGTAGTTACAACTCAAAATGGATGATGTTAGGTCAAGCTGGATCTCTACAATGGTTGTTCATAGAATTCATTTTCTTTCAACCTTGAAACTCATGGAGCCTTACTTCTTCAAGACCAGCAGAAGAGAAAGTCTCTGACTTCTAGATCCTCTTTTAGATACCTCATCTGATTAAGCCCATACCACCTAACAGAATATCCCTTGATTATATCAAAATTAACTAGTTTAAGGTCCTAATTAAATATGCATATCCACCTTCACCTTGACATAAAATGTAATTAATCATAAGAGTGAATCTCTTACCCTATGGCTACACTCAAAATGAGGAGGCCATCTAGAGCATGTATAATACGGGGCAAGGATCTTGGGACCATCTTAGAAATCTGTCAACCACATATTGCATTAGAGAATAAGTTAAAGGAGCTCTTTTCACACATTCTGTGGCCTAAAAGACAAGGGAGAACAAGGGAAGATGTTTCTTTCACCAAATTTAACACAACCCTTGTGTGTTAGCTAACATTCCATCATTATAGCACAACAGCTGAGATAAACCACATTTATATAGAAAAGGTTTATTTTGGCTCACAGTTTCAGAAGTTCCAGTCCATGATCAGCTGTTCCCACTACTTTGGGGCCCGTGGCAAGACAGTACATCATGTGAGGCTGTGTATGGTGGAGCAGAACTGTTCACCTCATGACCGGCGTTGTGGGGACGGGGAGAAGGAGAATAGTTCCACAGCCTCCTTCGTGGGCATATCCCTAGCGACCTAAAGACTTCTTATTAGACCCTATGCCTTAAAGCTTCTACCTCCTCCCAGTAGTGCCACTCTAGGCACCAAGCCATGAATTCATGGGTTTTTGGAAAACTCTCAAGATCCAAACTTTAACACCTTGGGTGCCTATGGCAACACAGCGGGGCTTATGAGGCCAAAAGAGGAGAAATAGTCTAGGAGGTAGGGTCACATTACTGACAGGACACATGGCAAGACAACATTCCTTTCTTGGAAAACAGTTACAGTACCATCATGCATGAGGGATAAGGTTGAACAAGAGGGAAAAATCTGAGTGAACCTAGTGTAAAGGACACATGAAATAACGTATAGGAAATCTAACAATTTACCAGAGAGGTTTTGTTGGTGATTGAGGGAAAAGTCACCTAAGTTTTAGAAGTTATATCACTGTATATTTTAAAATAGATTTGACTGCCTTTTTACCTTTCAGCTAGTTACATATAATGGCTCAATTTTTAATTAAGTGATTGACTATGTTAATATGATTTCTATGATTTTAGTGATATATTTTCTGATTAGCTGCCAACCCAAAAACACACAGTAGCAGCAAACAAATAGTCAAGACTGGGAAAAAACAAAATGCTAGAAATTTACTGTCCTCTATAATGTTCAAGCCTACTTCTCTGAGATACTGCAGTAGGTGGAAGTTGTCTGTGTGTTTAAAACAAAAGAAAATAACTTAGAGCCTGAAACTATAATAAAACGTCCCTCTGTTGCACAGAAATTGTTTAGTAAATATCCCCCTGGCAGCAACTTTGAGAAAAAGTGATGTTTTCACTTTCAGCTTCACCAGATTTTATGTTAAATTGTCTCAAGCCCTCTTCTGTTTAGGATTACATTCCCTTCTGTGTTGTTATATAATATAACTTAGATAATCATTACTTCCAACCAGGCTTTCAGTTGCAAGATAGAACTCTCTTCTCATCCAAATAAAATATTTCTATTCTTCCTATAGCCATTATTTTCCCATATAAATAGGAATACTTTTCAGAAAATATACTCTTAAAATATCTAATACAGGAGTTGTGTTTTTAACAAAATTATGACATCAAACTCATAAAATAGAGCATTTTATGAACAGAATTAAATATTGAAGTTATCAGTAAAAAGCACACATGATTGCTTCCATAAAAAAGCTGAAACTGGACATGTCTGCTGTCTGTTTGCTTGTGATGAGATTCTAAAGCCAAACAATCACCAGATAATCCTTTCCCTTACAAAGACCTTCAAAATCATAGGGAATTCTGACAAGTTGAAATTGCTTTTTGGGGGTAGAGAAGGGTTAGAGGAGTGCTTTAGAGCAAGAGCTCAGATAGTCTAAAATATATAAGAGCCTATTTCTTAATGCAGGAATTATGTTTCTCACTGTTTCCTTGCTTGAAAGAAACACTGAAGCGCCAATATGTTCAAAAATGATCCATTGCACTCATGTATGATTTTATGTTTTTCAAAGTGCTATAAATACATTATGTTGCTTGAGCTTCACTACAGACTTGTCTAGTTTAATAAGAAATGAGAATTAGAAAAGACAAATAGGGCTCCAGTCTACACATAAGGAAGGTAAAACAAAGAGAAGGCAAATTAACTTTACATTGCATAGATATTTTCAAAGTGGCATTTACTCATATTTCAATATAGGATGCAGCCTAATATTTATTTCTATTTAAAGATAAAAAGACAATTAATTGAAAGGAAATCAAGAGATGTGTACAACCATAGGAAGGATGAGAATATTGATGCTTGGAAACTGATACCTAATTTCTAGAGTTGTTACTTTCAAAAAGATCCTTGGATTTTCCAGCACTGAAATGCATCTATTGGCCCTTAGGCTTCTCCTAATTCAATTTTTGTTTAGTAACAGATCTAGTATTCCCATATTCAGCTGACAATACTTGCATTTTAATAACTTAATGGTCAACATCCACTCCATCCAAGAAGGCATATTAGGGAAATGATTTAAACTCTCAGCATAAACAATAAGAAAAATCCCGAGGAACAACAGTTTTCTGGTATTGCACAACAGCAGTGCAGCATTGTGATCCCTGAGAGTAAAGAAGCAATGAAAGACTCGAAGAAAATCAGCTAATTATCTGAAAACTTGGAGGCGGAGTCCAAAAAGAAGCCAATAATTTCACTAAGTTAAGGCAATAATTTTACCTTCAGAGAGGTCAAAGTGGCTGGAATTTGCAGAGCAGAATACTGCTGATTCATCCTCAATGCTTGGGATGATAATGGCATAGTCTTTTGTTTCCAAAAGTTTTCTGTTTCATTATGAGGAGATGTGGATATGAATACTCTGTGCAATGCTTTTTTCATGGACTACAAATGGCTGATCATACTCAAACACATGATATACTTCCATTGACATATCCACATACCGATCAAGTAGGGAAACATTCCTTGGAGAGAAAGTAATAGGAAAGCACTATCTATTTGGTACTTAATTATAAAAAGTAGATTTACCAACATTAGACAATTATATCAAAGATTTAGAAAGATCAAAAACTGGTATTCCATGAATAAAAACAAATACAAGTAGTCATTAATGACAAGTAGTCATTAACAATCTCATTAATATACTAACATTTATTTGAATATGTTTAAACATTTTTACGATTCTGCATATAACACCAATAAGGTGATGAGGTATGAAGAATTGAAGAATAAATATTAAAAATATATGCTATTGTCCAAAATTTAATATAAAGTTAATTGATTTTTTGAACCTAATGAATATCATTGGTCTTTCATTTGTATCATACATTTCACGATTTTGATTTAATCAGTGTAACTAACATTTATTTAAGGGAATTATTTTAATATTTATTGAAATATTTATTTATTCTATGCTAGGCACTGTTTACTAGAAAGAATACAAACAAAATTTCTTTTGTTATGAGTCAGACCGCTCAGAAAACACACCAAGTCCCAGTGATGTCCAAATTGGAGAGTCTTTATTAGCCAGCCAGTCCCAGTGATGTCTTTATTAGCAGCCTCGTGACTGTTCCCTATAAGACCCTGCAGGGAACAGCACCAAGCCTGAGCGTTTCAGGGTATTTAAAGGCAAAAACCACATCCTGGTTGGCATAGCTGCAAGCAAACAGGGCTCCAGAAGCTGAATCGAGCCATTAGCAAAACAATGCGTATGAGGCAATGCATGCATTCTGCGCACATTCCGTACTTTCCATACTCATTTGTACCTGACCCACTTGGTACTTTCCATGAACATTTATAATTGACAAAGCTCTGGGTTCAGCACAGGATCATAAGGAACTAAAATGGATGCCTTAGCTAAGATGGAGTCACTCATGTCAACCTAGTCCACAACACTTATACATGATATGTTTTAAAGGAAAACAAATAGACTATATAGCAGAGATAAGTGCCAAGAGGAAAATAGTAAAGCTGAGAATATGAATATCAATTATTGGTTTGACAGGGAGATAAAATGTTATTTTATAAGGTGGTCACTTAAAAAAAATGTAACTTTTTAGACAGGAACATGCCTGGTGCTTTTAAACAAGCCAAGAGACTAGGAGAGATGGTAAGGGATGAGTGAGGGATGAGTTCAAAGGCGTAAAAGATCATATAGAGCCTTTTAAGCCAAACTGAAAAGCTTTGGATTTTACTCTAAAATGAATTTGAAAGACACTTGTGGATTTTGATCAATGAAGAAACATAATCAAAATTATATTTTAAAAGGTCACTCTGGATGCTGGATTGAGTGTAGATTCAAAGAGGACAAAGGCATAGACAAGGAGTGCCATTAGAAAAGAATTACTAACATCTAAGTAAAAGTAATGAAGGACTCTTCAAGGAGGGTAGTCACAGGTGGTGAGAAGTGTTTGGCTTGTGGAGTATATTTTTAAGTTAGAGTGAATAGCATCATCTGACATTTTAGACACAAAGTTAAACAGCGAATCCAGTTTGCCCCAGGTTTTTTGCCGTATCATCTAGGAGGGTGGAGTTGTCAACAATAAATTGAGAAAGACTGAACAAGAAGCCAGTTTGATGTGGATTGTGAAAATCTCAGTTTTAACTTACTAGCTTTGACATGCCAGTTAATATGAGTAGGGATTTAATTAAATCATGTGTTTGTAATCCATCTTTTTTTATTAAAAGAGAAGTAACCCTAAAATCACAACTTGAAAACCCAGTAATATATAATTATTGTTTCTATAAAGCATATATCAGTATAGGCTATGGTAGTTGTAAGATAGACTGCAGATTGTACTATACATATCTGATGATTATTATTGATTTTTTTCCTTTCTTCCCTATTTAAGAAAGTGCATTAATATATAAAGTTGGAGGACTACAAAAATGAATTATTAATTTATGTACAAAACCTAAGTCAATTCCAATCTCTAGTACTTTGCGTATTATTAGAAAAATATTTCATGTGACACTTTTAACAATTACCACAAATTAAAAAAGTGAAATGATGAAGCAAAATCTAATCAGTGGCAATTTAGAAATGTAAGAACTTTTAGAAATTTTAGTGCCAAAAAACAAAAAAAAAAAATCCCTCAAGTTCAATGTCATAGATTCTTTCTTTGCTTCCCAAAACCTATTTATAAATCATGTAAAATGTGGTCAGAATTAACTGATTAGTTGATATCTAATTGTCTTCAGAATCATTCTTTCATTAATGATTTGTGAAAAGTTAACCACTCATTCTGTAGGTTAAACTCTCTCCACAGAGGCTTCTGTGTCTCTTATGTAAATAAAATTCTTCACTGTGACTTACTAAATAATTCCAAACTATGTCTAGTCACAGCACTTTGTTCCACAGCGGCTCAGGCTGACACTTTGAAATAATACCAGGCACAGATACCATGTGTTTTTATATTCCTCACATGTGAATGCGCACACACACACACACACACACACACACACAGATGTTTTTAAAATGATGATTTCTACTTTTGTTTCTGTTTTGTGCAAAATGAAATTGCTTAACTGAAAGGAATAATGAGAAGGCACGCTAAATGATTTCAACTATTAGGACTAATTTTACAGAGGTTACTTATTGGTGTTTTAGAAGACTTTGATAGTGCAAATGTAACTATTAATTATAATGTTACTAGAATATTTGTTATCACTCTAAAATTAACCTTTACATCCTCAAGAGGTTTGTATTTATGAGAGTCACTTGGTGTCTCATATAGAAACTAATTAGTCAACAAATGATAAGTACAGAGAGAACACAAATTAGTTCTTTGTTTACTGCTACACGGTTGTACCATATAATTTGTATTTTAATTAAATGTTTTATATTGCAAATGGAAAAATATTTGATTCAGAGATAGATAATAGCCTCAATTTCAAGTGTTTCGATAAATAGGTTAACAAAAGCACTAGAGTTATTGTTTAGTCAATCACAATGCAGAAAAAATGAGGTGGAAAAATAGCTACAATCTACGGTATTATCAAAAGATCTTCTTCTCTTACAAGGTCATTGTTTGAATTTCTGACTAAGGTCCTAGTTTCACAAAAGTCAGAAGATATTTTAGAATACAGAGAACAAGAACATCTAGATGTGGTGAATAGGTTATTATTTTTTTATTGTTTTCAAACATTTGATTCTACAACATCTAGTAAAATCCAGTGTTTTTCAAATATTTGGAGAAAACTGCTTATGATGACATCCTAATTATCTATCAGTTAACCATAGTGAGTGACCAGTACCATTATGCCATGCCATCAATCTTTTTCATTTAATACAGGATTAAAGAGGCAGAAACAGGGGCATTAAATTTTTAATTTCCTTTATTCTGCTTGAACAAAGGCTCTGATTTTTTCTTGTATTTTGGTTTATTGGTAAAATGCCCACTCCTGACCTATTAATGGTGCTAATAAACCAAAACAGAACAAAAATAGAATCTTTTGATTTTCTCACAACAGTGAGGATAGATACAAAGTGCATTTTCTAGACCCTCAGAGTTTTTTCCCTTCATTTGAAGAATTTCTATTTCCTTCCAAAAAATTATAATGCATTCTCCATCTTCTTCTTATCCTATTTTTGACCATTTGGGTACAGTTTCATGATGGTATGTTCTTTTTGTGGGTACATTGCTTCTTTATCTCTTGGATCATCCTTAGCAGACTTGTTTTCAAGTCACTTTCAGGGTGTTCAGTTTCCCTTTTTGTTCATCTGGAATAAATCTTTGTGACTTTTGATGTTCGTGATTATTCATGTTAGTATTTTTTTTGGGGGGGGGTCTGGAGATTGAACTCAGGGGCACTGGACCACTGAGCCACATCCCCAGCCCTATTTTGTGTTTTATGTAGAGACAGGGTCTCACTGACTTGCTTAGTGCCTCGCCGTTGCTGAGGCTGGTTTTGAACTCGCTATTCTCCTGTCTCAGCCTTCCTGTTAGTATTTTTAATAGACAATAAAATAACTTCTACCTTGATTTGGCTGGGAGTTTAGTTTTGTTTTTTTTTTCTTTATTTATTTTCTTCTTCCAGGTGCTTACCCTTCTTTACCTAGCAGTTGTAGGGCTTTCTCTAACTAGACTTTCTGGTCTAGGCCTAAGGCCTAGTGGAGACCTGCTTCCTTTCCCCCTGGGCGTGGGTCTTAAATAAGCTATATTTTCAGTGATAATTTTAAGTTATCTTTTTTCCACATCATCTTTCTCAAGTATTGGAAATGCAGTCCAGCTCCTGGTTTCTATCCATGAGGCTTGCTGTGTTCCCCTGACCTACAGCTACCAGTTTCCCCTCACAGGAGGAACAGTCCTTGCTTCATTCCTATTTGCCACACTTTGTTTCTGCCCCATGGGTGGGACAGACACACTTCGCTTGAATTCACTGGTTTCCTAGAGGTTATACACACTATTCTTCTGAAATAAAAAAAATCACTATGTGAAAGAAAGTCACACATTGGCTACTAATTTGGCTTTCTGTTCTTCATTTTCAATCATGCTGTTATGACTGGAAATCCCTTCATATCTTGCCAATAAATTGCTAAATGTAGTTTCTTCTGTGAAATGCTTTAGACACAAAATAGCAAAGTGGTTTAGAGCATGGGCTTTGACATTAGAGGCCTAAGGTGAAACCTGACTATTTGTCTTTAAATAAATCATTTATCCTTTAAGAACTTGCAGTCTATGGTACACAACAAGAATAATAGTGTTACCACAAGATGGTTTAGTAAACAGAGATAAATGAAAACTTCTTGAATCACAGTTAGAGCTCCCTAAATACTGGGTTGCTACATAATGGTTCTTTATGTTCCATCTTCCATTGGAAATTTTGACCTTCAATTGGAAGTAAAGTACACTTTCAACTGAAAGTCCTTCAAGTTCTTATACTCAGGACTTTGTGGGAAACATATTCACATATTTTTGTTTTGTTTTGTTTCTTATTGTTCAACCATAATATATTAGGGTTGGAGGTCTTTTGTTTCTTATAACGTGTTTGGTTATGATAGAAGACAGAAGGGTTAATGGGAAACCATCTTAAGAGTTAGTTAACTACGATAGTATTACACCTTTAGAAATTATTCATCATTATTCTCGTTATCCATCTTATGATATTTTCAAAAATAGACTGTATAAGAGACAAATAGTGGCAGGTCCCATCTCCATTTCCAACATCTTCATTTGCATCTGACTTTTTATTACAGGCTATAAAAGCTAAACGTTCAACATTCCAATTTTTCATGCAATTAGGAATGGCCAATGTGATGCAGTTCTAGTGAATGCAGTAGACATAGGACATGTCTATACTTTTCCCTTTTTTACCTTCCTTCTATCTGAAATATAGATGTGATGTCTGGGGTTTCAGAGCTATCTTTTACTAGGAGACAAGCTAACATCCTGAAAAGGATGGAAAGGAAAAAGGTTGGACCTCCGATAGAATCGCTTTGAGTTTCTATATCAGACATGCATTACTTTCCTCCATAATCTTGTCACACAACAACAACAAAAAAATGGGTAGTTATTTGAAGATACTTGACTAGTTCTCTGGTGTTTATTGCTAAAAGTGTTACTATCTGACCCATCCAAGTTTTGTGCCTGAGAAAATAAGAAATGTGAGGAAATAATATGAGAATAAGAAATCAAAAAAATCTGGTTATTAAGAAAGTAGTTACAATCTTGAATGCTTATATTTTCTTCACAGAACCCATTCTCTCCATGTTTTGCTCTTTATTTCTTTCTCCTTCCCTCCATATTATTTAAATCAAAATTTAATTAAAATATAATAAAGAGAGATGAATCAAAGAGCACAATGGATCGTGATGCAGACAGCAGTGCTCTTATCAGCTACTCAGGAAAAAAAA
>CM053403.1:50553388-50583998 GCA_028644305.1 Xerus rutilus | reverse complement strand
ACAGATTTCTCTGGTGTAATAATAAGTTTTAAAAATATAAATTGAACAATTAAATATGGGTGAATAATTAAATTACATTTATTGATAGAATTCACATTTTTAAGGGCATGCAATGGCATGGCACATAATGGAATGGATGAAATAGAAAAATAAAGGAATGGGAGACATTTGTGAAGTATCTGTGAGTCCTGGGCAATGTCTGAATAAATAAAATGTTCTGGGTCTCAAATTTAAATAATCACAGATTTTTATAAATGAACGTTCACCTATGCTCATCAAGTGTTTTGATTTCATCGGTAACATTCTTGCCAAGTAGTTATAGAACATATATTGAACAAACTCTGCTGACAGAAATAAGCTCTTAAAATAGATCATTCTAATTTCAGGCAGTTTCAAGTATTTAAAAGCAAGCCCTTCATTATCATAATTTGAAAATCTCGTATCTATCTCATATCCCTAATATTACTCTCTAAATCAATGTAATTTGATCCTTTTTCCTCAAAGTCCTTTTGATAACTTAGTGCCCCCCATACTAAATTTTCTAAAAAGTATCTTAGCTCATTCCATTATTAGTATAATGAGAATTCTAATATTCTCACACTCCTTGCTATTTTTGACTCAACAAGCCCAGGTCCATTATTTATTTTTTTTTTAATTTTTTTTTTTTATTTGTAGGTGACAGAATATCTTTATTTTATTTTTTATGTGGTGCTGAGGATCGAACCCAGTGCCTTATGCGTGCTAGGCGAACGCGCTACCACTGCGCCATAATCCCAGCCCCCCATTATTTATTTTTAAAGAGTAGAACTTAGTATGTAGCCTCATTACCCAAAGATTGCTCACAGTAGAATGTGGTATGCAGGAGATGAACACTAGGTACACACAATGCTGTAACAGAGGTGTGTTCAAAGTGCTAGAGACAGAGAAGCATCAACTGTGGCAAGAGAAGAGTGACTTAATAAAGATGGAAATCTCCACCATGGGGTAATATTTGATCTTGGATGATGAGGAACTTCTGAATTAGAAGAACATGACATCTGCCCAGTTACTTCAATGTACAGAGTTTGAAGAAAAAGTGCAGTACACTAGGGAAAAGTTTAATTGAAAGAGGATGAATGAGAGTCACAATTATTGTAGAAAAATGTAAAACAAAGATGGAAAAAGCAGATGCAAGCATAATTTTGCTAAGTATGCTAATATTTGGAAAAATAGCATTTGCATTATATGAAATGGTTTGCTCTAAAGATCACTAAGATCACTAACTTATTTTGTTTCTTATTTGGTTTTACTGTCAAGCTATGTTTTATTCAGCCTGACTTTAGGCACTTAATTCATTAAATTCACACATAAGTCATCAGGAAACCATATTAGAATTTTTTCTATCATGGTCCTGTCATATACTCTTCTTAATCCATCAATTTCCCATACCTTCATCTTTGTTCAGCCTATTATATTGTAGGTAATTTTATAAATGGATGATGACTAGAATACAACTTTTGATATTCTAGCTGTTATTTCACATATCACCTACAAAAGATAAATAAAAATGTTACCATAGATTTAAATATACATTTTAAAACTATAGAAATTTTAAAGGAAAATCTTTGTGATCTTAGGTTAAGCAATTGGACCTCAACAAAATTAAGAATTTTACTTTTCTAAAAACAAACATACAAGCCACATATTAGGAGAAAACAATTGCAAATCATATAATCTGATAAAAGATTACTATCAAGAATACATAAAGAGGTTTTCAAACAAAATAATTTAAAAAGCATACAATTAAAAAAAGTGGACATATTCTATAAACTACTTCAAAGGAGCATATAACATATTATCACCTGAAAAGTTGATCAATATTATTAATCATTAGGGAAATGCCAAATAAAACCACTTAAGATATCACTGTATATGTACAGAATAAAAATTAAAGAGTAGTCTTTGAGGATGTAAACAAGATAGAATACTTGTGTATTACCATTGGGAATACAAAATAGAATAGCCACTTTGGAAAATAGTTTGGCAATCTATTTAAAATTTTAATTATTAAGTATCTATGCACCCAAAAATAAAATTTCTGTATGCATACAAATATATATGTACATATATGTACATATATGCATGTATATGTGTGTATATATATGGCAGTTTTATTTAATAAAATTTGCTTTTTATCACCAAAAACTGGACATCCAGAACAAACAAGCAAACTGTGTTATATCCACATGATGGAATGCTATTATTTTAAAAAATAATCTCTTGATAGACATAATACATGAGTAAATATCAAAATTTTCATGCTAATTGAAAAAGCCAGACAAAAAAGAATAAATATTTTTAGCTGGGCACGGTGGCACAAGCCTGTAATCCCAGCACTTAGGGAGGCTGAGACAGGAGAATCACGAGTTCAAAGCCAGCCTCAGCAATGGCGAGGTGCTAAGCAACTCAGTGAGATCCTGTCTCTATATAAAACACAAAATAGGGTTGAGGATGTGGCTCAGTGGTCGAGTAACCCTGAGTTCAATCTCCAGTACCAAAAAAAAGAAGAAGGAGGAGGAGGAGGAGGAGGAGAAAGAATAAACATTTTTAATTTCACTTAAATAAAATTCCAAAAATTTAAAATTAATCTATAAGCAACAGAAAGCAGATCAGTGATTACTTTAGGATGAGAGAGGGCAGGAAGGGGTAGGTGGGAGGAATTATAAAACAGCAGGAGTAACTTAAAGGCTTATGAATGTGTTTATTATTGTGATTGGTATATACATTGCATGTGTATAAATATAATTCCAAATGATCAAATTATATGCAATAACTCTACACAACTGAGTGTGAATTATGTCTCAGTAAGGATGCTTTTAAAAAGAATACATTGATCTTCCCACTATCCTGATGAGATCAGACCCCTCCCCATTTATTCCCCCTTACTTTGCTCCAGCTTCCACATATGAGAAAAAAACATTTGATCCTTGATTTTCTGAGTCTGGTTTATTACACTTAGCATGATATTCTCCAATTCCATCTGTTTATCAGCAAATGTCATAATTTCACTCTTCATTTTGTCTCATAGACAAGGAGGAGGGACAGGAAAGGGGGGTAAATGTAGATTGAATTTGACAAAATTATGCTATGTACATGCATAAATATACCACCATGGTGAATTCCACCTTTATGTATACCTATAAAGCACCAATTTAATTAATTAATAGCTAATTAATTAATTAAAGAAAGACCACTAAAATTAAGGAAGGGGTATGGGGAGGGAAAAAAGGATAGAAAGAGGAGGTACTGTGGATTGAAAAGAACCTTATTAAATTTCACGCATATATGATTATGTCAAATAAATCTAGCTATTATATATATGTAACTATAAAGAATTAACAAAAGCTTTTTAAAAAGAACACACTGAATGATTCTATCAGTTTGAATATAACATCCAACAGTTTTCTAAATAACTGCTGTCCATCACCTCTAGATCTTATCTCTAAGTAAGTCATGGTACTTACTAATAAAAAAAAAAAACAAATTTTATATTTCTCTGTCATTTCTAAAGAGCCCAGAATAAAAGTATCATAAGGTCTGAAAGTGAAGGTGCTGATATGAAGCCTGACTAATCAGGAGTAAAACACTGAAATATCACTGGAAAATCCATTATCAGAATTAACATAGTAAATCCACAGATACAGTTAAAATATGTATTATGTTATCTTATAAATGTTTATTTTACATTCCTGTGTCCTCATTTAAACTTGGAGATCCTTTAAGAAAATAATTTGGGTTTCTTCCATCAATTGCTTAGTATAGCTCCTGGCACAAACCTCTGTTCAGTCAATGCTGGCTGACTAAAAATTTCAATGAAAAATGAATAATATCCTCAATGCTATGGAATGAAAACTGATGATGGAAGGAAATTAAGAATTATTCATCAAAAATAATTGGGAAAACTATTGGAAATAATACCAATGACCTCAGAAAATCTTATCTACTCTTATTTTAATATATTTTGTGTTTAGGTCATTTTATACAATTACCTCTAACTTTCTGGATGAACATACATGAAAGGCATTATTGTTCTCCTTATAAAAATAAAGAAATCATATATTAACATAGTTCAATGAGTTTGCTGGGGTAATTTTTCAGTAATTGGTGGACTTGGGGTTCCTGCTGGAGTCAGGATTTGAAGCTGGTCCTGCTAAGTACAATGACTATGCCTTTTCATGACATCTTACTGATACCTAGCAGGTACACTCAAATTCACAGAAAATTATCATGATTTAAATTTGAAATCTTAATAAAATATGAAGAGCATTCTTCCCTTTCTATCATTAATCTCGAAGGGATAGAATTGAAAATATCCTTAGAAGAATATTAAGAAGTTTCATTCCATAAGGAAATGGTAGGTGCATTTCTACCTAAGAAACATATCATGGAGACTGTGAAGTCTGATTCTGAGACATTATGTAACATTAATGGAGAAATTAAATTTTTCAGACACTTATCAGAAGTTTTACTCATCTGAAGATATTATGTGTTAAATTGACAACCTACCTTACTGAAAATGTCATCTTGTAGAAGATAAAAGAAGTGGTGGTTGAAAACACAAATGAAATGTTGGAGCAGATAATAAGACAGAGGAATATAAATTATGTCATTTGGGAAGTGTATTATGAACTACCTGGTCAAAAGAAGAGAATGATATGCTCCTGATCCAGATCAATATCTAAGTTAGACATCTTTTAGAATATCCATTGAACATTGCACTCTGGATTGACTCAATTGTGTGGTTCCAATATATCTTCTTTCACACTGTCACCATCTTTATCCAAAACACACCCCAAAGTTATTATCAAGAGTAATTAAGGGGCTGGGATTGTAGCTCAGCGGTAGAGCGCTTGCCTTGCATGCGTGAGGCCCTGGGTTCGATCCTCAGCACCACATACAAAGCAATAAAATAAAGACATTGTGTCCATCTACAACTAAAAAAAAAAAAAAAATTAAAAAAAAAAAAAAAAAAAGAGTAATTAAGAAATAAGAGTGGGAGTAAAATTTTTAAATACAATATTTACTATGATTCTTGGCATTTGAAATTGAGGTTATGTGAAGGTTCATAATAAGAAATGTTCACTAGGTAAATATAGCTAAGGATATGGAACATTAAAAATGTTGATACTGACAAAGGTTTTGGAGCCATATGTATGGAAGCAAGATCAACACTTTGACACTTTGGTCTCTAAGGAAGACAGCAAGACAGTGATCAAAGCTGTCACCCAAGCAGGCAGAGGAATGTAAATGTGGTGAGGAATAGTCCAGTTTTTTTCTGAAGTGGGAGTTATTAGATTTGTATGCTAATTGGTATGCCTTTTCTAAGTTAAAAATTCAATTGTCTTATAAGACATTTTACAGTGAAATCCCTTAGTGTTATTTTCAATTTTAAGGAAGTTACTTGGAAACATAAAAAACAGTGAAGCTAGGTGAAATATAAAAGAGTAATATGGACATACATCCAGTTTAAAAGATGCTTCTGTGGCCAATAATATCTTAGTTGAACAGCATCTATGCTACTCAAAGCAGCTTTGTGGTCTTCTACAGAAATTCATTTTCTGGCAGAAGTTTGAAAGCATTTCTGGTATTTAAAAAAAATCAATGAAGGATAAAAAGCAAGAAAGATGAGTGGTAAACTCTCATTTAAAAACCTATACATTCAACGGAATGCCTCTTTGCAACCTTTCAATGGGACAGGACTTTTGTAATTTGAGCAGGAACAGCCTGTGTTCCAAATTTCTTAGCCTGCATGACACAGAGGTCACAGATGTACTGTGAAAGAAGTTAGAGTCATTTACACATTATCCCAAGTTTAGATTTGGCCTGGATTTTTTGCTGAAATAATGAGAGACATGGCAATAAAGTGAAACTTCACTGCTTTTATCATTTTCTACTTGCAGAGGGAAAAAATCATAAAATAAATTGTGCTTAAGGAAACCACTGAAACCATCAAACTTTGCGTCCTCAAGATGATTAAGTCATTTTATTTCCCAACCAAGCCTGCCTGAATTGCTTTGTAAGTGACCTTGTGATATTTCCTGAATAGCTATTCTTATCAGGCAGATATAAATATAAATAAATGTGAACATAACATAGGTGAATGGCATTAATATTCAGTTTGAATCTTGGGCATCTTTTTTAGATGCTCCCCAAGTGCTCACTCTGGTCACTATTGTCCCAAAAGAATATTGAATCAATTTATCATATATTTATTGATCACTACTGTGTAAGGTGCAATGTACTCTTGCTGGAGGTATACCTACCTTTAAAAATTTTAAGAGATAGGATATAATTTCATAAAACTATAACAACAAACATTGAAACAGCTGAACCAATAATAGACTCCTTAGAAAAAGAAGAGATCACTCTCAACTAGAATGGCTGATTAATTGATAGTGCCCTTAAAAAATTATGAAACAATATTCTACTTTATACTTCTATGGGTGCAACTCTTTAGATTCCACACAATGCAAAATTAAATTTTAAAATATAAAATAAATTTATACAACAATGTAGACTTGGCCCATCAAATGCTCCTTGAGGCTAGAGATCTGGTTTTGTAAGATTGTTATAGCAGCCATTTCCCTGTTTCTGTTTTCAGGAATATCATCTGTTTCTGTCTAGATGCCAGATTCTTACCTTCCATAGACAAGCACCTCTCCAATTGCTTCATACCATATTCCAGTGAACATCCCATCATCAACTGCAACTAACCATTCTCAAATCTGAACCATGGATCACACAATAAATAGGATAAAAATGAATCTCAGATCACTGAGAAGCACTCATCCATTAAACAATTATTTATTGAACAAGCCTCATATTCAAGGCATCATTCTAATTTTAGAGGTATATCAGTGGCCAAAAGAAATACAGGTATACACCATCAGTGGTATAAATGATAGTGTAAAAGCTGAAAGAATGATCCTTTCAAGAGATGACAGAAAGACACATACACACATGTACATGCAGAGACAAATTTCCATGCACATACATCATTATGAATAACATTACATATAATACTATATATTAACTATTACACTTATTAAACAGCATACATATTATTACATATGTACATATAACATATGTTTGTATATATGCATATTATTTTGTATATATTATTTATTAATTGAATATTAAAATATATCAGCCGGGTGCTGTGGCGCAAGCCTGTAATCCCAGCGTTTAGGGAGGCTGAGACAGGAGAATCCTGAATTCAAAGACAGCCTCAGCAACGGCGAGGCACTAAGCAAGTCAGTGAGACCCTGTCTCTACATAAAACACAAAATAGGGCTGGGGATGTGGCTCAGTGGTCGAGTAACCCTGAGTTCAATCTCTAGTACCAAAAAAAATAAAAAATAAAATATATCAAATATTATATACAACATTGTTATATAATATGTGTATATATGTGTATGCAATATGATGTTAAATATAATGAAACAAATCAGGAAAAGGAGATTGACAGTGGTAGGGAGAAGGATGTGGTTGATAGCAATTTTAACTAATAGAGTGAGAAATGACTCACTAGAAGGTACCATTTTAGAAAATAACTAAAGGAATAAAGATGTATCTTCCCCTTTTAGTGTCTTGACAAGGAGGAGGAAAACACACTGCCAGATTATTATTATTATTATATTATAATAATTATTTTATTATATTATAATAAAATTATTATTATTATTATTAGCATTATTTAACCCAGTCTATTCAAATCTTCTTGAATTCAGGATTATATTTTATACTGAAGATCTTCATACAGAATATGGCCAGATAAACTCTGGTCTCCTCAAGCTACCAAACATTATCATGAACATTCTCAATAACAGAGGTGATAAAAGATTATCAAAGATGACTACTACTGTAGAATGGAAGGTATAACTCATGCATTTATACATTCATTCCCATATTCATTAAGCACTATTATATGCCAGAAATAAACCAATTCTGGTGACTTGAGTGTAGCCTGTGTCTCCATGAATCTTGCAGTCCAGAAGGGTTTATTTATGTGCAATGAAAGAAACATGCAGATGTAATTCAGGTTCTCATCAGAGGTCAGTGGAGTCTTGTAATAATAAAATGGAGATTTAGAGAATAAGAGAAAGAAAAGGAGACCAGAGGCAGGTGTCCATTTCATGCTAAAGTACAATAGCCTTCACTCAGAAAAGATCTTAAGATGTTTAACAAAAGATAACCAAATAGTAGTTCCATGCTGAACAAGAAGAAAAGAGTGGTGGGACAGAGGCTTGAGAAGAAGGGGAGTAGGCAGGAGCAAGATTACCAAGGCCCCTATGGATCATGTAAAGGATTTGGTCTTTCTATTGGAAACAAAAGGAGAGGCAGAAAAAGATTTTAAGCAAGAGAATGAAATGTACTTTAGAAAACTCTCCTATTTTTGAATTTTCACATGGGAAGCTAAATGAAAAATATACCAGGGCAAGGCAAGAATGCCTGTGAGATGCGGGTTAGGGATCTGAAATAATAGGCTAGAACAGTTTTTTTGCAGTGAAAATAGAAAGAAGAAAACAGGATTTAGTGGCTGATTGGAATGTGGGCAACGTGAGATTGGGAAAAGCTGGGAATTAATTTTAGTTTACATTATCGATACCTAGAAAGTTTCAACAGGCCATAGAGTGACATAGGAGTCACCAGGAGAAAGCAGATTTAGGGAACTCTGGGAGGAAGATAGAGAGGCTTGAAGATGCACTTATACTGACTGAGGTGATATGATCGGGGCTTAGCAGAATGTAGTTTATTAATACAAGTTCCATTATTGCCAACTCCCATTTCCACAGAGCTGAAAGAATGATCTTTTAAAATATAAATGGATTATTTTGCTGGTGTCAAAATCCTCCCAGTCAACTCTCACCTTCCTACGAGCCTTTGCCTGTTGTGCATCTTCCTCTCTCTGTAAAAATTGTCCCTGCCCACTTTGTTCACTTTCCTCAGCCAAATGGTCTTTTTATTGTCCTTGACTATGCCAAATAATTCCTATGTCTGTCTGGGAAGATCTCCTCCAGGTAGCCTCATGGATTTCTTTATGACTTTTCTAATGACTCTACTTAAAATTCACACAGAGAGGCCCTTCAACAAACTTACCTGAAATAACACTCATTCTATCTCTCCCTATCCTGGCTCATTTTTCTTCTCAACCTTTGTCATAACTTGATTGATTATATATATTTATGTATTTATTGCAAATATTTCTTGAGATAGGAATTTTGTTTCCTTCCCTGATATACTGTCAATATATACAACATAGTATGTACTTAATTTGTAATTGTCAGTTGACTATAGACTTTGATCCTTGCTTCTCATCATTTTCCTCTTCTCTTACCTCTCTGATCTTTTAAAATACTACTAGAATTGCTTTTAATAAATTTCTACCAATTCCATTTTCCACATTAACTAATAGGATGCTTTGTTTCTATAAAGCCTGATGTTCAGAAAACAATGAAATCTCACAGCTATTACATGATTTGCTATCATTACTATTTACTTTTACCAGGAAATCAATAGTAGTAGTTCCCAATCTTTCTACTTGTCAATCTTATTATGTAAAGTAAGCTATTGTTATGAAAATCAATATAGTAGGAGTTCAAAAGGAAAATGGTTGTTTCCGTGAAACTAATTTGAATAATACAGAGAGATTTGATAAATGTAGTTTATATTTTAAAACAATGTTATTGGCTGTCAACTATAAGAGACTGAGAGAAAACGTCATTAGTATCCAGAATTATTCACTCAGAAAAGTTTCTATATACATTTAAGACTTTGTTCTATTTTAAATCTGTTCAAACGGGAAATCCTAGATGTTGCCTTATAAGTGGGGCTTATACAACAGGGACAAGGCTGAATTCCAGCTGACAAAAAGAAAATTCTTTGTCAAAGATCAAAACATTTTAAAATGTGTAGGTTAAAATAAAATGTTTAGGGTATTTATGCATATTTTCACTCTCCAAATAAGTTGAGTTTTCTAACCATTAATTAGCTACAAGAGTTTATCAGGTAACTTGCTTTGTCCTTACTCTAACCCTATAGATGACCATATCATTTTTCCCCTCTTCCATTTGAGCACAAATGAAAATAAACTTTCACGCTGTGTGTAAGCTGTAATCTGTTGGTATACTTGACTATATTATGTTAAAATATAATTCTAAAACTTCCAATGGACCAAGAGGGAACATATGATAATCACATGTTATGGGCAAGAAAGAGAAATATAATCTCATTGCTACATTTTTGCTGTTCCTGACCTGAACACGAACACTTCAAGCTCTTTCTGGAAGCCTGGTGTCAAGTTTCTCTGGCAACCACACAGGCTTCCCCACCCTATTCAGAAGCTCCTTATACCCTTCCTCATCATACATCAATTTCATTTCATTCTTATTTTTCATGTATGTTTCTAAACATAGCCTTCTATTTTGGAGTGGAATTACAGGTGGCTTTTAAGGGCACATAGAATCATCAAGGTAATATGATGTTGAGTCCAGACAGAAAGAAGGGGAAACTAGTATAGGATATAGGACAGGAACATGAACAAAGTTAGAAAATAAAAAAATACACTTCATAAGGGCCAATAAACATGCTACAGGTGGACCATAAATTTGATTTTAAGAGAGTAAAATGGAAAAAAAATCTTTAGAAAAAGCAAATTAATTTCTTGGCTCAAAATAGTTACTGCCAATATCATTTCAGCTATCCATCTTGAGTTCTCTGGAGTGAGATGAAACTAATTTCCTTGCAAGTATTCCTTCTTCCAACATCCCATATAACTTCCTCTTTACCACTTTTTTATGCTATTATCTATGCTTTGCTTTATTTTCATTACATATTTGTAGCTCCCTAAAAGAGATGAGTATTCTTTATAATGCAACCCTCTCTGTGATAGTTCACTAGGACTGCCATAATAAAAGTACCATAAGTGGGGTAGCTTAGAATGACAAAAATTTATTGCCTTATAATTCTGGAGAACGGAAGTGTAAATTCAAGTCAGGAGGACTATGGTCCCTCTGAAGGTGTTAAAGGCTGTGTTCCAGGCTTCTCTCCCATCGTTTGGTAGTTCCTCAGTTTATGGGAGCACAACCCCAGTGGTTACATGGCACTCTTCCTGTGTGTGAGTCTGTGTCCATGTTTCCACCTTTTATAAATATACCAGGCATATTAGAGAGGAATTGTTAGTCTCATAATAATTTTAAGAGAGTAATCCCAAATTTTATTCATCACATTGATGCAAGTTCTCTAACCCCCATGCCAGTATTACCTCATTTCAATTTGATTAATATTTCTGGAGGCATCCTATTTCCAAATAAGGTAACATTCTGAAGTACTTGGGGTTGGGACACAATTAAATTCATAATAGCATCTAACACAAAACTTTGCATATAATATAAACTTAGTAATTTCATAAGAGAAAGATGAAAAACTGAATGAGAAAGTAGATGCATAAGTGAATGAAAATATGAGTTCTATTAGTTTCCTCTTTGTCTGCTTTCTGTTTCCATTGAATTTTGCCAATCCTATGATGTGTCCTCTGAATTTGGGTTCATTTGGCCAACACTAATAAATCTAATTCTTCTAATACATACATTGATTGATATGAGTATTTAAGAACCTTATATCGCTAATTTGTATGCTCAAATTAACTATACTTTTCAGTTGAATAAATACCCATCACTTTTTGTGTCAAACACAAACTTCACTTTAAATAGAACCCTATTGTCCAAATATTGCCAGGACATTGATTCTATATGTAGATTATACTAGTGTAAACACAATATATTTGAAGAATTCTTTTTTCCAATATTGCAAAGGGCAGTATGGAAGAAATGGTGTGTATGTAATAATTCTTTTCAAAGAAACAACCATATCTGTGTGAAAATGACAATTTGGATGACATGATAAAATGCTATAGTGCCCAGAAGGGCATGACTGAATTATAGTGAAATTCTGCGTAATTATTCACAGAACACAGAGGTAATCATCTAGTGTGTATAAATATATTAAGTAAACAAAACATTCAGTTGCATAGATATTTACTTATCCACTGAGAATTATGAAACTCTAGTTTGTAAGCCAAAATGACTAGGTTAGTTTTCTATAGCATCAGGGTTTTTTGTTTGTTTGTTTGCTTGCTTGTTTTATTTTAATGATTTTCTCTACTTGTAAGGGCACTTTTAATAGTGAAACAGCTCTTACATTGAAGTATGCATTAGCATTGCTTACCTCTTCTCTTAGAAGTAATGGGTGATTCATCATCAGGACAGGTTTCTTACAAATGACTCATTTATCTCAGCATGCAGTCTTAATCATAAAAAAATTCAATGACTTAATATCACTGATGGCTAAAACACACACACATATACACACAATTCTCATATGCTTTCTTTTCAAATTTTAATATATTAAAGCAAGACAAGATGATTTTTCTCCTCTGTTGGCTATGAAACAAATAATTAGTCTTAAGAAAATAAGTTAGTGCAAATAATTTTTATCCTTAATTACTTGCCTGAATTTGGGGAGTAAACAGAACAAAGACCGTACAAAAATATATGACTTTTGTCACTTGACCTAGCCACTGTGCCTTTCAATTGGTGATAGATTTTTCAATTTATTTCATTTTTTAAATCTTATCTTCGCTATAAACAATCTCCTCATACATGTTCTAAATTTCTCACCCTGTCTCCTTTGTATATACAGTATCACCATGATCTTAATAAACTAATACTGAAACATGAACATCATTCATCCACTCAATGAATATACACAATGGTTGCCTGCTGGATCTTGGTGGATATGTTGTAACATCTAGGGACCCAATAGCAAGATGAGACAATGTTCACACAAAAACCATAATAAGATATCATTTCACATCCATCAAATTGGAAAAAAAATTGAAAAGTATGAAAACACTGTTTTGTGGAGGATGTGGATCAACAGGAATTCTTACACATCAGTGGGAGAGCGTTAATTGATAAAACAACTTTGTAAAAGAAATTGGCATTATCTAGCAAAGTTAAGAGTCCTTACCATATGCCAAGCAATTCCACTTTGGGCATATACCCTGAAGAAATTTTTACATGATGACATATAGTTACAGTCTCAGCAACCCAAAATACATAGTACAGGTCCTTTCCTTACACAAGTGGAGGATGTCCAATGGAATGGTGGTGAGACATGAATAGTTAAATGTTATCTATTATCATATGTATATCACTATTCTTTTGTAGAAATTGAGTTTTTTAAAAACAAAAGAATGAAAGAGCCCTGATAATCATAAGAAGCAATACAAATCAGAGAAAAAATATTAGTGTAAACAATAATTAGAAAAATTTTTCATTTGCACAAAGAGAATTTATGAAAAGGAATACAATATTCAGGAATTCATCCAGAACACAGCTCAGATAGCTACTTTTGATAAAACTCACACCAAATCCATAATACCATCCTACACTAAGTTTACAAATTCCTCAGTAGCTTTGGAATTTAAATGTGGCATTAAGAGCTCCATTTTCTATTTTAAAGGCAATTCTTCCCTTGCTTTGATTCTGCCGACAGCAGGAGGTAAGACTACAGACCTCTAGAACTAACTGTCTGCATTCTGACACAGGCTCAGGCACTTGGATGCTGTGTGACTTTTTATAATGAATTAACTAATTTCTCTATGTTTGAGTCCATGTACAAAATGGGAATAATAATTACACCTTATCAGAATTTGGTTAAGATTAAATGAGGTAATATATGTCAAATGCTTAAAATTGTGTATATAAAATAGAATTTTCCTCTTGTTTTTATCAACCTCTTCCGTTTTGAGAGTTTGTACTGCTGTATCTCCAAATGTAAAATCATTTCTTCTGCAATGTCTAATGGTTTCTAATCCCTTCCAGTACATTTTTCATTTCAGATGTTATAGTTTTTACCTCTAGAAGCTCAATAATATTTTTATCTCTTCCATGTCACTACATAAAATAATCAATCTTCTATCTTTTTAAGAATTTGAAATATAGTATAAACTATAGCAATGTCTATCGATGTAAGCTGTATTAGTTTTGAGTGTTAAGTGATAGATGAAGCAATCTTTGTTGCAATAGTCAGTTCTTCACAATAAAGATATTATGGGTTACATTTTCCTGCTTCTTTTCATGTCTGGTAATATTCAACTGAATTTTATCTTATTGTATCTGGAATGTTTGCATTTCCATAAATATTCTTAAACTATTTTCTAAGCACAGTTATGTCACATAGAAACAATTTCATCCTTTCTAGGCTGGTTGTAACTTTTGTTAGGCAACCAAGAGAAGCCATTGGTCTAGGGCAAATTTTGTTCTATAACTGAGGTAATGCCCTTCTTTGTGTTTGACAGAGCATACCTCAAATTGCAAAATTTTACACTATGGCTGGTGGTAACACAAACTATTCCTGGCCTTGCATGAGCTATAGAAATTGTTCCCTCTGCCCGTTCCAGGTGGTTCTTTCTCTAATGTTGGTTAATTTTCTCACACCAAGGGCTAATCAGTACTCAGCTGAGGAATCCAAAAAGACCTTAGATCTGGGCGGTCAGCATGCTTTGGCTCTTTCCATCCCTCTCCTCCAGAAACATTGTACTCTGCCTTGTGAATCCTAACTGCCTTGTCTTCCTGGACTCACTCTCTGGTCAATTTCAACTCAAGGAGACTGTCAACATCAAAAAACACTGCTTCATATGTTTTTTTTCTCAATTTTTTTTTTTTTAGTTGTTTTAGGTGGACTACCCACCTGGTCCCAGAAATGTTCTCACTGAGTCATTCCACAATTCCATTCTTCTTGTCTCTTCTCTGATTCTTCTCTGCCATCTACCTTTGTGATGGTGATTTTGACTTTATAGATTTTTATCCCAACCCTCTCACAGGCCAAGTGGACCTTACTTTGCTAAACAAGGGCAGTTACTTACCAAAGTAAAATGATCATTCCAGATGTTACAATGATAAATAAAGTGTTAACCCCCAAGAAATGGAATTAGATTGGTAGGTAGACCTATCCCACCACTTCCACCCTAAGTGACTTTAATCATGCTGCATCCTGGTGCATCAGCATTACCATCTGCAAAAATTAATTTTGTATCCACTTGGCTATGGGTGTCAAGATATAGGATCAAATACAAGTCTGGTTATTCTATGGAGAGTTCTTTTTAGATGTAATTAACATTAAAATCAGTAGACTTTTAATAATGCAGATTAATGTGGGTAAGCCTCATCTACCTTAAAGAAAACAGACTGAGGTGTTAAGGAATAAGGAATCATGCCTCTGGGCTGCCATTGCACTAGATAACATTTCTCTGGTTTCCTAGTCTGCTAGCCTACCCTGGAGATTTTGTCTTTGCCAGCTTTCCCAAATATCATGTGAGCCCCAAACACCATGTCAGCCCATTCCTTAAAATCTCTTTCTCTCTCCCTCCCCCCTCCCTCTTTCTCTCCTCCTATCCCTCTACACAGACATATACACTACTAGTTTTCTTTTACTATATAACCCTAATATACCATCTGAAAACAAAGATAAACTAAGATAATCATATACTATAATCTGAAGAGTTGTCTTGGGAATAAGATTGTATTTTAAATGCTTTGCACAATGCATGGCATAGAAACTGTTTAATAAGTATGAGCCATATATATTATAAGTACCCTTAACAACAAATCTTCACGAAAGCTATTTATTCAATCTATTTTGCAAATTAAGAATATAAACTCAGAAAGATTAAGCGACTTGCCTAAGACTTAACATCCAGGATGTAGTAACTTATTCCTGAATGCTCAGAAATGCTGTGACTATTACTAACCCTCAGTATGACTCCATTCTACTCTTCCAGCAATTAAAATCAGGAAGAATATCATTCTTATTTATTTAAAAGATAATGTATAGAGGCCTCCATAACATTGTGTTGCCAATCTAGGTTATAGGCCCATAGGTTTCTGGAAGCCTAGAAATGGTTATAATGATACATCACTTCAATGCACTATGATACTAGAATTTGAAGCTTTGACAATACCAATTGTTGATAAAGATGTGAAGCATCTGGAATATTCATATACTTCTTTTGGGAATGTAATTTAATGCTTCCATCCTGCAAAGAAGTTTGGAAGTTATTTACCAAAGTAAATACAAATTTACCTAAAAACATAGCAATTCCACTCCAAGTATTTTTTCAAAATAAATAAAAACTATATTTAAACAAGTTGTTTAAAAATGCTCACAGAAGCCTTATTTATGATGTCCAAAACATAAAAATAAAAATATGTTTAGTGAAAGAAACTAAACGCACAGATTATACATATGTATATTAACCTGCTAGGGTTGCCATAACAATATTGCTGATGAAGAGGACAGAAATTTATTTGCTCAAAATTCTGGAGGCTAGAAGTCCACAAAGTATACCTATGTGTGGTTTCTCCAGAGGTATCTGTCCTTGGCTTTCAGATAGCTGCCTTCTTGCTCTATCCTCACATAGTCTTTTCTATGAAAAGCGGTCCCTGATGTCTCTAATTCGTCTTATGAAGACACCAGTCCTATTGGGTAAGGGTCCAACCTATGACTTCATCTATTCTTAGTAACCTCTTTTAAAAGTCCTATCTCCACATACAGTCACAATGGAAGTTAGCGCTTCTACATATGAATTTGGAGCAGGATAGACAATTCATTTTGCAACAGCATTATTATATTTCAATGAAGCTCTAAGATAAAATGAATCTATAGTGATAGAAGTTAAGTCAGTGGTAGTCTATACTGCTGGGAGTATGGGTGGAAAGGGGCACAAAGAAACTTTCTATATCTTAATCTTTGTTATGGTTAAGTAAGCATATACATTTGTTAAAATCTACCAAACTATGCATGTAATATGTATTTATATTATTAATGTTAATATGTCTCCATAAAACTGGTTTTTAAAAGGAAAGTATAATCTGTGAAATCTTCTATAAAAACCACCTACATTTTGATTGGATGTGCCATTTAAACATCTTTCACTGAGCACCACTTAAAAGTAGTTTGTGTCCTCAGGGCTGTTAATTTTCTATTGTTAATTTAATTTGCTATTGTGCTTTACCTAAAAGTGGCACATGCCTTTAATCCCAGCACTTTGGGAAGCTGAGACAGGAAAATCGTGAGTTCAAATCCAGCCTCAGCAACGATGAGGCACTAAGCAACTCAGTGAGACCCTGTCTCTACATAAAACACAAATTAGAGCTGGGGATCTGGCTCAGTGGTCGGGTACCCCTGAGTTCTATCCCCAGTACCTCCCCTGCCCCAAAAAAGTGTGTTTCCCAAAATCTCAAATGATTCACTTCTTTAAGGTCCTGGGTGAATATCATGTTATGAAGGACACCTCTGGGACAGCCTATATAACATTGTTTACCTCTTCCTGCTCCATTCTCTACTGCCTTAGCTTGCTTCACTTTTCATTATAGCATTTATTGTCACTTGACATACTAAATGTGTATTTGTTTATTTGTTTACTGTCCGCCTTTCCCCACTGTTCAACAAGGCTGCTACTTTGCTTCATTCACCTTTTTTACTCAGAACCCAGAATAGTCTCTCATAATACGTGCTCAATAAATATTAGCTGACCAATTATTAGCAAACAAAAATGCAGTGGCAAAATCAGCTACACAAGAGTCAAGGAAGACAGTCTGGTATGGTTGCTACTATTGTAAACCTGGCTTGAGTGAAAATTATAGGCAATGAAGTTAAAATTGCAACAGTGGCCCTCAAATCCAGCTGCAATTAAAAGTGTCTGAAGAGCTTTTAAGTAAAACTCTGGCAATATTCAAGCCCCACCACAAGAGAATCTAAAATAATTGGTCTGAAATTGGGTCCAGATGTTAACTTTTAAAAGCTCCCCAGGTGACTTTTAATGTGCAGCCGGAGATAAGAACCAGTGATATAGAACAATTTCTCTCCCTACTTTGTCTTTTGCTGAGACATCTTTTTAATATCCCCACAGGACCAAAACTGCAGCCACTCTCCTGGCTTTAAAGATCAATTCTCCCAAGCAAAGAACAGGGCAGAGTCATGATTCTAGCCATTTATATCAGCAGCACATCTGTGGGTGTATCTGTGAGCATGTGTATGTGTCTGACAGGGGTTGGGGAGATACACATTCTAAGAATTTAAAACATGCTTTTGAGCTTGTTCAGAAAGACTCACAGTTGGATTACAATAATGTACTCAAGTGTTATGAGATTTGTTTGATTTCTATGGTTTAAGACTCTTATTTTTCAAAGTATTATGAGAAACAAATTCCTGGTCAACAACTCCTTGTTTGTCAGCTGGAAGTGTAAGATCAAGTTTCAACTATGGGGGCGGCATCAGCTCTACCCCAAGTTGCAGAGGGTGCAAGGATATTTCTGAGATAACCTCCTGGTCAAGAAGCAGTCAAATAACTGAAATCAAATATCACTCTGTGGCTGGGATGATAAGTAAAAATCAGACCTAACGTGCTCAAATAAGATAGTGAAAGGATACTCAATAATATCAAGCACGTAAGTTTGAAAAGGCAGATGAAAAATTGAAGCTAATGAAATACAAAGTGCTATGATGTGGGCAATATCATGGCTGCAGCTTTGTTTGTGTAAGGAGGTGGCCTAGTGTCATTGTCATCAAATTGCACTGAATCAGTTTAAATAACTTTAAAACTGAGAAAGAAGAGGGAAAAAGGCATGTTGTTATTTTGTCTACATATGTCCATAGTATGTTTGGGACTTATTTTTTTTAATTTCATTAAGCAGATTATTTATACCTTCCTTTTTGATTTTTATTATTTAGAATCAATCTAAAATATTTGCACATTGCAAACAAATACTGTCAAAGATAAACTAAGAATCTAGTCACTTCATTATGTCAAAACAATTTTAAAAGTCAATAACTCAAAAATAATTGACAAGTTAGGAATCATTATTAAAATACATAGAAAAATAACTTGTATATTTAATGTGTGTACATATATATGTATATATAAAATGAAATTTTTTTATTATGCTAAGAATGTACCCTTTGGAAATAGGAATATGTCTCCCTGGTAAGAATAAAAAAGCATTTACTGGAGACTATCATATTGTGTTTTAAGGTAAGTGATACAAATACACAAAGTAATCAAAAAATACAAGAAAGATTTACATCCATTTTAGAAGTTGAAAACAGGAAGATGTAAAAATTGACGATATGAAAGTAAAATGTGCCAGGCGCAGTGGAGTATGCCTGTAATCCCAGCAGCTCAGGAGACTGAGGCAGGAGGATTCTGAGTTCAAAGCCAGCCTCAGCAACGGCGAGGTGCTAAGCAACTCAGTGAGACCCTGTCTCTACATAAAACACAAAATAGGGCTGGGGATATGGCTCAGTGGTCCAGTGCCTCCGAGTTCAATCCTCGGTACCCACCCCCACCCCAAAAAATGAAAGAAAAGAGAATGTGAATATAAGACTTCACCAAAGCAGGATAACCAAATTTACTAGTATAAATATCTAGCTCCCCCTAGTTTTCAAAAGCATTTAAAAATATAGTTGTATTTCCAAATAATGCCTTTTCACTAAGGAATTGAAGGATTCTCCTAATAAAATGATTAAATCCCATCTTGGGATTTTTGTTGTTGATGGTGTTGTTCTGTTTTTGTACTCGTGCATGTTAGCAAGTGCTCTACCACTAAGCTTCAGCCCCAGCCCAAATCACATCCTTAATAAAGCTCTTAGTAAATTACTATAATTATCAGCATATTCTATTTAATCTCCTTATCAGTCAAGTTCCAATTAGGAGGGACAGACACAACATAGTAATTTGAAGAAGAAAGGTTGATATAAAGAAATACAAACTACTTATAGGGAATTAGGAACTCTAGGGGGATGATAAGGAAAGTCTTAAAAATTGCTAGAGTTGAGGGAGACTACCAGGAAGAAAAATATAAAAACCTGTAAAGAGGGCTTTACTCCAAGGCTAAGGTTTTGACCTTGTATAAGGTATTGTTGAAGCACCACGGAAACTGAAGCTCTTTACTGCATTACCATAAGCCAGAGCTAGGCCACAACCAATGAGCTGAGGCTGGTGGGCAGAAAACTACCCAAGATGTCAATCAAATTCACTGGGAAGCTGCCCATGGAAGGGTGCTATTGAATTGACAGAGAAGCTCTTTGGATTCCAAGACACCTCATAAAAGCTGAAAAAAGGAGGAAATATTACTGAATCCATCAGAAAGCTGTATGGAGCACCTGTGGGTCTCTCACCTAGAAGTCACCTGAGATTGGGTGAGATGGTGGTACAGAGGAAAAAATTCCCTTGTGGGATCCTGATAAATAAACCAAATGCAGCACTCAAAGAACCCGTGGGACAGCTGCCCCTGCAGTGTCCCTCCTGTGCCCATTGCTGGCACAGCTTAACACGGAGCCAACCAGAAAATAAAAAACAGCAGCAAGCAGCAACGAAGTAAACCTAGAGCTGAGGGGACGTGGACTAACGACCTGCATACCCTCAACTTCTAACACTGCTCATTATCAAACTACCAATGGTTTGCAGTTCTCATTTTTTAGAATTGATTATTATGTTACAAGGTCTTTTATGACTGATTTTGACAAGAGCTCATTACAAATGAACTATATCTATCAATTTCTCTTTCAAGATCAGTTTCTAATAAATTTTTTAAAAATACAGAACATCAGTAATCTTCCAAAACATCTGTGGCAATGGACAGCTCTTGGTTATTTCTTGGATACTTTGAAAATAAACTTAGGCATATTGAGTACTTCCATTATTACATAAGCCTCAATGCATTATTAAATAGTAAATCTAATAAAACTAATAAATTATTTCTCATTTACCAAATCTACTTCCATAAAACTGAGTTATATTGAACGAATTCACTTTCACTTTAATAAATCCCATGTGACCTTAAAAATAAAACACTCTTTAAAAAAAACCTTTTCTGCCTATCTAAAACATTCAGAGAAATATCCTTAAAGCATGGTTTAATGCGCTTTTAAAAATATAATTTAATAAAATAACATTTCAAAAATCACCTGCTTTTCTAATTTTTTGTATTAATTTTGGATGCAAATGCTATTTATTTGGAGTATTGACTAAAGACAGAAATGCTTTCTAGAAATCTCTGGCACTTTTTAAGCCTGAATAGAAATATATACCTTACCCACAACTCTGACAGAACCAGATGATGGAAAGCAAACAACCTCCAGGTCACAATAAAGAGCCAACCTTCCCAGTAATTTTTCCATTGAGCTCAATTTAACATCTTCTTATTACCTATCAAATGCCTCTGAACAAATGAACCTACTGACACTATTTGTTTCACAATTGGCCCATTTGATAAGAGAGAATTATTTCCTTGCTCAGTAGTTGAGAGGATAATGGAATCTATAATAGCCCAAAGTACAGTACTCTATCTTATTTATAGAGAAATTCTAACATAAACATGTATATAGATGTACTGTAAAACACACAGAGTATTTATTTGTACTTAATACAACTACTCACTGTTCTTTCACTTTGTTTGAGTCTACATGCTATGTGAACAAACAATAGAAACAGATATCAAGTGCTTGAATATACAGTAAAATCCTTGGATAATATTCCCTCACAAATATAAAGTGCATTGAAACAGGCTATCTCATTCATACTACAAATTGAGTAACCACAGGATCCAGGTTCCTGGTAATAGTACAAACTCTAAGACACCTGAGGAATAGGGAAAGAACAAGCGTGATCTGCTTATAATTCCCATGAAGTGACCTGATTCTGTATAACTACTCCAAATACCAAAAAAATACCCAAGTCTGGCTGCCTGTGAAGTGGTTCAATGCAGTGCAAAGCTAGATCCATCTTTGAAGGTCACCTCACAGAGGTCAGGCTCTATTTTCCTCCAGCAGGTATAACACCCTTATGAGAACGGCTTACACAATGTGGGACTTGCATAAATACTGAATCTGTCCAGTAATCTTTGGGGCTACTGACACATGTGTTCTTGCCTCAGAGAAACATTTGCTACCATCTCCACTGAAAACTATGTTCTATCAAAATAATATTTAAAAATCTCTTACAGTACTTATACTAGGAAGTTTGATAAAGGGATATAAATGTAGAACCAGTATATGTAAATGCAGGGTTGAAATTCTAATCCCTCTGAGATATTTCTTCTCCCTTTACAAAGCCTAAAGTACCCATTTGTCACTACTGATATTATCTTCTAAATGCCAAAAAATGTGCGAAGTCTAGTGAATGCTCAAATCCCAACCAATCACAATTAATTAACTGAATCTCTGTGAAGCACTATGACCTAAATGATATGGGAATTATGATATCCCAAGGCAGATGCAATGATGGAAGGACTCTCTTCAAACCCAGTGAAAACTGTCATTTCACTTACATGATCCTATTTACAATGTGGAAACTCTGGAAGTCATTGTCAAGATGAATCACCTCAAACTTTCAGAAAACTTTGACAATATCACAATGGTTTTATGACCATCTGAATAAGGTAGAAATGCAAGCCACTCTTTGCTACTCAAGGATTAATTTATGACTTAACTAGATCTTCGCTGGAAGCCTCTCTCATCTATATTCAATTATTACATTAAAAAACAATCTCCCTATATAAAAACTTTAATTGCAATTAAAACTTTTCTGAAGAATTTTATATCTATTTTATCATTGAATACCCATGTCAACCTTAGTCACACCAAAAATACATAATGCATAGGTAAGCATGACTACACTTAGATGAATTTGGCCAAAGATTCTAGTATTGACAAATGTCATTTATTTTTTTCTCCAGTGTGTATCCTTCTCCTACATACTGCTGTTCTTCTCCCCCCTCCATGTGCCTTTCCTAGATTTCATTAATAAGATTAAGTAATTATATCACACAAAGTATCATCCAGAAGATGCTGACCTCTGAAGAACCCTGGAATGCACAGCTGCTTAGTCAATGCAGAGGTACATTCTGTAAAGATGGGCTGCTTTCTTCAAGATATGGAATATGCATTAAATCAAACATAAGTGTGTGGTGCCACTTCCCCAACAGGAAGAAACCCTTGGTCCAGAAACCAAAGAATAGAAGCAGGATTAGCTACTACCCTCAATGAGCAACTAAGAGACTTCAGGTTTAGCATTCTCCACAACTCTGGGCTATGGAGAGTTCAAAAGCCTGGTTTCCAAAGTGAGTCAGGGAACTCAATAAGGGTGCCATTGAACGGTAAGCCAATGCAACCTCAATCTGCCTGTATTCAGGAATTAACATGCACAAAGAGGACTTATCTTTTGGGAGGCCATTTACTTTAATTATCAAGAGTATAATACCACTTACACAGTGAAGGGAAGAAGGGATATGAGAACAAAGGTGATCCATTGATTCACAAAGGTGATATATTGATTCTTGATTTTACTTCTTGTACTTTTTCAATGCTCTCTTACTGTATGGTAGATATGAATGTAGCAACTCTGACCTGAAAAGAGTATGAAGCCCCTTTTAGGAAGTCCCTGAAACTCCTCTCACTCATCAAGATAGTAACTGAGAAAAAATAGCACATCCCGGCAGACTTCCAGTTTTAAGTGGTGCCTAGAGGAAAGGAAAGTTCTTCAGCAGATCCAGTCTATGCTGCCTACTGACATGCTCTTTGGGCAATGTGGCCAGCATCTTGGATAGTGCTAATGGTAGCCATGGTAGATGAGGATGCTGTGGAATTTCTGACAAGCCTGAAGAGGAAAATGTCATTACATTAGCTAGAGGATTGTGGAGGAATCTCATCACTTTCATCCTAGAGAACTATTCTGTTCATCAAAGTTTCTACTATGATATTAATCTCTATAAATATATTTTCTAATTTTTTATTTGTTCTAATCAGATACATGACAATAGAATGCATTTTGACACCTCTATAAAAATGAAGTATAACTTCCCATTTTTCTGGTTGTACATGACATAAAGTTACACAGGTCATGTAATCATATATGCATAAAGGGTAATGATGTCCAATTCATTCTACTATTATTTCTAAATCCATATCCCCTCCCCCCTTCACTTCCCTGTGTCTAATCAAAAGTACCTCTATTCTTGCCTACCTGCCCCCCCCTATTGTGAATCAGCATCTGCTTATCAAAGAAAACATTCAGCCTTTGGTTCTTTGGGATTGTCTTATTTTGCTTAGTATAATATTCTCCAGTTGATCCATTTACTGGCAAATGCCATAATTTCATTCTTCTTCAAGGCTAAGTAATATTCCACTGTGTATATATACCACATTTTCTTCATCCATTCATGTATTGAAAGGCATCTAGTTTGGTTCTCTAGTTTAGTTATTGTGAATTAAGCTTCTATAGATATTGATGTGGCTAAGTCACTGTGGTATACTGATTTTAAGTCCTTTGGGTATAAACCTAGGAGTAGAATAACTGGGTCAAATGGTGGCTCCATTCTAAGTTTTCTGAGGAATCTCCATACTGTTTTCCATAGCAGTTGAAGTGATATGCATTCCTACCAGCAATGTATAAGTGAAAGTTTTCCCCTACATCCTTGCCAACATTTATTGTTGCTTGTATACTTGAGAACTGATAATTGCTATCATGACTGGAGTGAGATGGAATCTCTGTAGTTTTGATTTGCTAGATATGTTGAACATTTTTTTCATATATTTGTTCATCAGTTGTATTTCTTCTACTGCGAAGTGTCTGTTCAGCTCCTTAGCCTATTTACTGATTGGGTTATTTGTATATTTTGTTAAGTTTTTTGAGTTCTTTATATATCCTGGTGATTAATGCTCTATCTGAGGTGCATGTGGTGAATATTTTCTACCATTCTGCACACTGTCTCCTCATGTTACTGCTTATTTCCTTTGCTGAGAAGTTCTTAGTTTGATTCCATCCCATATATTGATTCTTGATTTTACTTCTTGTACTTTAGGAGTCTTGTTAAAAAGGCAGTTCCTACTCCCACATGGTAGAGAGCTGGGCCTACTTTTCTTCTATTAGGTGCATGGTCTCTGTTCTAATGCCTAAGTCCTTGATCCACTTTGGGTTGATTTTTGTGCAGGGTGAGAGATAGGGGTTTAATTTCATTTTGCTATATATATATAGATTTCCAATTCTTCCAGCACCATTTGTTGAAGAGGATGTCTTTTCTCCAATGTATGTTTTTGGCACCTTTGTCTAATCTCTAGAAATATAAAGTACTTAGTGATGAGATAAGTGATTTTGTGACCAGAAATAAATGGTAGAAGCTGGGCATTGAAATATCATGTCATACTGAATCATAAAGGTGGGTGAGCTCAGCAACAGTGAAAAGTAGACACTTAGAATTTGGCGGATAGAAGCATAGAAACTACAAATAAATCACATGAACAAGCAGCCCAGATTTTTATGTCACTCTGAAATGATGGTTCCTGTTTTTAACTCAGACAGTGGGCCTTGTGGGAGATTTCCTATATTCACCTGATAAAGGAGAAATAACTAATTGATTAACCAATTAATTAATCCTGAACCTGGTTGCCACACAATATAGGGTCAATGCTGTACATGCACTGTGGCCACACGAGAACCCCACCAGAAGTGGACCTAAAAAATTCCTGAAGGAAATCCCCAAGAGGGCAGAGAAGCAAGAAGCACACTTGATCCTTCACTTTGTTTGAAAGAAGTGGCCTAAAATAGGATAGATCCTGGGTGGTAGGGACAGAACTGCCTGGTAGCTAAAAGAAGACCAACACAGGAGAAACCTATGATAAAAAAAAAGTCTGCAGAAGTTTGTAGTCAGAAATGTGAGGGGATCTTTGTGTGTTGTGGCAAAATATCTCCAGAGAGCAAGGAACACAGAGAAGGCACTACAAAATCAGGTGATGACAGTCCTACTCTTTGCTCAGTCATTCAATGCTAGTGCAACGAATGATCCCGGGAACAGTATTCATAGCAAAGAAGGAGGCTATGCACGAGATCAGCAGCACTGGCTCTCCCCAACAAACTGATCTAGCTAATATCATGAAGGGAAGTCCAAATTTCCCTCAGTAGCAGGTAGCAACAAGCCTTCAATAAGCTGTCATTCCTCAAAAGGACTACTCAATCTCTTGGGAGCAAGACTATCACATGCTCTCCTTCAACACTAAGAGACATCAATACAGCTTTATTAAAACTAACACCTACTATGGATGTGTTTGTCTTCCAGGCCCACAGTTCTTTTGGCACCAGCACCACAATTTAGAGGATGCCTGATTTATTGGCCTAATAGCTTACATGACATTTCCTTGGAGTTTTCCCAGTGAGACAGACAATATGCCAGTCAATATGTTAGCCAATGGTGAGAGAAATCTAAAATGAGTGATGGAGAAGAAAGATGAATTTTATCATTTATAGCCCACTGCAGCAGTGAGGACTGTTCTTCCTATAAACTATTTTATTCAGACCTTAGAAAGCATATAGTTGGCCACCAAGTTAAAGGGGATACCATGATATTTAGAACTCAAAAAAAGAACACAAGTACCACTCAGATTCTATTAGGCCCATCTCTTACTGAAAAGTTGTGTGGCAACCAACCAGTTTTGTGCAGGCTTCCTTCTGGCTTGTATAGTATGACTTTCAGGGACTCACCTCAGTCTTGTGCTCCATCCCCATCATTCCGGGTCTTTTCTGATGACCTAGCACAGGATGCCCAGGGCCAGTCAGTCAACACACACATGTACAATCCTTAACTATAAAAGTATTAATGTCCACAGGGTCACCCTTGATGACTGGAACAGGAGAAGAGATTGTCCTTCTTTCATCCCCTGGCAGATATTTCTAGAACACTCTTTCTATGGTTTTTCACAATGTTCTGTGGGATTAAGCACCAATCACCCATCAGGGTGGACAACTCAAAAGACATTCTTGTGTTTTATCTCTACTTTTTTTTTTTTAATATTTTATTTTTTAGTTGTAGATGGACACAATGTCTTTATTTTATTGCTTTGTATGTGGTGCTGAGGATCGAACCCAGGGCCTCACGCATGCAAGGCAAGCGCTCTACCGCTGAGCTACAATCGCAGCCCCTTATCTCTACTTTTTAATTCAGGCCCTCCATCCCTTACCCTTCACTCCCTGGAATCACTGTGCAAATAAACTATGAGCAAATAAGTGTTTTATCTTAAGCATTGGTTTTAGGGGATCAAGCCTAAGAAGTTAGATTTGTTTTCTGTATAGAGTAAGGTAAATTTTCTTTCATTTAGGCTTGCTTCTCGAAAGATCTCTTGGATTTATGCTCTGCTATTGTGAAAGTAATTTTTATATTACTTTAACATTTAATACCTTCCTACCTACTGATTATAAATAATTGTAGAGAATCTTCTTAGTTTATATACATACAATTGAAAGATACATAGAAGAGAAGAGTATAACATTATTAAGGATACTCCAGTTACCATTCCTTTGAGGATTTTTTAATAATATATACATATAAACACACAAACATAAAATAGATGTTTAACCACAAAGAAAATGATCCTTAGAAAGCTATCCTTTTAGAATATGAGTTTTATAAAAGCAATCAACAAAATTATGAAATTTGTATAGGGAACTGTTTCCATATCAAAAACTATATACTTTTTACTTAAATGTTGTAACATATTCAGTTAGGCTATGCCAGCATCCATTTAATCAGTCACCTTGTGATAATTATATTATTTCCAAGGACTCGGAAAGAAGGACTCAAAAGGTTTCCTAAATCATGCACTTGTTTGATGTGTCTGATAATTTTCTTAGAATATAGGATCAAAATGGAATTTCAGACCAAAGAAAATAAAGTTTTAAAAACCTTAATACATATAGAAACATGCATGCCAAGAAATATTATCCCTGTTGCATTGCCATCAACAGTGTAAAAGAAGAATGAAAGAATTTCATTCAGGAATACCCTTCTTATAAAAATCTCTGTCTCTCTTTCTCCACTACCTCCCTCCCCTGAGTCTCTCTGTCTCTTTCTCTGTAAAGCTGATCCACTCAGGTCCACTTTCATAAGAGACGAAGGCTACTAAGCTGCTTTATTAGGTTCCGGTTCTTTTAAACATTTTTAATGACCTTGATGAATTTTCATTCTGACTTTTGAATAAAAGATAAAACTGAGCTGATTGCTCTACATGAGAAGGAATAAAAATCTGTGAGACACTGAGCAGGGAAGGAAAAGAGAAAAGTGGGGAAGAGGGAAAAGCAAAGGAGAAAGAGAATCTCTGCATGGGTAGATGGGAAAGGAGGGAGCAGGAGGAGACAGCACTGACATCAAGGAAAAAATGGCAAGCTTTAGAGGAAAAGGAAATGTCTAAAAACTGAACTAGGATTGGCACAGGTGATGACATTTGGAAGAGTAAATAAATAGGCACTTTAAAATGATATTAAGATATGTAATATAAGCAAAGTGCAGTGGCATATGCCTGTAGTCCCAGCAGCTCAGGAGGCTGAGGCAGGAGCATTCCGAGTTCAAACCCAGCCTCAACAAGTTAGTTGCAGTCCTAAGCAACGTAGCAAGACCCTATCTCAAAATAAAAATTAAAAAGGGCTGGAGATGTGGCTCAGTGGTTAAGTGCCCTAGGTTCAATCCCACTCCAACCCCCAAAGGATATGCAGTATAAATATCTGAAAAACCACCAGAAACATATTTCATCTTTTTGAGTTGTAGAAGGAGAAAAATAATTTTCTCTCTACCCTTTGGATTCTTAGCTTGGATGTGGAATGGATCCTGTAACCAAAAAAAAAAAAAAAAAATTAACAAGAGAAACAAATATATTAACATATTTCATATACTGGTTATATATCCCTTACCCAAAATATTTGGGACCAGAAGTATTTCAGATTTTGGAATATTTGTGGAGATTTTTGAGCACCCCTAATAGAAAAATCCAAGCTCTGAAATGCATAAAAATTTAAAATACGATGATTAAAAAGTTTCAGATTTCAGATTTTCTAATTAGGTATGCTCAACCTATATTCATGAGAGATTCTCAGGGAATGAGTTATTCTCAAAGAGGCAGCTTGGGATTCAGTCTTATACAGAATTTTCAGCAAAGAATAGTACATTTTTAGAGACTTGACAAGATAAAGGAAAAGGACTTTGGGTCTCTAGGTATGGCAAATTTGAGAAAGGCAAACAAATGGTAGATATAGGCTATTTAGTAAAGTTTTTGTAGGTTCCACTGCAGTAGTGCCCAGACTAATGCTGACTTGGAGTTCCTGTAAGCAGCATTTGTTCTTGCTGGTGGAGAGGGCAGGCATGTTGAAATGGCTAATATGGGCAGCTCGGCACCAGTGAGGAACACTCAACATGGGATTAGAAGACTAAATCCAAATTCTGGTGTCACCTTCTGAGCGATGGTAAGAGAGTCATTTAACTCTCTTCACTAGGAAATTTAAGAATAATATCAAAACATTCTAGATTGCTGTGCTGGCTAAGTAAATAATATTTGAAGGAAAAAAGAAGGTTTGCAGAGTGTCTTGCCACATGATAAGCAATCCAAAAGTATCCTCCTGAATCCAAAAATATGTGCTAAATTTACAGGAACATAATGAAAATTACCACCCAAAATAAAGCAGGTAAACCAATGGGAACTAGGTATAATCGGGCAAAGGAATTTTATACCTGTGTGAAATAGGAATTGCCCAAATCATTTGTCTCTAATTTGAGTACATCTTTACAAAAATCACATTAAAATTCTATGTAAAATAATGCATGACTTAAAGCATGTTTGAAAGCCCTTACAACAGAAATATAATTATTTATTTTAGTGATTACCTTTGTCTCCTCACCTATTTGAAAAAGTTCTATTTCAAGAAATATTGTCTGGAGACCAGATATATTGCAAATATTCATGATTATATAAATATATTTAAATATTAAATTGTTTATAAAAGCATAATAAGAATTTTCTACATTTCTCAAGGTCTACATATTTATTACTTCTATCATAAGAGACTGAATAATTTACTTTTAAATTTAATATTAATTTAATAGTAATTTAATATGCCTTTGACATAGATATATACTGAATCACAAAACTGTTAACTATTTCTTCAGAAGATATCGACTATGAAAGCTCTAATAATGTAATGTAAAAATATGTGCTTAGAGTATTTTTAAAATATGAATTATTGATCCAACTAACAGCTCCAAAGGAGCTATTAATGTCCATCATTAAAACTATTTAATGACTTTTTAAAGTAATAATCATTCACCTAATTGACCATAACAATTTCTTTGGTAGAGTTATGATATGTCATCTAATATCCAGGTAAAGATGTTTTAAAAACAAAGACTATTACTTCATTGTACTGTTACACAAAGGTAAACTGGAAGGCAAAAATAACAGCTCAGTCTTGCTCTGAGAAGTTATTTTCAACACTGTAGCATCAAGATGTCACAACAGGAATGAATGTACCAGTTAAGATGGGTTGGAAGCTTGAGTGTGAGCTATACAGTATCTTCAGGGAAGTAAAGCCATTTCCTTACTTCCTCTCTTCAGTTTTTCCTGCTATTTTCTCTCTCTCCCTTTTTTCCTCGTCTCCTTGTTTCATTCTTTCTTTTTAAAACTATTAACAATTATG
>CM053403.1:50521401-50553288 GCA_028644305.1 Xerus rutilus | reverse complement strand
TATCACATTTAACAAGTAAGATGCTTGTTGCAAGAGTATATCACAAATGCAAAAGAAAAAAGAAAAGAAAGAAAGAAAGAAAGAAAGAAAGAAAGAAAGAAAGAAAGAAAGAAAGAAAGAAAGAAAGGATGGAAGGAAGGAAAGAAGGAAGGAAGGAAGGAAGGGAGGGAGGAAGGAAGGAAGGAAGGAAGGAAGGAGGGAGGGAGGGAGGGAGGGAGGGAGGGAGGAAGGGAGGAAGGGAGGGAGGAAGGAAAGAAAAAATTGCTGCTCCCAGGTGGATAGCTTAGCAGATTGTTAGGCCTTATGTTCTCCATGACAATTCTGCAAAAATTATTGCCGCAAACTATTATTGTTGTCATTGCCCTTCTGATTTTAGACAAAAAAGGCTAGTGAATTTGCAGTGAGGTAATACATGTGTTATCTACTCTTTCTGATCCTGGTGCCTTCCACTGTTGCATCATGGTTACTCCAGAAGTGGGAACTGGCTCAAAATGTTCTTGCTCCACTTCACAAGTCCACTTTTCCTTTTATAACTAACCAGCAAAAATTGGGTGGTAAATTCAGTTACTGAATAAATAATGGCAGAAAATCTAAAATAGCAGCTTCTGTTGTAAAATCAATTGATAGTCTAAGAGAGAGAGAAAGAAAAACCACCTATCATCTTATCAGAGAGCAAAGGAATTTTAGAGACAATACAAATCCATTATCGTTTGCTGAGGCACATCCCTACATCAAGCTGGACTGAAAATTAGACTATCATGAGTAGAAATACTCACTTTTCTAGCGCAAACAGTAGCATGGTCTAACAACCTAGAAATTTACAGTAGCAAATTTCTATCTTTGGACTGTGTACGTTCATTTGTATATTTAGAATTTGAAACTGCTCTAATAGAAATACTACACTTCCCACAGAGTTCAGTACATGCAGAAAGAAAACAGAACTGAGCCATCCGATCATTGCATTTCATTTTAGTGTGGCTGGTATATGAAATGTGTTCACGTGTGCACACCCATGCTCTTGGGGAGTGTGTGCACCAATCATTGGGTAAGAGCAGAGAGATGACAAAATACGGATCTACAGAGTTAAATTCCACTAAACTGCTTTAGATCCCAGTTAGAGGATTTAGTCTTTATCCTAGATATGACGGAGAACAATCAAGAGTATGTGTAGAATAGCAAAGAAATTTCTGAAAAATTTTCTCCGACATCTGAATGAAGGATAGATACATCGAAAAGGGAATTGAATAAAATTAACCACATCAATCAGGAGGGCGTAAACACTGCAATAATTTCAATCAACAAATAACTTGTGCTTTAGTTAAGCATTGCCATTAGCATGAAGAGGAAGTAATGGGTTAAATCAATATCTGATAAGCAGAATCATGTTTGGGGATTAATTTACTGTGGGTGTGAATAAGAGGAAGGAATCCAGTGAATCTTACATTTCAGAGTTGTGCAAGCAGTGAGAAAAGTGGACATTTTCAGAGACAAGGAAAACAAAGAGAAGTTTTAATTTATTTGTTTATTTTTTAACTTGAGGAAGGATGACAGGAGAGATCAAGTGTTTGTTTTTGGAAGTGTTGATTCTTCAATGGCCACTGCCATCTGTTTTATGATGTCCAATAGGCAATGAGAAATATAGACATGGTCTGGGGGGAGAGGTCTGAGCGAGGGATATTGGAGACATAAATTTGAGTCATAAAACTGGAAGTCATAAATAGGCGTCATAAAATTTGAACTTAAGACTGTGGAAGTGGCCAAGAAAATGTCAGAGAGAGTAGATAGGATGAGAGCAGTTGTAAGCTGAGGACTGAACCCTGGCTGCCCCCACATGAATGGAGAAAGTGGTGGAAGAATAGCTCTGGAAGAGTCTGAGGAATAAATTGTCAGAAGGGGAAGAGAAAGGTAAGGAGATATTGAGAGCACAGTATATAAGGGAGGAGAAGATGTCAAAAGGAAGAAGAAGCAGCTGATAATGCCGAAAATCAATCGAAAGAATGACATTCATTTGTAATTGAGTATAAACAGGTTTCACAAAATGTTGGGCAAAAATAAGTTGGGCTACAGAAGATTAAATTGATAAAGAAATACCAGCTGGGTGTGTTGGTGCAAGCCTGTAATCCCAGCACTTAGGCTGAGACAGGAGAATAGCAAGTTCAAAGCCAACCTCAGCAATGGTGAGGTGCTAAGCAACTCAGTGAGACCCTGTCTCTACATAAAACACAAAATAGGGCTGGGGATGTGGCTCAGTGGTCAAGTGTCCCTGAGTTCAATCTCCAGTACCAAAAAAAAAGAAAAGAAAAAAAGAAATGCCATGATCCATGGAGATATATAATTTAGACATTAAGGACACATGTAGTCCATATTTGGTATGAATAGAATTAGAGAATAAGCTCTGTAACCACAGAGACATGCATAATGCAAGAGCAATGCAAGGCTGTTGATTACTTTTGCTTTTAAATAGAAGACACTTAAGTCTATATTTTGTTTAAAAAGGTGTCAGTGGGCTGGGTATGGTGGAACACACCTGTAATCCCAGTGGCTCAGGAGGCTTTAGCAGGAGGATAACAGGTTCAAGGCCAGCCTGGGCAACTTATTGAGTCCCTTTCTCAAAAATTAAAAAGGGCTGGGGGTGTAGTTCAATGGTAGAGTAACCCTGGGTTCGATCCCCAGTATAAAAAAATAGTGTCCAATGTGTTCAATGAGAGATTAAAGATTCTAGATAATATAAGTAATAGCTAGGAGAAAGTAGGGCTTCTCCATCCCACCTGGTTATATCTTTAAGCAATCTGCTACATCAAGAGAAGAAGCTGGATATCTCCTTCCCAGTCACTGGATGTCTGAATCTCATAGAAATGAACAGTGACCACAAACTTTGAACTTTTTACAGGAAGCACATGACAAGGAACTACAAACAAGACTTCCCCAAAAAGCAGGTGACCTGACCCACCGTGTGTTCACCTTCTGCTGGTTAAGGGATACTATTGTGACACATGACAGGGACCTAGAAGAACTAACAGAATTTATAACTTTTCAATCTCTCTAAAGACAATGATGAACACTAATATGCTATCAGAAAACCCTTTAAAAAGGTAGGTAAGAAGCTCAGGACCAAAGCACTGAAGATTCAACTTCTTGTTTCCTGCTGTGTCCTGCAACACAAACACCAGCATCTTGCTCTGAAAAAGCTTACCAACGAACATAAGTGGCTTCAGAATATGCTAAACCTTTGGCCAAGAGAATGAAGGAAGCTGAAGAAATACAGCAGGAAGAGTTTGTAAAGAGATGCCACCTGTCCTCTCTGAGCTTCTACTTGAGTCCAGCCAAAAGTAAGAATTTTAAAGAGTAACAAATAAATAAGGTCAGATGGGAAAAGGAGGGGGCAGAGATGGAGGAGGAAGAAGAAGGTGGGCTTCTAATATATGGATGATACTATTATCCTGGAATAATAAAAACAACTTTTATGTTACGAAAGCAAGAGAGAAAAACAAGAAAGACTGTAGAGAGATACTTGGGTGTTCCTGCCAAATGGTCTCTAATAGGAGAGAGAATAATATCGTCGTTAAAAGCTGAGGCTCTGAGGAAAGATAATGTGGATTTAAATCCCAGTCCCACTGTTTGAGAGAGTTTCTTATACTCTTACCGTCTGTTTTCTTATTGGGAAAAATGGGGTGAGATGTCATTAAATTACATAACACATACCAATGATAAAAAGTACAACATGGTAAATTGTTCAATCCACATTAAAGCTATTATTTTCTTCAGGGAAAAGAAAAATGAGATATTCGCACTGTGAGACCGAGTGTTTTCTGTTGGAATAGGAATGTGGGAAAGTTGGCTGAGCACAAAAAGGTGTTACATGGCTTTTAGAATTTAGCTAAATGAAACTGAGAGGCCAGTACTGCCATTATCTCAATATGCCAGTTTCAATACCAAATTATTTTGCAGTGGCTATCTGATTCTTCCCCCACAACACCCTTGATTTCATAAAGCTCAAATGTATCCCCATTAAAATTCTATTCTTTCAAATCAATTGATACTTATTAAACATCTTCTAAGCAGCAGCCACTGCTCTAGGCAGCAAGATACAACACTGAATCCAAGTTTCCACCCTTATGGAATTTCAGTCAAACCAGAGTTATATAACAAGCAAGATGAATCAGTAGATAGCATGCTAAATGGTGGTAACTGCTAAGGAGAACAATAAAGCATGAGAATAGGAGAAACCAGAGGTAGAGTTAGATAGTTAGGTAGTAAGGGTTGGTCTCCCTGAGAAGGTGGCATTGCATAAAGACCTAGACAGGTGAGAGATGCAGTCATGTGGATAACTAGGGAAGGGTATTCCAGGAAGAGATAACAGCAGATACAACTACCCTGAGGTAGAAACACTCCTAAAGTGATCTAGAAAGAATAGTGTTATAGTTTAGATATGAGGTATCCCCCCCCCCAAAAGCTTTTGTGTAGGACAAAGCAAGAAAGTTTTAAGGTGAAATGGTTGGGTTATGAGAGTCTTAATGTAATCACTTGGTTAATCCACTGACAGGGATTGGCTGGGTGATAACTATAGGCAGGTAGGGTGTAGCTGGAGGAGGTCACTGGGAGTGTGCCTTTGGGGTATCTAATTGTCCTTGGTGAGAGGAGAATGCTCTCTCTCTGCCTCCTAGTGGCCATGTCCTGAGCCACTTTCCTTTGTCACACAATTCTGCCTTGAGGGTCTGCCTCATCTCAGGCCAGCAACAAGATGGAGTTAGCCATCTGTGGACCAAGACCTCTGAAATAGTCACAAACTCTTTTCCTCCTCTAAAATTGTTCTGATCCGGTCTTTTGGTCACAGTGGTGAAAAACCTGACTAAAACAAATAGTCAAGTTGTGACTTAACACTAAGTGAGAAAGAAAGCCGCTGACATTTGAAAAGACTTACTCTTGCTCTAAGTTTAGCAAGTTGGAAAAGATGAAACAAGGAACACAGAAAACAGGACAATAACACAGGCAAGAGATGCTGACGGCTTGGACTATAATGGTGCATTGGAAGTGGTGAGCAGTGGATAGATTATGCATCCCATTAGAAGGTAGTCAAGTTTGAGTACCAGTTCTGAAAGTGGTATTTTGATGCCGGTCTCTCTGATCACTGCACATTGCTCATGTTTACTTCTAAACATGGAGACAAAAGATGAGTATTAGCTATATTACACCATTCAAAATCCCTCAAATTACCTTCTGTTTATTTCTCAGAACTCTGACATAATAATAAATTTTGGAATGAGATTTAAGGATTATAATATTATTTTTTAAGCTTCCTATGTCATGACTGAAAATGTATTTAAATAATGAGGTGCATGTTTGAGGCTGAGTTCAAGAAACAATATCTAACACACTGACATCAAGCAAATGAGAAACTCTCTTAGTCCCAGTTTTCCTAGCTATAGAATTAGGATGTTAATTTCTGTCCATATTAATTCTAGGACTATTTAGGTCAATACTAATAGCATGTGCTATAGAAATATCACTGATACTTATTATTTGTATAAATATTTATTTAATACTTATACAAATATAAGTAAATATAAATATAAGTATTATATTTATTATATCTGAACATCTTGCTAAGAACCTGGCCTTTTACAGTTTCTCAGCCCCCAAGAATGATAATAAGGTTGCTTAATTTCTATTTATTCATTTATCCAGTGCTGGGGATTAAACCCTGGACCTCAAACAAGCTAAGCAACCTCTCTGCCACTGAGCTCTGAGCTAAATCCCCAGCCCACCTCCAACTTTTTTTTCCCCCTAAATCGAGACAGAGTCTAGCTGAGTTGCCTAGGCTAATGCCAAACTCGTGATCCTCTTGCCTCAGCCTCCTGAATACCTGTTTTAGAGGCATATGCCATTGTGCCTGGCCAATTTTTATTATCTTTGATCATCTCTATGACAGCATAATTAATCAAAACTACCAAGAACTGGTTTTTCCCAAAGTACTCTAGAGATTGACTTCAGTTCTTTGTAACAAATATTATTATTTTCAAATAATATCACCACTAAAATTTATTTTTTATGTTTTTCTTTTAAAAATGCTGTCTTTTTTTACTTGTCCTATGTATTGTGCTGCAGAATTTTGTTAAATGTCATAGGCTAAAACCCAATGAGGAATTATTATTAACAATTGAGTTTATTGTTAGATTGCCCATACAGTCACCCTGAAGTGGAAGGAAACCAAGTTATTGTTTAATTCAATCATAGTGCCATGGTTCTATATGATATACTTAAGCAAGACATTATAGATATGCCACTGTTAGAAATTAGTTTCTTTGGATATGGGGAAAGAAATATAGCCCTATAGGAGAAATCACATGGAGAAACTCTTTAATAGCAAAGTTCAACCCATTTTATTTTTTTAAATATTTGACTATCTTCATAATAATGAGCTATATATACAAGGTATAGGAAGGAACTTGATTATAATGCATTATTAGTTATCCAGAGTTTTAAGCTGTTTCAGAAAGATATTGCCAAGCTGTCAGTTTAAGTAAATAAGTAGTACTATTGAACACTTTAGCCTCCCAGTAAAATGAATGGAAATTTATCTACCAGGGCTTTTAAATAAATCTAACTACAAGATGCTTTGAATCTAAGATGATCTTTCCTATTTGTTTTGACATTTTAGAAATAAGTCATATACAATTTTCTTCCTCTTGTATTAGTTCCTAGTAATATATAAAATTTGTATCTCCCTGAACCACATACTTGATAGAAACTATATAAATTTTATGATACTTTGAAACAATAGGAAGTAACAGAAACTGCATATGCATTTACTTATGCAACATTAGTCTTGCTGTTTATTATTCAGCTTTTTAAAAGACATTCAGCAAAAGTGTGTATTTATTTAAAGGTGAAACTATATATATAAAGATATGTCTTATCCAGAAGCAATCTGGCCTCTGTTTAAGCACTGTGCTGAGAAAATCATAGGTTTTAATCCTCCCATCTGACTACAGGCTGAGTGACTAGCGTAAAATGCAGATAAAACACCTATATTTGTAGGCAGCATAGTTAAATATGGCTGGGATCAGATTGGAAAGCAGATAATCATATTCAGTCAACAAATGCTCAGAGGATCCACGACGGACTGGGCACTGCTCCAAAAGTGAGAGTTCCCCAGGTGCCAGGAGGCTTTCTCTCTATTTCTCTGATGCATTTTTTTTTCCTCACATTTTACCAACTCTGACATAGTGGTGCCTCTTACAACGAATAGATGGCATCTGAGCTTCAATGAAATACAGCAATTGTAAATCCTTTCACTAAAATAGCATTACTGGGGAGAAAACATAGGCTGAGCTGCCAAAGTTGGAGAGTGTGAGGGTTAAAGATACGAGATGCTGATCCTTTTGGTAAATGTTCTTATAGCACTGTGCAAAACTCCTATATTGATATTAAAATATTATGCTTTTTAATGATATGTATGTATGCAAATACTTTAATTCCTCAAGTGGCAAGTTACTTGAAACCAAGGATGTTAACTAATTCTCCTTCTGTTTCCTAAAACATGTAAAGAACAGGCACTCATGATATATTTATGAATGAATACAGATATGATCATTGAGAAGTGTTACAAAATAGAATCATTTGTTCCTCTTTTCCTATTTCACTTTGTGTTTTTCTTCTACTAATAACATATATTTTATAAGAAGTCATTTGATTGAATTTTAAAATGTACAGTTATTTTAAAGAAATGAGATGCACACATTAAGTATGGAATTTTCTTGACTATGAGAATAGCTTCATTCAATAATACTATCTGCATATTCACTTTCCCTTCAAGATAATGAAACCCTTTGGCCTTAAGAATGTATCTACATTTTGAAAAATACCAGGTTAAAAATTATAATTAATAATTTTACATATCTTAGAATTTGATTTATTTGAAATTGTGACTGAGCCTATAGATAATTATAAAATTTTATTTAATGCTTTATTTCTAAATATTAAGCAAATAATAGGTTCTCAATAAATATTTAGGGTTGGCTAAGGTTAAGTTTGTATCTAGCTTCAGGAAGCCTCTGCTAGGGAGCCATGTGTATTGCTAAGACTCTCTTCTCCACTTTTGACACAATGACAGAATCCTATAGACAAGGTATACATGATTCCTCAAAAAGTCCCTGCTCATCTGCTTTTAGAAACCTGACTAGGTTCAGGGGAGTTTCAGCTATAAAAGCAAACAGGCATCCTTCTGCTGCTGCTGCTGTGAACACAGAATTCTGGTTTTGAGCTTGAGGTGGCCATGGCTTTCGAAGCCACAGTACCAGTTCTCATGGAGACCTGCAGAGGTGCCGACCTTTCTTCTCTTCCTGTCCCTGGCCTCCCTGCTCAGGCCTCCTTTCTCAGACCTTCTGTCTAGTTCATATTTTGTGGGTTTAGCTGTTTCCTAGTTTTACAAAAATTGCTTTGTTAATTGTGTGCTTGGTATATCTTATAGCTTTTGTGTGATTCACAGAATGTAAAAGAAGAAATGTCAACTCTACTCCATCATCTCTAAATCAAGTATTTTCTAGAAATATTTTCCCATGAAAGCAAGAAACATTGCATGTATTTTTACTGTAGGTGGAATGACTTTCTATGGAACTATTGGCATAATTTATTGATAAACAGCTAGTTGTCCTCTGCCTATTTTCTCCTTCTTCCACCATGTTGAAAAATATCAGATTAAAAATTATAATCAATAATTTTACATATCTGTTAGTGCTGCTTCCTTACCTTTGGTACTAAGCAAAGTACACTTATAAACTGGATTCTGCCCACCAGGAATAATATAAAATCCTCTTTGTTTCTCCTAGGTTGAAGCAAATGGGTTGTTTACCGTTAAGCAAGGCCATTTGCTATTGATGTTACCCCACTTCATACCCCCATAGTAGAATATTTATCTACCATTGGACAAGTATTATTCTAAATATTTGCCTTTTATCCTCCTTGGAGGCCATATTTAGGAGCTCTGCCATCTGAAATCATTTCCCTGGATCACAAAAATTGTTATTGTTGTTTGGTTTTGTTTGTGTTTAACATTCTACTAATTAGTTTGAATTACTACTCTAACTTTGTGTATTTCTGTTATCTTTCAAGCTTGCCCAACATTTGGGGTATTTATAATCTACTGCTTTCTCAAGGTTCATGTGGATGTTATAATGTTGTTTGATCCTTCTGTTGTAAGGAACCTCCCTGAACTTCAAGAACGGGAAATGCATTCACTCAGCACTGCCTGTTTGGCTCTCAACTTCTGGTCCTGCTCATTGCTACATCCTGAAAACCTTATTTCTGTCTTAGCAAACTAAATGTGAGCATCATACTAATATAAACAGAACCTACTCCATGAATTCTCTTCTACATCAAATAACTTTTAGTGGGCTCTGAACATCCTCAGACATACTAATTTTTTAACTATGCAGAAAATAACATCCTCCACAGTCTTAAGAAGTTGAGTAGAAAATATTCATTAAGTACTTTATGCTTAGCACTAACTGTCAGCTGAAAGCAATTTCAAGAACCAAGAGAAATACACCATGAAAAATGAAGAAAAGAATGTCAAACTGTGGCAGAGTGAACAGCTGTGGCCTAGATCTGAAGAGCTATAACAGTGAGTGGTGCTCTCAATTTTAAATGAATTCTGTAAAAGGCCTGAATAGCAGATCTTCAAAGAAACTATATTTAAATATCTAAGTATAAAATTAAAAAATTTCTTTTATATACAGAGTGTTAGGTGCCAAGAATTAAATAAATGCTTGATTTCCTTAAAAAAAATGTCCTATAAGTCCTGCTCTGATTTCTTTGCACCTCTCTGTTTCTTTTCCTATAAATTAACTGTAGACGTTTATGCATTAGCATTTAAGAGTTGGCCAATCCAACAATAAAGTAAATGGTAGAACATTCAAATTTTATTGAAAACATTTTTATGAACATTTACCATGATGCTATTTTGCTTAACTATACAATATCATTAATAAAGGTGTTTTACTTTATACAAATATATGTAAAATAAAATTGACAAAAAACTTGAATTTTAATTATTTGTTGTGTGTTTGTTTATAAATTGAATAAGTGTTGAACTCAAATGTTAAGACAATCATTTGAGTAAACCCTTACCAATTATAAGAAAAGTTAGGAAATTATTAGTGTAATTTGAGATGAAGGAAATCTCAGACAATAAAGCCAAAATGTGTAAAGAAAAAATATAGACATATTTGTTACATAAAAATATGGTACAGTAAAATATAGATGAAGTCCATAGACATGGAAGACTGAGAAAAATATTAGCAAAACATGGGAAAAAGGGTCAACAATAACACTATTAGTGGAGTTTGTGCCCCCCAAATCAGAAACCTACCAAACACTTTAGTGGCTGAAAATGGTCAGATGGATATGGATCAAAAATGTATTACATGCCCTTAAAACTGACAAATACATTATGCCTTGTCCTCACATCTTTGTTAGAAATAAAACTATCTACAATTAAATTTCCAAACTCATCCATAGCCTGGCAAATAAAAATAAAAAATAAGAAGCTGCTATTCTTAAAAAGCACTAAATTGGCAAAAAATTAAATGCATAATTCAGGACATGTACATGGATAAAAGTACATTCTAGCAAATTAACAATAGACAAAATATAAATCACCACAACCATTTTGAAAACTAGTCTAACAATTAAAATTAAACTTGCACGAACTCTTCGTACCTGCCAATTTTGGAAAGCATTCTCATAGAAATAAAAGATAAGTGTGTAAGAATACACACACACATGCACAAACTCAGACATGTGTTGCAGCATTATTCATAGGAGAAATTAATAATACAGAGAACAACCCACAGAGACAACAGAAGGTAACTGATGGAATAAATAGGAGTGCTTTCATTGCATGGAATATTGAGCAGTTATTTAAAGGTATGTGTTTAACCAACAGCTATTCAGATGAAAGAATATCCAGGATACATTGTTAAGGAAAAGGAATTCACAAAATAGTGTGTACTAAATGGTCTCATTTTAATAAAAATATTTACAAAAATAAGAGCATCATTTATGTGGATTTAGATGTTTGTGTACACTTATATAACATGAGGAAAACAGCAGATGGATCAGGTTTTAAAGCTGATAACTCTGGAGGCAAGTTCCATTTGTAATTTGAAAAATAATTTGATAAAGTTATATAGACATCTAATAAAAATAAACACAACTTTTCTGTTCTTTACATTGGTATAAGGAATAGGTTAAAATGGAATCTTAACTTATTTTTTCAAAGACTGGTTGATTCAACACCATTTATTGAATCCCTTAATTTGAGATACCACTTTTACCTTATATGAAGTCCCCATCTCATCCATGTTAGCATCTATTTTGGAGTCTCTATTGTGTTATATTGATCCATCTCATTCTGAACTTCTACCTCACTGCTTTAATTTCTGTATATTTCTAAAAAAAATATTTGTGATATAATTGAAAAATTCTGTCCCTCTTACTCTTATAATTTCCTTAGATACTACCTTGGAAATTTTGCCATATGAATCTGTATCATTTTGTGAAATCCAAATCAATCAAGTAAACCTCTGATTAGTATTTTATTACAATTTTGTTTAGACAAAATTAATATTGCACTATATTTATTAATTCTATCATCCCAAAATATGTATTTTTATTTATTGAAATATTCTTTCAGACCTTCAGAAAAGTTTTGGTTTTCTTCTCAGTTGCTTCAGTCAGCTTTTTGCTGCTGTGACCAAAACACCTGACAAGAGCAAATAAAGGAGAAAATTTTTATTTGGAGCTCATGGTTTCAGAGGTCTCTGTCAATAGACAGCCAACTCCATTGCTATGGGCCCAAGATAAGGCAGAACATCAAGATGGAAGAATGTGGCAGAGAAAATCAGCTCAAAATATGAGAACAAGGAAGCAGAGAGAGAGTTCTGCTCACCAGGGACACAATATGTACCATAAAGGCACAACCCCAGTGATCTACCTTCCGCCGCACCCTACCTGCCTACTATACCACCCAGTTAATTGCTACCAGAGGATGAATGCACTGATTAGGTTAAGGCTTCCATAACCCAATCATTCACCTCTAAACACTCAATCATTGTCTCACACACGAAGTTTTGAGAGACACCTAATTTCTAAACCATAACTTCAGTCCTGCATTAACACACACACAAAAAAAAATGGTTTGTGTAGGTATCAAACAAGTTACCTGATTTAGCCTTAGATAAATAAAACTTAAGTCCCAATAATTCAGAAATCTTACCATAAGTGATCCAAAATGTATTCCATATCTTTACAATTGATGAATAATGCTTTATTCTAACTTCCTTGTTCTATACATCATTCTTTATTTAAGTTACCTCATGCTAAGAATTTTTCAATCTACGTGAGAGAAAAGACATGGAACCGAGGTGAATCACAATTTTTCCTAACTCAAGAAATTTCTAGATAGAATATAGTATATTTCTTAATCTATAATTCATTGAGTTAGTTTTACATAATGATCATTTAAAATATCTTTATATGTGAGAATACCTCAAAAAGAAATATCTATAGTATAAAAATATTTTAAAATCTTTTAAAAAACCAATGTGGCATAACTGGCACAGTATTGATCATAAACTAACAACATTATTTTAAAATTTCTCTTTCGAGTATTTAGCAAAACTTACTTGAAAAATATTCATTCAATCATTTATTCTGCAATAGTTTTGAATGCTTAATATGTTCTAGGAAATGTTCTGGATCCAGAGGGTGTAAAAATGAATGGTAGTGGTGTGCACCTGCAAATGAACCAGCATTTAGAACGCAGGTGTGATAATTGACACTTTAGTCATAAGCTCGGTGTGCACAACAGGTTCCTAGCTGTTCATCTTCTAGTAAGGTGAGGAATGTGGTGTTTCAGGAAAGCCTTCTGCGTGGAACGATGTCTAAAGTGAGAAGAAAGGACAGGAGTTGGCATGTAGAAGAGGGACAAATAAAAAGAGTTCCAGGGAGATGCTCAGATAAGTATAAGGGCTGGACTTTTGAAGATGTACCTTCGAAACTGCTCTGTTTTATTATTTTTTGAACCCAGAAAATAGTAAATATAAATAAATAAATAAATAGCCAACATCCCCACTGCCAACACAATAAATAAATTAATAAATAACCAATATTTCCACTGCCAATACAATAAATAAATAAATAAATAGCCGATCTCCCCACTGCCAACACAATAATTAAAAATATTAAAAACATCAGACCTCAGTAATCACTAATGAAACACATATTGATAGAACATACATAGTTGTAACTGCAGACTACACATACCAAAACATTAATGGTTATTGTATGAAGTTTTACACATATTTAGTTTACAATTTTCTGTATTTGGTCTTTTTTTTTAAATCCTTAAAGCATTTAAAGATGCCAAAGCAGTATTTTATTTTGCTGAAATATTCAAAAAATTCACCTAACAAAAACTAAATTGATTTGCCCAATTAAAAAACTAAGTTAGTTTTCCATGGGGAATATTTTCTTTGAGATAAAACAAACTAAGAAAAATTGATATGATTTGAGCATGTACTAAAATATTTAATATGCAGAGCTTGCATAAAAGTAAAAAGCTAAGAACTTCAAAAGGGTCAGAAGGGCAAGTAAAATAGTCTTTCTGGCAGAAGAAATATGAAGTAATTCAAAGGGTATCAATAACATTAAGTACCTTTGCTCTCTTTCTGTATCAACCCTCATGAATCTTCTATTCTCATTATACTTCTATTCTCTGTTTTTCCTGCACATAGCCATGCTCATTCAGCCTCCTTTCTTTTATTTATATAAATTCAATAGTTGAAGTATTTACTCACATTTTCAATTTTTTCCCATATTTTCATGGGTCCATTATAGTTGTACATAATAGTGGAATCTGTGATTACATATTCCTATATGCACACATTATAACAAAATAATTTGGCCAATATCATTCCCCAGTATTTCTGCTTTCCCTCTCCTCCTCCCTCCCCTGGTCCCTTTCTTCTACTCTACCTATCTCCCTTTGATTTTCATGAGATCCTTCCAACTCACCTTTCTTTTCCTTTGTCCTCTCTAACTTCCACATAGGAGAGAAAACATATGATCCTTGACCTTCTGAGTTTGGCTTACCTACCTCATAACTAGCAAGAGCCTCCTCAAGCTCTTCTTCATGAAGCTTTCTGTGAACATTCTAGACGTATCAATTTTCCCTTTCTCTGACGTACCAATATTATGAATATCATGCCTTTTGGCATCATGCATAAAACAAGGATTGAGTAGTGGTCTATCCTGTGCCAGGCACTGAACTGACTGCCAGGGAAATCAATAATACATGGCACCTTCTTCCAAAAGCTCAGAGTCTACTCAGGGAGATGGCTGTGAAAATATGACAAGAGAAAGTGCTATCTTAAAAATATTTTGGAAATGCCATTGGGAGAACAAGAGGCTAGAGTCATTCATTGAGTACTTTTTTTTAAACTTTTATTTGACTGTTTCATGAGACTTATAAACTTTGGTATATTTTTCTTTGTTTCCTACATTCACAGAAAATACAACAGTAATACATAGTGGTCTACTGAGCAGAATGTTTAAATATTTTTCTCTTGAAAAAATAACATCTTTGCAATTTTTCTATGAGTCTAAAATTAAGTTCTAAAATGAAGCTTAAAAAACAATAACATCAAAGACAACCTCTGTCTAAAGAGGTATAATCTTGGTAAATCACTCAAGTTCCTATCTATTCCACATATTTTCCCCCTTGCTAATAATTTTAAATAGTATTCTCAGAGGCTATCATCTCTTTCCAACATCAAAGCCTTTGTCTACAATTGCTCTATATTCCTCTAAATTACTTAAAACCTGTAAGATTGTGCAAATTGATTAACATGCAGTAGTTTGAGCATGATTACAAATGCCAATTTTAAAAGATAAGTGTGTATTCATTTTTAACATTACAATTTGTAAATATCATTTGGCTGCAAGTTCATATGGAGCCTAAATGCTGAATGTCTGACTGCTACACCTTAAAGAAAAGACAACTTTGTTGTTCTCTGTGCAGGCAGATTGAAATAACAGATTCCTCCTTACATTGTGACATTTCTCTTGCACCTACTAGAATGTACTTGAAGAAGTTTCCTATAGTTGCAACAACCTACCTCAAATTTACCAGCTTGAAACAACAAAAATTTATTATTCTTGAGGTCAGAACTATGGAACGGGTCTTAATGGACTTAGTCAAGTATCAGTGGACACGTGTTCCTTTTAGGGATTCTAAGGAAAAATTTCCTTCTTGACCTTATCCAGCATATAGAGACCACCCACTCTGGTTCCAGGTTCCATTTATCTATCTCAAAACCACAACATTAGCCTGTCATCCCAGCAGCTCAAGAGGCTGAGACAGGAGAATCATGAGTTCAAAGCCAGCCTCAGCAATGGCAAGGCTCTAAGCAACTCAGTGAGACCCTGTGTCTAAATAATATACAAAATAGGGATGGGGATGTGGCTCAGTGGTTGAGTGCCCCTGAATCCAATCCCTGGTATCAAAAAACAACAACAAAATAAAAACCCACAACATTGAACAGAGTCCTCCTTACACTCTCATCTTTTGTTATTTATTTTCTGCCTTCCTCTTTCACTAACAGAAATTTAGATGATTGCTTTCATCCTACCTGGATAATCCAAGACAATTGTCCACTTCAAAGTCATCTGATAGCAACCTAATTTCATCTTCCACCTTAATTCCCTCAGCCATGTAATTTAACATGTCCACAGATTCTGAAGATTAGAACATGGATATCTTTGGGGAAACTAATATTCTTTCCACCACAATGCAAATTAAATATCCACCTTTCTCTGATCAGATAAGACAGAATCAGCTTTTCAGGGTTCTACAGAGAGTGAAAATGAGTTTTGCTCTTTTGAACAGAGCAAAACAGAGCAAAACTGGAGTAACAGAGCCTCAGCAGATGAAGCTTCCTGAATGGTGTGGTGAAAACCATAAACTTATACTTTCCATTGAACAGAAATTTTATCTGTCCTGGAAGAACATCGGTTGAATCTTTGTTGCATGTGATAATGTAGTTTGAGTTATAAGCAAAAGAAGCTGCTTCCAGTACTATCTTTGGAACTGAGTTTTAGCCATTTTAATGGAGTATTGGCCAAGCTTCTACTGTTTGGTCACCAGATTAAAGCTTATCCTGACTATACACCACTATGGAGAACATTCTAATGTAATTTCTGTACAGTGAATTAGATAGAAGCATTATTTTGCAGGTTTTCATGCTGACAATTAATCTAAGCCTTATTAATAATAGACTGAGGGGTTTATTCATTCTCTCAACATGAAATGGTTGAATACTGCTTTCTTCAAAGCAATGAGCTAGCAATTAAGGATTCAGTAGAAATAAAGACTGATATGGTCTTATCTAAAATAATTTAACATTTTACCAGGAGACAGAGATGTGAAACTACTAATTACACAATGAATTATTTAATTGTGATTTTGGTCAGTGCTGTGAAGGAAAAGGAAAAACTATGCATCCAGTAACTGTCTGGCTATCATCAATTAATTTAGAAGAACTAAGAAAAAAGAGAAGTGAAAATTTTGCCCATTTGGTTTGCCACTGTGTATGTATCACTTTGCACAGAGCATGGCATTTACTAGAAACTTATTAAATATTTATTAAATGAAATAAGATGCTAGGATTAAAAAAAACAGAGTGTTTTCACTAAGAACTACATTATTAAAAATGCATACTCTTTGAACATCAGAGCAGCCTCACATGAACCACGTTTCCCATAGACTTATAAGGAAGGGAGATTTTTATCTCTATTGAACAATATGTCCCATCTTGTTTCATACCAAGCCTTCAGTTGGAATCTCTCACAGTTTTTTTGAGCTCACATTGGAGTAACAGAGCAAAAACCATATGTGATATGCCTCAGACATTGGAAGGAATAGAGCAGCATACTCACATCCAAGATTTAGAGTAAAATCTATGGCCTGGACTGATGTAATCTGACTTAAACACAGCAGCAAGACTGAAAGGACCAACACAAAACCCAGAGAGGAACAAATAGAGAACAGAGCTGGTGAGTGCTGGTGAACACTGGTGTAATTGCACTTGCCCAGGCGACGCTCTGTCTCAGGATGTCTTACAAATGTCATTGAACCCACATCTTAAGTTGAGCTTCCAAAGGCTTTCAGGACACTCGAAATCTGATAACTGGCAACACTTATCTTTAAAAAAGGAGATGTGCAACCAACAACAGGAATGCTTTTCTCCTTTAATTCAGCATGAATTAAAACTAAGTGTAAGCACACAAGAAGGGGACAAAATAGTTTTATTGCCCTTGTTTTTCAAGATATGCTTAATTTCCTATATAGTACAAAATTAACCCTATAGTTTCCTCACCTTGTATATCATGTTTCCTCTAAAGACCAAATCAATTGGAACTTTTATAATTCTACTTTTCCTAATCTTTCTATTTCTTTCTTAAATCTGTCCTAGAAACATTAAAAAAGGCTAAGCAGTTTCACGATTCTTTCAAAGAGCAAATAACCTTGAAATCAAACAAAGACTGTCTATCATCTAGAGTAGAGATGAAGGAGATCTGATTAAAATCAGAATTCCCATCACTACATCTTTACTCACTCCACCAAAATCAGGAGCTATTGATTCCTTTAATTAAAAAAGATCTGATATGGAAATACTACATTGAGACCAATCCCATATGAACAGGTCTGTCAAGATTTCTAATTTTTGGCTCATACCTCAGAGGTAGACATGCTTGAAATTTCAATTAAATGTTGCAAGGCCATGATGCATGCTTACCCACTGGAAGATCCCAAGGGGAGGAGAATAGAACAAGAGGAAAGAAATGTGGCAAAGTGCATAGACTCTCAGGCCAAAGGGAAAAAGGTTTTAGGTAAGATCCTCAAACACAAAACAATGAAAGAAAGGAATGAAAACAAGAAATGAAGAACAAAGTAAAAATTAATGAAAAAGCACATTATTAAAATTAAGGTGAATTATGCAGCAATCACTCAAATCTCCCAAGGTATATGACCAAAATAGTATTATATGAGTTTAAAATGGGTATAGACCTGTGCTAAATACTCCCATCTAGAGATCATTTGTGCTGCTGACATAAAAATCTGAATAGAATATATTCATTTTGACCCTGGGCCCTTCCAAAACTGTTTTTCTATAAAGTTAATATTAAAGGTAGGAGTCAGTTTACAACTGAGACAATGTACAGTTTATGTGCTTCCTTTTTTTACTAATAAGTAGTAATAACTAAATTACAAAGGAAACATCAACTTTATGGAAATATGCAAGTTGATACCAATTAGTAACTTTAATTAATTGCATAAAAAATAGGATACAATGTACATTTGTCTCCTAGTAGGTTTATTTTCTTTCTTTTTTAATAACAAGTAGAAATAACTATAATTACAAAAGAAATACCATATTTATGGAAATAAGCATGCTGACAACAATTAATGACTTTTTACAGTTCTTTTCTCTTTCTGATATAATTAGTATTCATCACATACATATGGAAACAAAATAAGAAATGGAACAAGAATTGGAAGGGCAGGAGAAGAGAGGTATCCAGGCAAAAGTAGAGAGAAAGAAAGAATGTCAAAAATGAGCCCGGCTATTAATTTCCTTTGCAAGTTATTTCAATTTTATAATTCAAACACAACAAGTGTTTGATGTTTTTTAGATGGTGAAATACTTAAGAGTCTTAGGCCTGAGGCCATGGTTCTGAGGTCTTCACTCCACTTACAGAACTGTCCTGGATATCTGTTTTCTCTGTGTATTATTTTGTTGTTGTTGTTTTTGTTGTTTTATTTCATTTTTTTGGAACTGGGTATTGAACTCAGGAGCATTTAACCACTGAGCCACATCCCCAGCCCTTTTCATTCTTTTTTAATTTCTTAAATTTGTTAAATTATTTTTTAGTTGTTGATTTTTTTTTTTTAATGTGCTACTGAGATTCTAACCCAGTGCCTCACACATACCTGGCAAGTGCTCTACCACTGAGACAGCCACAAGGCCAACCCCTCAACTCTTTTTATTTTCTTCTTTTGAGACGCGGTTTCACAAAGTTACCCATGGTCTCACTAAATTGCTGCAGCTGGCTTTGAACTTACCATCCTTCTGCCTCAACTTCCCAAGCTTCTGGGCTTGCAGGCGTGTACCACCATGCCCATCTCTTTGTATTATTAGCAATAATTTTTATCCCTCAGGATAGAATCTTTTATTTGTATATTGGATAGTGTTTAAATCAACCATAAAATAAATGATTGTGGGGCTGAAGAAGGAAACATGAACTGTAGAAAAGGAAAAAAAACAAGGTATGGATAGATTTGGCTGAAGAGCAACTCCAAATCTATTTCACGCATGATGCCTGGTTAGCCCCAGTTGTTTCTAAGGGAAATAAGAATTCCTACGACACTTTTGTTAACCATTGTTCTTTTTCTGAAAGAACCATAACTAATTAATTAATCTGCCAGATAAACTATAAACATTTCAAAGGCATTTCTTCTGGTATGTTTTACAGCATCTCAAAGTTCAAAAGTATTTAGCCAATTCAATTTTCTTTGACATCTCATCAAAGTGGTAAAGGAATAAAGGGAAATTTTCTCCATGCATTATCATCAAGTAAATATAAAAGAGAGTGAAAGAGAGATACTTCCCTCAGTATCTGTGGGGCACTGGTTCCAGGGTCCACATGGATACCAAACTCTGCTGATGTTCAAATCCCTTACATAAAATGCCATACTATTTGCATCATCCTATATACTTTAAATCCTCGTAATACCCATAACAATGTAAATGCTGTGCAAATAGTGGTTATATTGTTATGCAATTATAATAACAATAAAATCTGTACCTATTTAGTGCAGATTTAATTTTTTTTCAAATATTTGGACCTGAAGTTGGTTGAACCCAATTATGTGGCACCCACAAAATAAATACTTGTCATAAATTCAGTTTAAATCATGATTGTTAAGGGCATAGTTTTTTTTGTATCAAAGTATTAATGACATACTTAGCGCAATCTTCATCATAATGGGAAGGAAATTTCCATAGTAAAAAGAAAATTTGAAATCACACTGTAAAAGTCTTTCACCTCAACTATAATCCCTGAAGATCTGAGGCAGCCATTCACTAATGTATAAAGTTGTCATGATAGAAACAAGAAATTAAGATGGCTGCAAGCAAAAGACTGTACTTCCCTTAACCCTGCCAGCAACAAGATGGTCCCTTCAAATGTCCAGGATCTGGCATGTGGAGGAGTTCATGAAAAAGTAAGAGACTGAATTCAGAAGTAAATTCTTCCAGTGATCTTGAATACTAGTCTAGGAATCTATTGCAAGAAAACCAAATGCGCTTTACAGTCATTGGAAGTGATTATAAAAATTTTCCTGGCAAATGCCAACACAGTGTCATAGCAGATAGATAAGAGAGGGAAGCACGGACAAGGAAGCAATAGAAAAATAGCTTATAATTTGTCAAAAATGTACATAAAAGTCTCCATTTTTGAGGAAGAAAGAAAAATAATAGGACCACAGAATGATATCACTACACTAAATTCTTAACAGAAAGATTTCCTGAGGAACTTACTGCTATTGGTGGTAATAATCATAACAATAATACAACTAAAGTTTACTAAGTATATAAGGAGCTACATCAAGTATATTATAGGCACTTTGTCATTTAAATTTTCAAAACAGTGCTATGAAATTGCTGTTATTTTTTTACCTACAAATGGAGAAACTGAGGCACAAAGTTTAAAAAACCTGAGTTAACAGTATCAAGTTGATAATGTCAATATAATATATAAATTATAGAAATAAAAATTATATTTTTATACAAATTGACATAAATGAAGAATAATAAAATAATGTTATGTTAGCTACACATATGTGTGTGTTTTATTTACTCTTTAAGAGAATATAATGTACTATATATGCCTGATCATAGGACCACCTGTGCAGGCCTGTGTGTGAGCCCAGGCCCAGGACTGCCACTGCATGCCACTGCCATGCTGTTGCTCCCTTCCTGTACCCATCTTGGGACATTGAAGCCATCACCATAGCTCTTCCCATGTAGTAGCCTCCACCATGGGACAACAGAGAGGGCCTGGAGGCAGTGGCCTACCACAGTTTAGCATGCCACGGCACTGCATCTATGATCAATCAGCCCAAAGCCATTGTAAGTCCCATGCTGTCAGCCCCATCTCTGAAAGTGTATGCATCCATCTTGGGCTACACTCACTTCAGTTACTTTCACTGCCACTGCCACCATCTTTAGTGGCAGTAGTGTCTGTCTAAGGACACCTTCTGGGGACTGGAAGTGAACTTCAGGTGAGATACAGGTAATCTGTAGGGTCACTACAAGATTATAGGATACAAACTGCAATAACTCAGATTGGCACTGCAAGAAAGGAAGGCACATAATCAACATGAAAAAATATGGGAAGAAAGTGCCACAAACAAAGCAAGATACTACAATAATAGAATCGATTGATACCACAGGTGATGAAATGTCAGAGAAAGAATTCAGAATGTATGTAATTAAAATGATCTGTGAATTAAAAAAATGATATAAGTGACCAAATATAGGCAAAAATTGATCATTCCAACAAAGAAATGAGAGCAAATAAAGGCAACCATTGATCACACCAACAAAAAAGATAAAGGAGTAAATACAGGTAGCAAAAGATTACTTCAAGAAAGACCTAGAGATTGTGGAAAAAAAGAAATCAATCAGAAATTCTTGAAATGAAGGAAACAATAAATCAAATTAAAAACTCAATAGAAAGCATCACTAACAGACTAGATCACTTGGAAGACAGAACCTCAGATAATAAAGACAAAATATACAATCTTGAAAATAAAGTTGACCACACAGTGAAGATGGTAATAAACCATGATGTGAACATCCAAAAATTATGGGATAGCATCAAAAGACCAAATCTAAGATTTATTGGGATAGAAGAAGGTACAGAGTTTCAAACCAAAGGAATGCACAATCTCTTCAATGAAATTATATCAGAAAATTTCCCAAACATGAAGAATGAATTGGGAAATCAAATACAAGAGGCTTACAAGACACCAAATGTACAAAGTTACAACAGATCTATACCAAGACATATTATAATGAAAATGTCTAGCATACAGAATAAGGACAGAATTTTAAAGGATGCAAGAGAGAAGAATAACATGATATATAAGGGGAGAACAATTTGGATCCCAGCAGATTTTTCAACCCAGACCTAAAATCCAAGAGATGATGGAAAAACATATACCAAGCTCTGAAAGAAAATGGATGCCAACCAAAAATCTTATATCTTGCAAAATTAAGCTTCAGATTTGATGATGAAATAAAAGCCTTCCATGACAAACAAAAGTTAAAAGAATTTACAGTGAGAAAGCCTGCACTATAGAACATTCTTGGAAAAATATTTCATAAGGAGAAAATGAAAAAAAAATAATGAAAATCTCCAAAGAGAAGAACCACACTAAAGGAAAGTTCAATCAAAGGAAAAAACAAGTTAAGGTAAAAACAAAAAATAAACCAAATGACAGGGATTACAATTAATATTTCAATAATAACACTGAAAGTGAATGGCCTAAACTCTCAATTAAAAGATGTAGATTGACAGACTGGATAAAAAAAAAAAAAAGACTCAACAGTATGGCATCTTCAAGAGACTCATCTCACAGGAAAAGACATTCACAGACTAAAAGTGAAAGAGTGGAAAAAAAACATGTCACTCACATGAATATCAGATAAAGTGAACTTCAAACCAAAGTTAGTGAAAAGTGATAAAAAAGGACATTTCATACTGTTTAAGGAAATCATACACAACAAAATATAACAATCATAAATATATATCCCCCCCAAAATGTGGCACCTATGTATATCAAACAAACTCTTCTCAATACAAGAATCAAATAGACTATAACACAATAACACTTGGTAACATTAACACACCTCTTTCACTGCTGGATAGATCTTCCAAACAAAAACTAAACAAAGAAACCATAGAACTCAATAAAACAATCAATAATTTAGACTTAACAGACATATAGACAGTATTCCATCCATCAACGAGTGAATACACTTTTTTCTCAGCAGCACATGGAACCTTCTCCAAAATAGAACATATGTTATGCCACAAACCAAGTCTTAGCAAATAAAAAGAGAGAGAGAGAGAGAGAGAGAGAGAGAGAGAGAAAGAGAGAGAGAGAGAGAGATACTATCCTGCATTCTATCTGACCATAATGGAGTAAAATTAGAAATCAATGACAGATTAAAAAATAGAAACTACTCCAACACCTGGAGACTAAATAATAAGCTATTGAATGACACATGGAGAATAGAAGACATCAGGGAAGAGATAAAAAATTCTTAAAAGTAAATGAGAACTCTGATACAACATATCAAAATCTCTGGTACACTACAAAGGCTATGTTAAGAGGAAAGTTCATTGCATTAAGCTCATTCATTAAAAGAAGGAAAAAGTCAACAAATAAATGACTTGACGCTACATCTCAAAGCCCTAGAGAAAGGGGAACAAATCAATACCAAAAAAATAAAAGACAGGAAATAATTAAAATTGGGGCTGAAATCAAAGAAATTAAAACAGAAGAAATAATTCAAAAAATTGACAAAACAAAAAGCTGGTTCTCTGAAAAAATAAATAAAATTGACAAACCCTTAGCCACCCTAATGAAAAGAAGGAGAGAGAAAACTCAAATTACTAAAATTTTTGATGAAAAATGGAATATCACAACAGACACTATTGAAATTCAGAGGATAATTAGAAACTATTTTGAAAATTTATATTCCAGTATAATAGAAAACCCTGAAGACACCAACAGATTTCTAGAGGCATATGACCTAACCAAACTGAACCAAGAGGTCATACACAACTTAAACAGATGAATTTCAAGCAAAGAAATAGAGGAGGCCATCAAGAGCCTGCCAACCAAGAAAAGGCCAAGGCCAGACGGATTCTCAGATGAGTTCTACAAGACATTCAAAGAAGAATTAATACCAATTCTCCTCAAACTATTTCTTGAAATAGAAAAGGAGGGAATTCTTCCAAACTCATTCTATGAGGCGAGTATCACCCTGATTCCAAAAGCAGACAGAGACACATCAAAGAAAGAAAATTTCAGACCAATACCCCTGATGAACATAGATGTGAAAATTCTCAATAAAGTTTTGGCAAGTTGCATACAAAAACATATTTAAAAAATAGTGCACCATGATTATGTGGGGTTCATTCCATGGATGCAAGGTTGTTTCAACATATGGAAATCAATTAATGTAATCAACCCATCACATCAATAGACTTAAAGATAAGAAACACATGATTTTATCAATTGAATCAGAGAAAGCATTTGACAAAAAAATAGCACCCTTTCATGTTCAAAACACTAGAAAAACTAGGGATAGGAGAAACATACCTCAACATTGTAAAAGCTATCTATGCTAAACACAAGGTCAACATCATCCTAAATGTAGAATTGGAAACATTCCCTGTAAAAATGGGGAAAAAAACAAGGATGTCCTCTTTCAGCACTGCTATTCAACATAGTCCTTGAAACACTAGCCAGAGCAAGTAGACAGATGAAAGAAATTAAAGGTATACAGAAAGGAAAAGAAGAACTCAAACTATCATTATTTGGCTATGACATGATTCTGTACTTAGAGGATCAAAAATTCCACCAGAAAACTTCTAGACTTAACAAATTCAGCAAAGTATCAGGATATAAAATCAACACTCATAAATCAATTGCATTTCTATACATTAGTGATGAATCCTCTGAAAGAGAAATTAGGAAAACTACTCCATTCACAATAGCCTCAAAAATAAAATAAAATACTTGGGAATCAATTCAAAAGAGGTGAAAGACCTCTACAATGAAAACTACAGAACACTAAAGAAAAAAATTGAAGAAGACCTTAGAAGACGGAAAAACCTCTCATGCTCTTGGATAGGCAGAATCAATATTGTCAAAATGGCCATACTACTCAAAGCACTATACAGATTCAATGTGATTCCAAATAAAATCCCAATGTCATTCCTTATAGAAATAGAAAAGGAAATCATGAAATTCATTTGGAAGAATAAGAGACCCAGAATAGCCAAAGCAATTCTTATCCCACAGGAGGCATCACAATACCAGAACTTAAGCTACACTACAAAGATATAGTAACAAAAACAGCATGGTATTGACACCAAAATAGACATGTAGACCAATGGTACAGAATAGAAGACACAGAGACAAACCCACATAAAGACAGTTATCTCATACTAGACAAAGGAGCCAAACACGTACATTGGAGAAAAGATAGTCTCTTCAACAAATAGTGCTGAGAAAACTGGAAATCCATATGCAGCAGAATGAAACTAAACCCCTATCTCTCACCATGCACAAAACTCAACTCAAAGTGGATCAAAGACCTAGAAATTAGACCAGAGAATCTGTACCTAATACAAAAAAAAGTAGGCCCACATCTTCATCACATAGAATTAGGCCCCAACTTCCTTAACAAGACTCCTAAAGCACAAATAATAAAATCAAGAATCAAGAGATGAGATGGATTCAAACTAAAAAGCTTCTTCTCAGCAAAAGAAACAATAAATGAAGTGAACAGAGAGCCAAAAGTCTGGGAGCAAATTTTTGCCACAAGCACAACAGATAGAGCATTAATTTCCAAAATATATAAAGAACTCACAAAACTTAATAACAACAACAACAAAATAACCCAATCAATAAATGGTCTAATGAGCTGAACAGATAGTTCTTAGAAGAAGATATGCAATTGATCAACAAATATATGAAAAACTGTTCAACATCTCTAGCCATTAGAGAAATGCAAATCAAAACTACTCTAAGATTTCATCTCACACCAGTCAGAATGGCAATTATCGAGATTATAAACAAAAAGAAGTGTTAGCGAGGATGTGAGGGGAAAGGCACACTCAGGCATTGCTAGTGGAACTGCAAATTGGTACAACCAATCTGGAAAGCAGTATGGAGATTCCTTAGAAAACCTTGAATAGAACCACCATTTGACCCAGCTATCCCACTCCTCAGTCTATACCCAAAGGACTTAAAAACAGCATACTACAGTGATGCAGCCACTTCAATGTTTATAGCAGCTCAATTCACAATAGCTAAACTGTGGAAGCATCCTAGATGCCCCTTCAACAGATGAATGGGTAAAGAAACTGTGGTATATATACACAATGGAATATTACTCAGCAATAAAAGAGAATAAAATTATGGCATTTGCAGTTAAATGGGTGGAGCTGGAGAATATCATGCTAAGTGAAGTAAGCCAATCCCAAAAATTCAAAGACCAAACGTTCTCTCTGACAAGTGGATGCTGATTCATAATGGGGGAGGGGTCATGAGAAGAATGGAGGAACTTTGGTCAAAGGGGCTAGAGAGCAGGGGAAGGGACATTGGGACAGGAAAGAAGGTGGAATGAGATGGACATCATTGCTATAGGTACATGTATAACTGCACATATGGTGTGATTTTTACATCATATACAACCAGAGAAATGAAAAGTTGTGCTCCATTTATGTATAATGAATCAAAATTCATTCTGCTGTCATGCATGCCTAAATAGAATAGGGTTAGGGTTAGAGAATAAACATAAATATAAGGAAATATGAATATCCTTAACAATGTACTTCTGAAAATATGTGGGAAAACATACATGAATATATAGAATCCTACACAAGGATGAGTAAAGTGAAAGTCATAATAAAATATACTATGTAAATATGAGGAAGCCAGGATGAATCTCATATATGATATACTGTGATATGTATACAGATTTAATATTGAATTTTTTAAAAAAGGCAAAAAACAAATAAACAAAAAGATGTGCTATATGTAAAAAATACACACCATATCCCCAAGACTTAGTACAAAAGGACAGTTTAAAATGTCTCATAACTTTTTAAAGTTTATTACATGTTGAAATGATGTTATTTGGTTTTTAAATAAATGTATTATTAAAAAATGAAAATAAGAATTGTTAACTAGAAACAGAATATAAACTAATAAAGGATACAGAAAACACAGTGATAGCAAAATAGGAAGAAACCACTAAATCTAGGTTGAGAGAAAGATTGTGAAGATGAATAAACATATAATAACCTTTCTCTCCCTTGCTGAGATCAAAGATTTTTCAGGGTAAGTGGGGCTGTTGTCCACCTGTGAGCTGCAGTTAAGGCTGAAAGGGAGAAAATAACCAGCTAAGGTACCAACCACACTCTGGAGTCCATTGCATATGCATATCATTGGCAGCTGTATATAAGAAAGTCATGCCATTTGACCAAGTAGAAAACCAGAAACATGAGCAGGAGGAAAGAAGCCTCTCCTCCTTCACTGTTCCTTCAGTCTTATCAACACATAGGGAAAGCATCCCACCAATGGACAACAGGAAGTAGTGGCAAAGCCCAGCTCTACTATCAAAAAGAGGTGGGCTTTGACCTGAAAGCTGACAAATTAATAACTGGTACACACTGTACCTATTATCAGGGTTTGGACATAAAGTGTCCCACAAAAGCTCCTGTGTTAATGCAGGAGGTGAAATGATCAAATAGAGCTATAACCCAATCAGTGGATTCAGTCATTTGCTGGATTGATTATTTGAATAGCCTTAACTGAATGGTAATTGTAGGCAGGTGGGGCGACATGGCTGGAGGAAATAATTCCCTAGGAGTGTGCCCTTGGGGAGTATATTCTCCCCCTGATTCTTCCCTTTCTCTGCATCCTGACTGCCATAAATTGAGTAGCTTTCCTCCACCACTCCCTTCCACCATGATGTTCTGCATCACCTTACACCCAGAGCTATGTAGGTGGTCAACCACAGACTAAACCTCTAAGACCTTGAGCCAAAATAAAATTTTTTTCTTCTAAGTGCTTTTCAGGTATTTTATCACAACAATGAAAATGTGACTCACACAACTCTGAACACTATACAATTTTAAAAAGCATGACTATAATAACTTTTAGTATTTTAGAAAATAATCTGGGTTTAAACCAATTTAGATGCATTTTATATCTTGATTAGTTCTGCATTTTAATTGTTTTATTTGTTCTAATTAGTTACACATGACAGTAGAATGCATTTTGACACATCATACATAAATGAAGTATAATTTCTCTTTCTTCTGGTTGTACATGATATCGAGTTACACAGATCATTCAATCATATATCCACATAGAGTAATAACGTTCAACTCATTCTACTATCATTCCTAACTTCACACCCCCGCACTCCCTTCACTCCCTTCTGTTCAATCCAAAGTGCCTCTATTCTTCCCTAGCCACCACCCCTTATTGTGAATTAGCATCCACATACCAGAGAAAACCATCAGCCTTTGGTTCTTTAGGAGTGACTTACTTCACTTAGCATAATATCCTCCAGTTCATCCATTTACCAGAAAATGACATAATTTCATTCTTCTTTAAGACTGAGTGAGTAATATTCCATTGTGTTTATATACACAATCTCTTTATCCATTTATCTCTGGAAAATTACCTAGTTTGGTTCCATAGTTTAGCTATTGTGAATTGAGCTGCAATAAACATTGATGTGGCTGCATCACTGTAGTATATTCATTTTAAGTCCTTTGGGTATAAATCTAGGAATGAGATAACTGGGTCAAATGGTGGTTCCATTCCAAGTATTCTAAGGGATCTCCACACTGCTTTTCATAGCAGTTGCAGTGATTTGGCATCCCACCAACAACATATGAATGAATGTTTTTCCCCACATTCTTGTCAACAATTATTATTGCTTGTATTCTTGGTGCTTGCCCTTCTAACTGGAGTGAGATGGAATCTCAGTGTAGTTTTAATTTGTATTTCTCTAATTGCTAGAGATGTTGAATATTTCTTCATATATTTGTTGACCAATTTTATTTCTTCTTTTGTGAAGAGTCTGTTCAGTTTCTTAGCCCATTTATTGACTGCGTTATTTGGTTTTTGGTGTTGAGTTTTTTGAGTTCTTTATATATCCTGAGGTACATATGGTAAAGATTTTCCCCAACTTTGTAATCTGTCTCTTCACATTGATTGTTTCCTTTGCTGAGAAGATCACCTTTTACTCTGATTCCATCCCATTTATTGATTCTTGATTTTACTTCTTGTGCTTTAGGAGTCTTGTTAAGGAAGTCAGTTCCTAAGCTGACATAGTGCAGATTTAGGCCTTCTTTTTTCTTTTATTAGGCACAGGATCTCTGTTCTAGTGCCTAAATCCTTGATCCACTTTGAGTTAATTTTTGTGCAGGGTGAGAGATAGAGGTTTAATTTCATTTTATTACATATGGATTTCCAGTTTTCCCAGCACCATTTGTTGAAGAAGCTCTTTTCTCCAATGTATGTTTTTGGTGCCTTTTTCTAGTATGAGATAACTGTATTTACATGGGTTTGTCTCTGTGTCCTCTATTCTATGCCATTGGTCTATGTATCTGTATTGGTGCCAATATCATGCTGTTTTTGTTACTATGGCTCTATAATATAAAGTCTGGTTTTATGATGCCTCCTGCTTCACTTTTCTTGCCAAGGATTGCTTTGGTGATTCTGGGTCTTTTGTTTTTCCAAATGAATTTCATGATTTCTTTTTCCATTTCTTTGAAGAATGGCATGGGGATTTTAATAGGAATTGCATTAAATCTGTATAATGTTTTTGGTAGTATGGACATTTTGACAATATTAATTCTGCCTATCAAGGAGGATGGAAGGTCTTTCTATCTTCTAAGGTCTTCTTCAATTTCTTCCTTTAGTGTTCTGTAATTTTCATTGTAGAGGTCTTTCTCCTCTTTTGTTAGATCAATTCCCAAATATTTGATATTTTTAGGCTATTGTGAATGAGGTGGTTTTCCTAATTTCTCTTTCAGTGGATTCATCATTGATATATAGGAACACATTTGATTGATGGGTGTTAATTTTATATCCTGCTACTTTAATGAATTCATTTATTAGTTCTAGAAGTTTTCTGGGGCGATTTTTTGGATTGTCTAACTATAGGATCATGTCATCAGCAAATAGTTATAGTTTGAGTTCTTCTTTTCTTATTTGTATCCCTTTAATTTCTTTCTTCTAATTGCTCTGGCTAACGTTTGAAGTACAATGTTGAATAAAAGTGATGAAAGAGGGCATCCTTGTCTTGTTCCAGTTCTTAGAGGGAATGATTTCAATTTTTCTCCATTTAGAATGATGTCAGGCTTAAGTTTAGCATATATAGCTTAGCTCTGCATTTATTGTAATTTGTTTATATTGAAGAATAGGAAGCCCAGGAAATTGCTCAATTGTATGAAAGAACTTAATATATGATATGTTTCAACAAATAATAGTTTTAAAGAAGGACAAATTTTTAAATGTTATGAAAATGGCAATGTTCACCAGTTTCTCCAAATACACTTCATCCTCTGTTTGAAATAAGGAATCTAGCTCCTTGAATCTAACTAGAGGACTTGGGATATATCTGTCTCTTTCTTCTCTATTTTTTCTACCCAATACTCAATGACTCCCACAATCTCAAATTGGATCTGACTATTCCAGTACTTCTGTCAATGGAAGTCCAACTGTTGCCTCTCACTTGGTTCCAAGCAATACCCCTAAAGATTGGATGGGTTGGCTATTTTTATTTTTAGTTTGACAAATGCTCTCCACATCTGATAAACACTCACAAATGGATGTATATTATAACACTCTTCTCACCCTCAACTAAGACAACAAATATACCCCCAAATAAACAGCTGCAGTGACACTTTTTCAGCAATGTCCTGGTGGTGTCCTCTCCCTCTCTGGCAGGCAACAGATGATCTAATGCCCATTTTCTTGTTTGTATACACAAAAGTAGCCCCAAAGTATTACAATGTTGAAATGAAAATTCAAAATTTTTTAAAAAGTGGTATAAAAACAGAGTCAACTATTTTTCAGATCTGGAAATTAGTGATAATTTTCTCAGTTTCAGAAAAACATAAAGAAATCATATGAAAAGATTGGCAGTTAAACATTTTTAATACCATCTTTATAGTTAAGAACAGTAAAAGAGAACCATAAAAAAAGAAAACTTGGGAAATTTAAGTATTCTGTCTGGCAAATAGTTAACAACTATATTGTATATCAAATGCATTTGTATTTATGAGCAAAGTATCAAGACCTCTAAAGATGTGTAGGCAAGAATTATGAATCAATCATTAGCAAGCAAGGAAACAAAAATAACATATGGGAGGAAATAGTTCATCCTTACAACTAAGCTTAGAAATACATATTAAATCTATTAACATTTTAAGTCTTCCACATTGGGTAGCAGAGGTATTAAGCATCAGAGATATGTATGTAGTGAACAAATAATGTTTACACAATACTTCCTGAATTTTGAGTTGCAAACCCTTTAGGCAAAGACTAACCATCCCAGGAATACCACCTCTGTAAATTTATTGTAAAGATGATTGAATTGGAAGATAATGATCTACTTGTTGAAAGAAATTCATCACCATTGCCAACCACACACACACACACACACACACATACACACACACACAATTTTCTGTACATTTTTTGAATAATATATATCATAGAACCTGAAATATATATGATCAGAGCACTGAAATTATTATTTTGAATACTATGCAGAAATAGACAAAGCTTACAGCAGAGATTTAATGAAAAAGCATAAAAACAAAGAATTTATTCTATGCAATTATATAATACATACAATACAAAAATACTAGCAGTCAACTTGTAAAACTGAAAATTATGTTAAGAGTTGGGATTATGGATAGTATTTTTCT
>CM053403.1:50488940-50520901 GCA_028644305.1 Xerus rutilus | reverse complement strand
AAAAAGGCAAAAGAGTCACAAAAGCAAGGAGCTGGAACGTGTATGAAATTATTAGAGTACTCAAGTGTCAGAGAAAATAGCCATAAATTATTCTTTACTAGAAACATCTGTGGATCTAGCCGCAAAGAGCTGTACACTGACCTAAGGCTCTAGGAATATCTTTAGACTCTGAGCAGGACTTTAACAATAATTTGCAAGAAAGAGCAGTGTTAATCCAAGAAAAAGAAGTAACTGAACTGTAGACATGCCTAGAAATTTCTTATCATGAACTGGTGATAAAAAGATATTCCAACTCTTCTCACATTTTAGGCATAGCAACATAGGAGTATTATTAATTTAGTTTTTACATTTATGTGTATGCATACTTGAAATTTATAAGTCAAAAAATTCGACAAAGATGGGTTTTAAAAAATAAAATTCTTTTCATCTTAATTTGCTCTCTACAGAGGATTCATTTTTAGCTAAATCTTCTTACATATTCTTCTCTATTTCTAAATAATTGTTTATACTGACACTCTCAAATATTATTTCCATTTTTAGGCACTATGAAGTAGGTATATAATACCCTCCTCTCCTCTACACACACACACACACACACACACTCCAAACTTCTAACTTCTAAATTTGGTTAAGTCTTTTATTAGTTTTACTTTACTGTGTTCTCTACCATGATTATTTTTGATTTCCTGAAAAGTACTATTTTCCCTGTAAATGTTCCTCATTTGCCTAGCTTTCTATGTATTTACCATTGATTTAAACTATGTCTTCCCAAAATGTGTAAGCCTCTCATCAGTAGACTGAAACTATTATTGCCTTGCTTTCATTTTAAAAAGAAATCTCTTCCAGCACAATTTTCCCCGCACTAGACCAGCTGTCCTATCAGCCTGATGCATTATTATTTTCTTGGGACCCTCTCTCACTGATACCTTGTCATTTTGCTCTTTCTGTTCTGTGCTGGGGTTCTGTACTTTGCATGCCTTGTCTTCCCCTGGGGGGGAAAAGAAATTCTGAATAGGAAAAATTTCCCATGGGAATTATTAAACCACTATTCCATTGCCTTCCAATCTCCAGTGTGGCTATTGAGACAGCTGATGCCATCTTACTGTTGATTTTGGGTCTCCTTGTTTGTACCATTCACAAGTCTTACAGCTGTGAGCATCCCAGTGGGTCTATTTTCATCTATATTCTATACACTTGGTGTGGAGACTTTAAATCTTAGAGCTCATGCTCATTTCTACATAGTTTCCTTGAGTTAATTCCTTTGATTTTCTATCTTACCATTTTCTCTTTCTGGTATTCCATTCAGATATTAGATATCTTGGATCAGACATCCTTCAATCTTTTTATCTTTTATTTCTTGCTTTTTGTCTCTTGTTCTGTTTGCACTATCCTCTGATGATTTCATTATCCTCATATTCCTATCTTATTTTAAGTTTTGCACTTCTACAACATTTTCAATATCTAAGAGCTCACTTTTGCATATAAATGTTTCTTTGGTAGCATTTTTTCTTTTTACTTTATAGCTGTAGAGTCTTGTCTTTTCTCTAGAAATATTAATGCTATTTTAAATATTTTTTCCCCCTTAAAAGTCTCTGTTTACTCCAATTTTTCAGGTAGTATCACACAGTCATGCACCACATAATGATATTTTGTTCAAGGCAAGACTGCATATGTAATAGTGGTTCCATAAGATTATAAACAAGTGAAAAATCCCTGTCACCAGGTGATGCTGCAGTGCTTATAACCTCACAGCACAAGGCATGACCTGTTTGTGGTAATGCTGGTGTAATCAAAGTAGCACCACCAGCCATAAAAATGTGCAGCACATACAACTATATACAAAACACAACACTTGTGATGATAACAAACACGTCATTTGTTTATGTGTTTGCTATACTATAGTTTCATCATTATTTTAAAGTGTACACCTTCTACTTTTAAAACAATGATTTTGTGTAAAACAGTATGCTGTGTTATGCAGGTGTCAATCTCATGCATCTCAAGTTTGCCTATCTCTTAGTTGTACCTAGAGTTCACATGGTACGATTTACCCACACAACCTAGGTTTAAGCAGACTACATGATGATAACACAACAGCAAATCACCTAATGACATGTTTCTATGACCATGTCCCCATGTTCAGCAATCATGATTGTAGTGGCCACTGACATGGATTTTAGTTGCTTAGTACATTCAAGCCCTGGGTCTACAACTTGTTGGTTATGTGACCTTGAGAAAATTAACTTTTCGGTACTTCAGTATCCTTTTCTATAAAAATTACAAATGGCAGGGTTGTTCTCACTACTAAATGACTAATGTGTATTATGTGCCTAAAATAATGTTTAGAACACAATAAATTGTGTTCAAAGAGAACCCTGTCATTTGTTTTTCTGTTTGTTGATTTTAGACTCTGCCATTGGTAGAGGTCATTTCTTTAATGACCTTGTCACCTCTGACTACGTACTCAGATCTAATTCTAGAGTGGTGAAAAGATGACTGGGAAGCCTACACATGGCAAGAGTCTTGCTATTTGCAAGCTTCACTATAGGCCACCTCTTTAGAGAACCTTGGACATCAATACTTACTTATTTTGGGTTCATCAACTATCTTTCATGTAAGAGTTCACAACTATCTTTCATGTAAGAAAATATGGCTACAATATCAATATTCAGTGTAAATTTTCACTTAAAGTTCCCTGTATGTTATTTCCACCCACCACTCTATTTCTCAGCTTTCCCTCTCAGTGGCTTGAGAACCAATTCTCTGTTCTGGTTAGTAACTGCCTGATCACAGCTTTTTAGCTTCCAGGGTTCTTATAGCACAGGTGTTTTTGTAACTTGCTATAAAACCCTTTGCTATACTTAATGAGATTTTACAGGGAATAAAGGTAAATGTGGGTGTTCAATGTAGCATTTTTAACCAGAAGTTAAAATGACTATTTAAGACAATGAAAATCAATTATTGGTGAAAAAAACATTTTTTTGCCTAATTATACCAAGGCATTTATCTCTATAAATTTCTCTTTTTAACAAGCATAACAAGCATTGATATTGGGGGAATAGCACTTCTGAATAGTTGTACCAATTTAAATTTTTTTCTCAATAACAAAGCAGAAATAAAACCTTAGCTCTGAATCTACACCACAGTATTCTGTCCTCGTTTAGCCAGCAATTGGCTCTTTGCAGAGATATTCCCATTAGGGTAAGTTCCAGCATTAGCCATTTAGTATCTCCTCCACTTTCTGCATTAAACATATATAAGGTCTTCTTGTTCTGAGATGCTAGCTATCAAAATTATTTTTGCCATATTCAATGTAAATGATTCAAAAATGATTTTTTTTAAAAAAGGAGGTTTAATGCTTCTGATAGAGCACAAATGCATATCACCTTTGGAAATAATTCAGAAAATCTCAGCAAAAGACAGTGAGAAAACAGGAATGAACAGCAGGCAAAGCACATATTTTCATGTAGTGAGAGAAGGCTTACTTTCTGGCTTGAATTTGCTTCAAGCAACGCTGGACTTTTACACAAAATGTGCCTTGCAATAACGGTTATTTCAGGAAGTGTCTTTGCTTTCTTTTGCTTTCTTCTGGGGCAGGGGTGGGAGGGACAAATTAAAGGCATTACATTGAGAGTAGGTATATTTCTGTTGTAAAATATGGTTTTAGCAATGTTACTTAATATTACCAAGTTTAGCTATTCATCTATTCTATTTTTAATTAAATAAAATTTAATTAAATAGAAAGACATTTTTTTTTCCTGTCTCCTTGATTATCACACCAAAGAGTTTAAAGCCACCTAAAACATTACTTGCTTGGCACTGTGGTGGCAGCCTAATCTCTACTGCAGCAAAGGGGTGGATATATGTAGCTACTGTGCAGTACAGTGCAAACCTACCTAACACAGTAGATGATCACAGCTTCTGGAGCAGAACATCTCAACATACAGTAGACTAAGCTGAACTGTCTCTGCTCGTGATGTGACATAGCTGATCCAACCTCTTAACCAGTGTTAATAATATCCTCCTGTCTCTATTCTCTCTCTTCTATAAGGTTTGTTCCTGGAATATTCAATAGCTGTTATAGTATACTTAATCTGCAGTTTTTGCCAGACTAAACAGAATAATTTAAAACACATTTATCTCACTAAAAAAAATAAATAAACTCTTAAACTTAAGTAGCTTCAGAATTTTCATTATGTATTCAAATGTGAGATTAGCTATGCCGAAAAAAGCTTGTATGTGAAAATATTTATATTTTATTGCTAAAATTCATTTTGATTGGAACACATTAAAATTAGATTGCTAATTGCTCTTTATTTGCTTTTTAAAAGTTAAACTGTATTTCAAAATGCAAATAAATATGCTCTATTCGTATTTTATATTTGTTAAGCAAGATAGTTGGACCAGGTAAGACCACGTGGATAAATGGACCAGCTTTACAAAAAGGATGTCTATCACACAAGATAATTCATACTTCTGACTGTATATTAGGCCTTGATTTGGAGAAGAATGGGGAAAGTTAAGATTATGTCATCATTATGGGAACGTGAATTAAAATTGTTTTAGATAGGCAACAAGGTCCATTATAAAATATCAGCAACTTATATTAGTGATTCCCCTTTTATCCCCTTAAATCACACACAAACTGTAAGACAGCAGCACGCTTGTGTTGTCTGGCTGAACGAAGACAGCGTGTTATCAGCTGCCAATTCAAACAAGCACTCCCTGATAAAGATTGAAATTGTAGAAAATGTTAATGGAAAGCAGGCTCTAAAGTTCTTCTGTAAAGACTATTACTCGACGCAAATGAAAAATGCAGAGCACAGTGCTCTGGGCTCTTTCGCCCATTCTGCTGAATTGAAAGGGAAAATTGAAAAGGCTCAATTATTCCATTTATTACTTTGATGAGTTTTTATAACATGAAATGAATTTTATGATTAATGAGGATTTTATGTAGACTGTACATAAAAAACTCATCTACAAAAAGCAAATAGCATTATTTTCTAGCTAGAGAAGGTGAAAAGGAAATGCAAAATAAAGTTGATTGACTTAAATTTAATATATAAAGGGTAGCACTAGTTAATAGAGTATTGATTAAAGATATAAAAAGAGATGGTGACAATTCATCAAATATCCTTGTTCTAGGTCCTCAGGGTAGCTGCTTAATAAACATCTTTTCTTACAATTGATTTATTTTTTCATATCATTTTTTTCATATCTTGTTTCATTTCTGTGGACATATCCAAATCACACAGAACCATTACCAGCACCAGACACTCATGAGAACAAAAATAATTTTTAATAAACTATTAGTTTATTTTAACATCTTAAATGAGATTGATCTTATGAAAGGAGCAAGTATTTTCTAAAAGGTTGGGGATGAATATAATTAAAACACATTAGCCTGAATTAATCAAATAACTCAGAGAAAAAAGTAATTGAAAAATAGAGAAATATCACTATAATCTTTACGTACTATTAATATGCATAATATAAATTATGGTAACAATTTTAAAACATAATTTAATCACGCAGATTTGTAAAACTTATAATGCAATTTATTTCTATAAAACAAAGAGAGGAAAAAGTAAAGTGGAAGAGGGCAATTTCATGAAAAGGAAAGGGAGATCAGTAAGTGGTAGAAAGAGACCAGGGAGAGGGAAGCAGAGTGGGAAAGGGGAAATATCGGGAGTGATATTGTCAACTTATGCTGTTATATCGTGTGCATGTACAACATTATAGTTGTATATAATGTGCCAATAAAAATATGGAAAAATCATTTGAACATGGAATCATCTTCATTATAGATCAAATTATAAAACCATTTTCAAATCTTAGAAGAATGCTTGGTTTTCTTCTTGAAATTATTTTCTTTTCACTTTTCCTAAGTTTCCTACTCTTCACATACAGACAACTTCTACCCACAAACTCATTACTTCAGTTTTTATCACCATGAAAAATAAGAAGTCTACACAGTCTCTCCCAGCATAATGCAAAAACCATTGTGAGTCCTAACATTTTCCAACAATTCAGTATGCACCACCTTACCCCTTTGTTTTCCTTTATGATATGATACATGAAGTGATGGTAAGTCATAATGATTACACTTTTGTCCTCATGAGACTACCTCACAGATTGCCTACTGTTCCGCAAATCACAAATCTTGGAAGTGAAGAAAATACAGAGAAAATTTTCTTACTTATGTAAAATATTTCTTCCTTACTTTAGCCTACAGAAAACTTTGTGACATTTGCTAATTTGAGCCCAACCAAGAAACAAGCAACTCTGTGAAATAAGTCCCAATCTATCCTACTTCATATCTATATTTGAACAAATAAATGGACACTGATACAGCATAGGGGGAATGACCAACTTAATCAATGTAACTAGCAATCAGTTCTATATTCCAAGGTACATCTAGCTGTAGATGTACCTTGTTGCATTCAAGAGAAAATGCAACAAATGATTCTATTATGTCCTACTTAAACTATTAAGTCCCAAGATTTTAATTCTGTGAATATTTCAACAAAATTGATAGAGGTACATTAAAGTAGGTTGAAAAGCATGATCCAGAGTTTTTGTAGCATTATCTTTATGGCATTATAATAGTTTTATATATAGTTATATATCATATACTATATTTAAATTTTAATAGGCGTTCCACATCTGGGATAATGGTCAAGATGAATTAAATTTCATTGATATTTTTCAAAAGAGAAAAAAGATAAAAATACAGTATTTCATTCTGTTTATTGATGCTAGAGAAAACAAAATTAAGAATTGCATTGGTCTTGCTCACAAACAGGATCCTGCATAGTTGAGGACACCTAGGATAGAGCTGTACTCTCCTCTTTGAAATATACAACAGAAGAGAAAAAAATGCTATGATAGTATTTTAAAAGGAAGTGTAAAGCCGAGTTCGGTGGTGCAAGCCTGTAATCCCAGCACTTTGGGAGGCTGAGACAGGAGAATCGCGAGTTCAAAGCCAGCCTCAGCAAGGGCGAGGCACTAAGCAACTCAGTGAGACCCTGTCTCTACACAAAACACAAAATAGAGTTGAGGATGTGGCTCAGTGGTCGAATGCCCCTGGGTTCAATCTCTAATACCAAAAAAAAAAAAAGAGAAGTGTAAGATTTTAGACTTGACATGAACAAAATAAATACTTGACATGTTTTTCCTTCGATCTTCTTTATGATTAAAAAATTACACCATATTTCTGTATAGTCAAATATTGTCATTTTATACTCAAATGTAGTCATTCTTGCCTTTTACTCCCCAAGATAATAGAAACTAATAGCATTGCAATGAGATAATTTTGAAGCCTCACAGGGAAGCTGCTGAATATGGTTAAGTATTCCTATTAATCACTAGCTTTGCTCAAGATCAATATAGCTACACATTAAATTTAGCTTAGCCTGAATTATTCCTGAAGATATATTTAAACAATTATGTGATGCTTCTACATAGCTGCGTGGATAATTCAAGCCAAATTTCCCAATTCAGTCCCACTGTTAAATACTATATTTCTGTGTCAGCACATGCATTCTGGTTTGTAATTGAAAATATTTATTCACTGTATGTGTGTATGTGTACATATGATATCCCATGATTCACAACATTTTTCTGGTACATTCTAATTAAAATTTTCTCTTGCCAATCTCCTAAATATAACAACCATCTTTCAGGAAAATATTTTCTCAAGCTGATAATTAACGAAATAATCCTCTTTTTTTTTATTTTATTTTATTTTATTTTATTTTTTATTATTTTATTTTTTTTCCCAAAAGTTGCATTTTAATACATGTTGGCAAACATAACAGAAAAAAACAAATTATCAGAAGCTGTACACACTATTCACTGAAAACATTTGTTGAGGCAAATAGAAAAAAATTGTTTCAATCATAATTTTTCTAACTTTGCACAAAATTATAAGCGGATTACATTCTTCATATTAAACATCTTTATATGCACTTTCAATGAACAGTATATATATATATATATATATATATATTTTATATGTATTTTTATCAACCATATTTACTATACCCATTCCCCTTTCCTGCCCCCCACCTCCCCCATGTCGCGTCTAGTGTTTCTCTACGAAATAATCCTCTTAATCGTCAAGCAGTATAGAAGTTTCTGTCAAAATACTCAAAGTTGAACCAAAGAAAATCAGGTGCAAGTTCAAAAAATTACTTAAAAGAAAGAATTCTGAATATAATTTGGTGGAGGATTTTCTTGACTTACATTCATGGCTTACCTGATTGTTAGGAAGAGTTCCCCTGGTCTGAACAAAAACAAGTAAATCTTAAGAAATAAATATACCCTTTAAAAAGCATGGTGGTTTTAAAACATGGATACAAATTCTTTAATTGTCCATCAAGAAAAGGAGTTCATGCCCATTCCCTTTCAGTCTGGGTGCAGTTGTTACTGCTTCAACTTAGAGTGGATATATACTATTTACTCCTGAGTATAGTTCATCTAAAGCCAGGCAGGTCTGGTTTTATTTGTTTTGGTTTGTGGAAAACTCACCTTCTTGGAGCCCTGAGCTCCTGTGTGACCGCCTCAAAGTGCTCGTGTCATGAAGAAGCCCAAAACAACATGAGAATCATCTATACCTATGAGTGAAGAAGCCTCCAGATAATTTCAGCCCCTTATCATGTAACTTGCCCGCAGGCACCCATGTCTTTCCAGCTGTGGCCCAAACATCAGAGACTGTCACCACTGTGCCCCTTCTGGATTTCTGACTCACAGAACTGAGCAACATATGAAAACAGTGGTTGTTTTATATTTGTGACTTTTCCAGTAAAAGGTTACACAGTAATAGATAGCAGATACAATGTGTAATTTGGGCATTTGTCAGACCAGGGTTTTATCCTTCATTCCTTTATGGGAATGAGGCTTTGGTGAGACAAATAAGAGTGAAGGAGATCAGGTTAGCTTTGTAACAGATAAAAAAGGTAGCTAAGAGAGAAAATCAGAAGTAGCATGGCAGAATATGTTGGTTTTATATTTATTTCCCTCTGGAAAAAAATTCTAGAGGATTTTAAGTTTTCTTCATATTCAGAAGGATCTAAACTCCTGATCAGTGTAACAAACAGAATGATGTGTCACCCCCTCTACAACAACAGAGAGAAAAAAAAAACCTTGCCTATCCCCTAAAAAATGCGATCTGGACTTTGAAGGCACAATGTTAGGAAAAATGGAAAGAAAACATGGGCTAGGAGGAGAGACAGTAAAGAAACTCCAAGAAGGACCTCTGAGAATGTGAATGCCACATGCACAAGATGAGTCCAGGGAACTTTGCACCAGGCTCTGAACTCATCTTTTTTTTTTTTTTCGTACTAGAGATTGAACTCAGGAGTACTCGACCACTGAGCCACATCCCCAGCCCTATTTCGTGTTTTATGTAGAGATAGGGTCTCACTGAGTTGCTTAGCGCCTCACCATTGCTGAACTCATCTACTTATGATCCTTCTAGTAATAGTTATGGCACTTTGGGGTGTGCTATTTTGGAAGGTTAATTCAGCCCAATGCAGAATATCGGAATTATTTTTGTAAACAATTCCATTAAATCAAGATATTAAACACTATTAGCAGAGTTGTTAAAATGTAACAGAAGATTAATGTGAGAAAATTAACCCTGGGAATGGGTCTCACAAGGATGCTATCAGAGTCACACCTGGCAGTAGGGCGTAGCGTCCATGCGTTAGCAGGAGTGACAAGAGAAAGCTGTCCTCAAAGAGAAGGTACACACTCTCAATTGCAATGTTCTAACACAGAGTTCAGTCCTTTAAACCATATAAACAAGAACGAAACGCCTGCAATGAACTGAGCTGAGCTATCTAGATGCAAACAATATCTTGACCTGAAACAAATGAATGCAGGAAAGGAAATTACATGTGGTTATTTATATCTCTCCTGTTAAACAGTCAGTAAAGAAGGGTTTCACTTCTCCACTTAATTTTGGAGAGTTGAAATACAGTTAAGTATACAAAAGAATTACCTAAAATTCTAATTTAGCAGACTGAGCACTATCTGGCCTCAGAGAAACCCACTCTTTCTAGATTTTAGAAGTTCCACCTTTTTTCACATTCACTAGTTTATATTTCTTCTAGCAACGTCCTCTATTTATTTCTAAGTTTTAAAAAAATCAGCCTTTAAATTTTATGTGACCAGTTTCCTGCTACAAATAACAAAAGGAAGAAGATATTTTATAATTTGTTAATAAATTTCAGTACAAAAAATTCATATCTCAACAATGACAAAAACTAATGGATTTTAAGAGTTCTTTTATAACAAGGCTGGTTTGTCTAGGGAGAAGCAGGAAAAAAAGAGAAAAATAGACATTGTTTATTTGCATTTTAATAGAGTAAGAATCTCATTTTGAAAACCACTGCAGTTTTATTTTAAACCAAGCCATGTTTGAATACACCCATTTTAGAATTTTTAAACACCTCTGTTTCCCATTAAACCACAACATACATTTAATTTCCTCAATTGAAACTCTACTGAAACAACAATATACAGAAAAAAAGCATGAGCACTTTAGGCAATCCCAGACAAATGTAATAGTGTTCACATAGTGTGTTCCATCTCAGTGACCAGAAAAGTACCAAGTGTGGCAAAATAGATTCTCACTTTCCTAAATGGACAGATTCTACATCACCAGCTCAAGAGGACTACAAAAGGAAAATGTTATTGACACTCATTTCCTTTTCCTGTTGGTTCTAAACCAAATGAACAGATTTATTTTAAATATTATTTTTATCCAGTAACCTTGCAAGTCATATTGGACAGTCAAAAGAATGAGGTAGTTTATTAGTAAGTATTTACAACAGGTAATGTGAGGAAATTGTAGTATTCATTTACGTAGGAAAGAAACTATAAAACTGGAACTGTTGAACCATTGTTTATGTAATGAGGTTTATATCTTCTAATTTTAAGTTAGTGCCACTTATTCCTCTGTTGGGGAAACTAACTTTCACTAAAGTTAATTAGAAATAAATGCATCACATTGAGAGATTATTCTACCCGTCAATAAAACTGATCCTAAGATGTTTTGATGCCTGCCACTCTAAAACTCATAAATCTTGAAAATAACATTGTCAGTTCTTAATTATCTGAAAATTAATCTCTCTTCTCCTTCTTCCCTTCTGTTTCAGGGAATAAATCATACCTAGTCTTTTTCATGGCTAATGTCTGTATCTCTATTCTAGTTTCATCCACCGCTGCCTTATTAGAGAAGTACTTCCTATTGGAAGATAGTAGAAGAATGGAAACAGATCAACTTTCAAGATGATACATTTCTGAATTCAGGTCTTCATAGCTCACTGATTTCTAATTTTCAGAGTTGTGATTTTGGACAAATGACCCAATCACTTTGCACCAGTAGATAAAGAGTTTGTGAAATGCTTTTCCCCACATGGTGAAAATGTAGTCACTTGTGAACTCTAGACAAATGACTCTTGCATAGTAAATTGCATCTGGATGGAAGGAACTATAAATACCAGATGGAGGAGCAATAGGTCTGGGTTTCCCAAAAGGAAAAGAATCTTGTAATTCATATCTTCCATGCAAGGCCCCTGGAAACCATGGTTGTGCTGCTGTTCAAGAGCTACTGACTTCTATGGAGCATGAGACTTCTAAGTCAGATCCATTTTGTATGCTCCTGATACGACTCTCACCTCCTGATCCCTAAGCTATCTGCTGGAATCTAGTATGAACTCCAATATGGACTCCCACAAAAGAAGTGTTTCCCTGATGGCATTCTGAATCCCATCCTACATATCCTTTTAACATTCCAGTATTGAATATGATCTATGATAGTCTTATACATCTAAATTCTTATTTGGGCTTTGAGAACAGTGTAGATGTATAATAATGTCTAATATTTATCTCCTAATAACTCAGAGAAAATTAAATCAGATTGTATATACATGCACACATAGAGTGATGCACATGCATTGTTATGTGTTTCCACACATATAGAGTAAAAGAAAGCTCACTACATTGGTGTTTTAGTATAATCATAAGTCAAAATGGATATTTGTGATTTATGATGTTGCTCTTCTTCTGGTGATTTATAAATCTGAAGAAGGCAGGGGTCAATACTTTCATCTTAGTGTCCCCTGCTCCTATGAAAATACTGCCACCAGATGTGTGTCCGATTTATGTTTGTTCTTTTCTATTACTGCTCCTTCCTGGAAAGATTCCAAACTGAGATCTGTGGAAAGCAATTCCTTAAAATTTTGACAATTGTTATTCAAAATGGAAAAGAAAAAGACTCATTGGTCAAATAAATTTGAGAAACACCAGGTCACCTGACACTAAGTACATTTCTTTTTACCCAATACTTCTTATAGTACTTCGACATGAAGCAAAATGGAAGGAGACAAATAGTCACTTATTGTGCAATTTCACCTAACTTTTTGAAGGACCATCTTTTAAATGGGTTGTTATACAGATGACATTGCAAGAAATACTGCCAAAATATAAAGTTAGATCTTCTTAGAACTATAAATGACCCTAGGTATTAACAGATGCATCTAATTACATCTCATATTGCAAGTGAGGGAAGCGAGGACAGAAAGATTTAGTAAATTTTCTAAGAGTAATATATCACTCTAGAGCTCATCCTATTACTGATTGCAAACTGGTCATACAATTTGCTAGTTTGTTCGTATCACACCCTTTCACACTGATCACTCCAGCTGATAACAACATAAGATGAAGTCAAAAGCTAAGCACAGACCCAGAGCATCAGAATTATCCTAGCATGCTAGGTCTACAGAAGTGATCCTGCCTTGTTCTCACACATGTAGCTATTGTAATATTGCCTCTCTGCAACAGCAAGATGAAAACCGGTATTATGACTGCTGCTCAAGATCTCTCTTGGATTCCTGCCCCTCTCTGTTCAGTGGCCACCAACCTAGGATTTCCTTACATTTCTGAAGTTTTCTAATGTTTTCACATCCTGGATGGGACCTTTATCTACTTCCCTCTGGCCTAATTTTCTTGTCTGTCTGCGCAGCTCAACTCCAGTTTCCACAAAAGAAGCCAGAAATAATTCATCACTACACCTCAGAATCTAGCCCATAGTATGCCTTTATCAAACATTTTTGAAATGAATAATCTTGTTAACATGACAAGGAAAGTAAAAAAGGCACAGAGCTGATCTCAGCCAGAAGCACTAGAAAGTTCGGAAATCATTATTTCTGAAGTCCAGGACTAATAGAAGTAGTAGAGACAGCAATATCTGACCAGATACTGACTGCAATTCTCATTCTGCAAATAAGGTAGTGCAGCAAATATTTAATACAATTATGTCATTAATTAGTACATTCTTATAAGCATTTACTAAAAACTTAGGAACATTTGATAATTCCCAAAAATCCAATGGACTCAATTAAAGGTTAGGGGATCGTGGGCATCTCAGCTCTCATTAGTTTAAGGTAAATGATTAAATATATAACTTTTTTGGAGAATTATTGAAGAGTTTAATCTCTTTTCACTCAAGATAGAGAAATTCTGTTCCTATTATAAAAGAAGCTATAAAATCTCTGAGCCTCAGAAATCTTGTAGAAGAAATAATTGGAAAAGGGAGCTTATAAAAAAGATATTCTGAGGGAAGAAGGGACAAGGTAAATTCCTAATTAGATCCTAAGAGAATGAAACTTATTGATGTGACATATTATGCCATCAAATTTTACTCACAAAAAGAAAAAAAATGACCTTCTGTGAGGTATTTAAGGGGACTTAACCTGGAGTTGTACCAAGAAAGAGAGAAGGAAAGGTCGAAGAGGCATAAGGATGGGTTTCAGGTAAATTCTCTTACTTTTACTATTAGTAAAAGGAAATAAGAAATGTATTTGAGACAATCAACACAGACTTCTTATCTCCATGATAAAAAGCCATTCTTTCTACCCATAGCAGTTCTTAATCCCCTTCTTAAAATCACTTTGAAGAGCCTTACTTATTCCAGCTCTTGCATTGATGAAGATTATGTTGGTTACAAAGAAGTCCACCTCAAAACAGGTTTTAATTAAAAAAAAAGATTTGATTGAATAAAAATACCAGAACTTCATGAAATAGCTGAGCATTTGAAGCATAAAAGGCAAGAATGCAGCTGGGCCCCAGATACCAGAAAAACAAAAACAGAAGCACCCAGGAGACTCTCTCCATGTCTCACCCTGCTTCTTTCTGCACATTGGTCTCATTTTTATATCTCATGACCAACTTTCAAACTGCACCTGGCAAAACCTATGGCTTCAAACACCACTCAGGCTTTATATTTGTTGTTTTCAACAATAAGAGATTCAATGAACCTTCTCTCTAGGTTCCAAGCAGTGGACAGCCTGGATTGAGAGCCCAAAATACAGCAATTAATTGTAATCAGGAAAGTGAGTTCCTGCAAGAACACAACTTATCCCCCAGTGCTCATTCAGATGGAGTGAGGAGAAGAGCTATTTCCAGAAGAAGGAAAATTACTCCCCAGAGAGGCATTATCAGCAAACACATCAGATTGTGCTAGGTAAAATAATAACCCCCAAAGATGATCACATCCTGGAATGTGTGAATAAATTACCTTATATAGTAAAAAAAAAAAAAAAAAAAAAAAAAGACCTTACAGTTGTGCTTAAATTAAGTCTCTTGAAATAGGCAGATATACTGGATTATGCTAGATTAACATGGGCATACGCAATATAATCACATGGTTCTTATTAAAGAAGAAAGGGAGCAAGAGGGTTAGAGTTAAAGAGAGATCTGAAAAGACTATATACTGATTTGGTTTTTTTTTTAGTACCATGATTGAACTCAAGGACACTCAGCCACTGAGCTACATACCCAGCCCTATTTTGTGTTTTATGTAGAGACAGGGTCTCACTGAGTTGCTGTTGCTGAGACTGGCTTTAAACTTGCCATCCTTGTCTTGGCCTCCCAAACCACTGGGATTACAGGCATGTGCCACAGTGCCTGGCAACACTGCTGATTTTAAAGATGGTAGAAGAAACCATGAGCTCAGGAATACAGGCTGTCTTCAGAAACTGAAAAAAGCAAGGAAATAAATTCTCCCTGGATCTCTAGAAGGAGCACAGCCATGCAAACACCTTAATTTTGACCCAGCAAAATCTATTTTGGACTCCTAACCTCCAAAACTGCAATATCGTAGTGGCTTTCAAAAACACAAAGCTAAATTTATAATATTTTATTATAGAAGCAATAGAAAACTAATACCCCTACACTGTCCATTGCAGTTCTGCTTCTCCTTGAAGGGCAGACTTATGCTGTCCAACACACCTGAAAAAGTTTAAGTAATCTAAACTTAAAACTTTAATCCCCCCACACACACACCTATATTTCCATGCACAATTTTTTGTAACATGACTTTTAACATCAGCTTCCAAACTGACCTCGAAAAAGTTATCACATAATTTCTTGGTGGAGACATTGTGAAGACTTCTCATTCCTTATACATGTAAACACAGACTGTGAGTAGGCTTTTCTGACCCACATTTCTTTCTTGAAAAGTTTCTCCTCTATATCTTTGAAGTAGTGGTCTCTTCTAATTCTCTTGATTCCTTCTTTCTGCTGATCCCTTAGATGTAAGCACTCCCTTTCCTGCAGCATGGATCTGTTCCTCCCCAATTCCCAAAAAGTACCCAAGTTTCAATCCTGTCTCAATTCAATCTTGACAATCAATTTTATTGCATGATACTGGTCAGATTATTTAGCATGATTATGCTCCCCAAATGACCATAACACCATGCTTTTCATGGTTGTAAGATGAGAGAAAAGGCACAGAAAATAGCTGCATGGAATATAAATTTAACAAATGGTCACTCTATTATTTTACCTCATCTGTTATATTTCCTTTCATATTTTTATATTTACCTCTCTCTAGCTGTATTTTTCCCTCTCTATTTCTAAAACTGCCTACTGGACATCTCCATATAGTTGCCCATGGCCATGTCTGAAATCAATCTCTCTTCTCTTATCCCCAAACTGCTCCCTTTTTAAATATCCTAACAGAATTGCAGTTAATAATTGCCTTCTAACTCACTGTTTTTCAAAAACAATTTATCATAAGATATCTCAACTGATTTCTACATAGTATCCACACTGTAATTTCCAAACATGTTATTTTTCCCTTCAGCTCCAATACCTCCATCATATTCACTTTCAGTAACAATATCACTTTATAATCTGACTAAAAAGAGTTCTGATATGAGCTTCCTCATGTTGCTGCCTTTCACCTCAAATTTTCTGAACTTTTTTAGTTTTGTATCTTTCTCCTTCTACTAGAGAAGAAAGATTCCTGTTTTAAAAGGAGAAAAATCTTGTGGCATTAAAGAAGAAGAATACCACAAACACTGTAGGTTTGAAGTCAAAAGGACTTGTACTTAATTTCAAATATTTTTTTCACTTATTAGCTGGTTGATTTTTGACAATTTATCATTTATCTTGTTTTCTTCAACTGTAAAAACAATGATGCTACCTTTATCTTAATCCCATTGCCTCCGACCAATGTCCCCCTACTCTCTGTCTCTTACAGCCTCTTTTTCCACCTCTCATACATAGCCTAGACACAGCCATAAGACTTCTAACTTCAATATCACCTTATTAAATTGAAATTGGTGTTTGAGACTGATAGTCCTTTCTTGCTTTTAGATAGCCTATAAAATATTTAACCACCATACATGGAGTTGGTAGGTTCAGAAAATAAAAGTAGAGAACATTTACTTGTTTGAATTTGAATTTGAGATAAACAATGAATATATTTCAGGATGATTTTTTTCATTATGTCACATGCAATATTTGAGACACATTCATGCTAAAAATCATTGGTACAAGGAGGAATACTGCAGCTGAGTAAGATCCTTCAGCAATCATCTCCCCAAGACACATCAATTTGAACAGCTGATCACACACCAAATTACCTCCACAACAACTAAGAAGGTCAAGGGAGAGACCATAGTGTATTATTTTAGTATAACAGAAGATGCATTGAAGAAAGTAGGAAAGAGTCATCCATGTCACCTTTACCCTGACTCCAAACAGGGTGGAGAAGGATGCTTCCTCCCTGGAGGAGGAAATGACTAAGCCCAGGCCTTAGACCTGAAATCCAGTACCAGGACCGCCATGGCAAAACCCAGGGCAGGGTAGACCCCTACAACCTCTGCCTTCAGACCAGTATTCATGGACTGAACCTCTAGAACTGCATTAGGTGCCTAAGAGACTTTTTCTACCATCCCTCCCCACAATCTGAGGCAGTAGAGAAGAGAGAAAAACTCCATTCACTGGGAAGCACAGCATGAAAGCTAGCAGAGGGTTTTCCCTTGGAGTTCAGTGTCAGGTCCACCATGAAGAGATCCAGCACCAAGCAGAAAGCAATACTCCCTATATTCAAGCTGGAGTTCACATATAGAGCCTCTGCACCTGCCCTGGCATCAGGCCATGACCAGCTTGCCGATTGGAAAGACCTGAATTTTGACCTACATCATTGTCAACCTTGGAGTGGGCCTAGGGCTCAACCCACACCCCAGACTGTATGAGTGGCTGCAGCTGTGAGACTCACCTATGACTCAACATAGCAACTGCCTTGGTAGCCAAGGGACTATCTCCATCACCCCTCCTTCAACCTTGAGTAGCACAGCTATTCTTAAGCCAGTGTTAGCGGACAGAGCCTCTAGACCAGCTCCAGGACCAGGTGGAAAACTACACTCCAGTGAAATGGATACATGTTTCAGCCTGCATCACTGCCAGCTGCACAATGGACCAAGGTACAACCCTGTGATTATGCAAGTCCTTGCATCTCTGAGACTCAGGTACCCAGTTTGGTGTTATGCTTGATGGCCAAAAGACTCTCTCATCAACACTATACCAACCTCAGTCAGAATATCATTGATCAAGTGTTCATTCTTTAGCAGGTAGGACAGGGTAGTTAGCACAGAATTTTTGCCTTGGAACTCAGTGCCAACCTGGTGATACCTAACACTAGACAGATTATAATGACCCCACCACCAAGCAAGTATCACCAGGTGGAATCTATGGAAGAAGGCAGGAAATAGTCACCCAATGTCACTAATGGACAGAGACAAGTGGCAACAATCAGACTTCTCTTCTGGGCAGCATCAACTGTGTCTCATTATAACAGTCTTAGGCCTCAACAATAGACAACCCAGAGCAGCTGGGCCTTGGTCCTACCCAGTGCTGCACTGGGATCTGTGGGCTTTGGACTCAGTGTGTGATACAATATTGTAGCATTGATGGCCACAGGTATGGTGTATGAGCCTGGGTGTAGTAACTTCAGGGTGATTCAGCCTAGATCTGAGCAGAATTCTGTAGTACACAACCACAGCAGACATCTAGACTAGTCCTGACACAGGATAAGGTTTGAGAAGACAGACAACACTTTTTTGATACTTTCCCAGTTCCTGCTGTACAACATATCAATTGCAAACTAGGGAAACCTGGATTTGGATTGCCCTCTAGAACTGAAACGGTGACAAGGTATCAAGAGCAGACTTGTGGTAAATATGGGCTTATGATGCCATCTAGTGGTGAAATTGTGGAAATGAGTACAGGTTATAGAAAAAAAGCATCCTACTAAAATTTTGGGGCACAAACAAAGCCAGATTATGAAGACTAAACACGCATTCTCTCAATGGCCAGAAATGTTGCACACCAACGAACATTAATAATATTCACAAAGTCATGATCTCAACTCATGTTCAAAATAAGGCTCCAGAAAATGATCAGATAGTAAACAGTATGAGCAACTTCTTAGGTAAGGAATCTGAAACCTCTTTTAAAGGAAACACAATAAGCTTTATAGAAACACAGAGAAATGATTCAATACTCTAACAGAGAAATTTCAAAGACAGATGGAAGCAACTAAAAAGAATCAGAAATTCTTGAGTAGAAAACTACATTCGGGAAATTAAAAACACAATAGAAGTCATCAATATCAGAATAGGTCTAACAGAAGAATCAGTGAGACTAAAGACAGGCTATTTGAAATACATGACTAGAGGAGGAAAAAAATGAATAGGAATGAAGGAGGTCTACAGGAACTTGGGGACGGTATTAAAAGAGCAAATATACAGGTTATTGGGATTCAGGAAGAACTTGTGAATACCAATGGGGATAGAAAGCTTATTCAAAGAAGACTTCCCGAACCTAGAGAAGATGCAAATATCCAGGAACAGGAAAGTCAAAGGTTACCAATCAGATTTAATTTAACCAAGTCTGCACCAGGTCATCTTTTAATTAAACTCTCAAAGGTGAAAGATAAAGAGAAAATTTTCTAGGCAGCAAGTAGAACGAAACAATGTACATAGGTGTACCTCAATTCAGCTGGAAGCAGACTTCTAAGTAGAAAAACCTTAAAGGCCAGGAGAGCATGGCATACTATTGTCACAGTGCTGAAGGGGAAAAAAAAGTCCAATCAAAAATAGAATAGTGTACCCACCAAAGCTGTGCTTTAGAAATGAAAATCAGATAAAGATATTGCCAGACAAACAAAAACTGAGAGAATATATCTCTACCAGACCTGTGTTACAAGAAATGCCAAAGAGAGTTTTTCAAATAGAAAGAAATAAATGTTAATGAGTAAGAAGAAAATGTGGGAAGGTATAAAATTCACTGGAAAGAGTAATTATACAAACACGTTAATAATGTTCTAAGATTGCAAGCATGGCACATAAAATCATCTATATCTGTAGAATGAAGGTTAAACATTAAAATTAAAAATAATAAAAACTAAATTATTAAGAGATACACAATGTAGAAGAATATAAAATTGAATATCAAAAATTCAAAATGTGGGGAGGAATGGAGCACAAATGTAGTTTTCTTATTAGTACATTTTCTCTCTTTTTGTTTTTAATCTTATCTTTATGATCATGTTAATTTGCTGCCTTTTCAAAATAGCTTGTTATAGTCAGAAGATATTTTTATTAGCTTCATGGTATCATAAACCAAAAATCTATAATAGAAAAATCCATATTATCAAAAATAATAAGGAATAAATCAAAACACAATACTAGAGTAAATCATTTATCCACAAAAGATAATTGTAAGACAGAGAAGGAAAGAAACACAACAAAACTAGAGAAGTTACAAAATGGCTATGGTAAGATCTTATCTATTAATAATTATGTTGAAACATAAATGGATTAAATTCCCCAAATAAAAGACATATTGTTATTGAATGAATTTAAAAACAAGACCCAACTACATCTTGCTAACAAGAAACTCGATTCACCTCTAAGTTCTCACATAGACTGAAAGTGAAGGAAATCTTCTGAGCAATTGGAATTCAAAAGCAAGCAGAATCAGCCATACTTGTATCGGATAAAGCAGAATTTAAATCCAAAATATTAAAATGAGACAAGGAAGATCACTGTATAATGATAAAGTGGTTAATCCAGCAAGAGGAAACAATAACTCTAAATATACATGCATCCAATATTAAAGCACCTAAATATGTAAGAAGAATATTAACAGACTTAACAGGAGAAATATACTTCAGTACAATAACTGTTGGGGACTTTAATATCTTACTTTTAGCCATAATTAGATCATCCAGACAGAAAATCAACAAAGAAACAGCAAAGTTGAATTGTATTCTAGACCAAATAGGAACTAATGTGCATCTACAGAACATTTCATTTGACAGCTACAGAATATGCTATTTCCTCATCGGCACAGAGAATATTGTTCAGGATAGGCCAAGTAAAGACCCCTTAACAAGCCTCAACGAATTTTAAAATGCTGAAATCATATTGAATATCTTTTCTAACCACAATACAATAACACTAGAAACTAACAGAAAAAAAATTGGAAACTATACAAATACATGGAAATTAAGCAACCTCTTTTGAATAATCAATGGATCAAGAAAGTAATAAAAAAAATGCTTCTTGAAATAAATGAAAATGGAGCCTTAACATATCAAAACTTTAATGGATATAGCAAAAGCAGTAATAAGAGGGAAGGTTATAGCAATAAGTACCTACATCAAAAAAGCAGAAAGGTTGAGGCAGGAAGATCACAAGTTCAAGGCCAGCCTCAGTAACTTAGCAAGGCCCTAAGCAATTTAGTGAGACTGTCTCAAAACAAAAAAAGGGGTGGGGTGGGGGGGCAGTGGGCTAAGGATGTGGCTCAGTGGTTAAGCACCCCTGGGTTTAATCCCTGGTACCACCATCAACAACAACAACAAAAAAAATTGTGTAAATATTTCAAACAACCTATCATTACATCTCAAGGAACAAAAAAACAAGAGGAAAAATAGTCCCAAAATTAGTAAAAGGAAATAGAATTTAAAAATCAGAGAAGAAATAAATGAAATGAATACAAAAAGAAAAGAAACATACAAAAGATTAACGAAACAACTGGTTCTTCAACAACATAAAGAAAATAGACAAACCATTAGCTAGCCTTAGGGGAAAAAAGAGAGAAGACACAAAGGACATTTTTATAAGTGCTTTTATCCCCACTGACAAATATTACTGTTTTGTAGATAAAATTCACAGTCAAGAAGAGTAAAGTAGAGGCACTATCAAGGTCTTGCTGGTATCAGGTGGTAGAAGTACATATCTTGTAACTCTCAAACCCACTTTTTATACTACTGCATTTTGCTGTCTGAGGTTGCCTGCTATGAACTGTTGTAGGGCCCAATTCATACAACATGTGGTGGTACTGAGGGATGCTGCTGTCCTTGCCAAGGTAACAATACAGTTTTAAAAAGATAAATCTTCTAATGGAAAGCAAAAGAAGGCAAGGAAGAAAGAAGGAGGAAAAGAGAGGGAAGGAGGAATGGAGGGAGGGAGAGAAGGGATGCATTAAATTGCAAAGAGATCTTCATCATTACCCTGGGTTTTGCAGTTCAATGCAGGCAAATTCATAGTAGGTAATAAAGCATTAATTCAATTTTTCTTCTGCGTGATTAATGCAACTGAAAAGCTTCCTTTTTTCTTTATCCTTCTCTTTGCAATACATAAAAAACTCAAGATTATTATCAATAGTCATGTTCATTAGAGTTGGTGAAATCAGATATTGAAAATAAGTTATTTGTACTCAGCCCAGAGGGAAGATAATCCATCTCTAAGGAAAACAAACTGCTGTTGTTCTGTTCTACGATGGAGCAGTACATACCTAATGCTGTTTTGTAGGTCTTCACCTATATTATCAATAAACATGGCTAAACCACTAAGGTAAACAGAATACTCTTAAGACTCCTCACATTTTAAAAAAACAGTGACATATTGCCACATGTGCTGTGGTATATGACCTTCAGCACAATATTAAAAGCATGCATACTATCAAAGAAACAAAGTATAGAGGGCTAGTTAAATATAGTTGAAAAATAACTAGAGAGATATGTACATTTGACAAATATTTATATATCTTAAGAAGCTAAACCTGTTTTATTATGAATTGGCAATGCTAAATTTATGGTCTCAAATAGATTCATGAGAAATCTGGTTTTATAATTCAGTCCTTAAAATGTAGAGGTCAATATTTATTTGATTTCCAACTAATATGGCTATAGCCATTGACTCACACTATACACATTAAACTCTTCCAAAATGCAGGCTGACTTGAACCCAGTATTTTAATAAAGAATAGAATACATATTAATTGTTATACTATCTATTAACTTATATGAGAGCATTTAATGTTGCCACCTATACAATCTTGATTGAAAATCAGTGGCAGATAAACATCAGGGCTTACATTCTTGAAGTAATTTCAGGACTGCAGGGGTTACTCAATGTCATCAGTAAAAATAAAGCCATTAAAGAAAAGTGCAACATTTTCACTAACCTATCCAAAAAAACAGCCTCTAAATAACTGTTTCAATCACTTCTTCTGATTGGCTAGCAGCAGGGTTTTTCCAAAAGTTTTTCAAGCTCACAGCAGCCCACACACTTGGACAAGTTTACCTTCTGAGACTTTGTGGTCAAGTTGTAAGAGTGAAAAAAAAGGAGGAGAGCAAATATACTTTACCTCAATCAGAATTCCAGGTGCAACCTGCGGGGGACTTTTGTGACAACCAATTTGCTATAGCCAAATCAGTCACAAGCACTATGCAGGTGACATTTTGCAAGATGGATTCACAATAGGTGAGACAGCTCCTGATGAAGAACCATTAGGGTAACTAGTGCCTGGTCAGTATCAATGAGGACGTGGCTGATTTGGTGAAGGGTATACCTACTCAGGCAAACAAATTATAATCAGAGGAACATTGTATCCAAAATACATTTCAACTAAACCCCTGAACATAATTTACTGACAAAAGACATAATCAAATGGCCCAAAAGAACACAAAGGATGAACTATGCACAAATTAAAACAGTAAGTAGTTAACAAAGACATATATAATCAAGTATCATATATGGTAATAATAAGAGATTCTTGTTTAACCAATGCTAGTCTCTAAACTTAATTTTTCTAGCTACACATTTTGTTGCAATGTTTTCACTTAAATTAACATATTAATATGTAACTAAAATTATAAACTTCATATATGAATAGCTCTTCTAAATGTATAAACCCTGAACACATATAAATTACCAAACTATAAAATCAGTATCCAATTTTACATCATTCATTTAATTGGTGGTGTTATTTTACTAAGCAATTACTTTCAATATCTGATACATAGGACTATGATGAAGGTTCTGAGTTTAGAATATGTATGGGCTCTTTTTTTTATGGTGAGGAAATAAACATAACATGAAACTTCCTATTCAGCCCTGTTAGGTTTTGACAGTTCTGTGGCAGGTAAGGACATTCACCTTGTGCCACAACCTTCACCACCATCCTTGTCCAGTACCTTTTCCACATTCCAAACTGAAACTCTATGTCCACTTAAGCATGAACTCCCACCTTGCCACTCTTCACAGACTCCTACAACCACCATTCTACTGACTCCATGATTTTGACTCTTCTAGGTACCTTGCATAAGTAGAATCATACAATATTTGTCCTTTTATGAATCCATGAAGAATTCAAGGTTCATCTGGGTTGTATCATTTGTCAGAATGTCCTTTCTTAAGACTGAATAATAGTCCACTGAATGTACTTATCACATTTTCTTTATTAATTCATCCATTGATGCACACTAGCTGCTTCCTGCTTTTGGCCATTGAGAACAGTGCTTCTATGAATATCGATGTTTATATATCTAGTTGAGTCTCTTCTTTCTCTTCTTTTTGCTATATACCAACAAGGGGGATTGCTGAATTATATGGGAATTGTGTTTAAATTTTTGAGGAATTGCCAGTTTTCCACAGTGACCAAACCACAAACCACTTTACATTCTCACAGCAACCAAATTGCATTTTTTTTTTTTTTTTTTTTTTTTTTTTGGTGCTGGAGATTGAACTCAGGGGCACTCGACCACTGAGCCACATCCCCAACCCTATTTTGTGTTTTATGTAAAGACAGGGTCTCACTGAGTTGCTTAGTGCCTCGCCATTGCTGAGGGTGGCTTTGAACTCAGATTCTCCTGTCTCAGCCTCCCTAAATGCTGGGATTACAGGCTTGTGCCACCGCGCCGGGCTTCAAATTGCATTTTTGATCCAAGTCCTGTATTGCAGCACCATGATCTTGAAACTGTCTAATGTTGACTGATTATATATGTTGTTGATAAAAATAATCTCAAAAATTGTGCTGACAATGGTGGTCCATCTAAATCCTTTGATTTTAATTGATGAAGATTTCTGCTTAAAGCCCTATTAGCATTCTTCTGTGGTTAGTCCTAATTTCTGCCTATTCTGGCCTTTTTGCATTAGCACATATGAATATTAATGCAGCAGGGTGGGGCGTGGGGAGCACGTCTTTGAATCTAATCAAGAACACAAGTCATCTTTTTTTTTTTTTGTCATCCTGCAATTATTTACAGAAGGTTCGTTTTCTACCTTCTGCGTTAACTGATCCTGTGTGCTTCTTGTGGTGTGTCCCAGGTCGGTGTTTTCTTTAAATCTCAAATTTACCAGTCTTCCAAGGGTGATCAGAGATGTCCCAAGTCCCCTTCCTGAGGATGGGGCATCCTACCCCAGCTCTAGGACCAATATGCTCATAGGCCCTACCTCCTTGTAGGCTATTCAGATAGCCACAGCCTTTTCTACTGTCAGAATCCACTTTATCATGTTGGAAATCACTTCTATCTCTCGGATTTATGCCAGGTACTGAATTTTGGACTCTCATGTAAACATTGTTTGAGGCAGAAAGAAATAACTTATTGAGCTTCATTCTGTTAAGAAAAATGTTCTCCATCCAACTCACTTGATCTTTCCTAATTACTCTCTTTGGGAAAAAAAAGTAATTCAGGATATATCTAGAGAAAAATATAGCAAAGAGTAGGTATACTTATTCTCTTTGTAAGAGAGGATTACTGGCCATAAATATAAGAATCAGAGTCAAGGAAAAAAATCTTTAAAGCATATATACCTAAAGAATTGCATATATATGTAACGTATAAAGCAAGAAAAAATATTTAAGACACAAGTATCTGCAACAAATGTGATAATGACCATTTAAAAACTAGTAAAGCTCTTGATAAAATAGAATGTAATAGAATATAATAGAAGCTGAAGTAGTTAATGAACATTTCAAATTATGTTCAAAATCAATAAGAAAAAATATTAAAATGAGTTACCACTTTTATCATAAATAATGTATTATGATTATATTCTATCTGGAAGGATTATAATGAGCACTCTTATGCACTGTTTATGGGAACAGGTTGACAAAACTTTATGGAAAATAATCTGGTAATATGTATCCATAGTCTTAAATGAAAATCTATGCCCTATAATTTTATTTTATAAATTTATCCTTAAAATCAATACAAAATAACAAAAAGAACAACTTTATAGTAATAATTCCTGCCATTTATTAACTGCCATTTCCTTGATTCTACCTCTTCTATTTAAGGCCAGGCACCCTATTTATTACTTACTAGTTTTTAAATGGTCATTATCACATCTGTTGCAGACATTTTTGTCTGTCTTAAATATTTTTTCTTGCTTTACACATTACATGTACATGAATTCTTTAGGTATATATGCTTTAAAGATTTTTTTTCCTTGACTCTGCCTCTTATATTTAAGGCCAGGCACCTTATTTATCACATCTTTACTACATAAGTACAAAAAACAAAATAATAAATATTGCAATTCTAATGCTGCAAATGAGAATTTTGTAGAAAGAAATTAAGGGGATGTGCTATGGTTTGGAAAACTGACCCCCAAAGGCCCATTATTAACGGCTTAGTCCCAAGTCTTTGGCAAAATTGGAGATGGTAGAACCTTTAAGAAGTGGGACCTGGTAGGAGGTCCTTCAGTCTCTGTGGGTGTGTCCTTGAAGGAGATATTGGGATCCGGTCCCTTCCTCTTTCCTTCTTTTTCAAATTCCTGCCAGGAGGCTATCACCTTTTTGCTCTGTAACTTACTCTGCCATGGTATGCTGTTTGTCCATGGGCCCAAAACAACCAAAGACTAAAATCTCTGAAACTGTGAGCCAAAATAGACAAGTCTGTGTATAAGTTGATTATCTCAGATTTTTTTTACAATAATAGAAAGCTGACCAACACACAAGTTACTCGTGCTAGTGAGTGGTGAGCTAAGATTCAATGTCAGATTTGCTTGTCTAATCAATCATCATACCAACGGCATTTTTTTTTTAGTTTTTTGAAATGGATTTTATTGTATATATTTAAGGTTTACACCATGATATGGAATACATAGAGTAAAACATACTACAGTAAAGCAGATTAACATATTTATCACCTCACAGATACATTTTTATGACAAAAGCAACTACAATTTATTTTTTAAAAATTCCAAATATAATTTTCTTAATTAATTTATTTATTCTAATTAGGTATACATGACAACAGAATGCATTTTGATTCATTGTACACAAATGAAGCACAACTTTTTATTTCTCTGGTTGTACATGATGTAGAGTTGCACCATATGTGCAGTCATACATGTACCTAGGGTAATGATGTCCATCTCATTCCACCATCTTTCCTGGCCCCAAGTACCCTGCTCTCTATTCTCTCACCTTTGACCAAAGTTCCTCCGTTTTTCCCATGCCCCCTCCCTCATTATGTATCAACATCCACTTATCAGAGAGAACATTTGGCCTTTGGTTTTGGGATTGTCTTATTTCACTTAGTATGATATTCTCCAACTCCATTCATTTACCTGCAAATGCCATACTTTTACTCTCTTTTAATGCTGAGTAATAGTCCATTGTGTATATAAACCAAAGTTTCTTTATCCATTCATGTATTGAAGGGCATCTTGGTTTGTTCCACAATTTATATATTGTGAATTGAGCTGCTATAAATATTGATGTGGCTGTGTCTCTGTAGTATGCTCTTTTTAAGCCCTTTGGGTATAATCTGAGGAATGGGATAGCTGGGTCAAATGGTGGTTCCATTCCAAGTTTCTCAGGAGTCTCCATACTGCTTTCCAGATTGTTTGCACCAATTTGCAGTCCCACCAGCAATGTATGAGCGTGCCTTTTCCCTCACATCCTCACCAACACTTATTGTTATTTGTATTCTTGATAATTGCCATTCTGACTGGTGTGAAATGAAATCTTAAAGTAGGCTTGATTTGCATTTTTCTAATGGCTAGAGATGTTGAATATTTTTATCATATATTTGTTGATCGATTGCATATCTTCTTCTGAGAAGTGTCTTTCCAGCTCCTTAGCCCATTTATTGATTGGGTTATTTGTTTTTTTGGTGTTAAGTTTTTTGATGTCTTTATATATCCTGGAGATTAGTGTCCCTCTGATGTGCATGTAGCAAAAATTTGCTCCCTGAATGTAGGTTCTCTCTTAATCTCATTGATTGCTTCTTTTGCTGAGAAGAGACTTTTTAATTTGAATCTATCCCATTTATTGATTTTTGCTTTTATTTCTTGTGCTTTAGGAGTCTGGTTAAGGAAGTCAGAGCTTAATTCAACATGATGAAGATTTGGGCCTACTTTTTCCTCTATCAGGCACAGGATTTCTGGACTAATTCCTAGGTTCTTGATCCACTTTGATTTGAGTTTGGTGCATGGTGAGAGATAGGGGTTTAGTTTCATTTTGCTACATATGAATTTCCAGTTTTCTCAGCACCATTTGTTGAGGAGGCTATCCTTTCTCCAGTGTATGTCTTTGATTCCTTTGTCTAGTATGAAATAGCTATATTTATGTAGGTTTTTCTCTGTGTCTTCTATTCTGTACCATTGGACTACACGTCTAGTTTGGTGCCAATACCATGCTGTTTTTGTTACTATAGCTTTGTAGTATAGTTTAAGGTCTGGTATTGTGATGCCTCCTGCTTCATTCTTCTTGCTAAGGATTTCTTTGGCTATTCTGGGTCTCTTATTTTTCCAGATGAATTTTATGATTGCTTTTTCTATTTCTATAAGGAATAGCATTGGATTTTAATAGGAATCACTGAATCTGCATAGCACTTTGAGTAGTATGGCCATTTTGACATTATGGATTCTGCCTATCCAAGAGCATGGGAGATCTTTCCTTCTTCTAAGGTTTTATTCAATTTCTTTTTTTAGTGTCCTATAATTCATCATAGTGAACTTTCACCTCTTTTGTTAAATTGATTCCCAAGTATTTTATTTTTTTTGAGGCTATTGTGAATGGGGCAGTTTTCCTAATTTCTCATTTAGAGAATTCATTACTGATATATAGAAATGCATTTGACTTATGGGTATTGATTTTATATCCTGCTAGTTTGCTGAATTCATTTATTAAATCTAGAAGTTTTCTAGCAGAGTTTTTTGGATCCTCTACATAAAGGATCATGTCATCAGCAAATAATGACAGTTTGACTTCTTCTTTTCCTATTTGTATCCCTTTAACTTCTTTCATCTGTCTAATTGCTCTGGCAAGTGTTTCAAGGACAATAGCTGTGGTGAAAGAGGGCATCCTTGTCTTTTTCCTATTTTTAGAGGGAATGCTTCCAATTCTACATTCAGAATGATGTTGGACTTCAGTTTAGCATAGATAGCTTTTACAATGTTGAGGTATGTTCCTACTACCCTAGTTTTTCTAGTGTTTTGAACATGAAAGGATGCTGTATTTTGTCAAATGCTTTCATTGCATCAATTGATATAATCATTTGATTCTTGTCTTTATGTCTATTGATGTGATGGATTACATTTATTGATTTCTGTATATTGAACCAAATTTGCATCCCTGGAATGAATCCCACTTGATAATGGAGTATCATTTTTTAAATATTTTTAATATATTTTTGTATGCTATTTGACAAAATTTTATTAGGGACTTTTGCATCTATATTCATCAGAGATATTGGTCTGAAATTTTCTTTCTTTGATATGTCTCTGTCTGGTTTTGTTATCAGTGTGATACTGGCCTTGTAGAATGAGTTTTGAAGGGTTTCCTCCTTTTTTTATTTCATCAAATAATTTGAGGAGTATTGATATTAAGTCTTCTTTGTAGGTCCTGTAAAACTCAGCTGAGAATCCATCTGGTCCTGGACTTTTCTTGGTTGGTAGGCTTTTGATGGCACCTTTTCTTTCATTGCTTGAAATTGATCTGTTTATGTTGTGTATGACCTCCTGGTTCAGTTTGGGTAGGTCATATGCCTCTAGAAATTTGTCAGTGTCGTCAGGGTTTTCTATTTTACTGAAGTATAAATTTTCAAAATAGTTTCTAATTATCCTCTGTATTTCAATGGTGTCTGTCATGATATTTCCTTTTTCATCATGAATTTTAGTAGTTTGAGTCTTCTCTCTCCTGCTTTTCATTAGGGTGCTAAGGGTTTGTCAATTTTATTTAGTTTTTCAAAGAACCAGCTTTTTGTTTTGTCAATTTTTTGAATTGTTTCTTTTGTTTCAATTTCATTGATTTCAGCCCTGATTTTAATTACTTCCTATATTTTAGTTATTTTGGTGTTGGTTTGGTTCTCTTTTTCTAGGGCCTTGAGATGTAGTATCAGGTTGCTTATTTGTTGACTTTTTCTTCTTTTAATGAGTGAGCTTAATTCAATGAATTTTCCTCTTAGCACTACCTTCATAGAGTCCCAGAGATTTTGATATCTTGTATCAGAATTCTTATTTACCTCTAAGAATTTTTTTATCTCCTCCTTGATGTCTTCAGTTATTCATGAGTCATTCAATAGCATATTATTTAGTCTTCAGGTATTGGAGTAGTTCCTATTTTTTATTTTATCATTGATTTCTAATTTCATTCCCTTATGATTGATAGAATTCAAGGTAGTATCTCTATTCTTTTGTATTTGCTAAGACTTGCTTTGGGACATAACATGTGATCTATTTTGGAGAAGGATCCATGTGCTGCTAAGAAAAAAATGCATTTGCTCATTAATGGATGGAATATTCTATATACATCTGTTAAGTCTAAATTATTGATTCTTTTATTGAATTCTATGGTTTGTTTACTTTTTGTTTGCAAGATCTATCCAGTGGGGTGAGAGGTGTGTTAAAATCACTTAGTATTATTGTGTTGTGGTCTATTTGATTCTTGTAGTTGAGAAGGGTTTGTTTGATATACATAGATGCCCAATTGTTTGGAGCATAGATTCTACAATTGTTATGTCTTGTTGATGTATAATTCCCTTAAGAAGTGAAATGTCCTTCTTTATCCCCTTTCACTAACTTTGAAGTCCACTTTATATGATATGACAATGGAAACACCTGCTTGTTTACACAGTCTGTGTGAGTGATACACCTTTGGTCTGTCAGTCTATGTTTTTTAATTGATGCGTTTAGGCCATTCACATTCAGGGTTATTGTAGAAACATGATTCCTGTTCCCAGTCATCTTGGTTTATTTTTGGTTTTTTAACTTGGTTTCTCCTTTGATTGGCCTTTCTTTTAGTGTAGTTCTTCTCTTTGCAGATTTTCATTGTTGGTTATCATTTGCTCCTCATGGAATATTTTGCCGAGCATGCTCTATAGTGCAGGCTTTCTTGCTGTAAATTCCTTTAACTTTTGTTTATCGTGAAAAGTTTTATTTCATCATCAAATCTGAAGCTTAATTTTGCTGGATATAAGATTCTTGGTTGGCATCCATTTTCTTTCAGAGCTTGGTATGTGCTGTTCCAGGATCTTCTGGCTTTGAGGAGCTGGGTTGAAAAATCTGCTGAGATTCAAATTGGTCTCCCCCTATATGTAATCAAATTCCTCTTTCTTGCATCCTTTAAAATTCTGTCCTTATTCTGTATGCTTGGCATTTTTATTATAATGTGCCTTGGTGTAGATCTGTTGTAATTTTGTACATTTGGTGTTCTGTAAGCTTCTTGAATTTGATTTTCCAATTCATGCTTCATGTTTGGGAAATTTTCTAATATTATTTCATAGAAGAGATTGTGCATTCCTTTGGTTTGAAACTCTGTGCCTTCCTTTATCCCAATAAATCTTAGATTTGGTCTGTTGATGGTTTCCTATAATTCTTGGATGTTCTGTTCATGGTTTCTTGCCATCTTCACTGTGTGGTCAACTTTATTTTCAAGATTGTATATTTTGCCTTCATTGCCAGAGGTTCTGTCTTCCAAGTGATCTTGTCTGTTGATGATGCTTTCTATTGAGTTTTTTATTTTGTTTATTGTTTCCCTCATTTAAAGAATTTCTGTTAGGCTTTTTTTTTTTTCAGAATCTTTATCTCTTTCTTGAAGTAATCTTTTGCTACCTGTATCTCTCTATTGGAGTGATTAATTCTTGCCTGTATTTACTCTTAAGTCATTCTTTAATTCACAGACCATTTTAATTATTACATTCTGAACTCCTCTGACATTTCATCAACTGTGCTGTTAATGGATTCCATTATTGTATGCCTTGGTTTGTTTGGAGCACTTTCTTCCCTTGTTTTTTATGTTGGTTGTGTGTCTTCCTTTCTTGCTGTGCAGATCTGAAGTATTACAGTTCTACTCTATAA
>CM053403.1:50413721-50488440 GCA_028644305.1 Xerus rutilus | reverse complement strand
AATAAATTCTGAAAATAATTCATATCTGCTAGCATACTAGATGTTGCTATTTCTTTTAATAACACATTTTTCCATAACTAAAGGAAAAATATTTAAACTTTATAGAAGTTATCTGAGCTAACATTGTTAAACTGCTTCATTGAAATATATAATTAGTTTAGCAGCAATGGGTTTGGCAGTTCTTAGATTCTTTCCAGTTTCATTCAAGAGTGCAGAACAAACTGGGAACAGTGGCACATGACTGTAATCCCAGTGGCTCAGGAGGCTGAGGCAGGAGGATCATGAATTCAAAGCCAGCCAGCAACTTAGAGAGGCCCTAAGCAACTCAGTGAAATCCGTTAAGCATCCTTGTTACCAACAAAAGAAAAGGGAAAAAGAAAGAAAGAAAAAGAAAAAGAAGAAGAAAAGAAAGAGTTCAGGACAACTGTAGTGATATCACAAGTGGGAACGTGTGGCTAAGTCTTAGTGTCTGGGGTGGGGACAAGCAACATTGGGAATGGTGGGCATCAGAATCAACACGGGACATACTTTAAAATCTGTGCATATTTAGCTATTTTGTCATATGGGCTTTAGTGGGAAGGGATGGTGGGAATGAATAGAAATTGTATGTAAACATGCTTTTGCATTATTAAACTTGATTCTTGAAGTTCTGCTTCATTTATTTTAGGAGTGTATATCTGATCATTGCAGGATCTCTGTTCCCAGAGCAGTGCTCAATCCTGTTAATGTGTGTGAGGGAAACTATTTTCCAAGTACCTGGCAACTCTCACATAATTGTCTGTGTGGGCTTATTGCTCAGCTAAGACTGGGTCTATATTCACTTAGAACCTCCTTTTCTAGAAATTAATTTCTCAGCTTTTCTTTTTCCTTTTCTTGCTCTGATTTTCTCATACTGACTCTGCTACTATCAGAGAAAAGTGAATTTCAAATGTTTTAATTCAGCCTTTCATGCCACCTAACATTTTCAACGAAGGACTCTATCTTCCTGGTAGAATAGTGAAAGAATCAACACTGTCTGCTGCTTGCCCAGGGCTACACAGTTATCGCTTCATCTGGATCCAGAGGAAAGAGCTGCTTCATCCTCTTGAAAATCCATGCTTCTGTATGTACCCATAGTGCCTCCCCTCCAGAAAAGTGTACCCAGAACACATCCTGTTAGAAAGAGCTGCACCACTGTGCAAAGAGCCAGGCCCTTCATAGGCTTTCAATGTATGCACAAATACTGTGTGTGTGTGTGTGTGTGTGTGCGTGTGATGTTATTTCATCACGTTTCATCATTATGTTTTTATACTCATGGCCAGTAAAATAGGACAAAAAATAAGTCATAAGGAATTTAACTTTTCACTACTAGCTATATGACAGACATCATGAGAAGCACTTCAAGTATGCCTTCAATTAATCCTCACAACCACCTTGGGAGAATCATTGTTATTTTATTTTCCAATTTGGAAAAAGGGGTTCAGAAATGTTAACTTAATAACCCAGGGTGACACACCAGGACAAGGCAAAATTCAAGCTTTGCTTAACCAATCTATCCCTTAAAGGTTAGAGTATGGCCTCAAACCATTATCAGATCCTCATTTCGACTCCAAGTTAATTAGCTCCAATAGAGAAGCGCCCACTTTAGGAGATGAGCAACAAGAGACAGGCTTCAACTCTAAAGGGATAAACAAAATCCAGGTTGAACTATGGAGAAAGCACCTCAAACCATGAAGAATGCTTTTTCTTTTTACAGCTCTTCATGGTGCCAGGCTGCCCAGATCTTTCTTGCTAGAAGGTATCACAATTTCCTAGAGGACTAGCATTTTCTGTCCCTCCTACTCGACAACCCCATTCCTTCCGCTTCCAATTTATTTTCTCCTTGTGATAATGCTTTATAAACCCAAACATAATATCAAACTAAAATAACTTTATTCTAATTGAAAGGTTGCTGAAGGCCAGAATAAGGATTTTTACATCTGAATCTTGTTTTTATATCAAACATTTTAGTCAAAATCCAATTAAGTTGTTGATTTCCCAAAATTTTTACTTTCAAGACAGTCCAAATATGTCTTTTAGGAAGTCTTGCAATAGCACATTCAGTGTTATTTAAGATATATTGAATCATGAGTTATCAGTTACTTAAAATGATACAAACAATAACTAAAAATATAAATTTCAAATCGCCCCAAGAAAACATAATAGGCCTATTTTCCCTCCACATTATAACTATGAATGAGAAGAAATAAATGTGTGCTATTAAATCAAGATAAATCAGAGATCAGAATGAAAACAGACATCTGATCCCTCTATAAAGTTAGAAAGTTACAAAAATACACAGGGATTACCTCAGCATTTTGTTCCTTTTGAGATTTTATTTCAGTCAGTCTGGAACAGTGCTGAGATTCTGCTACTCTAACAGACTCCCAGTTGGTGCTGCTGCTGATGATGTTTACGGTCCAGATACCATGTTTGGAAGAGGAAGAGACTGCAGGCTAGAGTGGCTCCTTTAACTCAAGTTTGTAAATGGGCCTGCAAATTAAGAGGTGTGTGTCTTTGGATAAATTACTTAGCCCCCCTGTGCCCACATTCATCTGTACAGCAGGGCTTATGAAAGAGGGCTTGTATAAAATGATATATGTAAATCATTTCACAGTGCTTGGCACACAGGAGGTAATTAGAAGAAGGACTGTTCATAAGAATGCTGACACAGAACCATACTATGGCTAAAGTTGCTGCCAAGAATCAACAGAGGTGAGGCTAATCTCCTAGCCAGTGATAACAGAGTTTCAGGAAGAGTAAGAGTTAACTTGAATAATGGCAAGAAAAAAGTCTTATCAGACAAAAGCAATAGCTTGTACAAAGATCATGTAATGAGACAGAACATAGTGGGGAAGAGGTTTTGAAAAGTGTCATTGAGGGGTAAAAATTCAAAAGCTAGCTAGAAAGAGGGAAGTAGATACTGGGGTAGGAGTGAGACCTTGCTAGATGTGGAGGCCATGCTAAGGACGTTTGTGCTGATTTTAAGAGCATGTGTGTGGGTTAAGCAGGCATTGACATGACCAGATTTAAAAACACTAGCTTTGGTTTGGCAAAAGGTCTGACGTGAGCCATACTTGATACTGACCAGTTACAAGATTATTATAATTCAGCTCAAGACAGTAGTGGTAGAGGGAAGGGGAGAGGGATGGTGCATAGGCAAGGGAAACTTTGAAGGATTTTTTATTTTTTTGTTTTAGGAAGAATACTTACATAAGTTTTATTTTTTCCAATTAGTTAAACATGACAGCAGAATGCATTTTGTTTCATTGTACACAAATGGAGCACAACTTTTCATTTCTCTGGTTGTACACGATGCAGAGTCACACCATTTGTGCAATCATACATATACCTAGGGTAATGATGTCCATCTCATCCCACCATCTTACTTACCACCATGTCCTCTTCCCTCTCCCTGCCCTTTGCCCAATCCAACTTTGAAGGATTTTAAGCAAAGAATTAGGAAAATACATTTGTCATTTTAGAAATATGAAGATGCCACGCCCAAAATAAAACCAGTTAAAAGGCTGAATGTGTGAAGAAAATAGAAAGGTCTATACTAAGACTGAGGGCTGGAGAAGAAAAGGATGAATTTAAGCCACACTTGGAGATAAGAACCCTTTTTTTAACCAATATTTTTGTGGCTACCAGGATTTGGTGCCATTAGTAAGAAAAGGACACAAAAAAGGAAAAAGGTACTCAAAAAAGAGGTAAGGTGTTCATGACTTGGAACAGGACTTAGTTGATATACTCAATGCATTTTACTATTCAGCAGAATATGACCTAGGCTATCAGCACCTTCTTGCTAATAAAATTTTAAAGTGACAGTGGTTCTCCACACGACACTGTAAGTCAAAATAATACCATTCAAGTCTAATTTCCCAAATGTTTTCATAAAAGGTGACTGTGTTCTGATCAAAAGGTTAATAGTCAATGTTTAAAAGCCAGAACTCAAATGTCACATTTAGACAACTCTGACTCATGTGTGAGTGTGCTATATGAATGAAATCTATCCTGTCATAAGACAGTGTCTGAGTCTATAAACCAGATGGAACCAAGAGAGTAACACTGGTCATCACAAAGTTTAGCCATCTGAGACCTGAAGCTGGAGAATCAAATCTTATGAACTGAAACACATTGGGAGTCAATAGGTCAATGTAGTGTTGCGCTATTTGCTGTAATGGCACTAAGCAATCATACGGATGGTTTGGCAGAGTAATGGACGTGTGACTCACTCTTGTAGAATCATCCTGAGTTTGTTTTTAGTTTGAACTATCTATGAAAGAGCTAGAAGAGACACTGGGCAATGCCTCTAAAGGAGATGCAGAGACTTCAGAGTAAACAATATCAAGATGTCTATTTATCTTCTTCACAGAGAGCCAGGTGGCAGTGCTCCAGGGACACAGCCTACCTCTAAGAGTGATAAGATCTGTGTGGCATGAGGAAAAGAACACAAACTTTGAAGTGAGACTAGGTGAACCGAATTTTGCGCCTAATGAATTTCCTGGTTCCATGATCATGCAGGAGGGAGCTGAACCACATTTTTCACTTTTGAAATGATAATAATGATTAATTTTTAATACAATATAAGAACCATAGGAAGCACATGGAAAAGTGATGTGAATATAGGTAATCATTAAATGTGTGCTCTTTCCCTCATGCTTTGATGAATGGGTTGAGACTCTAGACTCTAATATACATAAAAATCCCCCAGAGCGCTTGCAATAATGTTCCTGGACTCCCCTTCCCGGTCATTCCAACACACAGGTCCAGAACATTACTCAGAAATATACATTCCAGAGCACCCTCTGTGACTGATGTAGTTGATAAATGTACTCAACTGCACCTTGAGAGAGTCATATAAGAAAACTGAGACAATTATTCTAGAACACAAAAGAGCACTCCTGGAACAGCTATAAAGAGGAAAGAAAACACAAGTCTTTATTCAAAACACACCACCAGAAAGGACTCAAGTTCCTCAGAGTGGACCACAACCTCAATAGGAAAAGGAAGTTTTCATTATCAAGTAGGATTTTCCTTAGTCAAATGTCACTGACATTGAAGACCATGTGCTTCAAAATCACCTCAGGTTTAAGACAAAACCTTCAGTGATTTTCCTATGAGCAAGAATATTTGATTTCAAAAAGAAATTTTCATTCAGTCTCAATGGGTAAGTGTTCAGGACAAAATAAAGGAAAACTTTTCTATCAGAATTCACCATTTCCTGTTTTGTATCCTGCTTTGCTATCTCATAATTCCTAAAGGATGAAGTCAGTTTCTTCTCACCACTTCCTTACTTAACATTTCTTTTGTTCAATTCTATACATGGAGGTCCTATTATGAGTAGGAGCCTTGTGCAGGAAATGGCATCCAGTACAGTGTTTGAATACAGCAACAGGTACAGTAGCTATCTGAATTCCAGAACTGCTCATCTCACCAAGCAGCTCTGTCCATTTAACCTGGGCAGCCGACTTTCCCATTCTAGTCACAATTAGTGAGTGAACTGACCATTCTCATTCCCCAGCATTTTTTTCCATCCATCTTACTCTTCAAGATTTGTGAATAAATTAAATTACTCAGTGCCAAGTGGTGGTAAATCACACCTCTGCACACCCGACTTCCCCCAAAGCCGCTGACAAGAAAGCCTCATAAAAGGAGATTGTGTGATATAATAATCTTGTTCCAGATATGATTTGGGGGGAGCCAGAGATCATCAAGGAGAGAAGAGGAGGAGAGGAAGAAGATTGGACCATGTGCCAGGAGGAGGAGGAGGAGGAGGAGGAGGAGGAGGAGGAGAAGGAGGACGAGGGGAAGGAGGAAAAAGAAAAGGAATATTTCAGGCTCCTTTTTTTAAAATAGCTTTGGTGTGGGAAAGAATGAGAAAAGATTTCCACAAAGTCACAATCCTTTGGGGACAAAACTAAACTGGGCTTTGTAAATAAGAATGTAGGACTTAGGGAAAAAATAATTTCAAAATCACTAATCATCACTTTCAATTTTGAGTACATTTTCAAAAGCTCCAAAAAATAAAAAATAACTCCAAACATCTCTCTCTATTTAGGACTTTTTTAGAGCCCCAGAGAGAAATCAAGGAACTGGTAATCAGCACTTTTAAGTTCTAAGTGCCCCAAGACAATCAGAAAATGGAACTTTCTTCTCCTTAAAGGTTTATGTAGTATGTGACCTAACTGAGTGCAATCAGGTAAAGAACATAAAAGAAAAGACCTTATTCTGAGTCAGGACCAAATTTCAGAGGTACAGAGGGATTGGAAGGTGAAAGAAAATCACTAGTCTGCAATTCTCAACTCTTTCAAGACACAACATCATGTACCACATCTACAGTCTTCGTGGCCATAAAATTTCTCCCCAAGCTAGGAAAATGGATGAAAGGATAGTTAGTTTCTTCCTCAGCTTTTTAAAATTCTGTTTTAAAGATGACAGATAATAATTATATATTTATAACTTTCAATCAGACATATCTCAGGATCTCACTTACATGTGAAATGATTTGTTTCAAGAAAAGTATCAGTGAAGGGATTCACCCAGTTTTCCTGTAAATAATTAATTCTTACATAGAACACTCTGAAAAAATTCCATTTGATGTATCTTTCTCGAATCACATTTTTTAAATTTTTATTTATTTTAATTTTATTTTATTTATGTATTTATTTACTTATTACTTAAAATAAGCACTTATGTTCTGGCTTCTATAGTAAAGTCTTTCTCTGCTTCTTCTCAGTGCTTTATCCCCCACTATTATGAGAATTACAGGAGTAACTGATCCATTCTGTGAGTATATTTCATGCCCAGCTCCAGGAAAATGAATGTCTCATGTCTAAAGGCTTAAGCTCTCACAAGCCCAACCATTCAGGCTTAGCAGCAGGCATATTGCTGTCTAGTTCACCCTAGCCTTATGTGTCAGGATAGGAAGCCCAAGCTGTTTCATGCCCATCTTTTCTAGGTCCACCTCATCCTGTCCACCCCATGTCTGTTAATATGACTACTGTTTCCCTATGTCAAAGGCCCTCATTAAATCCAAAGTTTCCATGATGGTGTTGAATACCAGTTTAAGCCACAGAGTGACCCACAGTGTGTAACACCCAGGTTCCTCTCTCACCAAAAACAAACATGCTTATGGCTTAGGCATGTCAGCTCAGAGAGTGAGGTGTGTAGCTTCACATCTCCACATCGATGACAGTGCTTCTGTTCTATTCATGAGGCTAGCTTCAGCACATTATTCAAAAATTTAACTCAAGCATAGCATCCACTGGAAGCTTTCCCAGGCCCCTTTTTCCCAAGTCACTCTTACTTCCATGCCCCCAAGATCTGCTGGGAACCTACCTATATATACATTTCACTATCCTTTACTGGTCTGTCACCCTTGAGCAATTTGACTTATTGACTTATTAGTATGTTGCTTTAAAAGTTCTTTCTGCGTCTGCATCCAAGATAAATACCAAGACTTATATTGCTTTTAATTCAACATCAGAAGAAGGAATTGTTTTCCTTGTTTTTCAAACTGAAAGTAGCCGGATGCGGTGGCACACACCTGTAATCCCAGGGGCTCAGGATGCTGAGATAGGAGGATCGTGAGTTCAAAGCCAGCCTCAGCAAAAAGCAAGGTGCTAAGCAACTCAGTGAGACCCTGTCTCTAAATAAAATACAAAAAATAGGGCTGGAGATGTGGCTCGGTGGTCGGGTGCCCCTGAGTTCAATCCCCAGTACCAAAAAAATAAAGAAAGAAAGAAAAAGAAAAAGAAAAGTAATGCCAGAGTCGGGGAAAAATTTACTCAAGGCCACAAAGCTAGGAAATATGGAGCAGAGATTACTGGTTTCACCAATTTGTGATAGTGGTCTTCTATTTTCAATGCCTACCATAATACTTTTGTTACATGCTGAATAAGTATTTGATATGAAATATGAATGAATGAGTGACTAAATGGGTCCATATTATACTAATCTCCATAGTACTATCTTGGACAGGGCCACCCACTCAGTGACACATCGGGCACCTAGCTCACAGTCTTACTCTCCTTCAAAGCTGCCCCCACCCTGGGTTAAACTGAATATTCCATCTAATATTCCAGCATGTCAGGTCCCTGAAGGATGCTAACAGACATTTTTACGGACAACTCCTACCTACATTTTTATCTCCTTCTTCTGAAAATCAACCCTTTGTGTAGGCATACAAACCCTCAAAGTACTGTTGGCAGTATGTAGCACAAAACTTATCCACAATTGAATAGATCAGGAAAGATACTTGATCCAAATCACAGTAATCACATTCTCACTCTTGAGATTTAGGGATGAGCTGATCAAATTTTTCTAGAGCTTCCATGACAGGTACTCTTCCAAGAGAAATGTTTAAATCTGGAGCTATGAAGTCTCTTGTTTACTTGCATGCCTAGCACTGAAGCAGATACCTAGACGTGGTAGCAGAAGCAAGAATGATGCCAAATATCACTTAAATTATACATTTATAATTTACATATATATGTACACACACACACACACACACACACACACACACACACACACACATATATAATTCTATACTTGACTTTATAGCATGGCTTAGTGCCAGGCTGCCCTTGGGTCAGTTCCATAAACTATCCTTATATGTGTACCCAATGCATTTTCTTTGTTGTTCTACTTGAGTTGCTTGAAGAGTTTTCACTAAGACAATCCTTCATCTCCAGATTCCCTCTCTAACACTTTTTTCCAGTCACATGGACCTTACCAGCACTCCAAAGGGCTCTACCTCAAACATCACTAAAGTCAACATCGCTCTTCTGACCACAAATTTGTTTTTCCTACTTCATTTCTCAACCACCTACCTATTCTTCAGCCCTAACTAATATTCCAGTTCATTGGCACCTCAACTTTTTCTTCCTATCCAATAGCACCTGTGGTGTATTCACTTACCTCCACATTCATTTTGAACACCATATCTTCACTCCCACTATTCGTCAACAATACACGTCGCATAATGTTTTTACTAAACTGACCTTTTCTAGGATCCTCTGAAAACCAAACAACTTCAGCAATAACTGACGTGAATCCCCCCTGGCCTGTACTGCCTATTCCATACCTGCCCTTGGACAGTTAGACACTGGGGGAGAAATCCATTCTATAAATTCAGTCACCGACTTTCAACACAGCTATAGTTCTCCTGTCAGTGTAAATCTTTCATATCACATTAGCTATTTCAAAAACTTTTCCCTTCCCAAACATTGCATCATATTCTATGAACCCTCAGTCTTACCTTTATTTCTATGTAATAATAATTGTAGTTAAAACTTTTCTAGAGCTTCCATGACAGGTACTTTTCCAAGTGTTTTGCTTATAATAACTCATTTAACATGTAGGGTAAATGCCATTATTAGTTGTATTTTCCAGATAAATAAACTGAGGCACAAAAGAAACAGCAACATCTGAATATCACACAGCTTGTAAAAGGCAAATCCAAGGTTCAAATTCAGGCAGCCTGGCTCTAACAATTCTGTTCTTGTTTCAACTTTTGTCTTGTTTCAGACAAAAACATATAAACAACATTTTATAGTAATTCTTTCAAGGTCCCGTCAACAAATCTATGAGCAGGTGTGGGCCCTGTCCTTTCCTCCTCTCCTCTGTCCCTCCAATCAGAACGATCCTTCCATCTAGCCCTGTATTCTCATTTCCTGCCCCTGCCTTCTCAGAAATCTGACCCTGGTTATTACACATTTTTTCTTCTGTGTCTAAACCCTTACATTGTAATTTCAGGAGAAGATTCTGTTTTTAAATCCTCAAAATTTTATTTATTTTGCTACTATATTCTAAAAAGCACTAACTATAATATTTTGAAGAACTTTGTGTTCTTCATCATGTCTTCGATAATCCTTTCATCTCTTTTTATTTTGACCTATCTTTCATGATTGAGATTTCTAAACTATCATGTTTTCTCTTTGGCTATAGATTCATTCTTAAAGCACTGAAGAACCAGTGAGAATCACCATGTCTGGGGAAGACACTTTCCAGTCTAGGATACAGAATGATTTGACCTTTTTGCTTGGGAACTCCAAAATATATGTGAATTGCTTCAAGTTTGACACCTGTTATGGGTTAAGTTGAATCCTCCCCCCATATACACACATCCAAATTCTTATTTTGAGTATCTAATCCTCAGTATTTCAGAATGTGCATTTATTTGGAAATAAGGTTATTGTAAAAATTATTATTTAAGATAAATTCATAGTAGAGTTGGGTGGTTCCTTAATCCAATATGAATGGTGCCCTTATAAAAAGAATAAATTTGAACACAGGGAGTGCACCATGTAAAAATAAATGCAGAGATCAGGCTAATGCTTCTACAAGCCAAAGAACATCAAACATTTCAGGCAAACCATCAGAAGACAGGGAAAAGGCATGGACCAGCTCCCTCAAAGCCCTCCAAAGGGAGCAAACCTGATAATACCTGGATCTCAGATTTCCATCCTCCAGAACTGGGAGACAATAAAGTTTTCTTGTTTTAGCCATTCAGTATGTGTTACTTAGTTATGGCAGCCCTGACAAATTTACACACTACCTCTGAAAGCCCTCCAGCAGAGTTAGTTCTTGGTCTCTGTCACTTAAGGAGCAGGTAGGGAATACCTGCTAGGATGACCTCTCTTCAGTAGGTAAATGTTACTCAATTCCTTTTTAATCCTATACTTCAACACTACATACACACACACACACACACACACCCCTCTGTTGTGTCAGGTGTATTGTGTGGGAAGATGGTTCACCTGGCTATGCTGAATGGGAGCATAGATCAGCAATTCCATACACAGATCTTCAAAATCTTTCTCCTTTCCTTCCTCCATGGTACATGGTATCTCTAAGACCTGAAGCTCTATTGAGTATCTTGAGTCATCTAGGGGTATGGAAAATCTAACCAGGTTTATTTCTCCCTCTGCAATAGCCTAGTTTCTAAATTTATGTGCTCCATAAATCACTTACCATTTCTCCATCTGCTTTCTGCCTTCCAAAAGTGTGTATTCAGTATATTCCAAATACAATGCTGTTATTATCACTGCTATAGAGGCATATCTTTCTTAATTCCTTTGTTCTTATTTTAGTTGTTTTTCCTCTGCAAGGAGTGGAGATAAGCATGTGTGAATAACTTGTCTTCCCTCATCAAAACTATTAGCATTTAAATATGCTCCCAAATTTGTACTTCTTTTATTTTCACATTTTCTCCTGGTTATAGTTCTGTCTGTCTCTTCTCAAATTGTGAAAACAGTACTGTGCATCTCTATTGCATCAGCTCCCCCTCAAGCTTTACGCCTTTCATCCATCCTTTACCCCTACACACTAGCTCTATGAAGATTGTCAAGATAATGCTCCATCAGGTTTCAATGTCATTTAGTCCCATGAACACTTTTCAGTTGACTTTATATCAGCTCTGGCTGAAGGACCACTCCCTACTTCTTGTTACTTTCTCTGTCATTGCCTCCAGGGATACTTCATTCTTCTTTCTTGTCTTCTACCACCAAAGTGATGCCTTTTTAGTCTCCCTTGCTGGATGAGTCCTCTCTATCTGATCTTTAAATGCCTAACTTCCCCAGGGATCCCAGGCACATCTCTCCTTGAAGGCAACTTTTGGTGTGATCCATTCCACTCTCTTAACTCTGCTTATCATCCATTCTCTCCCACTCAGATGCACTGCTCTAACTTATTCTAAGTCTAGAAACTAGTCCATCATCTACTTTTTTAACATATCTTAACAGATTTATTACAGTTATTTCAAACTAAGTATGCAAGTAATAAAAGAAAATATAGCATACCAGGACCATACTATGAGAAACAGAAAAGCAAGATAGGCAAAGGATATTACATGAAAGTAGTCAGAGAAAATTAAGAGTACTTCTTTTGAGAAAGGCCAAGAAATAGGGCACTGGAAGGTGAATTCATAAAACAAGAAATTAGGAGCAATACTAAAGAGCAATACTTGAAGAAGAGAGGTGCTACACAAGGTAACTTTTGAAAGAAAAACAAAAGTTTGGCAAAGCCATAGTTATGCTAATGTAGAGGCATTTAGGGAAGGTCTGGTAGCAATGAGATTAAATGGTGGCTTCATCCCAGTACAGGGTATTGGGATGAAGGAGTATGACACTGCCCTATCATCTATTTTTGCAATTTTCCCTGATGTTTGTCCTTATTATGGACATAATAATTATGATTCAATTTGTATAAAAATGTTTATATTTTCATGCTGAGTGTGGTGGTTCACACCTGTAATCCCAGAAACTCGGGAGGCTAAGGCAGGAAGATTGCAAGTTCAAAGCCAGCTTCAACAACTTGGTGAGGCCCTAAGCAACTTAGTGAGGTCCTGTCTCAAAAAATAAAAAGGGTTGGAGATAGAGTTCAGAGATTAAGCTCCCCTGGGTCAATCCCCAGTACACGCATACACACACAGACACACACACACAAAGGTTTATATTTTCAAATTACTCATCCAGTATTATCAATCATCTCTCAAACTACAGACATCTAGAAGTACACATAGGATTTAATTTGACTGTTCTCCCTTTATTCCAGGTTTAGCCCCACCAACTTGATCTTTGCAACTCATGAATGAGAGTCCACACCCCCATGTGAAAAACGAAGATGAAGAGGAATTTCATTGGAGGCTGTGAACTCTATGCTGTCCCAGGAACTGTTTTTGTTCCCCTTAAGGATTCTCACATTTCCTTAACAATGAGGATATACAATTATCCAGAAAAACATGAGACTTCTTGCCGGGAATATCTATTGAGTCCTTTGTTTTCTATTCCCACAGCTCCAATCTCCAAGGGGAAAAATTCCTTTAGGACCATCGGTCAGATTACATTCTTCTGTAATTCTGCTATTCTGATTATGTTTAAGCCATTTTTGGAATTTGAATTTATCTTAATGTATGCATGAAAACATAAAAATTGTACATAGTTATAGTGTAACGTGATGTTTCTGTTCATGTATTCACTATGTAAAGTGTAAATCAGGTTAAACATATCAGTCTCCACAAACATCATTTCTTTATGTTAAAACATTCAAAATTCTTTCTTCTAGCTTTCTGAAATACACAGTGTATTGTTGTCTATAGTTACCTACTACACAGTACTCCAAAATTTCTTGCTTCTATCTTACTGTAATTTTATACCCATCCATCAACCTTTCCCCCTCCCTCCCTTCCCCATCCATCCAGCCTGTGGATATTGCGCCTGCTCTCAACTTCTATGAGATAGACTATTTTCAATCTCACATGTGACTGAGATCATGCAGTAGTTATCTTTCAGTGCCTGGCTTACTTCACTTAATATAATAATCTGATCTCCAGTTCCATCCATCCTGTCCCAAATGGCAGTGTTTTATTGATTTTTATGGCAGAATAGTATTCTGTTGTGTCTCTGTACCACATGGTCTTCATCCATTCATGGGTCGATGGACATTAGGTTGTTTCCATCTCTTTGCTATTGTACAGAGTGCTGCAATGAACATGGGAGTTTAGATGTCTCTTTCACATACTGATATCATTCCCTTTGAATATATACCCAGCAGTGGGATTGCTGGATCATATAGAAGTTCTATTTTAAAATTTTTGAGGAGTGACCATACTATTTTCCATAATGGCTGTACTAATTTACACTCTCATCAACAGTGTGCAAGGGTTATGTTTTCTCCACATTCTCACCAGCAATTGGTATCTTTTGTCTTTCGATCATCACCATTCTTGCTGGAGCAAGGTGGTATCTCATTGCCATTTGCCTTTGCATTCCCTGATGATTAGTGATGCTGATCATTTTTTCATGTACCTTTTGCCTATTTGTTTTTTGTTTTGTTTTTTTTTTGGTTTTATTTTTGTTTTTGTTTTTGTTTTTAGAAATGTCTGTTTAAGTCTATTGCCCTTTCCCACTTTTAAAGGGGAAATTTGTGATTTTGGTTATCATTATTGAGTTTTCTTACATATTCTGAATTTTAACTCCTTGTTCAAATTATAGTTTGCAAATATTTTCTTGCATTCTCTAGTGGTCTCTTCATTCTATTAGTTGTTTCCTTTGCTGTGCAGAAACTTTGTAGTTTGATGTAATTGCATTTGTCTATTTTGAGGGTTGTTTCCTGTGCTTTTGAAATCTTGTTCAAAAAACCTATGCAATGTTCTGAAATGTTTGTCCTATGTTTTCTTATAGTTAGTTTCATATCTTATGTTTAAATCTTTCATCCATTTTGAATTGATTTTTGTAACTGGTGAAAGACGGAGGTTTAGTTTTTTCTGCATGTGAATGTCTAGTTTTCCTAGCACCACTTATGAAGCCTGCCTTTCTCCAATGCATGTTCTGATGGTTTTTAATTTCCATTTCCTATGCCTCATCTTTGAACTTATTTTTGAAACTATTTATCCTCATTTAGCATGGACATTCAATTTCACAGGATCACAGGCTCTCATGAAACTCTACCTGTCAATCTTGCTTTTTTCCAGGAACTGGTCTTTTTCCTAAGATTTCTATCCTGCCATGTCCCTTACAGTTTAGACATCAGATTAGACTTGATTACAGTGCTTTTCATTGGGTTTGTAAATGTATATATTTCAGCTAATATTAAGAAGTGGAACCCCTTTGTGGTCCCATCTTAAAGATGAGAAAACTGTCATTTCAACTAATAAAATTATTTCAACAAATTCACAAAGTGCATGAAATATGATACCATTTATAAAATACTCAGCAGAAAATTATGTGTCTTATTACCTCCACACTATCACCCATCCAAGCCATGATTATCTCCCTAGATGATTCCAGTAGGCTCTTAATTGGTTCTGCCCACAGTTATTAATTCTCATACAACAGTTCAAGTGTTACTTTGAAAACATATTTCATTGTATCACTCTGTAGCTCAAATCTTCCCATGGTTTTTCATTTCACTTTGAGTAAAAACCAGAGTCCTGACAGTGCCTTCGAAATTTCTATCTAACCTGGCCTCTGTTACTCTATTTGGTCTCTTACTCTATCTGGAATTAATTCTGCCTCAACAATCTGCTTGCTCTTCTTAGAGTGCCCAATGTGTGCAGTGTCCTCAAGGTCTCTTCTCTAGCCCTGGATTTCCCCTTCCACAAGAATTTATCTGGCCAATATCATTACTCCCTTCAGGCCTCTTCTCAAGTATCACCTCTGCAGCTTGATTAGCCACCCAGTTTTAAACTGTAACCATCCTCTGCCCCATGACTTCCCCAACCTCCAACCCATTTTATTTTCCCCCATAATCCTCTTCACTATCTGATAAATTCTTGTTTTTGCCTACTTTTTGTCTGTCCCTTTACCCTTCCACAACACACAAACATACACCATTGTAAGCCACAATGGCAGTGGTTTGTATTTGTTCTGTCTCTTACTGCATTCCCAGTGAACAGGATCTACCTGGATACCTATTACATATCGATTGCTCTTTTTATGTTTATTAGCATGGAAAACTTTTCACACATAAAATAACTTAATGATTATTTAGCATTTTATTACTTATTGTTTTGTCACTTTTACTGTTAAGACGGTTTCTATTTGCATTACACGGGGTGAGAACCCAGTTCCTATGTCTTCTTTCAGTGATCTTCTTACTTATCCCAAAATACTATGCATATGGCTTACTCCAAAATATTATGCACATGAAGATAAAGAGAGAATAAATTATAAGAGCAAAAATTAGTAAGTAAATAACCCTAAAGGCACTGCAATGTAAGAGCTAATAACTTTTCAACAAATGTACACTGAAAGATATAGTACAACTGCTAAGATATGGTCCAATCTTCCCATGCTGTCTTCCAAAGTATCATGGAGGCCAATTATAATGGGTCAGTTGTTGTTACCAGAAAGTAAGCTTTACATGCTTCAAGGTTCACGAAGTGCATATGTGCAAAGATCATTTTGGGAAAGCACTTAATTTTCAAAGGCTGGGAGGAAAAGTTTATAACTTATTTTTTTAAAGAACTATTGGTTTTACCCTGATATGGGACAAAAGGACACTAACTACACATTCTCCAAATAGTCCAAAAGGAAATACTTCAGATGTTGCTTTTTCTTAATTTTGAAGGTTTAAAATCATTCCCATAAACATGGAAATGTTACAGTTTCCCCTAAACACAAATTCTTCCATCTAAAATACATACCAGCCATGTGCCTACTATCATCATGCATTACAGGATATGTCAGACAATTGCTAACCTCCTGTCTATGTCACAAGAGCAGCATATGGAGCCCACCGCATTAGAAACAGACTCAAATGCTGCCTTGCACTAGTTGAAAGAGCTTTGCAAAGTTACTCAGCCCTCAGGAGCCTTTATTTCCTCATCTCATGCAATGGTATCATTGCTTCTCCTCACAAATGGTTTATGTGAGGATTAACAAGGATGATTTATGTAAAATTTCTGGCACATAGCCTGGAAAATAGCAGGTGCTTGATAAATGTTAATTCTTATTCAATTCCCCCAGATATTCCAATTCATGGGACCATTGCTCTGACTAGTTCATCTGATCACCTAATCCATGTTAAGTATGTTACCCTTCACAAATAATAGAACACGTTTCTGCTAGGGCAAAATAAAAGGTTGATGCCAAAATAAATGACATAATTGATAGTAATATGGAATCTCCAATGCATTATGGAAGGGAAATTTTCAAGCAGATAAGACATAAGTAGCTATTTACCAGTGTAGACTTTCCTTATTTACAGGCCAAATAGACTGTACATGTTGTTAAGAGATTACTAAATAAGATATAGTAAACAGTTATTTTTGCTTCCTCGTTCCAATCCTCTTCTCTGTGGAAACCTTGTTTGGTGAGAAGCAACCCTACGCCATTCATGTTGTGCACTTAGAGTGAAGTGAATGCCTTCTCTAGGTTGCAAATAGGCAGCATATGCCCTGGAATAAATCAGGTAATACATTCCACCTATGTGTTCACACTGATGTTTCAGAGATGCTTTCTGTCCCAAGTCTGGCTGTTCAGGACAATAAAACCTAATTAGAGTATTTGTTTTAAGCTTTCAGTTAAGAGGTCTTTATTCTGCTCTTCAGAGAATTTTATAAACAATATCCTGGGGCTATGTCCCTAATACAAGAACCTAGGAAAGAAACATTCCAGAGAAAGAACAGCTAAATTTGTTTTCCCATGGTATAGATCAAGTCCTGAATTAAGAAGCCTAGAAGCCTATGTAGCAGATGTTGTTGTTGGGACAATATATATGTTGTAGATGAACACAATACCTTTATTTTATGTGGTGCTGAGGATTGAATCCAGTGCAAGGCAAGTGCTCAACCTCTGAGCCACAACCCCAGCCCTTTGTTGACTTTCTTATAGTGTCCCTTTAGCGCCTATGCACACCCTTACCTTCCTACTGCCAGCACTTCTCTACCTGACATCCTCTCTGGCTGCAAGTGTGCTTGACTTGCAGACAGAAGAGATCACAAATGCCTAGAAAGTATGATTAGACACTAATGAATGATAGGAATTGGGAGATAAATACCCTAGCCTTCTTGCTCCTCAATGGAGATAATTCTGCCACAGTCTTACACCATCCCCAGGTGGACTGAACCTCAGTGGTAAACTCTTTGCTAACATACCTTTGAGTTTCTTCCTTTCCCATCTTCCTACCAATGCCTTCTAGGATCCCTTCCAAAATAACATGTGTTAAAGCCTGTCCTGGAGTCTGCTTCTGGGAGAATTCAACCTCAGACACTCAGTGACTGAGCTGCCTTAGGATTTTAGCCACTCAAGGTGGAATTCTGGAATTAGATCACTTACTGATCAGCTGACAGCTAGACCTCCACTGCTGATATGTGCAGTGGAATGGTACAGGACCAAAGTTATTAAAAAATCTTACCTGTGGTACATTGGTATGTACAAATGGAATGCAACTCATAGACTTTATACAATATTCCAGCCTTTTAAAGACATGAGAACATTGATAATTACAACCATTATGGAGTTGGCAGGCAGGTGTTACTAGCTAAAATGTCCCTAAAGGAACAAAACAAACTAAATATCAAAAGAGATCCCCATTTCCTTCAGGAAAAGGAAAGCATGCTGAAAATTGGGCTCAAGATTTGTTTACAAGGGTTATGTTACAAAAGAAGCCAGATTCATAGCCCTGGCAAATTTCTTATCCTAAAGTCAGAAATTGTACAAAGGAGGAAAGAGCAGTCAAGTTTCACTTGAAGAATGCTGAGATTTCATAGGAAGTACATACAATAGTAATTCATCTAATTCTTTCCCAAAGTGACCTAACAACAGTTATTGGAGGACTACCTCTACTACCACAGAAGACTCATGAATACCCCCAAACCATCTGGCCGCTCCATCCACTTAAATATCACCTCCTCTTGGGGAGTCCTTGCTGACTCCTCAAGGCCATCTAACTCTGTTAGATAAGGGGTAAAAGCTGTTATTCATATAAAATACCCTCATGGACCCCCATCTAAAAGGGGGCCTATAGAGTCCAAGTAATTACTGTAGTCTTGGCCTAATTCTGTCTCACAAGAGATTAAATCTACTGTCTATACACCCACTCCATGATCCTGAAATAAGATAGATATACTTAGTACCTGGAAGAATCCTCCCAGGTTCTAGACCTAGGGAGTCATAATTTAGAAGCAACACCACATTCCAGGTTGATTCCAAAGACTTAAGTGATGAAAGTATAGTGGTCCCAATCATGCCCCATAATTCACTTCCATGGCCCTTAGAAAAACCACATCTGTCAGTTGAAATCTTTTCAAACCCAAAAGGAACTCATTCACTTGGAACACATAAATTCACAATCTCATTCCAGGGCTAAGTTAACTCTCTTGTGCTTTATCACAGTATATTCTAAAAGACCTTGACCATCTGGAACATCAATCATCTTGATATTCCAAAGGCGAACATACTAGTGGTGTGTGGCTCAGTAATCACAGCAAGTCAATCAGACTCTGAGTAGGAAACAGTAAATATTTTGGATGCTATTGTAGTACACATGTAAACACAGAGTAGGCAATAAACCCTCAGCAGTTAAAGGGTTTTCTACATCAGTAAAGTGTTTAAGTATATGGACTTCTGTGGTATTCTAGGATCTTCCCTGCCCCAAATAAGAAAGTTATTGTACCCTACTTCTTAAATATCTTTGCACTTGGAAGTCCTTTTCAATTTGGAGATAGGTTATATAAAAAGTAAATTGTTAATGTGAGAGCACAGTAGGTCTAACCTAGGGCAAGAGTGGACTGTATGTGAGGTTATCAGTGCTCCCCCATTCCCAATATGTGCTTTGCAGTCAGCATATCAACGGATGCTTAGAGCTTCCAACTGCAAGCATCTGTGACTCTGTCCATGGGTTCTTTCTAGGCCCAAAAACATAATAAGCCTCTCTTTGTGGCATGTGTAAATGCTAGAAAATCCACGTGGCCTGGAAGCACCCTATTACCCAATAATAGAATAGATAGGGCACCATTATCCTAACTTCTTCACCTCTTAGGTAGAACCACTCTCAGCCGTAATCTACACTGTGTCCCAGAGGTCTCCAGTTCATCCTTAATGATAGCATGCTCATTTATGCATCCTATATTGAATTCTTCCTTTTGACACTCTGATAAAGGTATTTGTAGTGGCCTTCTTAGGGCTCTGTCTGTACTGCTTGGATTACTACAACTTGAATACTCCAATCTCTAGATCCTAGCCTCTACTCTGTTGCGGGAATGTTCTTCCTAAAAATTCAAGTTGAACTCTATTTTTTCCCTATTTTAATTCTTCTAGGTTATGGTTGTCTTAAATATAAAATTCAATCTCTTAACCATATAAGGCCACTAGTGGTCTGATGACTACATTCATCAAACACCAGCCCCCAATCCATCTGGCTGCTCCATCTACTCAAATATCACCTCATCTTGCAAGTCCTCGCTCACTTCCCAAGGCCAACTCAGTTAAGTGCTCCCACTCTATTCCCGTAAACATTTTGTGTAGCTCCATGTTACTTATTTTTTCTCATTTGACACTAAGGCACTATGGGAAGGCATTGTGGATTATTCAACTCTGATTGCCTAATACCGAGCAACTTGCCTGGTACAGTGAATTTTTAATAAAACAAATGTATCAGTAGGTCAGCATCACCCATGGCATGATTTTAAGCTTCTACATTACTGTAGAAACTTTGCATATCTATTTGCTTTCCCAAAAGTCCCATAAAGATGCTCTGTATATTCTAAGAACTACTTTCTCTCTGGGTAGGGGAGAAGAATAGGGCAGCTCAAGTCTTCTAATGGAGTCTGAGCAATGAAAGGTCATCCACAGAGCAATGTAATATACTTCTTTGGAGCAAAGCCTTGTGGCATATTTTCAATGACTTAGCAATGCATTATGTACTGTCAATAATATCCAGACTTCAGCCAAGTAGGTTTGCATGAGACTAGAGCACAAGGTCACAGGAGAGTTTATGGTGCTTGTAACTGAACAGCATAAAGTCAATCTTAAGTTCAATGAAGGAAATAACACCACTGACAGTATCACTTTTCAATATAAGGCAAATAAATTGCTTTTATGATTAGAGACATGTAACAGAAGTGTCCAATCTCTGATTCACTTCCAACAATAAGCTCAGTTTTCTCATCCAACCCTAGCCTCAGGGCCAGGCATACCTTAAGACAGTGCGACACCATCACATGCCTCACTGTCTACAGTTAGACCAACAAAAAAATCACATGTGCACACACAAACACAAGATTTGTGTATTATTTTGTGTCTCTGCCTGACACACCTCAGTACTATGCTCCTAATGAGAGATGGTCTTCCTGCCTTTGCACTCAATCTTTCCCACTCTGTTCTCTTTCTCTGTCTCCCTGAGCAATATTCTCTGTGGAGCTCAAATATCAAGTCTTTTTGAAGACCTTCCAATCCATCCTGTTCAAAATAAGACACTCCTCCCTCCATAACCCATGATCACTGGTACAAAATACTTAATAAAACATAAAGTCAAATTCCAGTGATTTCCAATCATTCCAATGATTTCTCTATCTCATTTTTTTTTTTTTCATGGAAGTTGAACTCCTCCAGGACAGGGAATATAGTTTGCTCTCTTTCGTGTCTTAGTGCATAAAAGGATGCCTGGCACATATAAGATGTTGATTGAGTCAACCTTGGGTTGCAACTGTGGTTTTCTCATTATTCCTTTAAGACTATAACTTTAAGAACAGATAAATAATCCTGCTCAGTCTGTGTGATTATAATTCCGGCATCACATATATCTGAAAAAGGAAACATGGCTTGAGTAGTCTATGAGAGTAGCAAGAGACTTACATTCTCCTATCTCCAGTAGGGGTCCTTCTTTCCTTACATGTGGCTTACCACTAACCGCCACTTCCTTCCTGCCAAGGTGCCTTGGTCTATGCAATCTAGACGGGCTTCCTCTTTTTTTCTTGATACCTATCACCCATCAACCTTCAAGATCCACTTGAAATCTCATTTCCTCCATAAAGCCTTGCCAGGAAGTGTGGTTCTAACCTAATTCTGCATTCAAGGACTGGATCCACAGCAATGCCTATCACCCAACCTGAACCCTCTTACCTCAGAAACTCCTTGAAGTATACTCAACAACATCCTCCATTTTTAAATCTTTTCCTGTATTTCTCTTCAATTATTTCACCCATGTTATCTCCCAAGCCACCTGAAAGGTATGGGTATTTTCTTTCCCCTCATGGTATTTAGTAGATATTTATATTTATATTGTATCTATTCTATCTCATGAGGAAAATGATAAATTTTCTAAAAATGGGTAAATCTGGGGCTCATGAATACAAAGATACTATTAAAATAAAATTTTTCATATCTTAGTATGGGCTAAAATGTATATTTTTAAAATTAAGTCTTTGTCTACTTAATAAATTAGGGAACTAAATTAATTTTGAGTTCAAAATTAATGTCAACACTATTACAGCAAATTTTATATGGCAAGTATAAAAGTGCTTTTCATATAGGGTTATGGGAACATTAAAAACCTATCTATAGCAACCTGACAGAAAAGATTAAGAGTAAATATTTACAGGGCTGGGGTTGTAGCTCAGTGGCAGAATGCTTGCCTAGCACGCATGAGTTACTGGGTTCAATCCTCAGCACTACATAAAAATAAACAAACAAAATAAAGGCAAGTTGTCCAACTACAACTACAAAAATTTTTTTAAAAGAGTAAATATTTACAAGATAGATGCACAAGCAAATAAAAATATACCTTTCAGAATTCATATAACAATTGAATGTATTCTACTCTCAGTGACTAACATATAATTGCCTTTGTAAGAACATAGAAATGTATTAAGGCTTATAATACCTGATACCATATGACCCACTATACTACTTTACATAGAGAGGTAACAACATAGTTTACTTTCAGGGGCACAATGGCATGCTTTGAAGAGAAAGTGGAGAGTTCACGAAAAAATAGCTTTAAGGGTACAGAGATAAGTATCGCAAATCCAATCATTTATAGGAAAATATTTTATTGAATAAAAGAACTAAACTCAATTCCCCAATTGTTTACCAATACCTAAATGTTTGCTATTATGTAAATTTGGATAATTGGCTTCATTTTTGTTTCTTAGTAAGATATATCAAGTCTGTACAGTTGTAACTTGGACATTTCGTTCAAGCAACAACTCCATATAATGTCTTTCACCTTCAGGAGAGAAGAAATTGCATTGATTTATCACCCATTGTCATCCTGAGACAGTGTTATGCTTGTTACTTAACCCTCATTATTTCTTCTACTATCTTGTTGATAAGCCAGTGTACAGGCTGATCCCTTAAAAATAGTCACTTCCAGGCCATTAATACATCTTTTAGCGACATAGTATACAAGTTAGCAGCCTCTAGGCTGAGAGTACCTGATTCAAATCCAAACTCTGCCACTCAATGTTTGAATGACCTTCAATTTCCTCACCAATAAAATGATGATGACATTAAAACATCTTCCCCATTGCTTTGTTGTAAAGATTACATTGAATTTGATATTTGTAAATCACTTAGAATAATGCCTTGGCAAGGTGAAGTGCTCTCTAAGTGTTAGCTGATGTTATTTAAAACCCATTATGCAGTGAATTACTCCCTATACCGGATTCAGTGTTTGTTATAATTGCTTCTACAACTTCAGTTGTGCAATCATTTTTGCAGGCTCACCAACACGGAAATGAAACAATACCTAAACATAAATTTCTGAATATTCATTAAGTTGGTACTTCAGAGATATGTATATTATTAGGGATTAATCAAATGATGCTGTAAATCAACTTTAAATGATTTTCTTTGATAAGCAATCAAGTATTTTTGCAAGTTACAGGCAGTAATACGCTGGCAAACCAAATCTGAAAAAACAAAATCAGATTTTTAGTATTTGCATAATGTTGTGGTTATCAATTTTTCCAGAATGGCTACTTTCAAGCTGTCAATGATTTGACACTGACTGGCAAGATTCCTGAGTATTTTTAAGATCTGGCTGGTGAGAATGGGTATAAGCCAGCCCTATAGACCACTAACAAAGGGTCCCTCTTGCTCATGGAAGATACATTCCAAGACCCCTAGCAGGTGCCTGAAAAATGCAGATGGTACCAAATCCTGCATTTACTGTCTTTTCCTATACATACATACATACCTATGATTATGCTAATTTGGAAATTAGACACATTAAAACATTAACAACAACAATCATAAAACAGAATCATTGTAAGCATTTGCAATAGTAAAATTATGTGAATGGTTCATTGAATATTTTTGGCCGTGGTGTGGACCACAGGTAACTGAAACCACATAAAGCAAAACCACTGATCAAGAAGGAACCACCACACAGGCGTACAAATCACCCTCATTCTGGCTCTAACCAAAATCCCTTCAGCAACAGGGAAAAGTGCTATCTTTGTTGTAATCTCTCTTTCCCATTTATTACCTGTTTCGGTGTGACTAGAGCCTTCTGACTACTGATGTATTTACACAATCTCCAGCCATGAGGCCACAAGGGTTTTCACGTGCTAACTGCCAAGTAAGCCCCAAGCAGCAGGTGTAACATAGAGATCACCACCCTGCAGTCGCCAGCTGAATTCAGCCTTCAGAGGAGTTTTGTTTGATCAGTTAAAAGCTTTCTGAAATACCGAATTAATTAGCAGCATGCACAAATTTAGAGATTTCACATAAAAACACAAATTCTCAGTTTGTCTTATGAAATTTGAAGATCTAACAACACTGAGCCCACATCCCCACACAGCAATATCTTCCTAGAACTAAGTAGTGGCTGCCCCCTTTAAATGAAGCACATGCTCTCTGGTTTCCAAAGTGCCCTCCACACCTAATGCCTTATACCCTTGTCTATCAGATTTGTTCATTTATATTAACTAATTGGCCTGAAAAGGATTTTTAGTTAGGAACTTCATAATGTTTAAAAAAAAAAAAAAAAACCTCTTTGAAATTAGGCAAACCTGGGAACTAGTCCAGCCTCTGCCACTGAGTAATGTGTGAACACAAGCAAGTGATGAAACTAGCCTGAGTCTGTTTCTTTCTATGAGAAATAGAAATAGAAATGAAACCTAGCTCAGGGGTTTATAACAAGCACCAAACATGACAGCATAGGCAAACATCTAGCCCACCCCCTGCCAAAAGATAGGGCTCCACACGTTAGACTCTCTCCCATCTCCCCACACTGAACTCAGTTTGCATTGTTTTTGCATTTCTTCTTCTTTTTTTTTTTTAAGATCTTTTTTTTGAACTCAGTTGCCCACTGAACTGGGCTTACTCTCCTACCAGACATTTTTACTTCTTTTTTCTTTCCTGTGTCCTCTGTTCCCAGCTGTATTTTCTTCTGACAAGTGTTGCCTTTCTCCAGAATGTCATTGACCTCACTGGTCTCATAGTTTCTCACTCTGGGCATGCCAATCATCCTAACTGTCCAAGTCACAGGTGCATCTCTTGATCTGACCCTACTCTCATCTTCCCAAGCAAAATGAAGGAAACAGAAAGCCTAGTAGTTTAAATTGGAAACTACTTACTGAAAAATTGCACGACTCCTTTCTGCTCCACAAAAAACAAAATAACTTTGCTCTTAATTATATGCTCTGTCCTTTCACTCTGAAGTTTTCCTTTACTCACTGGTATTAAAAGAGAGAAAAATAGCCCCAAACATAGACAATAGATTGGTAGTTGGTTGCCAGAAATCGGGAGTTGCTACTCAATGGATGTAATGTTTCAGTTATATGAGATGGGTTTCCAACATAGTAACAATATTTAATATGTTATTGTGCATGTCATTATTCAAGAGGTAGATCTTGTGTTGTGTTCTTACAAAAAAAAAAAAAAACCAGAACCATGGAAAGAAAAAAGGAAACTTTTGAAGATGATGGATATATTTATTATCTTGATTTTGATCATGGTATCATGAGCATGAACATATGTCCAAATTTATCAAATTGCACACATTAAACATATGCAGGATTTTTTCAGTATACCAGTTACACTTCAGTATGTTGTTTTAAAAAATACAAAAAAAATATCTAATTTAAAAACTAACTGCTGATTCTATTCACATTTCTGGTGTCTCTACAGAGAAGTGTTTTATCACTCGTGCCTTGATAACTCCTTTCTTCCCAGCATATTTATGCCATCAGTAACTTCACAAAATGCAGATGCCTAAAATTTTGTTATTATTGATGGTAAAAATACATTAATCTCCCCCTTACCCGTCATTACCTAACTGGTTACCCGCCTCTGTTGATTCTACCTCCCTCACATACCTTATATTCATTGATGTACTTGGATCTCCACTTCCATTCACTCTGGTCTGAAACATCCCAATTTCTGATATGGAAACCTGCAATGATCTCACAGTTCCTCTGGCCACATACACTTTGGGCCCACATTAGCCTCTGTCCAGCAGCTGGAGTGATCCTCTCAGCCACTAGTTATCAAGTCTAATAGTGTCACTCCTCTCCCCTGCTTGAAATGCTTTGTGGACTTCGTTGCCCTTAGCATAAACTGCAAATCCCATCATATGGCACTGTAATGTAAATGCAGGACAACAAGGAACAATAAGACATAGCTCATGTCCTCAAAAGAGTTTATAGTCTATGGCAAGAGAGGCAGAAAAATAATTAAAAATATAAGTAACCCTACAATGTTGGTAGGGCCTAGGAAAAAATGTTGTGTGTGTGTGTGTCTGTGTGTGTGTGTATAAATGAATTTCTACTTGTAACTATTTATATTTTGAAGGTTGTTTGATAAGATCTGGTGAGTAGAGGAGAGAAAGGTGGAAAGGTTTATTGATAACAGTTTCTTACAAGAATGAAACTCTTCTATATCACCTCAATGAATTTTCATTAAGTCCCCTATTTTTTTGCAAATGTTCACTGACCATGATATTCCAGGCAGGGTATGAGGAATGACATTATAGAAAAGATTAAGACTGATAAGAGAAAAATATTATAATCATAGCAACATTTGAAAAAGCAGTAAAGTTACAATTAAAATAATTACTGCAAGAGAACAGATGAGAGTGGTATGATTGCTGGGACCAAGATGTACTGTTAAGGGTCAGCAAATATTTAGGTTAAGGCCTAAAATATGATAGGAACTTTAAAAGGGACAACAGATAAGAGAGAGGACAATGAAACCAAGATTAAAATGTTGAGATTAAAAATTAGAGTATAGATAGATTAGTGAGCATATTATCTCCATTTTACAGATGAAGAAACTAAAGTTGAAGTAAATCAATAACCTGTCCAAGGTTACTTATCTAAAGTGATTCTTCCAACTTGGACCCAAGGTGGCCTTACTCCATTCTGTTCCCTGAATTACTTGTTTATCTCCACAAAGTGTAAGCATATATTTACATCAAGAATCCCACATTTATTATATTATACACTTCAAAAAGCATGTTCTCATTACATTTAATATAGTATAGAATTTTAAGTATTCAATAGCGTTTCACACATTAAAAGCTACACAGCAATTAAAAAACAATGATTCACATGAAAAAGTATGAGAATTTGTTAGTTACATAATTAATTTCATTGATTTAAATATCCAAAGCACTTAATTACTTAGATCTTATAGTTTAGCAGTTTTTATTAACTAACATAGCTGGGAGATTGCCAAATCCTCACTACCTTTTGAACTCCAGTTAGAGATTCTTGACGATTTTTGTTGGTTGGTTGGTTTTGTTTGTTTACATTTTAGTAGAAAGAATTCTACTATGACATTATTCTCCATACTGTAGCATATTTCAATAGAGATAGGGATGTGAAATATAGTTGAAGGAATATCTGTTTCTTGAAAGAATGGGAAGTTTCATAGAACCAGATAGAATAACTGCAGATCGAGCTAGATTATCATTTGCACTGAATCTTCACATTTCAGGATTAAACAGGATAGGAAAGAGATTCATGCCCAACCCACCATTATATGCTGAAGTCTCTGGTCAACATTCATACCTGAAGGCATACAAATGAAGAGTCCTAGCCGCATGATTCTTCTCTAAAAAGTCCATTTAAGATTCAGAAAACCTGTTTTTTTAAAAAAAAAATGTTCTTCATTTGTAACTGAAGTCTCTTTCCTGTGCCTTACACTCATGGGTCCCAACTGCCCCATTTGCAGCATGGAGCAAGTCTGGTTCCTCTTGAATATAACTAGCCCATTGGACATTATTATACATCTGTTAAAATGTCTCTTTATTAACAATTAAAAGTGAAGTAACTGTTATGTTACATTTGAGCTTTTCCTCCTAATGGTGAATGTGAGGCCCTCTGCAGAAGCAAGTACCTGCCACTGTAATGTTCTTCAGGCCTTCCAAAGCTGCATACGCCAGGGGATGTCTTCTCAGCTCCTTTTTGTAAGGGGACCTATTCAGTTCCTATAAGCAACCCAAATAGGAAAGAGTGGTAACTATTCTGAGCACTTCCCAACTTGTTTGTATTCCTCTAGAGATGATGTCCCAATATGAATTCAACACTTACTATGTATATTTTCTAAGAGGTTTTCATCATAACTTCTAATTGAATTAAACTAAAAGGGAATCTAAGGGTTCAAGTTAGTTAAATGCTAAAGGGAAAAATCTTCCTTCAGACCTGATTTGATATAAGGCCACTAGCAATAAAGTCAAAGAACTGTAAGTTGCATTTACTTCTATATTGTCTTCATTTTGGGCAGCAGCTCCCAATTATATTCTCCCAGTGTACTAAAACAATAGAAAGAGAGTGCTCATTCTCCAGTTCTTCTAGCAAACTTCACACATGACTCTCTGGTTTTCTCGCATGTCCACTTTTAACCCAGAACCTGGGCCTTCTCATTGTTCTATCCCATGTGGCCAGGCCTGAGCCACACCTATCCCAGGGGGCAGCATCAGTTCCACCCAAGCTACAGGGACTAAAAATAATAATAATTACTTCTTTTATTCCAGAAAAAGAAAGCCTGAGATTGTGGAAATATGGTATCCATGACATAAGATCCATAGTGACAGCTCTTATATCTTCCAATAGATCCTGTGATGTTTTTCACCTATACCCATAGGTAAAAAACAAATTATCTTCTGGAGAACCTGAAAGATTCCATATAATTCATACATGGTCTCTAAGTGATGATTCCTGGATTTTAGTTAGAAGAATACTAGTTCAAATTTGCCCAGCATCTGAATCTTTGCAATCCATCAACATATACCTTACATTTATAAAGACATCTTGGTTATAACAGGTGCTCAGAAAAACACTTGTAAAATTGTTACTGAAATTCTAAGTAAATATAACTATATGACACCAAAAAAGTGGATAAATTGCTTTTAAATGTAAACATTATAATCAGGGCTTAATATAGACTGTGATTTAGTACAAATACACATCGATGAAATATAAGAATTCAAAGAGGAAAGTGCCACTCAATATACAAAGAAGTTTCCTTGGATTCATTTATTTTGAATAAATGAAGGTGAGGGAAACACTGGGAAGTATGGAAAAGACAGGAAATGAATATGTGGGATGATGGAAAAACAAAGGAGGATAGTGTGCATCAGTAAAACTCCTTAACTATGAATAATACATCTAATTATTAAAGCTGAAAGCAAAGTAAACATTCTGTTTACTTTGATTTAACACTTTTCCCCCTTTTATCTCAAACTAGAAGATGAAAATAGACAGGTTCATTGTAATTTTCTAAGCAGTCGGTTTCACTTCTTGATCACAGCATAGATTTTTCATGTGTTCACAAGGCAGGGGATTTGTTGATCCAATAAAAACACTTTCCACGGATTTTAAAAATTAATTTAATGATAGCTTTCCCACTTATATTAAGCTTTCTGAAGTTCATTTGCAAAATGAAACAAAAATATTGTGTTTAAGAAAATACATATAAAAATGAGAAAATTACTCAATAATCATTTGCAATGTATATTTTGAACCACGAACATTAAATTATCATGATGGGTACCAAGAAAAACAGTTAAGCAAACCAATAAATTATGTAAAAGTATAGATATTAATAAAGAAGTAAAAAAGTTTCTGTCAAAGAAAATGATAGAGAGTGGTTTTGGTCAGTCTGTCTGAGGAGGTAATATTTTAACTAAGACAAAAATGATGAGAAAAAGACTTCCTCACAAAGAACAAGAAGAGATGGATTCCAGGCAGAGGGAACCACACATGCAAAGACCAAAAGACATTTACAAATTTAATGGATTATTAAATACCCAATGTGGCAGGTGTTTAATGTGCAAAGTAGAAAGAGTTCATTACATGAAGGACATGATAGGCCTTGGAAAAGAGTTTTAAGTACAATAGCATGCATTGGGGGTTTTTCAATAGGGGAATTAATATGATTCAATTTGTGTGTGTGTGTGTGTGTGTGTGTATGAAATCATCAGATATCAAATATATGTGTTATGGGAACCCATCATCCCCATCATCAGACTGGAGCCTTTCTTCTCCCACATTCTTTGCTCAGGACAATGAAATGCATTAACTCTATGAAAATTTGTTAAAAGCCCTCAGGCAGAAAAGAAATAAGGGCTGCCTCTGGAATGGTAAAGGGAATCTGGGTCTTGTTAAAAGGGTATAGAGATGTTTCTAAGAAGAGGCTTGGAGAAGGCCAAATAAGTCCTAAGAAAAAAATCCCTAGGAAGAAGACAGTATTACAGACTCAAGAGCAAACACTTATTGAACAGGTACTCGGGGCAAGATAATGTGATCAGCACTTTCTGTGCAGATATGTCTCATTCTCATGATGATCTACTATGGCCATAGGTATTTTACTATTCTATTTTAGTTAAACTCATCTAACTCTTATAATAATGTGATAATTACCTTTACTATCCTTACTTATCAACAAAATAGCAATGTCTTGAAAAAGAAAGTAGCTTGCCCAAGGTCCCAGAGCCATGGAAGTGTTACAACTGAGATAATTATGGGTCCAGGGAGCCCTGGCTCCACACTCCAATGCACAGGGGAAATGATGGCTTTGCTTGGGGCACTTCCTGATCTCTCACAAGTTTATGTCTCCTCCCATAAGCAACTGCAGAAATGCGGAAATACACAAAGATAAGCAAGAAACTCTGTAATCCGGGTTAGGAAATAGTAGGTCTGTTCAATGTCCAATGATATACCTTTTACAAAGGAAATTTTTGTTTCTGGAGTGCTCCTAACAGGTCATAACCTGACACATAAATATCATCATAAGACATGACAAAGATCCCTTCCTTAACCAAAGTTTAGTCAAGCTTCTCTGAGCCCTCGTCTCAGCGTGGTCTCAACCTTGGTCTGCCTAGCCCAGCTTTAGCAAGAAACCTATTAAGCCAGTTTAGCAAGAATCTTCCTACCCTTGATTTCTAATCAAGTTTCTCTTTGAAACATTCTGTTACCCACTGACCTTCTCACTCTGCATGTTGGCCATATCCCCAGTTGTCTTTACTGTATTTGGAATAGAACTGGATTTCCTACTGAAAACTCTTTCCCTTATGCTGTAGTTTGGGGAAAATCTGTGTTGCTGTTTTTGACAAGTGTCCAGAACATTTTCCTTTAGGCCTTAACTTGCAGAAATTTTTCATTTTCATCTACCCATAAGAAAAGACAAAGTGCTCGCATCTAAAATATCTTGGATAGGGTGCAAGGCAATAATACTCTAATATGGAACTATATGCAATATATCATAGACCATCCAAAGAAGATTATTAACATCATTTTATATGTTGCATATTTGGCCATTAACTAATACTTTTCACCATTAATATTCCTCCTGTATATGTAGATAAATTATTCAATGTTGGGGGAAAAATTTAAAAATCTAAATTTTAATATGCCAAACTAAATAATCTTAAATGTTTTAAATTACACAAAAGTATTCAAAATGATTATTTTACATAATAGAATAATAGAGGGGTCCGTAATAAGTAAATTTATTTCAAAAATCAAATTTAATGATGATTGATCGAATGGGTCATTACTACCCCTGGTGCATGTATGAAGACACAAATAGGGTGACTCTTTATGATTTGCAACCAGAGAAATGGAAAAACTGAGCTCTGTTTATGTACTATGACTTGAAATGCATTTAAATAAAAAAAATAAATAAATAAATTAAAAAAAAAATCAAATTTAAATGTTAGAAGCTCTCACAAGGAACATCAGAATATCCTTTCTTCTCCTTCTCCACAGTGTCACTCAAAAGAGCAAAGCATCCTCTTGGAACAATGTACACCTTCTCAAACCCTCTCCAGGTTCTTTTGTTAGTTCTTGATGTTTAAAACTCATTTATGCTAATTTTAAAAAGTTATTAAAAGAATAATTCATTGAAAATATTCAAATTATTATGAAATATATGAACTAGAAAGAACATCCTCCTTAACTGCATCCTATGGAAATAATTGCTATTAGCTGTATATGCACTATTTTCCAGACCTTTTCTTCAGTATTTTTTCATTTATATTTTACCTATCTTTATACATACGCATGTGTATTTCAAATAAGTGTTTATGCTGAGCATGTTCTTTTACCATTTCTTTTTTATTTAACAATAATCAGTGTGCAGTGGACATCTTGTCAAGGCATACAGATTAGCACAGTCTGTTTAAGAGCATCTAATTCTGCTTTTAAACTAGTAGCCACTCACAAAATCATATGACCATTATATAAACTGAATCTTTCTCAAGATTTCACTACATTTCTTTCAAACTTTCTACTAATGAAGAAGTTAACATGGTGTATAACAAAAAGTGAATTTAAAACTTAATGAGAGAAAACCAAAAACGGCAGCTGGAGTCCCTCAGCATCACACATATCTGAGGGTAAAATGACAGCCTGAATTTAAAGGACTACCATAAGGAAATACTACACCATCACCTGGCTGTATAATTTTATAGCTAAGAAAATAGATACTGCTAATCATGGAGTAGTCATACTGAAAACTAGTTTGAGGGAAGACAATTGTTAAAGAAAAATTCTGCCATCCCAGTCAGGTCAGGGTGCTGAGGGTTATGGAAATAGACTCTGTCAGGACTGCAGCTCAGGAAATGGAGTGGAACAGGTCAAGTACTGTATCAATTTGGGGCAGGCCACTGGGCAGAAATGCTCCTGGCATGGGTCAGTGCCCCAGCTGAAATGAAGGAGAATATAAATAGATCCAATTAAAAGCAATCCCCTTTTAGAGGTCATTTTGGTCTTAAAATAAGATAGGCAGGCAGATCCTCCTATCTGTGGCTAAAGTTTGGAAAACAAAACAAAACAATAGGAAACAAAACACCTCTCTAGCCTTCCATGGAAGTGGGATGAGTGACTAGAATTAAGGTATAATACAAATTTCCATGATCACAAATAGATTATCCAAAGAAACTGATGTCAGCTGCCTGGAAGCCACAATTCAATTTCAGTTACAGAAGTGTGACTTAGGAAGTTAACTGTTATAACCCACTATAACTAAGCTTCCATAAGCATTAAGAACTAGAGCATCAAGGGTTAAGGTTGTGGCTCAGTGGTAGAGTGCTTGCCTAGCAAGCATAAGGCACTGGGTTCAATCCCCAGCACCACATAAAAAATCTTAATAAACAAAATAAAGGTATTATGTCCATCTACAACTAAAAATAGTTTTTCAAAAAAGAACTAGAGAGTCAAAAGAATTGTTTAGACAATTTAAAACACCATTTGACAAAAAAAAAAATTCTCAATTAGCTAGATGAGCATGATGTTTTAAACGAATTCACAACACAGGTCCAAATTTCACAAAAATTTTTTTTGAACATTGTATGTTCAAAACACTCTGCTAAGTAAGTTCTCCGATTTTTTCAAACCTAATTGAAGCAAGAATTAATGTGAGAAGAGTATTATGGAGATTGTTTTGCTCAGAGCAAAGAAGTGACTTGCTAGAAATCATGTTTAGCAAGCACAGGAACCCTATTTGAACCCAATTCTCAATACACCACAGCTATTTAATTGCTAAATGTTCTACTTCTCTAAACAGAAGTGAGTTCTGTGGCATGTGACATCTGGTCATTCACAGTGACCTGTATCACTTTTCTTATAGTACAGTCTACTGTTAAAAAGCCTACAGGTCTGTTTATAGGAAACCAAAGTTGAAGCCACAGGACTGCCATTAGCTATGTAATCTGAGGCAAGTCAACTCAACTTCTTAAGAAATAAGTGGATTACAAAAACTATCTAAGGTCTTTCTAACCCCAAATTACAACTTTTAGTGGTTTTCAGTATATAATGTGTGTTCCGATGTAGAGTCCATAAATGTGTTTTGAGAACCCACTAAATAAAAGGTATTGTGCTAAAAATTTTTCCAAAAATTAGACATTTATTTCCTCCCAACACTCCTATGGAATACATATGGTTGGTTGTACTTACTTTATATATTTTAAGAAATAAGAGTGTAGTGTAGAAAAATATAATCTTGTTGATTATAAGTGACAAAACCATAATATATCTAGATTTCCAACAATAAATTCAGTGCTTCTATCACTGCCCCCCCCAGCTGTCTCTTGGTCCTGAAAGATGAATTTATGTTTGCTCCATTATCTGAAAACTCTATCTCATGGCCATTGAAGAGGTTGGGGTTCCAGAAGAAAAATTTAGAAAAAATTAACAGTATCAAGCTTTTTGGAAAGTTGTAGTAAACATGAACCACATGACACTAGCCATAAGTTGCTCACAACTTTAATAAATCTGAGACATTCACAGGAAGAAGTTCTATTACCACACTTGTATTCCAAAATCAAAACCAGATATAGAATCTGGATAAGGGGAAGGAAATGTAATGACCACATTTGTAGCCCTGATATTTGAGAGAGTTTCTAAATGCAGCTTTTATATTTTATATTTATTCTTTATTTAGTTTCAAAGTTCTGCTTTGCACTACATAAGAAAACCACAGTATTTGTGTCTAGGCTGCAACACTACAGGAAAACATGCATGCAATATCCTCTAGTAATGCCTTTCTCTTTTGAAAGCATCTGATTCCTAAAGTTTAGAGTTTTATCTTTTTGTTCTTGTACAAAAAAGTTTAAAATTCTTAAAACCACAGAAAATAATCTTTCTTAAAGAAAAATGAGGTTTACAAATGTCATTTCAGTAAACAAAATAGTACATGTTGCTAAGTCTAGTCAAAGACAACACACATACATACACACCTCCTTCTTTGAAAAACTATTCACAGTGAAAAATTGACTATCCATAACTGGCAATCTTTTTAAAAATGATAACAAAAATGGTAGAATCTCTCCTTTTGGGGATGCTCACTTTTCTAGGAAACATAATTAAATAATGTGATCTCACTCCCCAAATGGTGGGAAATACTACTTAGATATAGTGCCAAAAAATTAAACTCTATCACCCCAAAACGAATTGGATCAGAATCTAGAACATGTATGAATTCTATTTTCTGAGTACAATATTATTAAGGACTACTAGTTATTTACACAGCTGCTTTTACTCATGTTCTGAGATAAGTTGAATAACTTGTGCCATTCACTAGTCATATTGAACATCAATTCAAATTATCCTTTTTTATTGCCAAAATTTGTTGTGTTGTAGATGAAAAATTGTTAACTGAATCAGATACTATATGATTTATGCTAATTATAAAAAAATCAATAATCTAGGCAAAATAGATGAATTTTTGTCTTTCTATGGAGAATGTGCTGTGGTGCTTAGATTTTATATAAATTTTTGTGTCTAAAGACTTAATGTGCATTTCCCAACCATCTTAATCATATATTCCTTCTATATAGACATTCTCTTCATTTTTATTGATTTATTTTAAACGATCTTTCTTATAATAGTTATTTTTTGTATACATTTCCTTAAAAAAATCAGACTCTCTCAAAGACTTTAAAAGCTATCGAACAGAAAATGAAATGGGAAAGGAGACTGAGAACAGGCAAAGGAGCCAAAAGACTAATGTGTCATGATGTGAACAGCAATAGGGCAGACAGAATGAAGTAGATTTTATGTTCATTTGAATCAAGATGATAATGAACTGTTAATAAGTTGGAGGTATGGGTTTATATAGTTTTAGGAGCAGAAGGAATGATAGTCTAGATTTCAACAACTGGGTCAATGGTGGTAAGAGTTTCTGATGTGGAAAGATAAGAAGAGTTTAGGAGATGGGGAGCAAGATATATCATGAGTTTATTTCTACATAAAAACATTTGAGACCTGCAAGAAATGGCAAATAATTTGGCTACAAGAGCAAGGAAGGCAGAACTCAGAACACATGCCTGAGTGGGAAATATCTGGGTGTTATAACCAGATAGATTTATTATGAGCTTTAACTAATCAATGAAAAAAGTATAGAAAGGGAATTTAAGAGGACATGGGACTGGCTTTTTAGAATTCCATTATTGAGAAATTAGGAAGAAAAGCCGAAGTCACCAAAGGAGACAACGAGAAGGATCCAGAGGTTAGAAAGAACATTGAAGACCATAGAAGAGATTGTTTCAAAGCAAAGTGGTCAGCAATATTATATTCTACAAAGTGTGGTAACATAAATATAAAAACATCTCTCTTCCTTTGTGTTTTGGCAGTCATGGAAAACTTTAGCAAAGTAATAGTGAAATGGAGAGTATGTGCATATAAAGATGAGAGGTGTTGGCAAAAAAATTCAGTGCAGAAATATGATTATTAAATTGGGCAGAGGAACAGTGGTAACTCTATTAATCAAGATGATTTATGCAAGTTGCCTCTATGAAAAAACCCAAAGGCTTTACAGTATAAATGTTTGTGTCTTGCTCAGTGTTCAGTGATGACCCCCAGCTGCATCCTGTAGTTCTGCCATCTGGGTCATATGGCCTGTAAGTACACCATGGGAGAAAAAGGATCCATGGAGGAGCTGCACCAGCCTGTAGTGTGACACATCACTTTCCCTCACAGTCTATGGGCCAGAACTCTCCTCGTGGCCCAAAGAAGGTAGAAATTGTAGGAACATACTTGGAATATTTGCTGCACACATAATGCTTCTACCTCAAAACTAAACCAGGATGTGGAGTTAAGAAACGTTTTTAATCTGCTGATTGGTTAACTTGGTTTATCTGCTTCTTTTTAAGGTGAGAGATACTAGAATACATTTGCGCTCTACGGAGAATTGTGTAGTCGAGAAAAAGGGATTAGCATCAGAGTAAGATACCTCAGAAGACAGCCTTTTGTGGGAAAGCAAAAAAGGATGATATCTAAAACATGGGAGAAGAAATAGCCACTGATGTTTTCTATGGAGGAGTCACTTTCCTAAAAAGAAATGACAGATACTGATTGAGGTGTTACAGATTTGGTGATGGAAAGATAAAGAAGTGCCCATTTGGAAACATTTATGTTCTCATCATAATGTGAAGAAAGATCATGAGTTGACAGTAAGAGAGGGTGTTACAGGGCGGTACAAAAGCTCAGAAGATTAAGGATCATGGTAAAAGCATGGAATGAGGGTCTCTTTTTGGATAACTCACCTGGCATATTTCTAGGCACACTCAGCTTCCAACACCCTAAAATATTTACTGTAATCCAGACACGGCATTTGCTTGTTCGTGTTCCATGATTTTATGCTTCTTTTCCTCTGCTTGGACTCCACTCCCCAACTCCATTTTATTTGCCATGCAAATCCTCGCTTGGACCTTGGCTCCGTCATAGGATGGGCTTTTACATGAAGCATTTTCTGTTACACCCTTACGTTTTATCCTCTAGTAATAGATATCTTCTCAATCTTCTTCTCTATTGGACTTTAGGTTTTCCAAGATTGTGAAGCCTGTCTCTTCATCTTTATTCTCAGATCCAGCACAGAGCCTTACACAATATGAAGAGATGCTCATAATTGCTTCTGGACCAGCTATAGGCATTCAGTGGAGTATAAATTATACAGTAGATTGCGAATAAAGTTTCTCATTCTAAAAATATGATCGAATCTAAAATTTAATTAGAAGTTTAAAATACCATTCAAAATAGCAAAACAGGATAGAAATCAGCCCATGTTTACTAAGGAAAGAGAGGTGTTTTCTGGCACATAAGAAAAAACACTGTAAATAACTAATTAAAAAATCTTTATAATAAAAATAAAATGCCTTAAGCCATCTAACCTGCTTTCCTCAACTCATTTAGTTCCCTTCTCATTGCGTAAACGCCCTTTACAAAATAGATACCAGCTTTGCAGAGGGTATTTTTGAACAATTGAAATATGAAAGCAAAATTTTTGTTAAGGCGTGCCATCTGTTTTGGTTTTTTGGAGCCCAATGATTTTATCTTTCCTGAGACTCAAACCACCTCACTCTTTATAGCAATTCATTAAAACTTCACTGCAGGGGGAAGGTGAACAGGAGAATCACAACCATAGGATATGAAAAATAGCTGCTTCTGCTCTGTTTTCTATATTCAAAGTTCCCAATTAACCCAGGGTGTTTCTACAACTTTGAACAATTCTTCTCAGCTCTGCAGGCTCTATGGGCAGGAAAATTTGGATCTAGGTTCCAATTTGACAAGTCAATTCTTATCCAATCTACATTGGCATGATCATGTCTTCCATATCATTGCACAAATCCAATTAAAACTGCTACTATTTGGGTAATAAAGTATTGCAAGATTTTTCAAATTCTAATTGAAATTCAGCGTTCCTAAGTTGCCACCACTGCATGCACATTTGCGCATTATAAGGAAGCAATATGTAATTAGTGGAGGCAGTTTGTGTGGAATTTTCAAATATAATTGCTTAAAGGAAAAAATGTAAAACAGTCCTTTGTCCTTAATTGAATTACAAAACTAAGTTCTTGCATTAAATGACATTGGTGTACAATGAAAAGAGCAGTGGTCACAAATGCAAGAACCTCAAGATTCAGTCAGCAATTCCACCACTAACTCAACACAGTGTCTTTGATTCTCAGTTTCCTCCCATGTAAAACAAGGGCACGAGACTTTGATTTCTAAGATCAATTTTAGTCCTATAATTTGAATAAATGCATAAGCTACCTAGAAAACATTTAGATCTCATTGTGCAATTGGTACTCCATTCACATTACCCAGTCCTGAGAGACTCGAGTGGGGTCTATATGAAAAGGTTTGTAAGAGTTAAAAGAAAACAGGAGAGAAAAGTAGGGATAACCAGTGACTAAAAATAAGTGAAAAAAGATGGTGAAACTTCACTAACAGATAAAATGATTATCAAGGGATTATAAATCCTACTAAACTTCTCCACCATGGGCAGATTCTCATTTTTTTGCTTCAGAGGAAATCTATGAGGTGTTTTTTAGGAAGGCCTAGTTTCCATTTTCTGTCTCTCTCATTCTTACAACAAGTATTTGTTTCCTCCTATGCTCTCCTAACCTGAAGGAAACGAGACAAATAAACACTTTATTTTTAATCTAGATACTCAAGTGTGACACCTTGCCAAAGGATATTTGCATTTTCAAAGGAAATCTCAAGAAGAAGCCAAATTTATGCCTAGAAATAAAATAAATATCTCCTTAAATAAAAATTGACAAAATCTGTTAAAGAGGAGAAGAAGAGTTGTAGTAGGCGCTTCTCCAAGCAACACAAATGATACAAGTAAACACCATCTATTCCATCTAGAAATAGGATCAACCTTGGCACATTCATTCTTTTTTTGTTGCAAGAGGTTTTGTTCCTGTTCTATTTTTCCACTGGACTATTTTTCTTCTTCGTATCTTCTTATTTCATGTTCCAAAACTATATGATATATAGTGGGGTTTTATTTTCATTTTAATGCCATAATTAGATTTGATCATTTTAGTCTAAATGGAGATCATGGTTTGACATTATTGAAAACTTCAGGTTACAAGTTCACCAAAAATATAATTACCCATCAATCTTTGTAGTCACTCATTTATGGACACTAATGTGTTCACATGCCATTAATCACATTACATTTTCAATGGTGATAATTATGCTAATTAAAAGTAACAATAATGATTTAAATGATACCTATCATTATGAGACATTCCAACTTATGGAAGATCAGCCCTTAATGTATCCCACTGTGTCAGCTATTGGGATACAGGGAGTACTTTTGATTCCATACTGTGACTCACTCACCATTCACTCAGTTTGCTTTATAGTCACTGTGGTCTACTGGGTGAATTCCAGACTAATTTAAAAAGCTAAAGACTATGACAGCTCTTGATGTCAGTAGAGTTTTGCATCTTAAAACAATGTAGACTGTTCAAAAATTGTGCTAAAGCATCTGGTAAGTGTTATTTCACTTGAACATTTTTATCCTGTACTTAAAGGCTGGAAAATTTTAGGATTAGGATTCACTTAAAAATAGCCCACTTATGCTCAAGGGGTAGAAATAATGGAGACACTGTTTCATGACCTATTGATTGATCTGCATATTCAGAAAGCATTTTTTCAGGGTTCCCAAGGTACTCAATTCCAATTTGATCAGAGAAAAATAATAGTACATAATATGATAATATGAAGGAAAGAATCAGAAAGGGGTATATTGAGTTTTCAAATTTATTTTTCATAATAAAGAAAAAGAGAGAAAATAAAAGGAAGAATATTGAGTCAGTTTTATGTTGGTTATGATGACTTTCAAATTTTAATGTGCATAAAAATGTGAGGGAAGCTCTTAAAAGTGTAAATTAATGCAAATTCCTGAAGTTCTATCTTGTAATTCCAGCATGTAGTTTAGGGATTTTTGTTATTGTTGTTCTTTGTTTTCGTTTTAATTACAAGAAACCCAAGTGATTATTATAGAGGCCATGACAGGTAGAACAATGCCTCTCCTGCTCCCCAAAGAAGCCATGTCCTAATTCCTGGAACCTGTGAATATATTACTCAGCATGGACGAAGGAATTCTCCAGATGTGATTTTAATTGAAGACCTCAAGATAGAGACGAGTATCCTGGATTCTCTAGGTGAGTCCAGTCCAATCAGATGAGTCCTTAAAAGCAGCAACTCCTAGCTGTGGTCAGAGGGAGACAGGACTACAGAATGGTCAAAAAATGCAGTGTTGCTGGCTTTGAAGATGAAGGAAGGAAGAAATAAAGGTGGGGGGGGGGGCAGGTAAAGGAAATACATTTTCCCCCATAGTCTCAAGAAAAGAAACCAGCTCTGCTTACTTCTTGATTTGAGTCCAGTGAGATCTATGTTGGACGTCTCACCCACAGAGTTACAGTTAATAAGTGTTTATTATTTTAAGCCACTAAATTTGTGGTTGTAACGATGATAGAAAACTAATACACAGGTGGCCTGAGAACCACACTTGGATTCCTAAGAAACATTCGGTAATATTAAAATACAGAAGCAGATGACATTTTAATTGAATAAGTATGTATTACTCCACAAAAGGGAAAAGGTTTCTTTAGTATTGGATGATTGTTCAAATTCAGTGATGGAGGTGTTGTTTCTTCTTATGATGTGGTTCTGAAGCATATATGAAATTTTTATTTCTCAATTTCATCAAATACTAAAGAAAGAAAAAGTAAGATAATGTGAGAGTGAGGAATAAAAGAAAATATAGGAGGAAGGAGGGGGTTAATTAGGAAGAAACAAAAAGAGGAAAAGGAGGAGACTTTGGTGTATTCATATTGGAGCAAGCAGCCTCATGACAGATTTTAATACTTTCCCATGACAAACAAATACAAAAGCCTGACAAGCTAAGAAAAGCATTTAGGGAAGTTGTCTAATAGCTACAGCTGTTCTACAAAGTACTAAAATTTCTTTCTGAATATGCCAATGTTATTATGTCCTAGGAAGCACATGTGCTTCAGTCATTTTTCTTCTGTTCTAAATTTGGCTAACGCTCACTTTTCCACATTCAATCAAGAGTGTTTGCATCTATCCACCCAAAACATTTGATTTTTTTTCACTTCTGTAATAAAATCTCTGAGTTGACTATATACTATATATTTCCAAATCCCAGATCCCAAATCAACACATTTTTAAAACCAATAACCCAAACAAATGTTCTTCTCCTCTTTGCTAGGGCAAACAACAAACAAATGGAAACAAAATGAAGTATGTCTCTGTAAAAGTTTAATTTTGCAAGTCAGTCCCACTGGTTGGAAAGCCCAAAAATTGTTTTTAAGTCCTAATATAGGACAATCTGAGGCTTTATGAGAGGTTCAAGTTTTGATATTTAAAAGCCAAAGGTTAGTTTCAGAAGTAGCAGTTTGAGTAAATGTAGGTGATATAACACTCTAGCTTGGAAAAAGTGGTCTTCATACTTCTCTGACCTTGCTGGATCTCAGCCTGGACGTAGATAAATATATGCCATCAATTATACATGCATAATTTCAGGATAGCCTTCCTTCTGTCATCAGAGAGTTGCCTAAAGAGATCCCTCCAAGGGGTTAGTGAGATCTCAATTCAGCCTGGGGCAAGTTCTTGACTTAGGTTCCTGAAAAGAATTTCACATCATTTTGAAAGCAAGGCACAAGCAAAGACTTTTTTAAAGGACAGCAAAGCAAAGGTATATATACCCCAAATGCAGGATGCAGATGTCCCTCACCTCTCAGAGAAGACATGTGACCCACCCAGGGTTGACCTATTGACTACATATAGGATTTTCTTGGGAAGAAAAGTACAGGTTTCCAGGAAAGCTTTTGTAAAAATCAAATCCCACATCAATTCTTTGACATTTGTGGTCCGGGATGTTTTTTCCAGGTTAAGTAGTCTAGCCATAAATCTAGACTATGGGCATACTGTGCAGGTTTTTGAATCTGGTGACATTTAAATTGATTATGTCTTTGTTCTGGTTGATCTGGTACAAACATACACTGGAGCTTTTTTCTCCCTAACTAAAGAGATAAGCATGACTAGTCATGCTCACAGATGCAGGTTTCCCTCTAGTAAAGAGTCCACCTGATTCACTCGTACTGTAGTTTTTCCAGCTGAAAGTTTTCATTTACCAAAAACAGTCAATGCTTACTTACTACCACATATAGAGAAGTCCCTTATGTCTGCTAACACACTGATCCACAGGGAACTTTGTCTCTCATAAATGTCTTTCTGTTACATCTCTGTAGAGCTCTCTATTTCTCTTCCATACAGCTCATCCATTGCCCTAGCTAGCTCAGTGATCATTAAGTCAGAGCATTGTGGATAATTCACAGATGGAAACAGCTCTGCTATAATATTTGTTCTGAACGTGTAAATTGTTTTAATTAATATATTAGTGAAGGACTTGACCATAACAGAATTTAAATTCATTTATATGTGATTTTACAGCAAGCTATAAAGATTGAGATTTGTTTTTAAATTTTTAACAAAGGCCAATGAAAGATTATAGTTTGCATTTGGTTGTTAGGTCTCTTAAATCATCTTTCTTTCTTTTTTTTTAAGATGGACACAATATCTAGCTGGAGGGAGCTCAAGAGAACATAGGAGATAATGAAGTAGAGACAGCAAATTTAAGTAGTATTGAGGAGTTTTGTCATACATTGGAGAGAAAGAAATGAAACAGTGGCTGGAAGAAAGTCAAGGAAATACATTTTTTTCAGAATTATCTTCTGAATGTTCCTCAGTGTTATGCACCTTACTTATTTTCATTTCTATCTTCCTATGCCACATTATAATTATATCTCACATGGACTGTGGTGGAATGCTTCTAATTCATCCATTGTAACAGTTCCCCTCTATCTTCAAATAATTTTCCACACATTAGCTAGCCTAATTTTTTAAGCACAATTAGTATCATTTCTCTGTTCTTACTTCTCTGTGACTTTTCTGTGTGATGAGGACTAAATTCAAAATCTGTAAAGCACTAGCTCACATCATATTTTGTTTTTGTGCTTGGTGCTTAAGCCACAACCTCTATGTCCCCCATCCTAGTTTAGGAAAATGGTTCTTCCTGAAGCCATGTCATTTGGAGTCTGTGCAGCCTGATTGGCAGCTCATGGACAGACAGGTCACTCTCACACACACATATACACACATCTTTTCATGACCAGCGTATTTTTTTCTCATGTCTTCCACTTGAGCTTTTCCCTCTTTCTGAATTCTTCACCAGCCTTGTTACAATTCATCCTTTAGCTGTCAAGCTAAACAGTGCTTCTAAGAAAAACTTTTCCCAACTTATAACAAATTAGGACACATACCCTTGTTATATACTCTCCTGGCTCTTTGCCTTTGTCTTAGCCCTTATTTTTTCTTTTAAATCTAAATACTAATCTATGCAACTGTGTATTTAACAATAGGCATCATCGTAGCAGAGTGGCTAAGAACATAGGCTCTGGAACCAGTCCCACTGGCTTTAAATCCTGACTCGACTACTTCCTAGATTTGTAACGTTAGATAAATTGTTTGACCATTCTCATGTTCTTCATCTTTAAAATGGGATGATTGTAGTTCATACATCATGGAGTTGTCATAGGATTATGGATTAAGTATATGAATGTCTAAACGTATAAACTTGATATGCTACAATGTGTGATTCAGACATGGAACAATTTTATGTGAATAGAAAGGTAATTGTCAATTCTGTGAGTGACACACTACAATTTTAGGTGTCATATTACTAGGTCTGGACCATAACAGATGTATTTCATTTTATAATTTCAGATGATTGGCTGTACTTTTGCATAATCAAAAGAAAAATCCTTACAATGGAAAGGTTTAGGTGGTATGTTTACTTCATCTTTTGCTGAATTTCACTACCCAGAATTCAATTTGATAGAGCATCTTTTTTTTACTCCCATGAAATACAAAGTCATAAGCTAAAGAATAATAGACTAAGGGAATAAGCTAAAGGAGCCACCTACTGACGACTTTCCTCTTAATGACTATAGCATGCCTACATGCCCACACTGGATTCATCCATCTGTGAGATATTAACCCTGGGAGACTGAATATACCAATACTGGCCAGATGATATATGACAATAGACTCTGGTACACATACAGAAAACAGAAAGCCAAGCTACAATCTGTAGCAACAGTCTCAAAACGGTCAGGGTTATGTCAAGGGTGGCAGACATCATCCCATGTCTATTTTTGCTCCCTCTTCATCTAACTCAGAACTAACTAGAGAAAGTCAAATTTTCTTCCCAAATCAATTACATGAAATGCCCTGTCTAGTTATCCCATGTCCAGCTTCCCCATGCCAAAAGCCTCCAATCAGAGCATGTGTGAAACCTTACCCTTTTTCTACTACAGAGCTTTCCCACTCTTCAAGTTGACTTTGAATCTCTACTAAATGCAAATGATGGTTTCCGACTCCCTTGCTATAGAAAGTTCTGAATAAATAGTCCCTATTTGTTCTCCTTTTGGTGATCTTCATTTATTTATTCAACCTTGTTTTTGTTTAAACTTGCACTTAGCTGCTTTTGTAATACTCAAAGGCAAATTCTAATGCACTATTATTTTGTTGACATTTTTAATAACCTAGTAGTATTTTACTAAAAGCAAAGAAATCCATTCCAGTGCTTTTCAAATTTCAACACAGATATGAATATTCTAGGCTCTTATTTCATAGATCTGGGTTGAGTTTAAGACTCAATAGTGACTCCCAGGTGACATCCATGCTACTGATCTGAGGACCACATTCTGAGTAGCAAGGCTATAGAGGACAATTTCCAGCAGGCATTTAGATGTCCACCTTTGACAACAATGTAATAAAACATACCAATCTTTCTCTTTTCTTAGGGGCAGGGGAATGCTAGAAAGACATGATTGGAGCCAAAGAAGTGCAAACTTTTTTTCATAATCTCCTTGCCCCAGGCTTTCATTCTTTGGTACCTGGGGCTTTTCTCGTTTTTCTTCTAGATGCTCTTTTTAGACAAAGTCAAAATTTATCAAAATCATTGGAAAACCAAGGATGAGGATCTAATCTGAATCTGTCATTCAAACACTCTCCTTCGTATAACATGAATATGAAACTGTGCTTGACAGCCTGGGTGCTGCAGCCTTTGGCCACCCAAGTTACAAAATCTTGTACTCCAATATCAAAGTGATGACACAGCAGTGCTTCTTTAATGAGATGGAAATATTTTTAGAATGAATGCTTAGTCTCCCACACATAGGCATGAGAATGAGAGAAGGATTTCATCACCAAATATTCTTTCATAGGCCACATTATTTTTACATTACAAACATACATTTCCCAAATCACTGTTACATAAACTATGTAACAACATAAATGAGAGGCACCCCACTATAATAAATAACAAATCTATTTTTTAACATCACAGGAAGCTGTGCTCTGAAATCCTGTTGAGAACTTAGAAAGACTGAGCCAGAAACCTTGTGTGAAGAAAATCTTTACCAAAGTCTTTTATAACAGAAGAAATAAATTCTTTGAATCCAGCAGCTTTCTTTTTCTGGTCATCTTGAAATGTATGAAATTCAAATAGAGTTGGCTATAGCACCCAGAGATCATAAAGACTCTCTTCAGCCTCCATTACAGTTGTACTAACTTGGTTTTCAAAACATTGTGAATCAACCTACCAAGCACATATAGTTTTAAGAATTGCAAATGGCTGCTCAGTTTGTAGAAAACAGTCATCCTCAAAGTTCTCTCTGGCACCGTCACTGAGTCACATGTTCCTGTAAAATCCTTATATCTGATCAATAGATACAAGACATGTGTGCCTGCAATTACACCTTAATAAAGTGCAATCTAATAATCTTTGTGCTCTGATAACATAAAGTCAATACAATCTTAAAATTGGAAGATGATCAAGATGGCTTTGGTAGACTTCTAATTAGCCCAAGGACCTTACCTCTTTTCTTTTTTTAAGAACTTTTACCTTAGAAAACTTGTAGACACTTTCAATAACTTTATAAGAAGTAAATACTTCTTAAAAGTCTCTTATAGATTTTGTAATACAAGAGTGTCCTCAAAGACCTGAGACCCATTCCTTTGAAGCATAAACCTGGAGGAAGATGGTATCCTTATCTCCCATTGTGTATGTGTGAGGATAGAGCCTTACTACTGTTGGTGTCTTGCTCCAAGTTGTCGAGCCACCTCCTGTCAGGAGATAGGAGATCCTTTACCTGTCTATTGGGTAAGTTCAACTAGGAAACACAGGTGGCCTAATAACCTCCCCATTTCAGTTCTAAAAGTTCTCCCACCCTTTCTTTTGGTGGAGTTGAATTGAGACTGAATGGTGCCCTCTCTCTCCTCTTGTGATAATCTAGAATAATATGTGTTTAACTTTATCCAGTGCAATTTTTACTTTAACATAAACATCCAATTATATGATTTATTAGTAAATAAACATACCCATGTTCTCTAACATGCATACAACATGTATGCAACTAAAGCAAAGTAGTAAGAGGAGGTGAGGTGTAAGGCTCACTTCTTGTTCACTGTCCTACTATGGGCTGCTAGGGGTTTCCAAAATGTAATTCAACAATTGTAATTCAGTATGGTAATTGCTTTCAGGGGAGTACATGCACAGAGTCTTTAGAAGGTCAAAGAGGAGTATCTAATTTAGATTGGGGAGGTTTTAGAGAGCAAGTGACATTTTAATTACAACTTGAAGGATCACTTGGTATTAACCAGGCAGAGTTAGAGAGTGGCAGATGTTGGAAGTGGAAACAACACACACAGGCCATGGAAACACAGGGAGGCAAAGCAGAATCTGTAAGGCCAGCAGTTGAGTGGGGCTGGTTCCTACAGTGTGTGTGGAGCATTTGGCTCTCCTTCCCTGGTCCCACCACACATTCATTAGGAGCACTTTCCATTCAACTTCAGCAACAAACCTGTCCCTTCTTACTCTACTTCATATAACTGAAAATATAGAGTAAATTTTTCAGTGTCCCTTTCAGAGGCTCAGAATTGAATCTTTTGTGATTTGGAAAAACTCTTACCACTAGAAAAATGGTTAGCATGAAACTCAGCCATTTCTTCCTGCTTCCACCATCACCACCCTGACCTGGCCATCATGTTTCACCTGGTTCAAGGCAATGGGCTTCCTGCTCCTTACCATTTCTGCTTCTGAGTCTCTCTGTTGCAGTCTAATCTTCATAAAGCCAGAATGATTCTTCAAAATTGTGGATTGTGTTACGCTCTCAGTTAAATTTTACGAAGGGCTTTTGATTGTCCTTCGAATAAAATCCACACTGAGGGGAGGGGAGTGTTTCTGTTCAACTTCTCTGGATCCTTAAAGAGTTTCCTCCAAATACTCCTAGGTTTTTGCTCCATTTTTAAATCCCTCCCTCTGAGGAAGGGATTTTACTTACAGGATCAGAGAACTGGGAAAGGAACTGAATACATGGCCTACTCCTTGCTCCCTCCCCTTCCTTTATGATCAATATACTTACAAAGAACTTACCTACATTTTTGCTCTCTGCCAGCAAAAGTAAATGTTCTGGTGTTAGTGGAGATTTTTTCATGATTGGCTCAGCATTTAGGGGCTTATCTTACATGTCATTTGACCATTCTGTCTAAAATAACACTCCTCCACACATATGAACTTTCTTCCAGGAACCACTGTTATTTTCTTGGTAAAGCCACTCTATGTCTGGCATTTTCTCGATCATTTCTATTTCTTTTATATACATACATTTTTTCCTAGTCCCACCATACTGGAATGTAAGCATCAGCAGGAATCTTCTTTCTTACACAGTACTGCATCTCCAAAGCCTATAACCACAACTAGCCCAGGAGGGAAATAGATCATTATTATTAAAAAGCTGAATCTGGAAAAGTAAAGAAAGGCTAGTTGATGAAAGGCAACTAGGGGCCTAGAATTTTATAGCAGAAAATCTTTACCCTCTGCAGAGAGAATTTTAAAAATTAAAATTTTTTTTAAAAGATGCAAAATTTCTGAAATTGAATGAAATATAAAAGTATTTATGTAATTAAACTTTCAATTAATTTTGTAAGACATTAGGAAATAAATAGCTGTAGCTATGTAGAATAGATTGTGTTTTCTAGGGGCTAGCTGCAATATATTAACAGAAAGTTAGGACTTTACATCATAAATGGCAACATTTGGTTAATTGTTTAATAACTTACTAATGTAAATTTACATTTTGCCTTTATGTAAGAGCCTCAGAAATGCAACTGGGTTTGCTACCTGCTTTAGTCAGCTTTTTTGCTGCTATTACTAAAAGACCCAACCAGCACAATTATAGAGGAGGAAAAGTTTATTTTAAGGGCTCACAGTTTCAGATGTCTCAATCCATAAATAGGAGTCTCCATTCCTCGGGGCTCAAGGTGAGGCAGGATATCATGGAAGAAGAGTATGGCCAAGGGAAGCTCCTCACATGATGATCGGAGAGCAGAGAAAGAGGGACTCCATGCTCCAGATACAAAATATATACCCCACAGTCACACCCCCAATGAACCACTTCCGCCATCCACACCCCACTTCCCTCCAGTCACCAGTAGGTTAATCCCATCAGGGATTAATATACTGATTAAGTTAAGGCTATAACCTAATTATTTCTCCTCCAAATCTTCTTGCATTGTCTCACACGTGAGCTTTTGGGGGACACCTCACATTAAACCTTAACACTACCATACGTGGGTAATCTCTAATTTTCACTTTCTATTACTCAATTTTTAACCACTCTCCAATCCCCACTTTCTCTCTCTTTCACACACACACACACACACACACACACACACAAACTTGCTTCTCCCAGTTGTCTAAATACAAACATTGTATAAAATGAAAACAGCTGGAATATAACATTAATCTCTGTAACACCACAGGTGAGTTAAAAGACATGATTTTAAAACAGCTGTCTTGCTTGTACTATATAAAGGCAGTGTTTAATTTGTTGTCAATTGCTAGTCACTTGCTAGTAGTCCTGGTCACTTGCTAGTAGTTTCAAGATAAGTCGGCTAATATGTCTAGCTCTATTTAGAAAAATCTAAGGCATTATGTATCTGAGTCAAAGATATTAATCTTCCTGAGTGACAGTGTTTAAATTACCACAGTCTGTATTCTCCAAAATAGATGTATTAATACAAGTGAAGATGATCAGGAATTACAAAGACAAGAGATAATTTCCCCTTTTAACACTTCATTCCATTGATCCTCTCTCGCTTTTCCTCTCACGAAGCTGAGTAAGGCACCTAGGCAACAAGATTATCATTGCAGCTGTCAAAGTGACATTTGATTAAGTCAAGCTTCTGGGGCTTATCTTTAAAAGTACTGGATTTTTAATACTAAGAAGTTAATCCTGGTGTTTCTGATTCAATTACATTTGCAGATTCAACCAGGTTTTTAAATTTTGTCTCTTTTTCCATGGGCAATTACTTTGAAGAAGTTCTGATAATGGAAGTGACTTTGGCTGTTTCTTTTAGAAATTTCCAGGTAAAGGAATAGAGGTAACCTTAGGAAATTTTCCTTACTGAAAACACCCCTTCTCCTCCTATTTTCATAAGGCAGGGAGGTATTACATCGTTTTAGCTGTTGGTTATTTATTATACCAATATTTCTAAAATAGAGCAATGTATAAACCACTTTGATCCAACAAAATATTTTAATGTCTATTGATGTAAAATTAATTTCTTTGTTAAGTGGCAGGATTTTTACAAATATAAAACCAAATATAAATCCTTTTTGTTTATAGATTGCAACTGTTATAAAACTGAAATAATTTGTAATATTAACATCAAAAACAACCCACCAAAACCAATAAAGTTGTGATTTTATTTACCGTGATGAATGATGCTGTGTCACTGGAATTAAATTGCCAGCATTGAGGTTTAATAGGTAAAAGATGGAGAGTCTGGTCTAGCTTTTATATGTAATACATTTTTTAGTTTTAATTTAATATTAATTCAGAAAATGTTGTTTTGTTTCAAAAACATAATACAATGCATTAAAAATTCCAACTTTTGGTTGGACATGGTGGCACACGTTGTAATCCCAGCACTTTGGGAGGCCGAGACTAGAGAATCATGAGTTCAAAGCCAGCCTCAGCAAAAGCGAGGTACTAAGCAACTCAGTGAGACCCTGTCTATAAATAAAACACAGAACAGGACTGGAGATGTGGTTCAGTGGTTGAGTGCCCCTAAGTTCAATCCCTGGTACCAAAAAAAAAAAAATTCAATTTTTGTTTGCTCTTATATAAACTCATGCAACTACCCCTTACAAATCAAGTCCGTCAAGCACATTCTCAAATAATGTTAATCGTCACCTGATAACCCTGCAAACTTTCTCAAATTAACATTAAACTGCTAATTCAACAATTAATAGAATTGGAAAAATAAGAATTATTCATTTAATATTTACTATCACAGTTACTGCTATGAAATACTATAAATTGATGTATATGAATTAGCTTTAGTATAATGCCACCAATCACAATATTTACATGCAGCACCAGTTCAGCACTTGGTGGGACTGATCAAGGTGCCACATGTCATGACTATTCAATTCTCCCATTGATGTTCTCTCAGCAACATCAATAATTTCTTTTATGATATATTTCACAATATATCAAAATGTATTTGGCCTTCATTTGGGGCAAATACCATCTTAAATACAAATTTAAATGTAGGCAGTGTAATTATATGGTAGTCCTCAGTAGAATCCCTAAAGAGCCCCCCAAATTTGTCACCAGATCCATAAAAGTTTTAACTTAAAGTGATCATTAACTCTACAAAAAAAAAATTCAGGTAAAATTGGCGGACATTGTGTGGTTTTCAAAGGAAATTCACAACCATTTCCTTTCTGTCTTTTTCTAATCTTTTTCCATATCCTCCAGGGTGGAGTAGGAAAAAGAACTAAAAAGCTAAAACACTTAACCACCTTCTATGTGCTCTGTGATTTACATACTTAATCTCACTCAATCCTCATACACCATTCTTGAGCATTGGCCAGTCAAGATACAGGAGTGCCGAGAGTTTATATATTGTTCAATACCACAAACTGCTGTTAGTTTCCAAACTTGGTTTATTCTCTTTCCTAAGATGAGGCTCTTTCTCTTGGAGGTTCAATCTAAGGAATCCACATCATCAAATTTAAGTAATCATCATCCAAATACAAAGTTTTCTTTTCTCAAAGGCAGCAAACTCTTTAAGAAGATGTGCTATGTCAAGTTCACTTTGGTGACAGGAACCCTCACTAGTCTGGTAATATGTAATTGGCCCTTCCTGCTTCTTTGGTGATTGAACAAAAGGAAGAATGAACAAATTTGGGGGGAGGACATAAATGCTTATCTTTAAATCATTCTAAGTTTAGACCATTCTCTCTCCTCGATTAGAATGAGACATTACACTAACGTCCATATGCTTTCATTGACAAACCCAGAAAACAGGGAACAGAGACCTAGATCAAGGTCTTTTAAAAAAAATTAATAAATGATTATGAACATCATAAGATACAAAATCAGGCCTTGAATAATATCTTATACAAATTTTAAGTCTGCCAAGAAAGCTGTATAATACATTTACTCTATTTGTTGCAGAGATCAGAAAAAGGAGGGAAAGGAAGAAAAGAACAAATTGAGAGATGGTGATGTTTCTTACAGGATATTCAAATATATATTCACACTTCTCTCACACCTCTCCTTCATATCTTAGTTTATAAATTCATTTTCTCATATATAAATTCATTCATTTAGTTAACCTTTTATTACTATCATTATTACCACCCACTGTTTTCAACTCTGTGCTAGATTCTACAGCAAACACCAATATATTTTTAATGTATCCTATCCTGAGGAAACAATATCAGAGTGGAGGTGAGAGCATGATAAATCACGCCATAAAGCAAACATACAAGGTAGCATAATGACAAAGCTAAATTAATTGGCCCTGACCTTAAATATAATAAGATGACATAATGGCTGTCACATTCAGTATAATAAACATACAGTGAGCAGCTACCCGGATCCCATTTTCTCCAATTAGTCTTCGTTTATATATTTGACAAAAGAATCATCTTTGTCAAAAAGTGTCACCAAAAGGAAGCAAGAGAGAGCTGTGCAATTATTCTCAGGTTGAAACGGAAAGTGTCTGCACCATGAAGCTTTGAAAACCTAGTAACTATAATGGATTCCCCGCCCCCAAGCAGCCCAAGAGTATGATTTCTTTGTTGTTTGTTGGTTGGTTGGTTTTGTTTTTTGTTTGGGGTTTTGGTGGTTGTTGTTTTTTGTTTGGGTACCAGAGATTGAACTGAGGGGCGCTTAACCCCTGAGCCATATTCTCAACGCATTTTTTATATTTTATTTAGAGACAAGTTTTCTCTAAGTAGCTTAGGGCCTTGCTAAGTTGCTGAGGCTAGCCTTGAACTCATGACCCTCCTGCCTTAGCCTCCTGAGCCACTGGGATTACAGATGTGTGCCACCATGCCCAGCAGATGTATGTTTTTATTTATTCTGTATCAACACTACAGGAATAAAGTGGCTCTACTCCAAACGTCATATGTCTTAGAAAAACAAAGCTAAAGCTTGGGAGCTGATCACCTCAAATTCACTTCTCATTTCTACCAGATTTGCAATACATTTTAAAGATGGTGATTGCTATGGTTTGAATGTCTGTGTCCTCTTCAAAATTCATGTTGAAACAACCCTAGATGCAACAGTGTTCCATGTGGGTCTTTTGGAGAGATGACTGGGCCATAAGGGCAGAACAGGATTAAGGATCTATTAAAAGGGGAGACAAAGTGTCCCCACCTCTGGCCATGAGGGGCAGGCAACAAGGCACCATCTGGAAGCAGAGAGAGCAGCTGTCACCAGCCACTGACTTTGCTGGCACCCTGCTCTTGCCTTCTCTGCCTCTAGAACTAAGAAATAAATTCCTTTTATTTATAAATCACTCAGGGGCATTTTGTTATATTAACACAAACAACCTCGGACAATTACTATAGTTTTTTCCAAAACAGTTAAAAAAATTCTCTCTGCTAAGGAGTTCTTAAAATAAAATGAACAACAAAACAAAAATGAATTTCTTATATTGAGCCTCTTTACCCTGATTGTTTCTGACAGAAACATCTTAAAACACACCAATTGAATATTATGAAAAAGTTTACACTAATTATTATGTTTTCAAGAAATATTAGAAAAATATTATAACTCACACTGTAATATCATATAATATAATAATATGATATTTATGATCATAAAGTTAAATTCCAAAACCTTAGATATGTATATTATTGTTTTAGGCAATTGCAAACAGTTTATTAATTTATTTTTAACAAATGGTGTTTCATAGATGCCTACATTTTTACTATTTATTTTTACTCTGTTAGGAAATGTTCATTTAGAAATAAAAGCTGTGTTCAATGATATGAGAAAAAAGTCCTTTTTCTTTTTTTAATATCTTCAATTTACTTTGAAATTGCCTATTAGCATTAATAATTACAATATTTCTTTGTGTTGGTTATAACTAAAGTAACTGATCACTATTGGAATTGTGAGGGAGATTAATACTGCATTAGTTTTCCAAATTATTTTTGAACTTCCTTGTGCAGTTTCTTTGACTTTTTCCATGTAACTTCAGAAAGAAAGATACCTTAAATAGTTACTGTGGAAAGGAGTCAGACAGAAATACAATCCAGACAGAGAAGGATATTAGTGTAGGCCATGAAGCTAAACTCACTTGTGAGCAAACTCCTGTGTGTCACAGACTGCAAAAGGCACTGGGAACACAGGGATGAGGGAAATTGATACTGCATTGACCAACGTAGAACTTCAAACTGGCAGGAGATACAGAGAAGAGAATATTACAATATTCAAGACAGGGTACAATCGAACACTCAAAGTGTAATAGAAAACAAATAGGTTTGTTCATAGTGGAAAATATCACCGGAAGGAAGTGATATAAGATGTTGGAGAAGTAATGAGGAAGAGAAAAGAAGCAGCTGGAGGGCTGGAATTAATGTTTTTGAATAAAATGGAAAAATGAATTATAGAAAAATGTTATCTCAGTGAAACCATAAATGATGCAGCTGCTCAATAAGTTTGCTAAAAACATAAGAGCATGTGTGAAGCATTATTTATCCATAATTCAGCTGTGTTAGACTAGGTGATGGTTTGGTTTTGTTGTTGGACATTTAGAATGTAGCATTTCAAAAAACAGAAGCCATAAATCTGTTTATTTGGTTTTTGTTTGTTGTCTAAATGTGATTTTGGAGAAGGAATTTGAAAGATACATCTTATCAGTTAAAAAGTAGCATTCATTCAGTATCTTTGAGTATCTCCTATGTGCCAAGTTCTACTTTTATTTCTTAGAAGTAACCAAAAAAGAAAAATTCTCCAATTTGCAAATAAAATGAAAGTAATAAGAAGAGAATAAACAAATTACTGTAACATACACTGACAAGTGGAGATGTTTGCCATGAGGAAAAATACAATAATGTAGAGAGGGATACGGGGTGTAGGTGGCATGGGGATTTAGGTATGGTGATCACTGTAGGAATGTCCTAGGAGGTGATGTTTGACCAAAATCTGAAGGCAATGAGGAATGACCCAGGTGAGGATCTGGGGAGAGGAGGAAAGGCAGGCTTCCAGGCAGAGAGAGAAGAGACTATGAATGCCCTGGGGCAGGGACTTGATGATGTTTCTCAAACCTGAGGAAAACAGAAGGAGAAAGAGAAAAAGAGAGATATTCATGGAGGGTTTTAAGCCACTGAAAAAAGACTTCAAATTTTATTTTAAATACCATGGGAAATAACTGGAGTGTTTTGAGAGGAGCAACAACATCTGATTTGTATTTTAAATGGATCCTTCTCCTGAGTTTTGAAGAAGCTATAGTAAATGATGATAGAAAAGGGGAAATTAAAAGCCAATTCACAATAAGAGGTAAGAGATTTGGTGGCTTAGATACATGGCAGTGGTGAAGGTAATCAAAAGCAGCTAAATTTAAAATGTATTTTGAAAAAGGACTGGCAGAATGTGCCAATGGATAGAATGCTCGAAGCAAGGCAATGAGCAGAGCTCATGATGCCAAGGCCTGGCATCTAAGCAAAGGAATACACGGCCATGCCTTTTACCAAACCAGGGACAAATAAGAGAGAGATTTGGAGGAGAACAGAGAAAAAGAGTTAGATAATCCAAGAAAATTTAGGGCAGATGTTCTTATTCAATGCAAAAATAAAAAAGTGAACGCAAGAAAGCAAGAAGATAAATGAAAGGTGAAGCCAGAGCTCTCAAAAGATCCTTTAAAGGCAGTAATTGTGTTTGATAGAAATTAAAACTTCCTAAAAGTGCAATTACTTGACTTCATAATTGAATAGCTCAGTTGTCACAGACCAGGGAATATCTTCACATCTTTGGCAGACTTTACATGGAAGAGTCATTCTATTATCCATACATTACAGTCCCCTCGAGAATTGCTTTAATGGTATATTAATATATCAGTGGCTTGAAGCCCTCAGACAAGGAAAGCACAGTAGGTGTCTGTTTCCATGTCTTGTTATAAAGCCTGAAAGAGAAGGTGCAGCAATCTAAGTGTCTCTCTTACTTGGAAGGTGACAGCTGACCCAGAAGGTAATGATCTTCCATGGGGTGGACAAACAGCCAGCTGCTGTCATGTGCCGCCGCTGGGTCCTGCTGGGACCATTTATTACTCAGAAACGTTTAGAATTTCCCTAAGGGAAAGAAAATCCTTCCTTGGTCACAGGTTTCTTTAGTGAATGCTTATGACAGAGCATTTCCTCTTCATTGTGTCACAAAGCTGCCTCTCTATCAAGGATGGTAAAAGTCAGCTTTGATAAATTGTAAGTCTATTTAAAGTGCTCCAGCTCAGAGCCATTATCTCTCCATGTCATTTACTAACACTCATTCTCTGTTTTCAAGCTAATGGGGAGACAGGGAGAAGGGGATCCCTTCGAATATAATATATGACTTTTATTGCTGGGGTTTGTAAGTCACAGACATTGATTACATTAACTTCCAGTGCCAGTTTTTATATCTCTAACATAAATAGCACCAATGTTGGTCCTAAAAGAAAACAGTACGACCATTTTCCTACTTCAGACTCTGATCTAATTCCCAATATTACAACTTCTCAGATTTTTTGCTTTCTAATAGCTCTACCAAAACCATTTTAACAGAAATAACTTTATTAAGTGTGTGATTTGATTTTTTTTTTATCAACACTTCATTGGGATTACACCTGTAAGCATAAGGAAACTTACTCTTCATATGTACAATAGTGCACAAACTTCTAGGGAGAAGTAGGGCTAAAACTCAATTTTATTGCCTATTTTCTTTCCATTAGTGTCTGAGGTTAGTTCAGTACATCATAAGTTAATATCAGCACAATTGAACAACCCCCACAGAACTAACTAGTAAATCATTATGCTACTGAAAATCACAAAATAAAACCCCAAAGAACTGCAAACTTAAGCAACGCCTGTGCTACATGAGGTACACTCACCCAGCACAGTTGTTGCTTTAGCCTACCCTGCTGATATTTACCCCAAACAGCACCGCTTATCAGCCCGCTGAGTTTGAATCCTCAAGTATATTTAAACCTAGTTGACCTTATTGGAATATCTCACATTTGTCCCCAAATAAAAAGTTTTGAAATATAGATTGTATTAGAGACTCCTAAGCAACTCCACCCTGCAGTGCAAACAATTCTTCAAACCATTCTACCATCCTCTTCCCTCAGACTAACCCCTGAACCATCCCCAGCTCTCTGCTATATAGGGTTCCTTTCATAGAGACTGGTCATGTTTTATTGTCTCTCCTGTCCATATTGAGTGATAATATTAGCAGCTAATATCCAACATTGCCTAGAACAAAACTGGAGTTGCGTTCATATTGGCTAGATTAACAAGACTAATGACAACTCATCCAGCAAGACATAGCACTTCTGTCTTTGAAAGTTACAAGTTTAATTAGTGGGGAATTGAGAGGTTGCTAAGGAGATGGCAGTTAAACAATTGAGCAGAACTGAAGAGGAAGGGACAAAGGCCCTGCTGGCCCTAAACCCCTGCCACCAGGAAATACTCAAATTCATCACAGTTGAAAGAACCATTGATTAAAGCTTTAAAATCTGGATCTACATAATGTCTGATATTTGGGGACAGCTGCTTCATTAGCTCGAATATAGTAAAAGGATATAGGGAGACAGAATTTACCTTTTCCTTTAAAATGCAAAGCACTTGATGTTACTCCTACTGAATGATCATATCTAATGACTACAAACTTCCATTTGTGGTGTTCATAGAACTCCAACTTATAAGTTACTTGAAATCTTCCAGTAAATGGGACTTTTAAATAAAGGAATTTAAGACAAGTATGCCCATTTTCTCCTTCCTTATGTCTAGAGCATGCTTTGTTTTTTATTCATAATATTGCTCTATTTGGAGAAAACCTGTCTTAATCATAATATACAGCCTAGCGAAGAGCAAAGAGCCTGCTTAAGAAATGGCAGCCAAAGGAGTTACTCTTTCTTTTCTTTTTAAAGTAAGATGATGATAAATCAGGGCAGAGAATAAGAAATGAAAAAAACTGGGTACAGTGACACACACCTGTTATCCCAGTGGTTCAGGAGGCTAAGACAGGAGGATCACAAGTTCAAAGCCAGCCTCAGCAACTTAGTGTGTCCCTAAGCAACTTAGCAAGACCCTGCCCCAAAATAAAAAAATAAAAATAACTGGGGATGTGTGGCTCTGCAGTTTAGCGCCCTTGGGTTCAATCCCTATTATCGAAAAAATGGAAATCAAAACACATACACACACACACACACACAAAACTAAAGAAAGGGGAAGTGAGCAATATAGCCCAATTAGAGTGAGATAAATTTCAGCTATGTAAATGGTTCAAGGAAGAAAAAAAAGGCTCTACGAAAGAGGAGTGAGCGCTGGGAGAGTGGGTCATTAGAGAAGTTCAAACTCCCTACCGCCTCCTTAGGAAGCCCACTAACCTTGTGAGATCTCCATCGTCCTGCATGCCCCACGGTGGCTTGACACGCACTCACACATTGCCTTGCCTTCTTAAAGTCAAGTCCTTTAGAATGCTGCAAACAGTCTGAGACAATGCCACTGAGATACTTATTGAGTGAATTGGATCTGGTGAATTCTGGCATAGATGGGGGGATATTTAGAGATCCTTACATCAGAACTTTCAGGGAGAAAAGAGATGGTAGAGTTTTAGATTAAACTCTGCAGATCGGTAAAAAAAAAAGGGGGGGGGCATCTCATCAAATCCAACAACCTTCAACCAAGAGGGCCTTTACCTTCCTCAGCTTGTTTCAACTCTACAATGGCTTTTTCCTAATTCTCCATCCCTGACCTCCCTTTTTAAGAAAAGGACATTTACTTTAGAAAATGTGTAAATTGTTCCCTTTACCCTTGAGATGTAAATTTTTAAAGCCTCTTAACCAGTTTTACAAACCAAGAATGTCCTTCTCAAGGAGCAGAAGCTTCCCTTTGAAATGAAATGTAACCCTTAAGAAGATAGCAACTCTTCTCCCAGGCACTGGGGTGGGCAGGGCCTAACTTCTGTGGGCACCTTGCTCCAAGTAGTAAGTCTGTCTCCTGTCATGAGGATAGGGGGAAGCTACTTATCTTTTGATTAAAGCCAGTCAGTAAGCACAGGTGGCCTGAGACGAGCCCCTCTCACCAACCCCATCCACCAACATTGCTCTTAAAAACCATCTGCCCTTCATTTCAGCACTGCTATATATCCAGATTTGGTGTGTTCTCTCCTCTGTTGTTAACCACAGTATCAGAACAAAATCCACTTCTGTTTGCCCATTTTGTCTTATGCATTTTTTTTCATCAATACGATGCTACTCCTGTACCAAGAAAGGAAACAGGAATCCAGGCACAGAGCCCTGCTTTGTTAAATCCTTCTTCTACAGGTGCTTTCATAGGTTCTGTCACTTGCTACGGGTCCACCAGGGAATAGGCCTCAGCACCCTTTCATTTGACCCCTTCTGGTCATCAAGGTCTACTTCTCCCAATCTCACTCCATCCTTCTCTTCCTCCTCCTCTTCTTCTTTCCCTCTCTGCTCCCCAACCCTTCAATCCTTCAGTGAAAATTATTCCCTTATCTTTCTAAAAGACACTTAGGGCCTTAATTTTTTTTAATGAACCCAGGCTTTCTGAGTTCTTCAGACTAGTTCTAGTTCTTCAGGCTAAGAAAAAGGAAATTAAGCAAAAAGGGGGAAAAAAGGCAAAAGAAAAAGCATTCAGTAGAAATCCAAAATGATGCATCCTACTCACTTTATATCCCAGACCACTTGATAAACACAAATATTAAATCACTAATTGGCAACTAAAGTAGCCCCTTTTGGCATTTCTTCCCTTGACTTCCTGGAGGTCTCTGATCCATCAGTGGCTTCTTCAGTCTCTGTCCCTGGAACACATCGTGTACTTCACAGCCAAATATCTGCAGATGAGGGAGACTCTGCTCAGTAGTGGTTCATAAGCCTCCTGCTGCAGCTGCCTTCATTCACCTCTCACATTTCTTATCCAATATGGTGGTGATTAAGTATACTTGTTCCTGGGTCCAATCACTAATTTATTATCAGAGATAATTGAAAGCATGGTAAAGATAAATAAGAATTATTAATATGATTCTTTACACAAGTAATCTCATTTAATCTCTATAACAACTATAAAATGCATATCTGACCCCCATTTATCAGAGAGGAAACGGGCTCACAAAGTTTAAGTAACTTGCTCCAGGTCACCCAGCCAGTAAGCAGCAGAGTAACTTATATTTGACTTCCTGATTGGATTTGTTAGATTTGTGGCTTTGGAGAAGTTACCTTACCTTTCATTGCCATGTTTCTTCATCTGTTAAAAAAAAGTTAGTGATAATATAAATTGCTTAGCTGTAGTGGGCACTTAATACTGGAATTGCCAATATTATTATTCTGACTCCAGAGTTAGCTCTCTGCCAGGGCTTCTCAAACTGTAAGAGCTTTGGAATCACCTAGGATCTTCATTACGATGCAGATCTGCTCTGGGAGTTCTAAATGGGATCTGAGATTCCATGTCTCTGAAACTCCCAGGTGAAATCAACGCTGTGGGTCTCTAGGTTGCCTAGCACTTTGCTTCATGTTCAAGAAGAGTTATATTTGAACTGTTCATAGAAAAATGATGTAGACCACAGTCTCATTTATCACTTGGGTGAATGATTTGGCCATACAATTTTAGCAAGCTATTTTGCTGATATGTCATTTTTAAATTTTATTTTTTTCTCCTATTTTCTCTCCTCTCCCTTTTTAAAGGTAACCTGCCCTTTATTTTTCCATGTCTCAGTGGCTATTGGAGGTTGAGACAAGAGGAAGAACTTGCTATTATATTTATTTACTCACCACCATGCTGGATAAGAAATGTGAGACGTGAATGAAGGCAGCTGCAGCAGGAGGCTTATGAACCACTACTGAGCAGAGTCTCCCTCATCTGCAGATATTTGGCTGTGGAAGTACATGATGTATTCCAGGGACAGAGACTGAAGAAGCCACTGATGGATCAGAGACCTCCAAGATGTCAGAGGAGGAAATGCCAAAAGGGGTCACTTTAGTTGCCAATTAGTGATTTAATATTTGTGTTTATCAAGTCGTCTGGGATGTAAAGTGAGTAGGATGCATCATTTTGGATTTCTACTGCATGCTTTCTTTTTGCTTTTGGGTTTTACTTAACTTCCTTCTTCTTCTTCTTCTTTTTTAAGCCTGAAGTTTATACTCCACAGGGCAAAAGAAGATGAGAGAAATAAAAAGGTGGAACCTGTTGAGAAGCTGTGAGGTTAAAATTGTATTCCTAGAATTCTAGTACTATACTAGGCCTGCCAAGCCATCAGGCAAACTGAGAAGTCTCCTGCAGTGTTTTCAAAGAAATCAGACACAAAGTCTAAAAACAAGCAATGTGAGATGTGAGAGATGTCATGCTGCTGCAAAGACCCTCCCTCCCTTTAACTCAAGCACACACATGCTGTATGAGAGCACGTTCACCTCTGCACGCACACACCAGCATGCATACCTTACAGCCTTCTCCCTCTCTCTGCTCCCCAGGTTTTTCTTTGCTGATCACCACAGTAGAAGCTTTTAAACTATACTGTGAGTGTCCATATGTTTGAAAAAGAAAAAAATATTGATTTAAATTGCCTTTAAGCCGGACGCAGTGACACATGCCTGTAATCCCAGCCCTTTGGGAGGCTGAGACAGGAGAATCGCGAGTTCAAAGCCAGCCTCAGCAATGGCAAGGCCCTAAGCAACTCAGTGAGACCCTGTCTCTACATAAAACACAAAAAAATAGGGCTGGGGATATGGCTCAGTGGTCAAATACCCCTGAGTTCAATCCCTGGTACCAAAAATAAATAAATAAATAAACAAATAAATTGCCTTTAATATTTTTTTTTGCCTTGAATTTTATCACCAAGTGTCCCTAACATGAGGCATCCTACAAAGCAGACTGGGAACACTACTGGGGTTCCTAATACTATTTGAACCTTCAATTTCCCAATTATCACTTCCTTACTACCCTAGAATGAACCTATTAGTGTATTTTACAGTATTAATAGATCTTTTATTAGCAATTATGTTTCAGAATGGCTTTTCATATAAAAGCCTTACAATAACAGTGTCATCCATTGATCTTATCTCAATGTGCTCCTTACCGTCATTTCAAATGGCTAATAACTTGCTAATATAACTTTACAGGTACATTTTGTACCTTTCTCTCCACTGATTGTAGACATACCAGCTCATTAAACACTGTGAAAGAACACAGGCCACAGCCCTTTCTTTTAACAAGCCAGCAGTGTGAAATCAAAGTCTAAGCCCTGTCTCATATAATGATCTTAGTGCACCACCTCCATAATACCCAGAGGTAGGATATGGGGAGGGAATACCTTACAGAGCTGCTTCTATAAGGTTATGATTAAAGTTTGGTGGTATTTCTAAAGTCTTCTTTCAGATGTTGTTTTAATCTTACCCTTCTTATCTTGTGTCATTTCAAGATCTGGTTGGTGCAATTAACTGGCTGAATAAGGAACACACCAAGGTCAACTATTGAACTATTGAGCAATGAAACCTGTGTCAAGGCACACCGCTGCACTATCATAACTAGTTCTAGCCCACGTCTATTCCTAACCACACACAAAAGAGCACATTGCTGTCTGTTAAAATAACATGAAGGATGGCATGACTCTGTAGAAATCCTCATGAGGGTGGTTGCTGACACCGTTACACACTATAAAACACAGGATTTTTCTGTTCCTAGTAGACCTTGTGGTTGCATTTGATTATTTGGGGATTAAGTTGGAAATGAAGGTGTTTGCATTAGTCTAGACTGTTTAATAAACTGAAGGTAACAAAGAAATGTGCTCAAAATTTTTTATATGTTTAATAAGAAAATAAAAGCCAGTTAACACTAGAACCAATAAGAATTTACTAGAGTCTCTTACTGAATCTGCCATTTATTTATATAAGACAGATATTGCATACCTTTCAAGAAAAAAATTAGAGCACATAGATTAATTTGAATTCCATTACTCCAGTTGGATTAGTGCAAAATGACAAAATTGTTCAATAATTGTATTCTTTTATTATACCCAGAGCTTATGCTTTCAAATAAAATCAGTCAGCTCTTAAAACAGCAGTTTTCATATGAGACCCTTTTAGCGAATGTCTGCTTCCAAAGTCTTCACTCAGAGAAAATGCCTACTGACTTAATTCACATATAGATATTTTCATAACCTCTCTCACATGAACATAAATGTTCATAGGCTACATCCAAGAAGTTAACAAGTCTAAGATAACAGCTCAGCTGAGCTGTGGACTCAATTTCTGCTCTACTTTTGAGAGAGAACACGCGATGCTACTGAAATAATGAAATGCAATACATCAACTTGTATGCCCAGAGAACCCAACTTGTTCAGAATGAATTAACTGAAGTCACCAGTCTGGAGAGTTGAAATGCAAATGAACCAATATGGCTGCAATACCAGTTCCATGCAGCTTCCACCACAGTATTCATCCCAAGTGACTGGAATCACAAATGGCTCTCATCACAGTTCTCCCATAATGCTTGGTATACACTGCTAGTATGCATATTGGATGAATTTTTCCACCTAATGATTCTGAGATCTGTGTAGGTAGGGAGCATATTTTTGGGGTTTAATAAATGTTTGTAAATGAATGAATAAGCAAAAGAATAATTGAGTTAAATATTTCTACTTTCTTTTCAAATGAATTGAACTCTTCATTCCTAAAGTTATATTTTGCTCGATATTAATATCATTTTATTTTTTAGATATCAAATTTCAATTCTATTATCTCTATTTATTTTGCAAATCTGAAAGTTCATTTCAAATTTAACATCACCATGAAGTTTTGCCTCTGTTACGATCTCTTCCTCTTTCAAATACCCATAGTACACAAAATGTATTTTTGTTTCAAAACCTTGGTTATTCTAACTTCTAGCTATCTGTATAGTTCTCCTATTTCCCTACACCAATAATAGGCTAAAATTTCTCAAGGGTAGGGATCAACTTTAACTCAGTCACTGAATTCAATGTGCAGACATACGCGCCATTAGTGTTTGATTCAGTGCAACGTCATCAAAATTATAGGTCACAAAATATGGTTCAATCTATTAGCACTATCTTAATGGTTTCCAAAAAATAAAGAATGGTCTGAATATTAAAAAATCTGACCATAGAAATAAAATTAAAATGCATGAAATAGAGACTGAGTCACCAAAAGGAAGAGTGTGGGCTAAAGTAGTTACGGATATCTGCATAGAGTAAGAAGTAAATTTTTAAAGTAAAAGTTTGGAGAAGAAACGAGAAACTTAATCTATGACAGACAAACACCGGGGATGACATTATAGTATAGATGCATGAGTCCTGCCATTTGCTAGCTCATGAGACATTGACAAACCTGCATTGTCTTTTTGGATCTTGTAAAAAGGACACAGTTAGGCCCATTTTATTCAGTTATTGTGAGAAGAATGAAAAGATTTCTGAATATATAGCTAATTAGAACAGATTTAAAAAAGATTTCTGAAGTTTCCTCTAAACACAAAAATGCTGCACAGATATAAGGTGTACAAATATAAATATGCAGAGGATGTGGGTTCAAGAATAGAAGGAAATAAAAATGAATGGAAGGGTAAGATCACCATCAAAGCTTGAATTAGAAAGCAGATTAGCATTGATGAAGTATAAAGTAGACCATATATATACAACTTTCATATGTAGAATGACATTATTAAAAAATGTATTAAAATGTATAAACAAGAAGTAATCAGCAGGTGCCAGTGACTGAGAGACCAGAACCAAGGAGACTAAGCTAAGAAATAGCTGTAGGAAGTAAGGTAAAAGAAGATCAGAGCCCAATTAGAACAGTGGACATACGAGTAGAAGAGGAGAAAACCTGAGAGTCATCCTAATGGAACACTTTGAGCAAACAGGGATATATAGGGTGATGGGAAAAGTTTAAAAATGAATTAAACTGAGACACAAAGAAAATGGTTGGTGGCACAAGTAATAGGACCATGAAAAGGAAAACCAGCGTAGCATCTATCTTATGTTGAATATGAATCGGGAAACAATGGTCAGAGTCTGAAATTGGGAATCTAACCAAACTCCTTTAGTATGACCACATAGGCTTTAGGAACATAGGTAGCTTATTATCCAGGAAAGTTGGTGCAGCTTCACTGTCTTAAGTGATGTTGCTCTCAGAAAGTACACCTATCATTTACCACACTAATTGACCTGGTATTTTTACTCTTGAAACTCTATCTTCCCAATATTCCAGCCTATTTATTAAAAATTAAAAATGATTTTCATCCCTTACATAGATGAAATCAACTACTGTCTTCAACATCTAAATAAATTAGCATTGTATATTGGATGTCTAGTACTATTATAAATATGGTAGAGTGTAAAATAGAGAATCAAAGATTCTATACATGTTCACAAGATGTTTACAGTCCATAAAAGACAGTCCTTCCTAGACGCTATAAATGAGACATTTTGATTTCAGAATCAATTGTGTCTGATTCTTGAGTCATTCTTGCTAAAGCAGGCAGAATTTTAATAAGAAAGAAATCCACATTTCTTTTAAGATCCAGGGTCTGGTATTAGCCTCAGAGGCGTGGAAAAATACTGAATTAAAACCTGACTTTACCCCTGCTCATTGTGTAGTGTCTGGGCTTCTGCTTCAGTGTCTTTGCTTAGCTCTCCTGCTCTGAACTTTACTATTTTCACTACAAATGTAGGTCTTGTTTTATATTTTCCCTTCAGCATAAATTTTGCCTATAGCCTGGCCTGTCCTGGCCAGCTCATAAATATACTTAAAGTGCATCATATCAGCTAGACCCTTCTTATTATGACTCATCCACTGGATTTAGTCATTCTTTCCTTCAATAGATGCTGATTGTGCTCTAACATATTCCACATCAGCTCTCAACTCCTTTTACCTGCCTAAATCAAGCCTAACCTTTCTAATAACTTTTCATTGAACTTCCCCATAGGATTAAGACCCACAATCAAGTCTGCCCTCATCCCTCAAATCCAGTCTACTTATTAATTAAAAATACCTTCTTTTTCCGTGGTCCCATATTGCTAAGATTTCATCACACAGTGTGGCTGGGTCTTTTCAAGTCACTCAAGACAATATATATATATATATATATATATATATATATATATATATATATATATATATATATATATATATAATCAATTCAAGACCCATATGGGAAACTCGAAGGAAACCAAAATAAGTCTGTGATGTTCTATTCTGTAACATAAACTTCTTGCAAATTACTGTATGAACTTTTTGGGATGCAGTTTACAACTCCATGATGTTTTTTCCGTTCTTCTTATTACCACTTGTTTTCCAGCCCACATCAACTCCTACTTACCTAGACATTCAGTCTTTCTTTATATGATAAATAGCAACTTCTTTTTCATGAGCAGGCTCTGGCACAATTTGTTGTATGCAAACTTCCCATTTGTTTCTATTTTTTTAGTGCTTCTTTTTAGTTATACATGACAGTAGAATCCATTTTGATATAATTGTACAAGCATGATATATATCTTACTCTACTTAGGACCTCACTCTTGTGGATGTACACGATGGCGAGATTCACTGTGGTATATTCATATATGTACATAGGAAAATTATATCAAATTATTCCACTGTCTTTAATCATTCCTACTTCATTAAAAGTTTGAAAAAAGAGTGTGAATTATGCTTACTCATATTTTCCTGTTGTATCACAATATTAATGAAATTATCTTATGGGTCACACCCATTTAAATATCAACCCAAAAGATAACTTGAGCAACTAAAAAGGTTGTTTAAAATCAACTTATGAGGATGGAAAAATACTTAGTTGAGAGTGACAATACTAACTATGGAACAAGAATCATATACATATCACTTAATATAATTATATGCAATCATATTTTAAAAGCTATATATGCAATCAGGCTATAATATCAAGCTTATTAATCCTTTTTAAAGAATGGTGAGAACCTTTTGCATGATATGGCACCAATTCAACTGGAATGTCTGCTTTTATGTTGTTAAAGTTATGCTGATTTTCTGTAGACCCCACATGATTCTTGTGTTCTAAGTTTGTTCACAGATGTTACTTATTGATCATTGGATCCTTATCCTCAGTTCTCCCTTTTAAAATTAAAGAAGTTGAGTTGTAAATCCCTAATTTGGGGCAGAGATAAGTTACCTATTCAAAAAGAAAGAAAGAAAAAATCTTTTTCTCAGGTATGTGATGTCATGGTTTAGATCTAGTACCCCCAAAAGCTCATGTTTTGAAAGTTCAATCCCCAAAACAGCAAGGTTCAGAGGTGGAGTTTTTAGATAAGGATTAGGGCTCTGACCTCATCAATGGATTAATTCACTTACTGGAATGATCCATTTATCAATGAACTATTGACAGTAGATCAATGGTTCATTGAAGAGGAAATGGAGACGTTACTAGGTGGTAACTACAGACAGACAGGTCATGGCTAGGGGAAAATATTTCACCAGGGGCAGTCCCTTGGACTATATTTTGTCTCTGGTTCATTCCTCTAGCTGCCATGAGTTCAGCAGCTTTTCTCTGCCATCTCTCCCACCATGATGTTCTGCCTCTCCTCAGGCCCAGAATAATGGATTTGACCATCCATGGACTGAATTTCTGAAACCATGAGCCAAAATAAAGTTTTCTTTCTCTAAGCTGTGTTTGTCAGGTATTTTGGTCCTCGCAGTGAAAAGATGATTAACACACGTGATGAGATCATATTTACTGATAGTTAAGTGTTGCCATGCAACCAAGTTATGACCAGTGGGCTAGAAGTAGAGAATGGCCACCATGAAAGCCTTTCTCAAATGGTTCTCCAACCTAACTTTCTCTTTGGTCTAGCTGAAAGACAGATGGCCCCATGGCCACTTTGTGATCCATGGATGGAAGATGGTAAAATCACAAGAATAAAGGAGCCCGGATTTGTATATTGCTGTTGAAGAAGAGTTACTTGCTCTCTTAGAATGCCTATTTGAACATCACAAGAATGAAAAATAAACTGACAATCCATTGAAATTTGAAGTTTTATCTATTTTAATATCTGGTATTATTGTAATTAATAATTCATTTTATTTAAGCCTGCAAATGGCTCAAGGGCTATATTTCTGCTCATTGTCATTATGAGCTGGGTATTTTATGCTTTGGTTTCTTGGTTGCTAAGTGTTTTATCTCTTTGTGTCTTGGGTTTTAATTTCAAAGCTCTAATTAAATTTATATTACTTTCTTCCTCAGTAATAAACCCTTTTGCCTTAAATCTAGTTATAGTCCAAGAATGAAGAGTATGTATGTATCTGTTTTCTTTCTACTCCTGTTTCTATGACATAAAAAAGTTGGAAAACAGGTATTATGATTTAAAGGTGAGGCGTCCCCAAAAGTTCATGGATGAGACAATGCAAGAAGGTGTAGAAGTGAAGTGATTGAATTATGAGAACCTAATAACTGCATAAATCCTCTGATGGGGATTAACTGAATGGTAACTGTAGGCAGGTAGGGTGTGGATGGAGGAAGTGGGTCCCTGGGGGTGTGCCTTTGGGGTATATATTCTGTCACTGTTGAATAAGCACACTCTCTGTTTCCTGGGTACCATGTTTTCAGCTGCTTTCCTCTGACACACACTTTCTTTTTTTTTTAAAGGTTCTTTTTAGTTACACATGACAGTATAATCCATTTTCATATAATTATACAAACATAGAATATGTCTTATTCCAATTCAGACCCTAGTACTTTTCTTTCCTTTCCTTTTCCTTCCCCTTGCTCCCTTCACTCTATTGTTCTTTCTGCCATTAACTCACAGTTTTTTTAATTAATTTTTTTTGTGGATGTACACGATGGTGAGATTTACTGTGGTGTACTCATATATATACATAGGAAAATTATGTCATATTCTCCACCATGACATCCTGTTTCACGTAGAGCCCCGGAGAATGGAGTTGGCCATCTATGAACTAGGACCTCTGAAACCGTCAGCCCCCCAAATAAACTATTCTTCCTCTGATTGTTCTAAGCTGATTAAAGCAACATGAAAGGAAAGATATGCAACTTCTCAACCAACCTCACTTTGCATTGATGAAGGAGACTTGTTCCTATTGGTGATGAGACTGGATCAGAGCATTTCTACATATGTAAATAGATAAGAAACAAAATAGATCCTCAAACCAAATTTGGATATGGAAAGTGGTCTGAGAAGCTGCTCCATCTTACAGTTACTCACATGAAGTTTCTTCACCGAGATGAGCATAATCACGATCTAAAGAGTGGACCTAGAAACCTGTCTCAGCTGTTGGACTCTCTGTGATGTAGATTCCTATTCCCTCTATCTGCCTGGGGAGAGACAGCTCCTCTGTCTTCTGGTAAAATGAACTTGGCAGAAGGTTCTTACCAAGTATGACAGATATTTTTCCTCTGGGCTCTTTCTCAATGTTTAGAATTTAAGACATGCTTTACATGTTTAGTAACTCCCTTCTCTGTTATGTTAGCAAGCCCATAACACTTAATTTACACATTCTGACCATGTTAAGTAACTCTCTTGTTCCATCTTCTCACACAAATATTTATGCTCATGTTCAATGTTGTCACAGCTCTGCTGACCCTGACGTGACCCAAAATGCTGTCAGAGGTAAAAATCAGCTTTGTAAATTGGGAATTATTCCTCAAGCCTTTTTTCTTTCCCCTAATGTTATGGGCGACGCTATATGGATAATGACCAAACAGTCTCCATTTTACCCTGAGACTCCATGTCGCATAAGAAATGTTTCTCCCATGAGAATACCCACCTCTGTACCCATCAATAATTGATTAGCATAGCATATTGGCAATGCGAAACAGCAAAATTGTTCCTTCTGTTCTTATATACTATACTTGTGCAATGTACCCTAGCTGCATAGAATGTTAATGTTTGTCTAAACATTAGTAACTATTTTTTAAATTGTACTCATCTAGGGTCATTTTGATACACTTCCCCCTTCTGCTTATGATTTTAGATCTCATGATTTTTGTTTATGGTTTTGCATTATGGCAACATTAATTTACTGACATGCTTTGCCTGTGGTATAAAAGGTTTGCTCTAACCCTTAAAGGGGGTCGAAGGATGTAGAAAGATTTGCAGCCTGCCCCTTGAACTGCCAGCTGGTGAATAAATATGGTTTCTCTCCTTTTTCAAGATCAACTCAGTTATTTATTGCAATATCACCATAACATTAAATAATATTCAATAATGTTATTCTAAAAATATTTATTAAGTGTCTACTGTGTGTAAAGCAAGCTTCTTGGCTCTAGCTATTACCAAAAAAAAAAAAAAAAAGGGGGCTCATTGCTTGCCCTAGGAGATCTCCAAGTCCAGTAATATGCCAGAAAGGAGTTACAGAGAATGCATATTCAGTTTCTGTTGCCAGAAGTTACACTTTCCTAATGGTTTTATGAACTTAAAACATTCCTGCTTAACTCATTTACAGTTTGAAGTAGCTAAGGGATGTATTTAAAACATTCAAATTCTATGTCATGAGGTCATAACAAATAGTATATTTTATAATGTATTCACTTGCCTTTTTTCTAGAAAAGTTTGTACAGTCTTTAACACAGGAACTATAGCTTACTTATTCCATTGCCAACCACAATACCTGGCAAACAGTAAGCCTTTAATAAACATTTGTTCATTTGTTAAGTAATTTCTTCTTGGCTTTTTTTTTCTCTTTTTTTTAGTACGGATTGAATGCAGGGGTACACGACCACTGAGCTACATCCTCAGCTTTTCATGATTTAATTTTGAAACAGGGTCTCAGTAAGTAGCCAAGGATGGCATTGAACTTGAGATCCTCCTGCCTTCACCTCCTAAATAGCTGGGATTACAGGTGTGTACCAACATGCCCAGCTATGAAGTAATTTCTACGAATACATCAGTGACCAGGATACCTTGGGTACCATTTCTGATGACATGAATAATGACTGCCCTCTCCTGTTACTTTTACTATTATAGAAGAACTGTGAAAATGTACATTAACGTCTGTGAAAAGGGTTCAATAAACCTTAATAGAAAACTCTTCATTAAACCTGATGTTTTCAGTTCAGATTCAGATCTTCCTTTTTATTCCCTGTTGCCAACATCTCAATCATATTTCTAACTCATGAAAATTATTTCTGGGTATATCCTCCTACTCACACTGGAAAAAACCAGCAGAACAAGCTTACACACTTGCCCTTCTTTCAGGAGAAGTGACTGCAAGGGTACATTCATCAATCACTCTCTAGAAAGCAAGGAGAGAAGCAAAATCTCTGAGAAATCAATAATAAGGTGAGTGGGTGTGCAGGAGACAGATGGTAGAATCTTGAAAATCAGAGTAATTTTGATGACAGGACTTCCTTACTCTAGATACTATATAAAACATCAAAATATTACTAGAAGTTTTAAAAATATCTAATTCCAAAAAGAATACTGAGAGTAGTTTTCAAAAAATCTTTGGCACTTTATGAGACACCTGCATATTCATTTCTATATTGACAACTCTTCCTAAATGCATAATTAAAACTTAGTAATTGGGGATTATAAACTGCTTATGTACAAATGTCTCATAAAGTAAATTTTTAATTTAGATCTGTATTTTGTGGACCTACTATAGGGAACTATCTCTGTATTACTATCCAATGCTTAAAAAGTACACACACACACATGCACACACCACACCCTCTGACATAATTAGTATAGGTATGTTTTGTTAGCTTGCACAATTATACATATCTTACATATAGCCATATCAGAATTTAAAAGGGTTTTTTTTCTCATGTCTCTGAAAACTTGTACTATTATCAGTTTATAAAAAAAAGAAATATAAGACCATAAACTCCTAAAATTTGATTGTCAATTGAAAAGCAAGCAACCAGTTTCAGCAAAGTTCAGAAGTTAGTTATTTTTTTAACTTTACAAACTTTTTGAAAAATAAATAGGTAATACCATCAAATTAGTTTGCTTTTTCATAATTAAAGATAAATTAATATTATAAATCAGATATTCCAACTTTCAGATCTAGATCTTAGTAATCTACATGGCTTCCCATGAATATAAAAAGGTGAGGCAATGCTTATATTTAATAATTCAACACATGTGGTATTTCTAGAACTTTTCACAGAATAGAATGATTTTTTCCATATAAAAGGGAAAGTATATGATATTCAGAACTGAAACACATAGAGAAATATCAAAGGAGAAAATAATAATAATAATAATACTTAAAGATATCAGGCATTTCAAGTTTTTATTGCAGGAAAAAAACATAACTAATGAAAAAAATTAAATTTTCCAAGTAAATGAACAGTAAAAGAAGACAGTATTTTTAGATGCATATGTAAAAATCAACAAAAAAGACCATAAGGTGTGAGATGCAATCCCTTGACTCTGGAGGCTATGCTGTTACTAAAGCAGCAGTGTGAACTGGATCAATAAAAAGTGAAAGTAAGTCTCCAAACTATTCATAATCCTAACTCCTGCCCCCAAAGTTCATGACTTAAAACACAATTCTGCCTATATGTCCCTACAAGAAATTCCCCCTCTTTACCTTCAGACTTCAAGGTTATCTTATGTGAAGTGTTAAATAAAAACTTCAGTTGATTCTAAGAAGGAATTCAATTTGATTTCTCCTGAGGCAGCATCCTGCCACCCACACATTATCTATCCCTTGAGTTGAAATAACTCTTAGCATTCAAATGAACAAAAGTCCAAAACTGTTGAAAATACACTTTTAGAACCATTTAATTGCAAAACAAATCTGACCACAAAAATTAAGGGGGTCCATATAAAACCCAAAGCTGAGTGGCAATACAGTAAACACGTGTTCATTGCAAACTTCCTAGAGGAAAAAAGTTCAAGGATATCTTATGGGAAAAGTCACCAAAATTGCATTTTATTTCAGTCTTAAGTCATCCCCTTGGACAATGACCATTTTCAGTGCTCAGGGAGAGTGATGGGATGGTAATTAAGAAACCATCATCATGAGCACCTCTTTCCTACTTTCTGGGTATACAACATTCCACAGCATGAGAATGATTTTGTTGGTTTAACTTTCCTTATTTTGGTGCAGTTTTTCTCTGCTTATAGTCCTCTATTTTAAGCCAAGATTACCCAAGTAGGAGCTTAATGTTTGAATTCCTTACACTGGCATTCCAGCACAAACACATTCAGAGCAAGTCATCTTATCACGACAAGAATGAGCACCCAACTGCTCTGGATGAGCCTCCAGTTATGACACTTTCCTAAAATTATTTTATACCAAAAATGTGAGAACATGTTCTTTATTGTGTTTAAACACCACAAATCATACACAAAGCAAAAAGTAAGTTCTATTCAGATTAAAATAGAAAAAGAGGCATTAAGTTCCTGTAGAAAGAAATTTTGATGTTAAATATTATATGTATTTTTTTAAATATGGGAAACTCAAATCAAAAAAAAATGTAAATGTTAAGTATATCACCAAATGTTAAGTATAAAAATGTTAACTATATCACTAACCATTTTAAAAAGAGCCAGATGTGGTGGTGCATGAATATAATCCCAGTGGCTCAGGAAGCTGAGACCAGGGGATCACAAGTTCAAAGACAGCCTCAGCAACTTGGCAAGGCCCTAAGCAATTGAGTGAGACCATGCCTCAAAATAAAACATAGAAAGGACTGTAGATGTGGCTCAGTGGTAGAACATCCCTGGGTTCAATCCGTGGTACCAGAAACATTTTTTAAAATATTTTCCACATTTTACCTGAAATCCTAAATGCATTGTTTGTGTATAACTAATATAATATTTTATTTTTGTGTAGCTCTATATTTTTACTTGATGTATCACAATTACAGGTTTTATAATTTAAAAACCCTGCACAACAATACTTTCAAATGGGTACCTAGCAGTTTAAACAACAATTACATCATATTGTTTTTCTTACTTTAAAATGTAGTCACTTTTGGTCTCTATCTGAATGACTTCCAATCTCCTTCTTTTTTTTTTTTTTTAAATATTTTTTTAGTTGTGGATGGACTCAATGTCTTTATTTTATTGCTTTGTATGTGGTGCTGAGGATCGAACCCAGGGCCTCACGCATGCCAGGCAAGCGCTCTACCACTGGGCCACAGCCTCAGCCCCTCCAATCTCCTTCTCTCTTGTCCATTTTTCATTATAAAAACGTGACAAGCCAATGACTCAATTTTCATAGACTCTTTATACTTAGAGTAACAAAGTAACCAAGTTCTGGACATGAAAGAGAATGCTAGAACTACATCAAAAGACACTTGCTTTCCTTATAGAAAGGATCAATGGTCAGTGAGTAAAAAAAAAAAAAACAACACAAAAAAAACTTTTACTTTGTAGTTAAATTTATTCCTAAGTATTGTGTTCCTTTTTGATACTCTTGTGAGAATGTTCTCTTAATTTATTTTGCACCTAACTCCTTTTTAGTGGTTAGAAACACAATGGATTTTTGTATGCTGATTTTGTATCCTGTAAGATTTACTGAATTTTTAAATATTTTTAACAGTTTTTGATGAAATATTTAGCATTTTCTATGTTTAACATCACCTCTGCAAAGAGATAATTTTACTCTTTTCTTTCCACTATGAATGTCTTCTATTATATTGCGGGGGTTGCAGTCCGTCCTGAGCCAGGGGGTCGAAGGGGCACCCCCACATTCACCTAGCTGTGAAGTTGGGAAGAGTTGGAGCTGACTAGCTGCTGTAAAATTCACACGACCAGGAGAAGATTAATTAAGCCACTCAGCAAGGCTTTATTGGAAGGCGAGCCCTCGGACCATCTCCCCGTCCATCAGAGCAGGTCGGGAGAAATGGCGCCGGAGATTCTGTACACAGAGAATTTC
>CM053403.1:50392445-50413221 GCA_028644305.1 Xerus rutilus | reverse complement strand
CACAGAGAATTTCAAGAAAACCCGGTCAGGAAGGGGAGGGGTTGGGTACAGGAAGAGAAGGCCATAGTCCTTCCTGATGGGTCAGGAAAACTCGCTGATTGACAGGAGGCGTGTCCACTAGTGACGTCACATCTGGCTTGCAGCTCTGCTGACCAGCTTCCTTATTTGGGCATCCTGGACCCTGACCAAACCTGACATCTGCCTGTTCCCAGCCCTCTGCTGCCGCAGGACAATCAGACACACCAGGGGTTACAGTCAGAGCAGGCACCCATTTATTTGCAGAACAAGCATTCAACTTATAGGGCCATTGGGCCAATCAGAGACAATGTACCACATAGGCAACAGCCATCCATGTGGCAAGGCATGTAAGCCCCCTGAATTCTGTCCACGAGCTGCACGTTTGCGGAACCAACAGTAAATGTAAACCAATCACATAGTTCCTCCTTCCTTTGTGCCTTTCCCATTTACACACAATGGCTAGTCATTAGGGCGTAGCGTAGAGCTAGCTCCCCACAAGTCCCCCTTTTTTGTTTTATATGGTCCACTTTGGGAAAGTGCCTGTCTTAGATCGCCTCCATCTTTCAGGGGGGTCTTACCCATCATTGGCTACCATTCCAGCCTCATGGTGGGCCCATACCTTAAGGCCTATGGATTTCCTGCAAGGCCACATAGACCCAGGGGTCTCGAGGGGTTTGGGGGTGTTCTTCAAGCACCTGTGCTAGCATTGTGATCTTGTTTTGAAGTTGGGCTTGTGTTTCCAGCGCCTGGTAACAAAAGGCAACAGAAGAAGGATGAAACCATCAATGCCCAATAGGGCTAAATTTGGAAGGGGCTTGTGTGTTTTTGCCACATGGCAGTAAAAATTGGGCAGAAGGCAAAGTTTCTGCCTTGTATGGTTGAGCTTAACAAACGAGGACAACAATTGGGAGGACAAATTTAACATCCTATCATTCTAGGGTCGCCTGATGTAGGTGGAGTAATTTTTTATCATCTGAGTAGTATTAACATTTGAGTAGTATTAATCTCCAGAAAGGATTGACAGAGGTGAACATAGAGGGAATTATAAAGGTGTCTCTGTTGTATAGATAATACAGTCAATTGCTCTGATAGAATGTCCATTTCTTGCTGGAGGATCACAATGCCCCCAGCGAGGTGATTGCTGAGAGTCAAATGTTGTTCTTGTCATGAATGACCTCTTGGAGCTTCTGGGCAGTTTGAGTAGTTTGTGTGATCGCAACGGCAGCAGTGGTTGCAGCAGTGGCGGATGCAGCCATGGCAGCGATCACAGAGGCAGTGATTCTGAAGTCCCTCTGTTAAGGCTGGGTGCCATTGCAGAATTGGAGGCTCTGTTAGAATTCCAGTCAGCACCAGGCAAGCAGTCCACCACGGTCATTTATATGGGCTCATTCCTGTAAATTAAGGAGAGAGATCACCCCTCAAGAGTAGATGCTCTTGGGTTATCAATTTATTCAGGGTGGCAATATTTAAGGTTTCTAGCAGGTACCCAAATAGGACTCGATTCGCCTATTGGGAAAACACATTGGACCTCAATATTGACGTAAGGCGTCTGGTTGGACCAATGTCTTTGGAAAGCCGTTAGAGGCTGTTCTTTTGAAAAATTTAAAATATTTAATGTGAGCATAGCCATTCATAGCTGATCATGAGGGTTGGTTCTCCCTTTTTGTTTTTGTAATTGATCCTTTATAGTTTTATTATGTCGCTCTACGATGGTTTGTCCTCTTGGGTTGTATGGAATTCCAGTGGAATGTTTAATATGCCATTGGTCAAAAAATCCCTGTAGGGCTTGACTCACAAAACAAGGCCTATTGTCTGTTTTGATTGTCCATGGGACACCCATGAATAGCATTGCTTGCTTTAGAGCCTTAATTATATGGGTTGCTTTTTCCCCTGTAAGGACAGTAGCATATAATGAGCAGCATAGCCATTGCTCCTCCATTCTGGAGGGTGAAGTGTCCAGAGCTCCCATGAGAGCCAAAATGATTAGGAGTGAGAGAGAGATACCATATAATAATTAGTGGTTTAAATATTGAGAAGAAAACATGAAAAGTATTTATATGGATCAGTTTCTTTATATAATGCCATAACATGAGAAATACCCAAAATCAAATAGAGTTTTACTATCAAGGTATAAATCCAATTAAAGAAAACAACAACAAAATATTATAAAAGGTACAGAGAATGTGTGGCTATAGGAAACCTTAGTGTAAATTGCAGTATATAATTTGGCCCATGTAGAATACAAAAATATTTACTGAAGTTAGAATTTTTTTTAATAAAACAGTGCTTATTAGAAGTATTTTAATATGAATCAGATATATAATCTAAAGGTAGAAACTTCAAAAAACATTAATAGCATTAAGCCAGTGCCATTCAGTTGTATTTCCATTTTGCTTTTGTTTTAAAAGCTGCTGTTTTGACTCAAGAAAAATCTCTATGGCCAACATCCTTAAAAGTATTATCCACTCTTTTTAGATTTATATTTAGTCCTTAGGAAATTATTTAGGTTGGCAATGCAGCTCAAAGTCTAGGAGAGGGGTTAAGTTAATCAGGAATTTGATTTTGAGCCAGTAAACTCTTCAGGTTAAACAGACAGCCAATTTAAGTGAGAGAAATTATTCATCATTTCAATATTTTTTTTGTTCTCCTCATATAACCATAGAAATCTTGTATATATGGCTGCATATTCGTGGGAGGAGTTTGTCCCCAATGGAGCTGCATTGCAGCCAGGGGGCTGTGACATTAGGCAGGAGTTGGATTTGTGTCTCCTTTGCCTGTAAAATTCCTTTCCCTTAGAGAGTAGGAGCCTGTGAGAGAGAGGCCTTTGAGCCACCTTTATTGCCTTAGGCCTTTCTAGCCGTCTGGGAGCTGGCTGCGGTGCCGTTTGTGAGAAGAAGGAGGAGAATGCAAGGCAGATTTAAAGTAAACATTGTCTCTTTACATCTGTGCAGCGAATGCTGCCGGTCCTAGTTCAGGGAGGGACTTTGGCCTACCTGGAGGCAGGGGGTGTGGCCTCGGCCATAGGAGGTGCCGGCAGAGTGCGCTTGGGAATTTTATCTCTGTAAGCAGCACTGTGGCAAGGGCATGGTCACTTTTTGCTAGCCGGCGTGACTTTGTGTCTTGTCAGATAGGGTTGGTGCCTGTGACCTGGCCCACGGTGGTGGAGCTGTAGTATTGGGCCGTTGGCGCTGGTGGCAATTAGGCTTGCTGCGTGCGTGTGCGCTGGGCAGGGCAGAGCCAAGGCAGACACGCTGGTGCTGACCATGCAGGCAGGGGCAGGGACCTCCCCTCAGCAGGGGAAAATGGTGGCCGACTGTCCTCAGAGGGAAGATGACAATATGGCGGAGGTCGATTGTCTTCCTGCAGGGAAGCTCACAAGTCTAGTTCAGGGGCTGAGGGCAGGGAGGAATCATCCCAGGGGGTAGAGAGACCCCCTTTGGGCTTAGTAGGATCCTTCCTGTCAATCGGAGGAGTGACTGAGGACCTCCGAAAATCAAGCCTTTCCTGATCCAAACATTTCCATTCTGTCTTCCCCTCCAAGTCCTTGGAAGGTCCTTTTGATTTCTCTATTTGTTCCCCAGAGGTCTCTTTGGATACCTCAGGAGAGAAGCATGCCTTAAGGGCTGACAAAGTAGGATAGACACCCGAGGGGAGTCCTCCCCTAAATTGACTTCCCTCTTATGGACCAGTTGTTCTATCCACTCCCACGTGGAGCGATCGAAAAGATTACTAGCGGGGGCTGGGATTGTAGCTCAGCGGTAGAGCGCTTGCCTCGCAAGCGTGAGGCCCTGGGTTCGATCCTCAGCACCACATATAAAGCAATAAAATAAAGACATTGTGTTCATCAACAACTAAAAAAAATTTAAAAAAAAAAAAAGATTACTAGCGAAAAGAGTACTAGCAGGGAGCCAGGGAGCTGCCAGCGTGAAGGTCTCCTAGACCTTTTTAGCTTGGGTATCTCAAACCTCTAAGCCCTTACTCTAAAGCAGATATATGAAAGCTTCCAGAGCAGGGTCCTCTTTTCTGTTAGCTTAACCTATTTTTAGGTAAACTCCAACCCGAAGACCTGCAGATCCACTCACCCGATTGGCCCAACTTGACACTTATGGTTTCGGTTCCTCGCCCCACGTTGGGTGACACAATGCCGGGGTCGCAGTCCGTCTCGAGCCAGCGGGTCAAAGGGGCACCCCCACATTCACTTAGCCATGAAGTTGGGAAGAGTTGGAGCTGACTGGCCATCCGTTCCCAGCCCTCGCCGCCACAGGACAATCAGACACACCATGGGTTACAGTCGGAGCAGGCACCTATTTATTTGTGGAACAAGCATTCAACTTATAGGGCCATTGGGCCAATCAGAGACAATGCACGTAGGCAACAGCTGTCCATGTGGCAAGGCATGTAAGCCCCTTGAATTCTGTCCACAAGCTGCACGTTCGTGGAACCAACAGTAAATGTAAACCAATCACATAGTTCCTCCTTCCTTTGTGCCTTTCCCATTTACACATAATGGCTAGTCATTAGGACGTAGCATAGAGCTAGCTCCCCACATTATATTTTCTTGCCTAATTGCTCTGTGTAAAACTTCTAGTACTATGTTGAATAAAAGTGTTGACAGGGGACACGCTTGTCTTGTTCTGATAGCCATGGATTTGTCATATATGATCTTTATTATATTGAAGGACATTTCTTCTTTACCAACTTTGTTTTGAGTTTTTGTCATGAACAGATGTTGAATTTTATCAAGTGTTTTACACTGAGAGCACATCACAAATACTTGACAGCCACACGTGACGATTCTGCACAGGAATATTTCAGATTATAAATTCCTCAGAAGCAGAAATCATGCTCTTCTCATTCTTGTATTTATAACATAAATTTGCTTGATACATAGAAAAATGTAAGTATTTTTAATAACTGACCTAAAGAATGAATTTCAAAGTCAATTTTTTTTGGGGGGGGGGGAGTACCGAGGATTGAACTCAGGGGTACTGGACTACTGAGCCACATCCCTAGCCCTTTTTTGTTTTTATATTTAGAGACAGGGTCTCAATGAGTTGCTTAGAGCCTCACCATTGCTGAGGCTGGCTTTTAACTCGCAATTCTCCTGTCTCAGCCTCCCCAAGTGCTGGGATTACTGACATGTGCCACCAAAAATTTTTAAATATATCCCCCAATCTTTACTCTCTTTGAAAACTGAGGAATCTCTTACTGGTATCCCCATATTCACTGCCAGCCTTTGTAAATGCAATAGAGAATTTGCTACAATTTTTTTGAATATTTTCTCTTCACCATTAAAACCATTTTTATATTGCATTAATTTTTAAGATATTCATAGCAATGATTTTGGCAATTGTGTTGTTCAAAGCCAGTCACTCGTTGGTTCCTCCTTTTATTAAGCAACTAATTCAAAGTCCTGTATTTGTTATATCATATTGGGTCTTCGTTGTAAAATGATGAAAAAAGCCAAACGTTTCTACCCTATCATTATTTTCTTCTCAGAAGCCCTTAATTTCACTGTTTTCTGAATCTTTCCTTACACCATTAGGGAATAGGTACCTGAGCGACACATTTCCTATGTCTTCTAATAATTGTCAGTGTATTGTTCTTTTGATGCCAATTTGAATAGTTATGCAATATTTATGTTGCTAGCTGTCCCCTCAAAAACATGTGGATATTTCTAAATTATCTTCAAACAAACTCTTGTAAAAGAGAAATCTGATCCCAGCATGATTTTTTTTTTATTGTTGTGCTTTGTTTTGTTTTTGCCTAGTGCTCAGATGATCCCTTCCTCACATGTCAAAACTTTCAACGTATCTCTTTTATTTACTTTTTTCCTGGAACATGGTAAATTCATCTTTGCAAAGGCTTAAGTCATCCTGATAGTTCCGAAGATATTTTTCTTTATCTCTGATTTCTGTTTCTATGCCATGTGTTCTACTTCTTTATTTTTTCAATTTAGTAGTTTTATACACTGTTTTCTTAAGTCACATAGATGTATCATATTCTCATGACATTGTTCTTTATTTCATTTCACTTTTTTTTTCTGTATTTAAAGATCATCTTAATTGTTCTCTATACAGAATTAACCAGGGTTGTACATCTGGGATTGAGTGTCAGCCTACACTCCACTTGCCCAAAACTGTGCCAAGTAAGCTGAAACCACTAAGAGGTGCACCTTGTTCTTATTGTTATTTATATGAAACTTTCTCTTAATCATCAGATAAAGTGCCTGAGTCTAACTCACACACAGGAGACCCCAAGATTATATGTAACAAAGTTGTTTTCTATTTTTTTTTTTACTGATAGTGCATTTTATTTCTCTGCTAATCTTTCTTTTCAGATTCATTGTTTTACTAAGCTTGCATTTCAACTGGCTGATATTCACTTAAGCATTTATAAACCTACCCGATTTCTCTCTTGATTTTTTTCCATTTACCGTTGTCTTTCCATTTTCTTCCAACATTTGATTAAGAAAAATTTAAGGACGGTAGAGTAAACCTACTGAATACTCCAGCACCTAGATTGTACAATTACATTTTAAAACATCATTTCTCTGCAGTTACCCATTCCTCTTTCTACTCAGTATTTATGTTAATTGTTGATAAGTTTCAAAAACACCAGAATGCAGCCCTAGAAACAGAAAGTCTACTAGAGTTAAACATTTCTTTACAGTTCTTTTCTAGAGTATTGTTTATGTACAGTGACACAAACCATAAATGCTGATTTGCTGTGTGTTGAATTTTGAAAAATGGACAAACTTGTGAAACCTGTCTTATTAAGAAATATGATATTATCATCACCCTTAGAAAGTTCAATATTGTACCTTCTCAAGTCAACCTCTGCTCCTTCCCCAAATCTAGCATTTCACATAAATGGAAACAGTATATGAATCATTTTTGGTATTTTTTTCACCCAGTATAATGTTTTAGGGCTTTGTGTTTCTTGCATATATCAAATTTCTTTCTTATACTACTGAGAAGTATTTCTTTGTATGACTATGATATTGTTTACTCAGGCTTGTACTGGTGGACATCTGGGCTATATTCAATTTTTGTCTATTGTTATTTTTTTAAAGATGCTAAGGTGATTATTGTAAAATTATTTTGTGGACACATATTATCATTTCTCTTAGGTAAATATTTTGAAGGGGAATTATCAGATAATAGGATGGGTGTATGACTAGTTTTCTAATAAACTGAAAGACCTTTCCCAAAGTAGTATCATTATCTAATATATGATATTACAAGTTGCAATCATATCTTACTTTCTGTCTTTGGGCACAGTTATAACAAATACTTTCAAAATTTTTGTCTGCAAATGTCCACATCTGTGTCATCTCATAATTAGTCTGTTTTGATTGCACATTCTGTTGATGAAAGGTCATGTTTTCCTGTAAACATGTCTTCATTTTTATGTTGGAATTTGGAATTTTATCATTAGCATTGCGAATGATCTAAGGAGGGGACAGTAGATTAATTTCTCCCGAGAAGCACTGGTAAAAGTTTTAGGAGGCATTGACCTCAGCTGTATTCAAGCTGCAAACTGAGATACCAATTTAGATATTTTAGCTTCAGTAAAACTTGCAATCTGCCCCTGCGTGCATGGTTCTAGGATCAACTAGAAATTAAGGCAGAATTCATACACAGAACTAGGGCTCTCAGTGTTTGGCTTTCTTTGTTCTGGACATTGGCCCCTCATCTTTCAACTACTATGGTTGTCCTGAACTCTTTCCTGGATAACAAGTGTTGTAAGACTGTAATTGTCTATTGTAGTTTTATCAGTCCTGTGTCAGACTCAGCTGATTAGAGTCCACCCTGTGAAGCTCACCCCTCCTACCCACAGGCCTGTTCTCCTGGTCCTCTTGTTTGCTGGGTTTCGGCAATGGCTCTGTCCCCTAGCACTCAGGCCCAGAGCTGGTGAGCACTGTTACCAGTCCCAGACCCTACACTATCCCTCCTACTGCTTTGTGTTGCTTTATGACTTTTTCTTTTTCTTTGTGGTGGTGTTGTCATAGGATCTTGCTATGTTGCCCAGGTTGGTCTTGAATTCCTGGGCTCAAGCAATCCTCTTACCTCAGCCTCCCAAGTAACTAGGACAAGTATGTGCTACCAAACCTAGCTACTATGTCACTTGATGAAATTCTCCTCAAATCATCCCAACTTGGGTATACCATTTATTTCCTGCTAAAACCCTCGAAATAGATGATGGAGACCATACCACAAGGAATGCAAGTAGACTTCAAGCTGGAAAAGGCAAAAAAGAGAAAAGGATTTCCCTTAGAAACTCCAGAAACAAAAGCATCCCTGTCAGCACTGGATTTCTACCCAGTGAGACCTGCCAGCCTTCCCAAATGTAATGCATTTGTGTGGCTTTAAGCAACTAAAATTATGGTAGGTTGTTACAGAGCCATATAAATCTCATAAAAATATAAAAAGCTTCAAAAATATACAAAAGGTAATAGTACAGTGTAATAAACCATGCTATGCTCATAACCTAGGTTTTAAAAGAATTAAGTAACAGCCATTATTACTTATAATACCCATATCTATTACTTTACAATCTAGATTATTTTGAAATAAATACCAGATATCACATCACTTCTCAATAAATGTCAGTATATACTTCTAAATGATGGTAATCATTTTGAAATATAACCTTAAAATCATTTCATACCTGAAAATTAGTAAAAGAATATTGACTATAGAAATATCCTGTTCACATTCATGTTTTCCTTATGTACTTTGTTCAATGTGACAACTCAAATAAAATCTGTTCATTGCAATTGGTTGATGTGTTATTGTATATTTTCATCTATATGTTCCCACTTCATCTTTTTATATTTTGGTTTATTTGTTTGCTTGTTGATACTATCAAGTTATTATTCTAAAGAGCTTTAAAATTTTTCTCTAAAGTCTAAATTTTGTTGATTGCTCTCTCTTATGTAGTTTAATAGGTCTATCCCTCATTATTTCTATAAATTTGTAGTTAGAGCTACAAGTATGTGACTTGACCAGATTCAAGTTGTACTTTAAAAAAAAATAGGGTAAAAGTTGACTTTTGGGCGATGCTAAAATTGAAAATGTATACAGATTTTTTTTTCTTTCATGAGTTGTTTATTCTTTCCTGAATATCATTGTCTACCAAGTATTATCCTTTGGCCCATAGAACTCACTATCTCTCTCTTTCCTTCTTTCATTCGTTCATTCGTTTATTCTTTCTTTATTTTTCATTGCAAACCTGGTAAAAAGTCTCTTCATTTTTGTCTGTCCAAAAATAATTATATTATATGTATAGTTTGACAAACACATTCAATGGACATAAAATCTAATATAAGCTTACTTTTGTTTGTTTGTTTTCCAACACTTTAAACACTTCATCATTTTGGGTTTGGGTTTCCATTGTCTCTACAGAGTAGTAAATTGTTGATCTTATAGCTACTTTCATGACTAATATATTTTTCTCCCTCTGGCTGCTTATTTTTAAATTCTTATAACATATTATTTTAAATTATTATCATAAAATATTATTGGGATCATCTGTGGACTTGCTTCTAATGTTTTTTTATTTTTATCATTTCAGGTTGTCTTGCTTCTTTCTATACCTAATAAATTTTCATAATATGTTGAACTCATTTATAAAATACTATATCAATTGCGAAAAATAACATATTTCACCTGAGATGATGTCACCTATCCACTATTAAGCAAACAGGGTAAGGGCATTTTTTCTGCTAGGCTGATCTGCACTTTGAATTACATTCTAATGGATCTTTCTCTTTTCAAATCTTGAAAGGCTGTGAGAGAGTCAGTTATGATTTTAGAGTTCTTCAGCTTACCCTTTTATCCTCCTTCCCCTCTTAGTTTCGGATTTAGACTATTCTGAAGAAAATCAGCCATCAGTTTAAATATGCCTCTTCCTACTATCAAGTATTTGTTTCCTAAATACTAAGAAACTGAAAATTTCATTCTTCTCTTTAGAAGCTCTTGGCCTAAGCCTTGAAGCTCTGATACCCTCATAATTTAGCAATTTCCCATGTAAAAAAATAACCATGCATCTTGGGCTCCATGTGTTTTCAATGTGTCATTCAAGTTCTGTACCACCGCTCCAATCTTTAGTGCTTTCTCTTTCTCTTTCTTATTACCTACAATAAGAAAATACTCAAAGTGGAGTATAAATGACTAGTGATAATCAGAGATCCTCTTGGGAATTTTATCCCATCTAATCCCTGTCACTTCTACAGATTTATAACATGTTTCAAGATATAGGGATTTTTTTCCATGCAACTTATTTAGTCTTTTCCAGTTTTTACAATGGGACTACTGACCTCCTATAATCTACTATGTCCTACTGGAAAACAGAAGTAAGTCTATTATATTTTAAGTTCTGATAGTTTTTCTTACATTTTTAGGTCATGTTTTGCAGAAGCCAATCATTTGTGCATACTAAGCATCCATTCTTTCATTCCACACCTATTTATAGAATGCCTGTCAAACAGTTGTTTCCTTGATTCTTTGTGATTTCTATCATAAATTATTTTCAAATCTAAGCACTTTCTTGTCATCTTCATCACAATGTTCTTTTTCTTATGTGGCATTTTTTCCATCACAGCCTTAAATTGATATTGTTTTTGTTGTTTATTTCGAATAAAGTAACCCGGCTCAGGATTGTCAAGAAGGAGGGAATAAAGATTATCTTTCAGTCTGCTCATGTGTTAGTCTATTATAAAAAGACCATTTTCAGACTTAAAGTAAACAGATATAGAAAGAAGTGCATAGCACATTTACATTGATCCATAGGAGTTCATCTGGTACAGCTTTGCTGAACAAAGTTAAACCTCTGCCCTCACTCCTTGATTCTATATCAGAAACAGAAATAAATTGTTTTAGTACAACATGACCTGCATTTCTTCCTCATATAGGTTTAGTACATGAAAGACTACAACTTCAAGCGTGGACTATGCACACACCTTTCATCCTCCGTTCTCATCTACAGTGCTTTAATAGAAAATCATATATATCAGGATTCATATCCTACCGTGTACCACCTTCAAATTCTCAGAGATGTGAGAAGGTACTAATGGGACCCAGGGAGGAAATGATCCTGATTCTGCTTTAGAAACCAACAATGCACAGTGGGAGACTTGATTGCCAATTTTCTTGTTGCTGCACAATCTGCATCACAAAACTAGAAGTAGATAACATAGAAAACTAAACCTACATTGCAGGACATAGGCCTATCCTATTTCAAAGTGGCAAGATGTGTAACAAAATGTGTTCTATTTTTATTCAGCTCCATCTTATCCCTAGTTAATATAGATTTTTTAATTTATTTTTTCTTGTACACGTGGTACTCTTAAATGTAGTTAATTTTAGAGGTAAACATAACAGTTAATTAAGACATGAATTTATATTATGTAACTAAAGTGATAATAACAATAAGGTAGAAATGATAGTGACAGAAGCCAGGATTAGTCACATTTCAGCCACTGTAGAGCATTCAAAGTATCCTTTATCATTTTCTATCTTAAAGAGAAGCATAGGTGGGGACAGATGAAGTATAACGACAATATTTGACAATGATTCTGGGAGAAGATTTTGAATAATAGGGAAAATAATTAAAAATTCCTGCTTCTCCATATCATATACTCTGCTTTTTCTTTTTTTCTTTTTTCTTTTTTTTTTCTGGAAAGGAATATCATCTTTTTGGAGTGGATTCTGTGGATCCTCTTGATATCCTGATCCCTTTCAAGCCCATTGAGGTTGGTACAAAGTGGCCATTAACTATTGCTCATTTGGGAATTACTTATTGTCCTGCGAAAGCCCAGAAGAGCAGTTTCAACAGACGGCAATTTTTCCCCTCAGGAGATATTCCGCACACTACAATGAGCAAGACAGCCTTTGACAACAAATACTTATCTCTCCAAAAATACTAATGTGCTGAAGTTGGTGAACCCTGGCCTACACCTTATAGGATGAAGAACACAGGGAACAAAGCAGGTGACATGGGTGCTTATGTTATCCAAGTCAAAATACTAAGCAATTCAGTCATATTATTTCTAAATTTCATTATCAAAATTACTCAAACCCAAATCCTTCTGAATCAGATCCTTCTGATTCATTCCTTTACTAGAAACAAGTCATCCTCACCTCAGTGTTTCTCATGCTCACTGTGTTTTTCCAGGACTTACCAATTTTGTGAACATAGTGGCACACACAAAAGCTGCTACTATTTGCTCAGTCACCTTGAGAAAAGACAGGACTTTTTGCTGATTATCTTGGAGCTTCAACTGTCCAAAGCTTCCCAGACCACAAGGTCTGAAAGAATCAACAATTGGTCGCATTTGTGTACCACGCGAGTGCCCTGTAGACACTGAGATGTTCTATTTAGCCTCACGTGTGGCCTTTATTTGGCTTCTCAGTTTACTTCATTGCTCACAAAAATATGATAGGTAACCACACTATTAATATTATGCCAAAAAGAACATGCAAGTATATCAAACTCAAATGATTATTACCCACCTCAGGTGTCCTATCTGAACAAACACAATATTTTGGCATCTCTTCCATATTAAACTTTATAGAATGATTAATTCAAGCACTACTCAAAATATTCTTGATGATAGTTGTAATAAACTGTTGGCTGTTAGGAGAGCACAAATGACTAGGATCATTCACTCAATATGTTTTCTCTCCTCAACAACAAACCAGTGAGCAAAAATAAATTATGATATCATCTGTTCTTTTCTAGTGCACCATTAATCCCTATTTTTACATGCTATCATAATTCACTTTCCCCTACAAAAACAACATTTGTAATGAAATATTAGTTCAAATTTAGTGTAATGTGTCAGGAAACACAAATATGAATCTCAGCCATAATAACATGTCAGTGTGAGTGAATTTCCCTCTATGTCTGTTGTCACTTTTGAGCCAATTTTTCCCCCACTGGATTTTGGTCTCTTCATATAACACTTCTCAACCTGTGTCACATCATCACAAATAAGTTTAAAACCCTTTGAATTAGATAATTTCACAGTTTCCTCTTGGCTAATCTTTTTCTCTAGCTAATCTAGAATTTCTACGAGATGTGAACACATCAAATAATCACATGCATCCTATTTCTTCCTTGAATGTGATAATTGTTAACATCTTCTTCCAGTATTCTCTATTACCACAAATAAGATTCTATTAACTCACTTCGTCAAACATGCTGAAGAGATTAACCATTTGAAGGGCAGAACACATTAAATTCTTTAGTCTCTTTACTGGGTTTTATTGAATTGTGATTGGAAAAGATGTTAGAACTGTCAAATATTGCATTTCATAGTAGAACATGTTTATTAATGTTTTAATGGCTAGAAACTTTCAACTGGCTATACTGACAATATTTAGTCATTTAGTGTGGTGAAAGAAGTCATATTCTGACACAATCTCAGAAAATTTAGATGCTTGTCACCTATGAATGAATTATTAAAAACTCAGTCCCAAAAATTCAAATAAGTTTATTTATCTATTCTTTCAAAATAAATACCTGATGTTTGTATTCTGTACTTTTCATGATTTGCAGAGGAACTGAACTGTAAAAAAAAAATTATGATAAGCCTTTCGTCTTTCTGTTAATAACAAAAAAAAGCTCAGCTCTAAAGCAAAGTAAATTTAGATCTAGAAACAAAGTTTATAACTGCAACTTGTGCTTATGGTTACATACACACACACACACACACACACACACACACACACACACAAGTTTCTCCTTGCTTCTTCTAAGCAGATTGTGTTTATGAATTGGGAAAAAAATTCAAAAAGTTTATAAATCATGACTCACAATTTATGAAATATTGAGAAACCTTTCTCAAATATGAATCTATTTAAATCTCTCTCCTTAGAAAGTGTTCAGTAATTCTCCCTCTAACTTTTTGATAAACACCAAATTCCTTGTTAGGTGTCCAAGGCCCTTCCTGATCTGATCTAAGCTTGTTCTTCAGCTGTATCTTTCATCACCCCCTCAGCATGCTCTCTGCTTCAGTCTGATCTATCTGAGGCTCTTGTACCCAAACACCATGATTATTTTTAATTCATGCCTTGGTATAGAAATGCCTTTCCCAGGCTTCTATGTCTGAGGATCACAAGCATTTTTTCTCCCCCTCTGAGAAAATCAGCATCACCATCTTACTTGGCCCCTGTGATCCACCCTTACCTCTCGTTCTTCTTTGGTTGCCTGGTGCACACCTCTCCAAGAAGCACGCAGGACCTTCCAGTGTGCATTCTGCACAATAACTTTACCTTATTTCAACCTAAACTATTTTCCCTAAAAACCCCATTTTCTTCAGTTAATTTGTTTTTATCTTGTATTATATGAATACATTTTTTGAGTGAAAAAATATGGTTGCTTTAACTTAAAAGCTGGCATCAGACTTCTTTTAGAGAAAATTGCCTTTATTAGGGAGCATGTTTTTAAGCCACAGGGGGAAAGGTAAGCCTCTGAGGGCATGTGTTTTGCAAGCTTCCAGACAACACTAGAGAACATCGGATTGCTCTGCATTAACAATGAAGAGGAATTTTTTTAGAAATAGAGAGGAAAGAAGAATGAAGGGAAAGACAAGAGCATAGTAAGTAGAAAGTTTCAGCTAGAATTTTTAATATTACAGAGGAATTTAGGAACAATTATTTTAAAATTAATAAGTTGATTTTATTAATGTAATGCAGACTCTTCCATCTTCCAAATAAACATGGGATTTTTAGATCCATAATAGGAACTCTGGAATGGTGTTGTAAAAGGATTCCTAAGCTGATCCCTAAATTGTGGAGGTGGGGGGTTAGAGTCATGTGTAACAAAGGAATCCCCTTTTTGTGGGAAACAGATGTGGAATAGCAGCAAGCAGCCCTCAGAGAGGAGGAGAACTCCAAACTTTTACACCAGGTGGCCCAGGGGTGGGGGGAACACTCTAAATTCTGAGCCCTGATCCACAGTTTCTCATAGTACTTATAGGTTATTTGACGTCATCTTAGACCCATCCTATCATTGGGGCTTTTTCCTCTTTTTTCTTTTTAAATTCCTAATCTATGTGGCTGAAGGCCTTGTACAGGGTCTCTAACATAAGCAGCTCACAAAACAGATTAGAAAAAAAAGTCTCTTTTCACAGGCATCTGTTACATTTCAAGAAAGACTAGTCAGACTCTTAGGGCAGTTATTTACATTCCAAAAGGAGGAGGCTCATGGTTAATTAGGCTTCTTAGAGAAAGGTTGAGAGGGGAACAGAACTGACCCCTTCCCCAGGCATTGGTTTCTTACTACAAATTTTTTGTAATTTTATTTCACAACCAGGTCTGGTTTTGTCATCACACCTTAAGTTTTCAAGAATAGTGGGCTAGCCACTGGCCACAATTCATGAAAAGTAAGTCAGTTCAAGCTCTGCTTTGAGGACGGAAGAGAATCAGAGGACCGTTAGTAAAGCACTTGATTCGAAAATGTTCAGTGGAAGAAGGTTCCTAAGGATCATTCTAATTTGGGAACTAAGAGCAGTGATTTTTATAAGCATTTGGAAGGAGGGGTTAAATCTTTTTCAATTAATCTCAACACAGTTTAAGGACAAATACAAACTAAAAATAAGAGGTTTAACTCTCCTTGTTGAAAATGCTCCCCTTTCCCTTCTCTAAGCATATTTACTTCAGAAAACTTGTAAAAATTCTTTCTCTGTCTCTTTGAAATGTATATAAATCTTTTTAGAAGTTAAATAAGCCTCTTGCAGGCTTTATGACCCAGGAATGTCTTCCTCAAGGACCTGGAATCCATCTCTTTAAAGTACCAACATCAAGGGAGACAGACTCCCTGCCTAGGAACTTCTGGGGGAGGGTAGGAGACTAATTTTAGCAGGGGCCTGGTTCCCAATTGCAAAACTACCTCCTTCCATAAGGACACAAGTTTATTTTTCCTTTGCATAAAACCAAGAAACCAGCACAGATGGTTACCCCAATTTCAAGGCAAATTTAGGATGAACTATGTGTAATAAAAGATGCTGTCAAGTCTTCTTACTTGAGGACTACTTATTGTCTATCTTGAGAACATACATATAACAATTTGTACACATCTGGCTATAGAAAAGTGGGTAATTTCTGTCTTTGCGAACTCTTAGAAGATCACCTACAATGCCCATCATATTTCTGTTTAATGTTTATTTAATAATAAACTATTTTCTTTCTTTACTATCTTTGTGGAGAGGTTTTCTAGGTTTGGTGAAGATTTTGATTTTATATTGTATTTCCCTAACAACACTTAGTCAAAAGATGGTCTTCTCAAAAATCCACATTTTACTTGTGGATCAGCAAACACTGGGCAATTTTTTTTTTTTTTTTTTTGGTACTGGAGACTGAACTCAGGGACACTCGACCACTGAGCCACATCCCCAGCCTTATTTTGTGTTTTATGTAGAGACAGGGTCTCACTAGGTTGCTTAGCACCTCGCCATTGCTGAGGCTGGCTTTGAACTCATGATTCTCCTGTCTCAGCCTCCCTAAGTGCTGGGATTACAGGCTTGAGCCACTGCGCATGGCTTGGGCAATTTTTGACAACTGGACAATTTGTATTTTATCGAGAGAGAATGAGCGGAGGGATCCTAACAGGAACTGTGAGCTCCTGCAGAAGAGGATGAGGAAGAATGGCTGTGGGAGGGAGGGGGAAAGGAAGGACCTGCAGGACTTCCAAGGAAAGTTCTTCCTTCTCTAACACCAGGTTACAGAAATCAGAAATGATAATTGTTTGTTTAATGGACTTTGCCTCTCCCAGGAACACACTAGCATCAAAGACATTGTATAATTCCAATTTGTATCCTTGGCGTCTAGAATATATACTGCCATCTAAGGATACTGAAGCTAACAAACAACTGGCAAACTTTTGCAAAATTCTAAGCATTCACTACAAGTTAATTTAAAAACCTGTCCAGCTCTTGTACAATACGCAGGTTAAAAACAGAGTCTTTGTATAAATGTCTACGAACTTCTGTGTCTTTCATGACCTTGTTGTTCAAATCTTTTGTTGAAAAAATAACTCGTCTCACCAGAATCTAAAGTCACCCCAAAGATTTTGCCATATGGCTTTTGCTCTATGGAAGTTTGGTTGGTTTGGTTGATTTTGTTTTTAATCTCTATTCTTCTAATAACCTATCTTCACTATTCTAACACCCTTTTTCACTATCAAATATTTCTTTGTGCTCAGGTCCAGTTCTTTTAATGATAGATCATTATGATGGGTCCTCCCCAAAAGACAAAATAGTAAAAGGAAGAAAAAAGAGACAAAAGAAATAATCATCTTGACTAAAGTTACCTTAGCTAATTTGCTATTAGCATATTCCATGTTTTTACTTTATTCATATTATAGGTCCTCTTGGGAGAAAATACTGCAATCTGTCTCCTTGCCTAGCGTAAATGTGATATTGTGATGAACTGAGTTAAAATTCCCCTTCTTTTATTTTTGTTAGATGTAGCTCTACAACTTTGAAAATTTCTTCTTATGTTTATGTTCTGGGATTTACTGCTCTGAAGCATTAAGTTGGTGAATACATAACTAACTCTCTTTGTTTAAAAAAGTCAAGCATATAGGATAAGGATGCATAGTGAATGCATTCTCAAAGACAAAAATAATTAGCCATGGAATCTTAGAGCTACAGAAAAGCAGGTATAGTCTAAACCTCATATTTGGAGATTGGCAATGGATAGTTCAAAGTAATTTAAAGTGGAAGGAATAGCATTTTGAACATGGATGAACGTTTTCAAATTTTTCTCTAAGCAATTAGGAAAAGAGAAGACTAGGAAAGGTCAGTGAGATAAGGCAGTTTCAGAAGAGTTTGAATTTTGAGGCCATAATAAGCCTATTGGTACTGTTATAAATATGAAAATCATTATATAACAGCCCAATCTTGAACCTTTGAAGTGCCTGCCAGTAACATAGTTTCTCACTTCAAGGTTGACCAGGACAACCTTCAAATTCCCCTCAGCTTGACTAAACTTTAGACAGGTTTCTTCCTCACTCTGGGTCCCTGATGTCCCTTTCCTTAAAGTATATACTTTCTGAAAACTTGTAATTGTAAATTCTTTCTGTTTCTTGGAGATATAAATATTCTCCTAGGCTCAAACCCAATGATATACAGAAAGAATCCAGTTTCTGAAAGACCTGGGAGCCACCTCTTTGAAATATAAACATCAAGAAAGGCCACTATCCTCAGGTTTCTGTGGGAAGAGGAGGAGCCTATTTACAACTAGCACCAATTAGAAGCAGTCAGCCAACTCACATGCATCAACCTCCTGGCTATGTTCTTTTGTCAGTACTTTTCCACTGATGTTCCCTATGACTTAAAACTAAACTCCTATCTCTCACCATGTACAAAATTCAACTCAAAGTGGATCAAGGACCTGGGAATCAGACCAGAGACCCAACGCCTAAGAGAAGATAAAACAGGCCCAAGTCTTCATCATATTGGATCAAGACCATACTTCCTTAACAAGACTCCTATAGCACAGGAAGTAAAATCAAGAATCAACAAATGGGATGGATTTAAACTAAAAAGCTTCTTCTCAGCAAAAGAAACAATCAATGAGGTGAACGGAGAGCCGACACTCTGGGAACAAATCTTTGTCACACGCACATTGGATAGAGCACTAATCTCCAGGATATATAAGGAACTCAAAAAACTTAACACCAAAAAATTATACAACCCAATCAATAAATGGGCCAAGGAGATGAAAAGAAACTTCACAGAAGAAGATATACAATTGATCAACAAACATATGAAAAAATGTTCAACATCTCTAGCAATCAGAGAAATGCAAATCAAAACTACTCTAAGATTTCATCTCACGCCAGTCAGAGTGGCAATTATCAAGAATACAAACAACAATAAATGTTGGCGAGGTTGTGGGGAAAAAGCCATGCTCATACATTGCTGGTGGAACTGCAAATTGGTACAACCAATCTGGAAAGCCATACGGAGATTCCTTAGAAAACTTGGAATGGAACCATCTTTTGACCCAGCTATCCCACTCCTTGGTCTATACCCAGAAGACTTAAAAATAGCATAGTACAGTGACGCAGCCACTTCAATGTTTATAGCAGCTCAATTCACAATAGCTAAATAGTGGAACCGACCTAGATGCCCTTCGACTGATGAATGGATGAAGAAACTGTGGTATATATATACAATGGAATATTACTCAGCAATAAGAGAGAATAAGATTATGGCATTTGCAGGTAAATGGATGGAGTTGGAGAATATCATGCTAAGTGAAGTAAGCCAATCTCAGAAAACCAAATGCCAAAATGTAGTCATTGATAAGTGGATGTTGATCCATAATAGGGGGGAGGACACGGGAACAATGGAGGAACTCTGTTCACAAGGGTGGAAGGGGGAGGGGGCAGGGGGACAGTAAAGGCAGTGTGGAATATGATGGTCATCATAGCCCTAGCTTTATGTATTATTGCATTTATGTTGTGATTCTACATCACATACAACCAGAGAGATGAAATATTATCCTCCATTTGTGTACAATGAATCAAATTGCACTCTGTTATCATGTAAACCTAAATAGAACAAATATATATATATATATATATATATATATATATATATATAATTTAAAAAACCACTCTCCCACCTTCTATTTCAAGAGTTGAGTTGAAGCTTTCTTAAATATACTCCCTACACACATATCTGTTTAACTTATCCAGTGAAGTCTTCTTTGAGAAGGTCACCATTGATCCTATCATCCTAATTTCAACATGTGTAGGACCAGAGATTAGTGCTCAGAGTGAAAGGCATTCCTCCATAAAATGGCCAGCAGCCTAGTGGAACACGTGGCTTTAAAAGTCAGCTCCTAAGGAACATGTACACGGAGTGGTGATTAAACAACCCAATCTGCTTTCATTCAGCATTTGAATGAATGTGAGGCACAGCACGTGCACACACAGTGCGCACACACACAGCACACACACGTGGACACACAGAGTTGGGAACTGTTGCAATTGAAAGAAACTGAATGGCACGTGGAGAAGGCATGGTAAGCAACACTGATAAAATATCAAGGCAAGAGTAAATACAAGTAAGCCATGAGAAGTACAGGATTGAGGAGAGGAAAGGAGGAAAGATCTGCAAATAGAAGTGAAAGAGTAAGAAGGAGAGAGGGAGGGAGCATCAGAAAGGAAAGAAGAGAGGACAGGCAACAACAGGAGAGAATGACTAACAGGAGGAAGCAAGGAGCGGAACGCATTGGCGTTGATATGGTGGCAAAGGAAGTATAAGTCACCAGAGAAGGAGGAAGCTAATGTGCAAGGAAACAGCAAATTAGTAGAGCAGCAACTGGTGTGCCGCTCCATGTATCAAGGATGGAGTTCCATTTTCCAAAACACCAATCAATTGTTTTGACCATTTTTTAAATTCTTCTCTACTTTATCTTAGTTCTCAAAGAAACAGCCTCATCCCATCTGGAATGTTCCTTAAAGCTTCATGTGTTGAAGGTGTGGTCCCCAATGCAGCAAGAGTCAGAGGTAAAACTTTTGGGAAGTTCATGACCTCATAAGTGTATTCATCCATGGTGGATTTATAATTTGATGGCATTATTTAGAACTGGTGGAAAATTTAGGAGGTAGGGCCCTTTGAAGGAAAAAGGTCACTGGGGGCATGTCCTTGAAAGCTGTTTCATAGCTCACCATGAGGAAAGCAGCTCTGCTTGGTCACACACTCCCCACCAGACATTGGCTTCACCGCAGGCCC
>CM053403.1:50355754-50391945 GCA_028644305.1 Xerus rutilus | reverse complement strand
GAGAGAGAGAGAGAGAGATGGAAGATTGGATGAATAGTTGGATGAATGATTGCCATATCTTAACGATTTTATAAATACTATATAATTCACTTGATCTAATTGTTGCATCCTTTACTAACCCCTTTGAATTGTATTTGGCAATGCCCTGAGTTATAAGAATCACTTAGATTTTTTTCAACAAAAAATAATTGATCTGGGTGGACGAAAGGTTAAAATGTTGATAATGAGGAAAGCAGGTAAGCAGAAACCTCCAACACTAATACTCAAGCAAGGAATTCTCTAGGTCTTCAGGATGTTACCCCAGGATTCACACCCATTAGTCCCAAGCTCCATTTTCTTATTGATGTTGACTGCTTTTCTATATAGTGAGCAATTACAGATAAGTAAATCTACACATGCATATATGTGTGACATCATTGAGAAATATATCAAGCCAGAGACAGTAACAAAATGTGCTGAATATTACAAACAAACTCACCTTTAATATTTAGGGGAAAAGGTTTTCAAAGAGCCCCAACCATTTTTTCCATAAAATTATTTTATGGTCTCAAGCATAGCAGTCCAAAAACTATGGGGATCAATGTTTAGTGATATATATGTACTTAAAGGAGAGATTCTCAACTATTTTTGTGTCTCTGACCCATTCACATTCACCATTTGCCAACTAATACAATATTAGACATGTCAATGGGCTTCTACAACTGTTTGAGGATTTCCTGATCTGGGAGAGAGAGGAAATATGCCATTAATCTCATGGTAATTTATCCATAAACGAAGTTCAAAGAGTATATTTAACGTGGATTTTTGAACTAGACCATTTCAGAGTCAGAGAATCAAAATACTATTCTCGTTTCTCATTTCATTGATCTCAGCAACATCCAAATAAAGAGAATAGGATATTCTGAAAACCATAAAGATTGTGTAACTCTGCTGAACTTGAGCAGTGGCGGCATCTTTACAAAGTTGCATAGAAATAAGCTCTTCATACTGATAGATGCTTCATTTAAAAGAAGCGTCAATCTATATTTCTTAGGGGTTTAAGCTCATTCCATTGATAAGAAACTGCTCCATCATACCTATAAAAATGAATGTCTTCTATCATAGTTTCATTTGCATACCAATATTTCTTATGTGAAGCAGAACATAGAAAGACAAATGGGGTATTAAAATAAAGGAGGTAGTTTTATATTCTGTTTAAACAAAAAGGTTTTACAACTAGGCCAGTTGGTATTCACCCACTGCTTGCTAGCTTGGAATCAGAGAAGTTATTTAAAGAATTTAGGGCTCAGTTTCCTCATCTGGAAGAGGGATATTGTGGTTAGTTTAGGGTATGATCTGAGGATTAAATGGGAAGATATATGGAAAGCATTTAGTATGGTGCCTGGCATATGAAAGCAGTCGATAAGCATTTGATAGCTATAGCTGTTTACCCTCTGATTGGCTGTGGGTATAAGACTAATGTTGATTATTTATGAATTATTGCAAAATACCACTGAGGTCTCTTCCCAGGTCTGCAATCTGCAGTGCCTTCCATTAGTATTTAAATTGGTTGTAAATATGTACACTTCCACAGCATCTCCAGATTATGTTTTCCTATATGTTTCAGTGGTGACTGATGGTCAAAACATCTGAGACTCACTGTGCTTAGGAAACTGGTAATGAAGCTTATAGAGCTTATTGAAAGTGCCATTTAGCAAAATATATTAGCCCATTCCAAATGTCATCTCTAGCTCTATTGTACTTCTAGTTAAACGCCATGCAAAAACAGATCTAAAAGGCTCCATTAGTTGCTTATTTTCAAGGGCATGAGGAAAATGTCACCCGTTTACAAAGTAAAAACTGTAGTGCCTCTCAGACAAAATGGTGGAAAGCCACCTAAGCACAGAACAATCTCTGCTAGTGATTCATCACTTATTAGGAATAATCAATGACTTGTGTTTTCAGAATCTTCCTTCAGAAGAGAATCTGTTCATTTCATTGTTTCACAGCATCTTTTTTTTCCTTTATATCTATTAATGTAACACTTCCATACGCAGTGGGGGAGGTTTCTCTTTCCTGAAATGTCACCCTTCATAAATAAGTGTAGAGCAAGCCTTCCATCACTGTAATAGTTAAACGATGGCAAAGCTGAGCAATTGAAACAGAAAGAGAAGTCACCTTGACAATTCTGTCACTGGGAAAAGCCGCTTAAGGCACCAGAGCTTTTATGTGAATGAGTTGAGTGAGTTTATATCTGTTCACCAAATGAAATGTATTTAAATAATATTCTAGCTTTGAGACAAATCTAAAAAATTCCTTTTGGAGTGCTTAATACGCTATGCATTACAATAAAATATATATACTCTGGAAAATAAAGAAAAAAGTAAACTATAGTTTCTCTAGGTGTTACACAGATAATTGGTGTCACTTTAGGGTCATTAACAAAAAAAGTCACTAAAATAAATAAATAAATAAAATGCTTGCTATTCACCCTTACTACAAATTCTGGAAAATCTTAGTTTTAGGATTGGTTTCTTTATTGTTATTATTGCTTAACATCTCATAATAGATATTGGAGAACCAATTAAATGATGCAACCTGGTATATTTGAGTTAAGCCATTCAAAGTAGATACTAGGAAAAAAAAAGACTAAAAGATATTCAGAAAACTAAGCATGCCATTTTAATATCCAGATCAGGTCACTGGAGCAGAGTTTTTCCCCCTCAAACACATAATTTTATCTAATTGTCACTTGACATCATTAACATAGACCCATTCTTGAACATTGTTATTATTTTTACCCACTCTGGGAGATGGCAGCACATCACTTCACATAATGAAGATTATTGTTAGATTACTTTGAGTTACAAATATATAGGATATTTTATAACTTTTAGTTGGGGTAATGACTCCATTTTAATGATTTGAAGAGAAATCAAAACCACCAGCTTAATATTACTGACATTTAGATTCCATATAGGAAATACTACACGACCCAATGATGAAAATGAGAGGGCTTTCATAAAAAACTAGAACTCTCAGCCCTAATGTTTATTGCCTTTCAAACAGATTTTCCCTAAATTTAATAAAATGCAATGTGTTCCTGCTTTGAAGCATTAACATTTCCTATCACACTTTCAATGTTATGATTATTTCTTCAGAATTAAATTAAACACTGAAAGGCCTCAAAGTCTGAGTTCAAGAGCCCAATGGTTGCCACATGACATATTTCTGAAGTGGTAGAAATACAGGGAGGATTCTGAGGTGAAATTGTTAGGAATATGCCTTGTGATAACCTAGTATGCAAAATGCATTGCTTCATGGAATAGTTCAGAGGAGTCTGTTTTAATGAGAGTAACTAAAGACCCTATTAGTAAATTCAGGCCCCAGGCCTGTGGGGAATGTGTAAAATCCTGCACATCAACACTAGAAACAAGCCCAGGCCCTTTCACAGTGACCCAGCAGTGAGTGCTCATTTCTCACTGCATTTTCCAGAAACACCTAATCTTTCAGTTTAGAATTACTTCCCAACATGTTTGTTCACAATTGTTTATTGCCTTTTATGGAATGTTTATGGCCTCTCTCCCATTTTACAAACATACACACATATTCACAGATGCTCACATGTTGAATTATAGGGATATTTTGTTTTTAAATGTTTCCATGTGGACTTACTATAATGTTCCTTCATGTAAAACACAATGAAAGCAAAAGTTAATACCATAAGGCTCTTGCTGTAATACTGAAAATTCAGAAAAGTTGGAACATCAAGAGATAAAAATTTTAAATGTTTGTGTTTGATATATATTTGCCTGGTTTCGGAACCTTGGTCTATTTACTAAGTATATATCAGTTGTAATTTAATTTACAAAAACTGAAAATATGCTGCATAGGGTGACACAAGTGTACTTGTGAAGAAAATAGGACTTTTTAAAATCAAAATCCCTTTGGAAAAAATTAGGTAACTTGCTTCTTGGTCCTAATTGTGCCCTACTGAGGAGTTACATGCTTGGGCAGAACACCAGCAGGGCTGGTCCCAGACTGAACTGGGATGATCACCCCAAACCTAGAGATCCGGCAAAAGGACAAAAATACTGAATGAGTCTGGATGTAACAAGAGACCTAGGCTCAGTCCTGGAACATAAGTCTTAATGTACTTTGCTGAAAGCAAATTCTTAAAGGGCCAAGCTTGACAATTGTCTTCATATTTAAATGACCTTTTAAAACTATTATAATAAATCCATAAAACAGCTATATGCTGCTATAATATAATAGAGCCGATGGATATCTTGACATTTCTTCCCTCTGCATTATCCTTTTTTTTTTTGCTTCCATAAGCAATGCTATAAATCTGAAGTACAACCATCCTTTTATAGAAAAAGGTATTTAACATAAAAATCAGCCTTCAGCATTGTTTGACCTGAATATTACAAAATTGTAAATTCATTCCTTCTCAGGCAAGCAGTCTCAGTGTTTCTCATATTCTGTGCAATTATTTCATTGTCTCTGTCAGGCTGGATTGTACCTCAAAAGCAAACGCTACAATAGGCTACCTCTTAAACTATCTGAATCTCTGGTTCAACTCTCTATTTCATTTGCCATGTGTAAATAAAGTCACTGAAGACTAATTATCTCCCCTCAGATAGCATCCTTTTTTCAGACCCATGACTCCTGATGAAGCAGCCCTGATGTTATCCTTTTTTTTTTTTTTTTTGGTACTGGAGATTGAACTCAGGGGCACTTGACCACTGAGCCACATCCCCAGCCCTATTTTGTGTTTTTTATGTAGAGACAGGGTCTCACTGAGTTGCTTAGGGCCTCGCCATTGCTGAGGCCGGCTTTGAACTCGCGATTCTCCCTGGTGTTATTCTTAATTACTCTGTCTCTAAATAATAAATGCAATGGTTATCAGTCTGCTACTGCATTATTTTAAGCATTAGATTAATGTTTAAGCCTATAAGAACACGCATCTTTTCCATAGATTAAGCTAACAATTTGAACAATTGTGTTTCCTCAGTTCATCAAGACTCATCTGTACAATGAGATGCCAGAAGTAATTGTTCCTCCAACTTGTTGAGCAGGGAAGGAAGTTGAGTGAGTTTGTCTTCTGCCATAATTGCTTATAACCTATCTTTACAAAGCTTTGAAAGAATGGAAATGGGTAAATACCTGGATAATCTGATTAAAGCATAGAATTATTTTTTTTAAAAAACCCTACTTTTCACATTCTTTATCCAAGCTTACATTTATGATATTAAATCCAAAATCTCCATATTTACTATTTTCTCAGCTTCCTGAAGATAGATTCTTTTGAAAAGCAAACAAAACTTTGTATCCAAATTCCTGGGATCCTAGAAGAAGCCCAGGGTGAGTGCAAAAAAGATGTTCTTAGAATATTGATATTTGCAAGCCTATTATGAAAAGTTATATGAATACTTAAGTTTTCAAAGCATTTTCCCCATCTTCATGTTCCAACTTAAATTATTGTTCTTATGAAAAGTTTTCCATGAACATCACTTACAGAGGGACAGCAAATGTCTTTAAATAACAGAACTCACAAACTGCAAATGTCAGATGCCATCTTGTGTTACATTTCACAACAGGTCTTTATCCGTTGTGTCACTACAAAGACCAGACTAGCAAAACAAGTTACCCAAAAGAAATCTTTCGTGGCAGACTAATTGATGAGAATCACGATTCACATTTATAAATAGATAACAAGTATATACAACACCCATCACTTACAAATATTAGTGTTGACCCTTAGTTAACAAGAAAACAAGTTACATTTCAACACTTTGAGTTTAACTGACTTTAATATGGATAAATAGTTGGTCATTGTGGTCAATTTCACGCTGGTGAAGAAATTAAAATGTCCATTATATGTTTTCTTCTTTTGCTCTTTAGCTTAGAAGGATAAAATACTTTAATAAGTATATTGCCTGGGAAACTGCCCAATAAAATAATGACAATGATAAAAACAACTTACCTGCTGGAATTTGCATAACATTAATTATTCTAAATAATTCTAAATTATTCTAAGTTCTCACAACAGCTCAGTTAGATACTACTACTCTTATTTTAGATATAAGGAAATCACAAATAACTTGTGATATAAGGAGATCACAAATAACTTGTGTCAAGCAGTGTATCTGAATCAGGTTTTTCTGATTGCTGATTCTAACCAGGTTTTTCTGCTTGCTGATTCTAAGTTCTGAACCACTAACCTAAACATACTGTCTTTTTAAGGTTCGTATTCTTCCACTGAAAGGGAGGTCACAGGTACAGAGAATTAAGAAGCATCCCATCTTCTAAAGAGTAATTAAGATTCCTGAAATTCATCAACTAGACTTTGAATATTGAAAAAGAAATGGAGAAGGCAACCCCTCTGGTTCAGAGTGTAGTAAATATTTTATTCCAATATAGAATATGTTTGGGTTTGTGCTCAAGACAGGGAGAATGATGGCAGTCATTACCTACTGCATGAAAAGTCCGCCATCGCTATTTCTAGTAAGCTGTTTACAGTAAGACCTTTTAGAATATAAAATTCTATTATGCAGCATTTTCTACCGATATCACCATTGTTCTCCTCCATATGTTCTTCCTGTAGGTGTCTAATGAGTTCCTACACATGAAAACTGACATGAGAAGCTGTCCGAGGAATGATCCCAGCAACTATGGCATATGGAGACATTGTTTTTAAGCCCCTTTGCCATGATTTCTGGGCAAAGCAACAGGAAGATCTGGCAGAAGAGGCTAGAATAGTCATCATCCCTAGCTTGCAAGTTCTACTGCTACCTGCTGCACACATCAGGCTATTCTGTCAGGCTTTGTGCTGACAGTGATAACAATAAATGAGGCAAAAGTTTTCAGGAACTGAGTGCATACTTTCTATTGTCCATTCCATAGCAAATATTTCTCTGCCACTAAGCTCAATTCCATGATTAGATGTGAAAGGATTCATTAAGACTTTTGCATTCAGTGCATTTAACTCTACATCATTTATAAAGCTCTCCTGTATTTAAGTGTTTTATGCTCCTCCAAACTCATGAAGTTTTATCTGATGGTTTTATTTCAATAAAGACATTTCTCAATTTAGAGCTCCACTTTTTCTCCATTCACATAGAGAACACATTAACACTCCTGAAACAAAGTGACAGGGGATATCCTATAGTGAAAAGTGATTCTACATCCCTCTCTCCTTCTAGATCCTCAAAGGTACTAATTGTACGACTGTAATTTCTTCTTCATTCCACCTCAGATATGCATCCTCTTATCCATTTACCTATTCATAAATAATACCGAACACAGCCCTAGACTGACTGACTCAGTACTCCCTTCCATCATATTTTTGCTTAGTGTCCCCTACTAGTATATACATCTACTTGACTTATTAGTTGCCAGTCCTCAGTTTCATCTTTGTGTTTATGGCACTGATGGAATTAATATGGTATAAAGACCTATTAATTAGACCTAAAGACCACAGGTGATTTGACTATCCAAACAACTGCTCTCGCCTTGCCAACCCACTCACCCACTCACCCATTTTCTTTCCTTCTCTCTCCAGTTCTTCCATCGTTTAAGCAAACATAAATGCCTGCTACTTGCCAGGCACTGCATTTATCCTGCTGAACAAAATAAACATGGTTGGGGCTGGGATTGTGGCTCAGTGGCAGAGTGCTTGCCTAGCATGTGTGAGGCACTGGGCTCGATTCTCAGTACCGCATATAAATAAATAAAATAAAATTCCACTGACAAGTAAAACATTAAAAAAAATAAAAATAAAAAAATAAACATGGTCTTACCTTCATGGGGTTGATATTCTAGTCAAAAGGGGAAGGAAGATGGGAAGGCAATATATAAGCAAACCACATATTAAAGGTGATGAAACCTTAAGGAAAAAGAAGTAGAGTAAAATAGTGGCATTAAAGGACAGGGTGTGGCCTACCTTAGATCATGTGGACTGGAATAGTGTCTCTTAGCAGGAGACATTTTAGAAGATACATAAATGACAAGCAGGAAGATAACCAAGTGACGAAAGGGAGGAAGACTTTTCCAGACAGAGAAAACAGGTAGAGAAACTAATTTGGATTTTAATCTACAATGGATGGTCTTTCTCAGAGAAGTATGTAATATTTTCTAAAGATACTTTTATATGAAAAGTTTATTGTAGTAATTGTAGGTTTGCATGCAGTGTGTTAGTAAGCTTTTGGCACTGTGATTAAAATACTTGATAATAAAAACTCAGAGGAAGAAATGTTTATTTTGGCTCATGGTTTCAGAGGTCTCAGTCCATGGTCAGCTGTTTCCATTGCTCTGCACCTGAAATGAGGCAGAACATCAGGGTGGAGGAAACTGCTTAGCTAATGGCAGCAGAGAAGCAGAAAGAAATAAAGATAAAGAAAGAGAGAGAGAAGCCAGGGACAAAAATACAATCCCACAAGCATGCCCCCAATGGCCTACTTCCTCTAGCCATACCTCACATGCCTATAGTTACCACCCAATAATTCATTCAAATTAATCCATCAAGTGGATTAATCCACTTACTAGGTTACAGCTCTCATAATCTAGTCTCTGAACATTCCTGCATTGTCCAACATCAAATTTTGGAAGACACCTCATATCCAATCCATAACATGTGGTTACAAGAATAATGAAGACAAATCTCCCACACTTTTTGCACAGTTTTCCCAAAGTTAACCTTTGCAAATCCATAATCCAATGCTACAACCAGGTTATTGATACAATCCACCCAAGTTTTAATAGAACTAATCTGTGTGTAATTTTCTGCTTAATTATAAATAATTTTATAAAAAATGTAGGCTCGTACATCTACTATCACAGTCGAGACATGAAATGGTTCAGGTTTAATCATTGTAAAGATCCTATGCATCACCCTTTTATATACATTTCCTCCAATCTTATTTGCTATTCCCTAAACCTTCACAAGCACTAATCTGTTCTCATTTCTAAAATCTTGCCTTTTAAAAATGTTATAGAAATTAGACAATACAATACTTGACCTTTTGAATTTTTTAATTCAGTATAATTCTATTAGTATTTATCCAAGTTTTTGTGTGAATCAATAGACTTGCCCCTTTGTATCGTGGAGTAATATTCCATTGTTTGAAAGTTTCTGTTTTTTTAACAATTTACCCCTTGAAGAACTGAACTATTTCCAGCTACTGTAAATTAAGCTGCTATGAATATTTATGTACAGGTTTTTATGTGAAAATATGTTTTTATTTGAAGGGGATATATGCCCAAGTGTGTAACTGCTGGGTCATATGGTAGATACATGTTTTGTTTTAAAAAAAATCCAAACTATTTTTCAGAGTAGAAAGCTGTTACATTCCCACCATCAACATCCTAGTGATCCTGTTTTTATGTATCCTGGTCAGCACTTTGTATTGCCATAATTTTTTCATTTTGGCTTCAAATGATAGCTTATTGTAGTTTTTATTTGCATTGCCCTAGTAGCTAATGGTTTTAAACATATTTTCATGCTTTTTTTTTTTGCTATTTTTGTATCTTATTCAGTGAAATATTTTTTCATGTGTCCTTTTTGTCCACTTTATACTTGGATTTGTTTTAGGTTATTTATACTCTAGATATTAGTCCTTTGTTGGATGTATGATTTGAAAATACTATCTCAAAATCTGTGGTTATTCAGTCTTTTCACAGGGTCTTACATTAAGCAAAATCTTTTATTTTGACTAAGTCCAAATCATCACTTTTTCCCATAATTAATCATGTTTCCATTTCAAGTAAAAGAACTCTAACCCTAGATTCCAAATATTTTCTCTAATTTTTTAAAAATGTTTTATAGTAATTTCATTTTTACTTTTAAAACTAATTTTATTATAAATTGACATATTATCATTGCATATATTTATGGAGTACAAAGTGATGTTATAATTTATGAATACAATGTAGAATAATTAAATTAAGCTAGTTAACATATGCATCACTTAATGTACTTATTCATTTATTCATTGTGATGAGAACATTTGGAACTAACTCTTAGTGATTTTAAAATGCTTAATACACTATTATTAACTATATTCATTGAGCTATGCAACATATATAAACATGTTTTATATGTGTGTACATACACACACATCTAAACTTATTCCTTTTGTCTAATTGAGGCAGTGTATCCTTTGCCCATCATCTCCTCAGTCTGCCCGTGAGCCTCTCTGTCATTCTACCCTGTGATTCTATGAGTTTAATTGTTTTAAATTTCAATATGAATGAGATCTTGTAGTACTTGTCTTTCTGTGCCTGGCTTATTTCACCTAAAACAATGCTCTCCAATTCCATACATATTGTCACAAATGACAGAATACCCTTTGTTTTCAAGCTGAATAGCATTCCATTGTATATACATGACACATTTTAAAAATTCATTCTTCTCCTGATAGACATTTAGGTTGACTCCATAACTTGCCTATTGTGACTCGTGCTGCAATGAACATCAGACTGCAAACATGTTTTTGTTGATATCTTAATTTCAAGTCTTTGGGTAAACACTCAGAAATGGGATAGCTGGATCATATGTATATTAGTCAATCTTTTTGGTCTAAAATAAAATACCTGATATTGGCTAATTATAAAGAAAAAGAGGGTTATTTAGTCAAAATTTCAGAGCATGGTGCCTCAATTATATCAGTCTGAGAAGACTTCACAGTGAATAGTGGTGCCTGTTGAGGAACAAGTAAATGACTGCATCTTGAACCAGGGGCAGACAGGGTGGTACAGTCACCTCAGCCTTCTATTACAACTCCCTCAGGAGAACTACTAAGGAATTCCAGGAGAATTGCCTTCTGAGGACACAATGCCCATAACCTATAGACTTCCCACCAAGTCACACCTCCAGAAACTTCCACCAGCTCTCTATACTTTCAACGCAGGGATCAAGACTTCAATCATAATGTTGACTCTCAAACAACACCCAAATCATAGCAATATGGTAATTCTTTTTTTTTTCACCTTCTGTATTTCGATAGTGTCTGTCTTGATATTTCCTTTTTCATCTCAAATTTTAGTAATTTGAATTTTCTCTCTCTTTCTTTTCATTAGGGTGGCTAAGGGTTTATCAATTTTAATTAATTTTTCAAAGAACCAGCTTTTTGTTTTGTCAATTTTTAAAAATTGTTTCCTTTGTTTCAATTTCATTGATTTCAACCCTGATTTTAATTACTTCCTGTCTTCTCCTTCTTTTGGTGTTGATTTGCTCTTCTTTTCCTAGAGCTTTGAGATGTAATGTCAGGTCCTTTGTTGACTTCTTCTTCTTTTAATGAATGAGCTCAATGCAATGATCTTTCCTCTTAACACAGCCTTAATAGTGTTCGAGAGATTTGGATATGTTGTGTCAGAATTCTCATTTACCTCTGAGAATTTTTTTTAATCTCCTCCCTGATGTCTTCTGTTATCTATTCATCACTCAATAGTGTATTATTTAGTCTCCAGGTGATGGAGTAGCTTCTATTTTTTATTTTACCATTGATTTCTAATTTCATTCCATTTATTTCATTGAAAAGATTGTGCATTCCTTTGGTTTTTATCTCTGTGCCTTCCTCTATCCTGATAATTCTCAGATTTGGTCTTTTCATGTTATCCCATAATTCTTAGATGTTCTGTTTTGGTTTTTACCATCTTCATTATGTAGTCAACTTTATTTTCAAGATTATATATTTTGTCTTCATTGTCTGAGGTTCCATCTTCCAAGTTATCTAGTCTGTTAGCAATGCTTTCAATTAAATTTTTTTATTTGGTTTATTGTTTCCTTCATTTCAAAGATTTCTACTTGGTTTTTGTTCAGAGTCTCTATCTCTTTCTAGAACTAATCTTTTGCTCCTTGTATTTGTTCTTATCTCTTTGTTGGAGTGATCAATGGTTGCCTGTATTTGCTCTCTTATGTTATTCTGTGCTTCACAAATAATTATGTACATTCTGAACTCCTCTGACATTTCATCTACTGTGCTGTCAATGGATTCTATTATTGTAGCATCTTGGTTTGTTTGGGGCATTTTCTTCCCTTGTTTTTTCATGTTGCTCATGTTTCTTCCTCTCTAGCAGTGCTTAGCTGAGGTATTATAGTTTCTATCCTATAATCTTGTAGTGTCCCTGCAAGTTACCAATACCTCACCTTTGGTATAAGTGGGCCTGCAGGGACCTCAGGGATGATCTGCCTGGTCCTGGCTATTGCTCTAGATGGAAGTAGTGGCCAGGACAGCCACTGGTTGGTAGATGGGGGGCCACAGCCCAGTCAGTCTCCTCCTCCACGTGTACGGCCAGGGTCAGTCTGCTCCCATATGGTAATTCTATTTTTAATATTTGAAGGATCTCTCTACAATCTTCTATAATAACTATACTAATTGACATTCCCGCAATAGTGTATAAGAGTTCCCTTTTCTCTACATAATACTTATTATCTAAAAGATTTATAGTTTTATATTTTAATCTTAAGTCTATAATGTGTCCTGAGTTCATTTTTATATACGGTGGAATCTTAGGTTAGAGGTTGTTGTTACTGTGTTTTTGCCAAAGCAACATCCCACCACCATTTGCTGAAAGACTGATTTATACTTTCTGGATGTTGTGTTTCTGGATTCTTGACTATAAGGAATAGGAATAGGAGGAAGATGAAATTAAGAAACTTCAATTATCAAGTTAAGAGGTGATGGTGAATTGGATTGTGGTAACAGCAGAAAAGCTAAACAGTTTGCAGGGTATTCGGGCTGCAGAGTGCATAGCACCTGCTGACTGAGCAGATGCAGAGGTGAGAAAAGGAGAGAATAATCAGATGATTCTAAGTCTTCATCATGAGAAATTGGTATATGGTGATTGAGGAGACTGAAGGAAAAAGGTTTGAGAGTTGAAGTAGCAGAAATAAAAGTTCTGTGTTGTCCATTTTCTGTTTAAAACCCCAAGAAGACATCTGAGTGGGAATATTAAGCAGTTTGTTGAAGTAAGAAGCTTGATATTTAAGGGCTAAATCAAGGCTGAAGATACATATTTTAGAAGTCATTGACATGGATGATGTTACTTAGGGACAAAGTCTAAGTTAAGAAGACAATATTTTTTATCATTGACTTGGAGAATGATTCCCATATATGGATTTCCTAAAAGTGATATAGTGGTGTTTATCAATCTAACTTAGTAAATCTCTAATTCTATTTATGTATTCATGACAAAAACCCAACTTAAATATTTTAATATATTTTGTCTATGCATTTTTATTTAAGAAATGATTATCTAAATGAGAAAACAGAGCTCAGGTTTGAATCTTACATGTACCTTACTGCACTTACAAAAATAGAATTCAGTAAAATAAAAGGACTCAGCTTGTCATGAATGATAGGTTAGCTTTTCAGGATAGAATCCATGAAATATAATTACCATGGACCCTATACTGTAAGCTTGTAACCTCAATAACTATGATTCTACGTGAAAGCAACGCCCCAAATTCCAATCAATTCTCAAATTCTGTTCATTCCAAAGGAAACATGAGTGAATAGATTAGTTCTGGGAAAAGATTCAAGTCTGTTTGGGATTGGATCTAAGCTTATTTCTAGGAATCCTTAAAGATATTAGTGGATGCCTATAGACTGTTAAACCATTAGATCAAGAATGTCTGCACAACTAAAAATGGAAAAGTGTTTACTTGCTAATATTGATGTAGTTGTAGAGAGCTCTATAATGAACTTTTTAAAATAAGATATGTACAAAACATGAAAGTACTTTAAGTATACAAGTGTACAGTATAGACTTAGGCAGATATTAACTGGAAATCAGGAACCAAGACATGGGAAATTCTAGTAAATCTAAGTTTCTCAAATTTCTTCTAAAAGCAAACCAAAATTTTTCTGTGACTAAATGCTGTTGTATTATGCTGTTAGGTGGTTAAAAGAGAATTCCAAAATATCATGGAAAATAAAAGTACTCTGGAGTTGGGTAAGGCTTAGATTTGACATGCAGCACTTTCACATACTCAATTTGTAGCCCTGAGATATCTCTAAATCAATTTCCTCTGTGAACTCACAATAATTATGTATACCCCTACATATAGTACATATCAAAGAAAATTAAATCTAAGCATCTGGTACTGAAGTAGGTGTGTCTTAAAACAATACTCTTTAATTCCTGTTTTACTGTGATCTACTCTCCCAAACAACATCTCTATTCTACTGCAGACGAATAAGCAACAGAAAGAAAAAAGCACTGGATGCACATATAAGGAAGAAGACTCTCGGAGTGGACTCACATCTCTACTTCACGTGGACTGTCATTCAGAGTAAAAGAACTCATGGGTGAACAGCACTAAATCTGTGAATGATGAATCCTTAGGAACCATGCATGATACAGAACCCCTGAGAGACCAGGATATAAAATGTACTTCTGATTTCCAAAGATTAAAAGGTTAGTAAGAATTAGGTTATGGTATAAAAAGTTCATATATCCTACTCTGGGTTATATAATACCTGTGAGAAACAGAATTTTTGACTACAGTATTAACAAACTACAGTGAAACATGTCTGTTTTAAACAACATTGTTTTTAAACAAAAGACATTTAAACCTCTATATGTTAGTTTTGCCTAATTTGATGGACATTCTACTTCCCAATAACAGGCATTTGTTTAGAAATACGGAACTGGCTGTGGAAGAATCTTGGTTTGTGACAGTTTCCCATGTGCTAATTTCCCTTAGTTGAGTGAATATTTCTGGTCGGCAGCCGGGTGCACAGATGAACCACTTAATGTGTTTGAATATTGTTCATCTCTAATTTTTAATCCACAGAAGACATTAGCTAGATAAATAAAGAACATTGGTCTTCAAAGAGACATGCATGAGAATCTCACCTTTATCCTTGGCTTTATTTCCACAGCACTCAAATCAACTGACCTAAGTAATTTTGCATATTACCCATATAATTTACAGCATTTTTCCTCTTCAGGTCTTTAGGAAACTCCACAATTATTAACAAGTTCGTGCTTATGATAAGAGTCTGTGGCCAGATGTCCAGGATCTGAATATACATCACTTACTAGGTATGTGACCTGCACAAGTTACTTAACCTCTTCTTGTCTCAATTTCCCCACCAGCAAACTGCAAACATTAAGAGTACCTACTTCATGAAGTTGCTATGAGGATTAAATGAGTGAAAATTTATACAGGCCTTAAAACCATTTATGACACCTCCAAATAAATGTGAAGTAAATAATTAAAATAAGTTGTTTTAATTTGATCTTTAGTTGAGACTGCTAATTGACTTAGAGCTAGTGTTTTGAAGGAAAAGATTCACTTGTAATAAGGATGGAGAAAATAAAATACAATGTGATTCAATGCTTAGAATAGCATACGAATTCCACATATGTGCCATATATATAATATCTGCTCAAATCTGTGCATGTTTAAAAGACAAAGTGCACGTAATTATCACAATATTAAAAACTTGTAAGAACCACAGGGTAGTATGACCTTGCTTTAATTAGCAATGTAGTGTTAAACTTAATAGCTCTCATTGACAGAAAATGTTACATAAATTTCACAAGAGCTTCAACAGCCATGTGTCTTCTCTGGTACTTTTTAATAATGATGATATTAGAATACATTTGTCTAGCACTTCTAACTTTGCAGAGAACTAACCAATCATATACTTATTCTTTGCAATGGTTCTGGTGGCAGAGACATTATTTTTTATACTATGGTAAAATTAATATTTATACTTGTTATTATATAGTTATTATTTATATTTTACAGGTGAGAAAACTGAGGCCCAGATTTCAGTAATTTGATTGCCTAGGATCACAATTTATTAGTTCAGGGCCAAATTCCTAGAAGAGCCTTTAAGTAGTGCCTCACTTGCAAATCAAAAACTTCTGTTACTATTTTTTCTATTTTCCTTTGAAACAAAGCAGGAGGTAAATACCTCTTTCACCAAGAGGAACCTCAGCACATCTTCTGTTTACAATTGTGCAAGATGGGCACTCTACAAACTCTAAAGAGTGCCTGTAAATAATGGCCTATGTAAATGGAATTTCCAGGATTTGTACAGCACCCAACCTGCATGACCACATGAGGTAGATATGAAGCAACTGCTTTTACTGATCCAAAGCCTAAGTCGGAAGCAGCAAACAGCAGTGGAAATGGCATTCCGATTTCCATTTCATTGTGTAGTTTCACAGGAAAGAGAGAAAAAAAGATGAAATCAAACAAAAGCAACTTTAGAGAAAATCTGTCACTCAGGTTGAATTTTCTCTTACTTGAAATTCACCTTGTCTATATTCAATTGAATAGAATGACATTTGATTGAACTGACTGAGAAAGAAAGTGACAAGTTACATCCGGCTTCAGGCTCTCAAATTTGGTTTATTGTTTAGTGCAGCAACCCCTGAAATTAAATGAACACATACAGGAGATTCATCATAATGCTATCTGTGGAATCCTGTTATAAGGAGACAGTGCTATTACACAGTCCTCCCACAGTTAGACTCCCAGGACAGACCCAGTATTTTGCAAAATAGCACAGCGGTGAGACTGGAGCTTATTTTCCCCTCATTTTTCCACTTAAATTAGATTAGATTTTAAAAGGCTCCTTGTGAAGTAATTATGTGTAATCCATTCTCAGGTATTCTTTTTCAGAAAACCTGTAAACACAGAAAGAAATATCTCCTACCTTCCCTTTCTCAATTGCCACACGATTCTTTTTGAAACTGGTTCCAATAATGAGTCTTTTAAAAGAGAAAATGGGCTGTTTTAACTTTTGAAAACTAAATGAGAATCACAGACAAGAGGTCTAATTTTTAGCTAGAGGTGAAATGAGAAAGGTCAAATGAGTTTCACATAATATCATTAAAAATGCTACCAGAAATAATTGAGCCCACAAATATCTTAATCATCTATTAGTGTTCATAGGTACAGACAACATATATGTCTGTCATAACAAATAACAAAATATTCCAAAAGTCACGTGTCAATTCCATGTCAAGTCAGAAGAAATTCTCACACACGCATGCACACACACATGGGAGGCATTGAACAATGAAGGTGATCAAGGCTGGGGACATTTTTAGCAAAATACTTGAAATGACAGTGAAATAGCAATAGATTCTTTGTGTACTCCAGGACAAACAACTTTTAAATTGTAATTTGAGTGTGTTTCCTAATGCTGCAAAGTAGGAAATGCAAGGTTTTCCATGAGAATTTACCAGCAAACCATGACAACAGTGATTAGATAATATCTTTTTGCCATTTAACAGCATGGAAATTATGAGCAACCTTTTAATCCTTCACATTGTTTAGCTGTCACACGTCTGATGCACAGTATAAGAGATTTAACTATCAGACAGAAACAAACAAACAAAAAAAGATTAACGTGACATTTGCACTGCAAATCACAATCATGCTCCATTTGCCAGAACCCTCTTTAACAGCTGATATTCAGCATTTCCAGGCAAGGAGCAAGTTGGTCAATCAACAAGATGTGAACTCAGTTACTACTAAGTGAGCCTATGTATTGTATATTAAATCACTCAGTGATTCATCTAATAAGCAATCATGTCTGCTGACTGCATCCCAGCCACAGTTACACAATGAGATTGCCAAGAGGAAAAGATCAGGCTTGCAGAAACTAGGTAGGTAGCAAACAAATAAGCAAGTACAAATGAAAGCTGTAGGATAGTGAAGAAGGGGCACCTACATCTGTCTGTATGGGACAGGGAAACTTGACAGAGGAAGACACTGTGAAGGAAGCTATGAAGTATATTTCTATCTCAAATCATTTTACCAAAAAAAGAGAACTTGAGAATGGATTACAGATAACCACCTCACTAGTAACTTCAAATCTGTGTAAAATGTTTTTGAGTCAAACTGTAAAATATCAGTGTGGGTGTGGGTATATACACATACATATATACTATATGTACATATAAGTATTTAGTACCACTCATCCTTTATATATATATATATATATATATATATGTATTTTTTTTTTTTTTTTTTTTTGTACCAGGGATTGAACTCAGGGGTACCAGACCACTGACCCACATCCTCAGCCCTATTCTGTGTGTTATTTAAAGACAGGGTCTCACTGAGTTGCTTAGTGTCTCCCTGTTGCTGAGGCTGGCTTTGAACTCACAACTCTCCTGTCTCAGCCTCTCAAAGTGCTGGGAAATACAGGCAACATACAAATATGGCTAGCCATGCATCCGGCTAGCCATATTTGTATGTTGCCTGTATTTCTTCAAACATAATCCAAACTCTTTATTTTCCCCTTCTTTTGTCCAGACTGCCTGCACCAATTAAATGATCTATATTGTGCCTTTAGTGGTTTTGTTTTGATTTTTAACTCTAGATATCCAGAAACATCAAAGTCTGTTTCACATGTGTTCTGTTCTCCTTGAAAACCAAACACAAGTCCTTCTCTATACACTCAGCAGATGAATCTCATCTTCTTATGACCTGGGTGTGTGATTCTTCTGGCCTGCAGGCTCTTAGCCATATTTCCCTCGGCCTCATTTTAAAATTTCTCTCCAGCCTCTCCTATCCTTGTTCATTCATCTCCTCCGATATAAGAAATATATGTTCCTCTCTCATATGAACCCCTCCACTTCATATTCTCTTCCTCACCTCGTTCGTCTTCCTCTAGGTTGTTGATCCATCCCCTCCTTTATCAGGGTCTCCCTCTCTCCTAACTCCTTAGACTCCGCCTCTCCTGTCAAAAAAACATTTCACTTAGTCTGCCATTCTTCTTGCGGCTACACAATTCTAAAAAAAGTGATTTAAATGTAAATGTACATCTTTCTTTCCTACCTAGCACATGTGCCAGCAGGCCCCAAATCCTTTTATGCCATACATGATATGAATTATTATTTTCTATTGATGCCATTTTTACTCAACTGAAGAGCAAACAGAGCATCTTTCACAATTAAAGAGCCACTGCTTAATAAATGTCCACAAGGTACTAAAAGCTGTGCTCTGCTCTTCACACATATTAACTGATTGAATCTTCATAACAATCCTGATGTCATTAAACTATTTCCATTTTACAAATAAAGGTACTGAGACTTTATTAGTCTCTCTCATGTATCCATTTGTAATCCTAAACTATAACTCAGCTAAGTTTCAGTAGCTCAGGAATAACTGGTTAATCACCCATGTGCCAATTTGATTCTTGGGCTACCACCCTACCAACATTGCTCTGTTGGAGGTCGGCAAAGACTTCATACCAAATGCCTCTTTCCTGTTCTCATCCCATTTGACTTTCTATAGAATGCGGTCCTCTTTATTCCTCATGTGTCATGTATTTTTTCCATGTATATATAGTCATCCCTTCTTTCATCGATTACTCCCCCTCCCACACACTTTCTCCCCACTTCTTCTCCCTAATTATCTGAAGCATAATTAAACATACTCTTACTTCTTCCACAGTAAGAAACAATGAGCTCTTCAATTCTGTCTTGCCTGCATAACTTATTTTTTCTTTTTTGCTTCCTATAGAAACAGAAGTCTACATGTGTTATTTTCACTTTCAAATCTGTCATTCACTTTCCAACTCACTAAAATCTCAACTCTACAATGAACGTTTCATTGAAATTACTCTATCCAAGACCAATAATAATCGCTAATTACCAATCCAACTAAATCTGTTCAGTTCTTATCTAACATAAACTTTCTGAACGTTTCTTGGCACTTTAGACTTGATAGACTTACCAAGTCTGCACCTGTCCCTCAGTCTGCCTTTTCTCCAAGTATTTCTCTCATGTTTAACTGAATCTCTGTTAATCTCAGTTTAGTAGGTTTAAAATCTTCTGGAATTTGCTTCCTCATCTATCTTTCAATGGCCTTATCATCTTACATGTCTCACCCATTACTGCTTTGTGTAATAAATAAGATCTCTCAGAAAAGTGTTTAAATGTTTTACTAATGTGCCATTTAGTAACTTGCAATATAATGAAGAAAATTATCTGTGATGAAGCAAAACAAATATGAAGTCATTATAAATCTGTGCACCCACTTTCCACTGGTTCCCTAGTGCCATGCACATGTAGAGCATTGAGAAAGTCTGTTGAACTAATTCAAAAACCAATTTTCAGGATGCATTTCAGCTAACCCCCAAATTCAACTGAGCTAAGAAATCCATAAATATATTTATTTCAATGTTCTTTTCCTAAAGCCCTCTATGTAAAAAATGAAAGAACGAGAGAGGAAGAAAAGGAAAAAGAAAGGTCCTCACCTTGATAAAATGGTAATGTTCTACTGTGAGATTTCAGTGTGAGTAAAAGGAGCAGGAGATGCCTAGTATAGGTCTCCCCAACTATTCAGTTTCTCTAAACAATCTAATATCATTTTGAAGCTGAGACCAGATTGCATTTCTCATTCATGATTCAACTTCACATAACCCATCTTTTACAGTAATTATTTGAGGTATCTTGTCTTTCATTACAGAGTTTGGTGATCAACAAGGGAGCCAGGAGTAGCCACTGTCCAGCCTGTGCATTGCATAATATGTCAGGAACTGAATGGGGCAAACCCATGAGTGACAAGATTAGTCCACAAAAGTAATGATCTTTGTTTCCGAGATTTGCCAAACTGGGAAACATCACATGAATATGTAATTAAGATCAGATCATGTCATTGGACCACAAGCCTCCACCTGTGAGAAGTGCCCACCAGGCCTATACAAACCACTCCTAGCTCAGTTTCCGAGTGAGACAATGCTTTAGGATGAGAATTTCTGCCATCTTCTGATCAGCTAGCTTGTCATAAGGCAGTTCCTTCTCTACCATTACCTTGACTTTCTTCTAATTAGCCTCAGGGAGCAGCGTGAGGCTTTTGTGCAATAACAATTCTGAGTCTCCCCATTTAAGTTAGTGAGTCAAAATGAGAATAGGCTAAAAGACAAACAAAAACTCTACTTGATTTCTTTTCATATATTGCTTTCAGACAGATGTCTCACCTATGAATTGAGAAAATGATAAAAAATTTAAAGATCAAGTCTCCATCACTCAGTTAATTACTGTGCTGTTGTGTTATCAGAAGTCACAATTCAATTTTATAGCATCCTCTAGAAACACAGGATTTGCTGAGGGAAATAAGAACAAGACCAAACTCCCTCTTTATTTTAACCCTAGGTGCTGATTCTCAGATTTCTTCCTACCCATTAAAACTGATTACAAATTTGAAATCATGCATGGTACTGTCTGGAGTTAAAATTGGATGTTTCATTGTGTAAGGTAATACGTTTATGAAAATAAAATAAAAAATTATAGGAAGTTATTCCAAAACAGAGGGCTTCAAAATCATTATCCCAAAGGAATCAGTCATTGGCCCACATTATACTCTTACACTCTAATCGTGTTCCAACATACTACAATGGATGTATACAAACTTCATTAAAATTTTGAGAATGTATACACACGTGAAGTTTGTGTGAAGACTAGTGAAATCCAAATAAGGTCTGTATTGGATTTATAGTTTCCCACCAATGTCAATTTCCTGGATTTGACAAGGTATTCTGATTTTTTAAGATGTCATCACTGTGGGATGATGAGGAAAGGGTACCTAGAAACTTTCTGTGATATTTTTGTAACTTCTTAGGAATCTTAAGCTATGTCAAAAGAAAAGCGATTTTAAAACTTTTAGAGATTAACAATGGTAGTCATTTTTTGATTTGGATGTACATTTCCATTATAATATATATATAATTAACAATTTTATATATAGCATTCATTAACAATTTTCATAATAAAATTAATTTGCATTTTCAAAATTATGCCAATTTTGCTTATAGACAAGTTGTGGGCAAGTAGTAAGTACAAGGGTAATTGTATCCGTTTCATTGTTTCCTAGCAAAGAAGCAAACCAAATATTGGAACCTTACATAAATGGAAGTATTTTCTATGGATTTTTATGAAAAGAACAGTGAAGAATTTATGACAGCTTCCTTAGGAATTCAGAGGCTTTCCTGGATAGTAACTGACATGACTTTAAAGTATAACAAAAGAACATAGATTCTCCAAATTGTACTTACAAAAGAGAGTCTGTTTTATATCCCAATTTTATTCACCTTTTCTGAATAGTCACAACATTAATCTACTGGGGATAATCTAGTTAGTATATTTGAAATTCCATTTATTTTTCCTATTAATATGCATGTATTACACTCATATATAATACAGAATTTCCAGTGTTGTTTTAAAGGACATAGTTTAAAAAATGAGAAGCATGATCTATAGTTTCAAATGAAGCTAGGACAAATTCATAATTTCTAAAATAATACAGTTTTCCACTTTGTTCTAAAGAAATTAATGATATTCTAATTGATGCAGAAACTCCAGCACAATTATTATTTCTTTCTTTATGATTTCATGTAGTCATGAACCACTGTAAAGTCCACTCAGGGCCATCTGGTTAGTTCTATGCACAGCTAAAATGGAGGAAGGAAGTCACTTCATTCCCCATACTTCTGGGACCATAGACTGTAATTCAATGCTAAAAGAATACTATTCAAATTTAATTTTAACAAATTGTAAACTTTTAGTTGTTCTGACCAGTGAATTGTCTGGATAATATATTGGTCTTTGAACATTGTTACAAATTAATAGACCAAAGTGCTCCAGGACAGGGGAGCCTCCCTCATGGAAACCAGTGTACCCCTAACTGGCCATTGCCAGTGAATTCTAAAATTACAAAACATTTTCACACCTTCTCTAACAGGATGGAACTGTTAATAAGGTAATTTCTGAAGTATCTTCTTATTAGTGTAAAACAAGCAGGACACAGAAATCCCTCCCTTTACATTCCTTCAATCTATAGGTTTACACAATATTATTACAGATTGGCTAGGCAATTTCCATTCTTCCCTTCTTCAACATCACAAATGAAACAAAATAAATGTCGTATAAAATTATACATTCTGTAATAACTTAGAAAAAAGTACATAAATGTTTAAGGCTTTTAAATATTTATAAGACGTTCCTGTAGAACTGAAAAATCACAAATGTTAAAATGACTATGAAAATGTGGACAGAATACTGGCCTATGAAATCGTTCAAATGGAACAATTGTACGCAAATATTTATAAATTTCTGACCAAGGGAAACGAACAATTTATTCTATCAACAGACTGAACAAATATGTAAGCATTCAAACAGTCATTGGGATCAAGCAAGAGACAATTTTTAAAATGAAATAGAAAAAAGACATTTGAAAAAAATTTTTTTCAGAAGTCTAAGTGAATAATGCTCAAGCTAATCAGAAACGCACATGCATCCCTGGTGAGTTTTTGAATCTGAGGGCTACATAATACCTTGATAGTTCACTGCTGATTTCTGTGAAGGGAAAAAGTACACAAAAATAAATCCAGAAAAAGTCCACTTAAACAAACCAAAAACAAAAAACAAAACAAGAGAGTGTTTTGTTTTTTTTTTGTACTCTAGAAGTACAAAGTATTGAAGTATTGTATAATGAAGATGGTGATCCAGTTCTAACTACAAGCTATTAAACTGACAGAGAGCTGCAGTAGTGGGTTAGCCTTGGGGGAACATGTCAGCTTGTCTATACATTCTTACATAATTGATGTACTCAGATTACTATTACTTGCCAACAATAATTATTATCAATGGATATATATTTCCATTCCTTTAACAAAAGCAACCTTAAGATGTTAAAACACATAGGCTTTTAGAGCTCCAAGATTAGGATACAAAGAAAATTGTCTCAGTCTACGCCATGCCAGAGAAGTTCTCAAAGGAAGTATCCTCAAAGCTGTGTACAGTCCCATTCACCAATGAACAAAGGACCCAGGAACACATCCATGACAAAAGGACAGTGCACTTGAGAGACAGCTTTCAGAAACCAGAGAAAAGCAGTCACAGCTGGACCCAGGAACCCAAAAGGTGACTGTGATGTCACCCTGAAAACATCAACTCTCCACCAGCTCTGCAGACAGCAACTTCAAATTCCCTTAACAACTGTACAAGTGGAGCACAGTTCAAATCTGATGAAGTCTTTATGACAGAGAAGTTCATGTTTGATATTTTTAAAGTCTTGGTTTCAAGAAGAGGCTGGTAACAAGCCATAGAATCCCTTTGAAATAGACTCAGGAGCCCTTCTTCTGAGCAGTATAAAAATCTTCAAGATTACCTCAAGAGTTAAATTTCTATGCATATGTTCGATGTAATCAGCCTGGAGGATCACTTGATTTATCCTTGGTTAATGGGTTACCTACAAATGAAGGAGAAAATATTAACAACATTTCATTATATAACTATAATCTTAAACACAGTTAGCAATCAATAGGTAACACTAGTATTTGCTATATTAAATACATTGCTGAATTTTAAAGGATTACATATTCAAGTATTTCTGACATAACAGAACACTAATTTTTTTCCTATCATATCACAATATTTTTAGAGCCACTTTCACAGTTATTTGATTGACTTACTATGACTAGGATAATCTCAACTGGTGATGACCTTCTTTTCAGAACCATAGAATGGTTATGAAATCCCTGTCCTTTGCATAAGTTTGTCAGACATAATCCAAAGATCATAAACACATCATACCAACCCTCAGTGGACAAAAGCCATTGTTTATCGGGAAATAATCAGACCATATTCTCAAGAAAGTCCTTGGGGATTGGCTCTGTAATATTCACTCTTAAAATAGTTTAGAAATTGGGGGCCTATTTAACTCAATTGTGTGTCAGAAAAATCATCTATTTGTGAGGACAAAAATATTTGGGAAGAAGAAAAATGAAGAATAGTACAGTGATTCACCAAATTTTAAAAGTGCTCAGAAACTTTCTTAAAATTGATTAGTGTAGTAGTATTAATGTTATAAATAGTAGTAAATTTTCACACCAAAGTTCAAACAACATTTGTATACAGAAAAAATAATAAGAGTATCTGATAACACACATTATCTACATATACACAAGTGGAGAGATATATATAGAGAGAGAAACAAAGAGAGAATCCTACTGTGTCAATGAATTTCTAACTCTACCCTAATAACAGGCAGTATGCTCAAGAAAAATTACCTAATATTCTTTTGTAGTAATGGTTGTAACAAAAAGTGAATTTTTGAAACTATAGACACTTTAGTTTTATTCTATTAAGTGACTTAGGTACTTGTGCTTGATAAATCTTTTACTAAAAGGCTGGTTTTTATTTACTTTCTTTTGTTGTTTTCTAATGGACTATGGAAAAGGAAAATATTAAACCACATCATAAGCTAGTTCTGGACAGTGCCCTGCCATGTCTAGTCTCAAATTATACTACAAAAGGGAAATGTAAAATTCAGAAGTGTTTTTCATGCATGAAGGCAGCCATCTTGCTTATGTCTCTGTGGCCAACTAACATTACCATATGAGTCTTTGCCTGTGTCTTTAATGCATCTTATTCTCACGCACAGAGCAACTGTGGAAGAAAATGAACTGAGGGTTGAAAGTTATAAATATCAAGGGCCTGATGACTTTTAGAGATTCTGAGAGCAGGAGAAATCAGGTGCAGGGAAGTAATCTCATGATCAATTTGTCTGCCATACTTATGGCCACTGTATACTAGTACTGTGGGGATCCCAGACTGAGTGTCAGTGTAAGAAGAAGGTGGGAAGGAAATCCTACCATTTCTACAGGCATTATATCACAGGTTACTGATGGATACCATTGATCATTGTAATATTATTTTCATGATAAATTTTCTCCTTAAACCTGATTTAACACTATCTTTGATTTCCATTGGCTGAGATTCACTTGATTTTTCTGACAATTCTCAGTGAGAAAAATTATGAAACATAACATGGGGACTATACTTCCAAAATGAGTGCTAAAATAACAGGAACAGGGGTAAGGAGATTGAGAGAGGACAAAGAGCTTAGCCTCAGCAGACGTTCAAGGTAGGCCACTGAAATGACATGGAATGAACTGAGGGAACCTGGTACATGACTGCATGAAATCAAGTGGCATGTTACCTTGAGCCACATCAAGCCCGTTCTAAGTAATCTATCATGTTCTGGTACATGCATCTTTACATCTTCACTCCAAGCTAAATATTTGATCCTGTTGGTTTATGTAACACTGAGAAGAGATTCTCTCAATAATTTTTATGGCACAGCTTTATCATCATGATTTTGACAAAACACAGCCAGATATATGGTGCAACACCTAAGGCTTATGTAACTGAAACAACTTTTTCCGCATCTCTAGAGAATATGCATGTGTGTGCATTCACACACACACAAACCTCTAAAAATAAAAGTGTGTAACTATACTACACCACATAGTACATAATTCATACTTACACTACATATATGTTCCGTACTCACAAATATGGGAATATCATAAATACACAATTCATGAACCTATGTTTCCATCAGATAAAATTGCTAGAAAAAAACACAAAATTTAAACATGGCTAAAAGAAGTCATTTTCTACATAAGCATGAGCTGAAGCAAAATTGAAATTACTTTTTCTCACATTCAAGCTGCACACAATGTTCCTAGATTATTAATATTAAAAATATCCTAGCACATTTTATGAGATGAAGCATAAATTATTTCTAATGTCAGATGAAAGTGGGCAATCTGATTCAGATTTTATTTATTTATTTATTTATTTATTTAGCGGTGCTCAGGATAGATAGAACCCCAGGTCACTTTACCATTGAGCTATATCCTCAGCCTTTTTTTTTTATTTTTTATTTTATGACAGGGTTTCACTAAGTTTCCCAGAGTAGCCTAGAATTTGCCATCCTCCTGCCTCAGCCTCACAAATTGCTGGGATCACAGGCCTGTGCCACCAAGCCCAGCTTACTTATTTGATTTGGATCAGAGGACACATTACAGTTTGACATGCAGAGGTCTAGATGTGAGCCAGAGTGGCAATAATCTTAATCCCACTGGATGTTACATACAACTATCACCCTCAACTTATCCATATGTAAAAGGGAGAAAATCTTGTTAACCTTACAGTATTGCTGTGATAACCAAATTTTGCTAGCTCTGTCAACCCTGAAAATCTATGAACATTTTGATGTGAGTTTTTTTAAATGCATAAATATTAAATAAGTCACTAAAAGTCTAATGAAAGCATCACACTGCCAAACATTCAGTCAAATTAGAGGACTGCATTGAAGGACTCAGACAAGTGCAAACTAACGACTTGCCCTTTTCAACACAATATAAGATGAACATGTATGAACACATGTCAGCACTCCCTGACAACTTCCAGGTTTATACCAAATGAAATAGCAAATCCTAAAATATATGGGACATATATTGAGATATATAAAATATATTTTAATATATTTAAAAATACACAGAAAATGATTCTGAATATTGTCATCAATTTAATCACCTAAATGTAAAATCCAAATAGTACTTTAAAATGAAATTACTATCTAAAATTAAACAAAAAATCAACCATTTAATAATTATATGCTCATTAAATAAATAAAGCTAAATAATTCAAGTTTAAATTGAATGCATGCTAGTGGCAGGGATGGGGACAACCTAAATTCCATTCTACCCTGTTGGACTATAAACTAGAACATCTTGGTATATAAGAGTTGCTTAAACAATAGTTATACAATCCAACATTTCATAAAGTAGAAATAATTTTGAAACACTAACTTGCACGTTGCCATATTTTTAGAACTTAAATATTATTCTTTCCACTCAAGTTGTATGTTTTAAAAGAGGCCAAACAGTGGAAGTTTTACCTTCTAAGGAGGATTTTCAGTAAGTTTTCAGTAACTAAAAGCAGGAGATTGCAATAAAATCAGTTTTACAGGATAGGAAATGACAGTTGCTACCATGAATGCACACTCGATTGTTCTGAGGGCAATAGATATAAAATACTACAGGAGGGAGAGAAATAGTCCTGCCATCGTTATGGTTATGCCTGGAGCTTCCTGTGCTATAATCACTATCTCAGTGCATTTGCCTTTCTATGAGTAATATTTCACACAGCTGTTCTTTTTTATGTAAATCTTATTTGTGTGTCCTGCACACCAGCCAGTTTGATATTTGCGACTACTGAAGTACTGAACACATGTAAAACACAGAGAAATATAATCTTAACAATAGCTTTTCCAGTCACAAGTACAAAGATATCCTGGTAATGATCCACCAGAAAGAAGAAGCTCATCTGCTAATATTGAACAAAAAGTACAATTCTTTAAGAACAAAACATCCACTTAACCCAATCCAGCAAATCTAGGATAGGATCCAAATTACATTTATCAGAAATTCATGTTAAAATCATATCTTAAATCTATTCGCCAATTTAAGAAAATAAACCAGGTAAACAACATATATGACATTAGTTAAATTTGAAATGAAGCAAAGTCAATAATTTTACTGTTTCCATTTTATTATATGAGTGTTATGAAATGTCCTTTATATATTTCCAAGTTTAAGTTAGAATGCTAAAAAGAAATTCCAGAAACAATTTTGTCCCCAAGTATAAAAGGTGCTTTTGCAAAATTTTAAAAATCTTTATATTTCTAAAGTCCAAATTCCCTTTTCCTGTTCATATTCTGCTTACTAGGTTGTGGGAGACAACATAACTATGGTGAGAGACGTAATGCCAAGTAGCCTGAGCAGACCACCTGGGTTCAAGTCCCTGTCCTATAATACTACTTTCTAATACTACATGGTTGAATAAATTAAACTCCTGAGCTTTTGTCTCTTCATGTGTAAAATGAGGATGTTATTACTTTACCTCACACATTTGTTTTTGTGACTAAATCAAATAATCTTCGCAGAGTGCTTGACCCAGTAAATGCCTTTTAAATACTGAAAAGTGGTAACAGCGGTAATTCTGAAGATACAAAAATGATATATATGTTTCCTATGGAAAGGCGGTATTTTTAATCTACAAATACTTATTTAATTAAAGTTAATTTTCTGTTTCATATATTAATTCAGTTTGCAATGATTTCTTCTCATAATCTTGTTCATTATATGTCATATATCAAAAATGTGATTGTTGATGTCTTTTCAGATAGGTAGAAAGCCATGGTTCAAAGGTTGTGTCAAGACACATGCTGAGTTCATGATCATCGTAAAGTGACACTACTAGCTTCTGCACCATAGGGCTAAGTTGTATTAGATCAAGTGCTGAGAACAGTGCCATGCAAATGAACAATTGCGGAGAGCTGTACATGTTAGCTATTAGTATTCCGATGTATATAATTTTTAGGCATATGAATGCACTAAACTCTCAGTTTTTGCCCCCGATTATTTCTGCACATATGTTACTAGTCTTCTCAGATCCATAATTCCATTCTTTCTCTTTGTCTTTCAGATGGGCCAGATGCCATCTGTCTTTGCCTGCAAGACATATATTTAGGATCAAGTTTTAAAAATTAAAAGTTGTTATGATTATACACAAATGAAATGAAGATGTTTATATTTCCTCCTTCTTCATCAATGGCTCTTCTGACCTAGTTTTTCTTTGAGTTCTATCCTATATTCCCCCCTTTTCTTTTATCTCAGTTGTTAAGTTTGCCGTCTACATAAATTTATGATATCACTGTCATATGGCATCAGTATGAATCCTATGTCATATTAGCTTAATTTATAAAAGAACATATTATCTTCTCTAATATGTCATTAAAATCTTGTTATGAGGAACTGCTGAACAGCATTTATATTCTGGTGTATATAATATCAGTCACATACACACAATAATAGAAGAGGCAGTGCTTTCTGAACATTACAATTTCATTTAAAAGAGTGAAATTTTCACTAAATACCCATGTTATTAGAGAAACGTGTATTTGTGAACTAATGAACATTATTTAAACAGATAGAAAACAAGGAAACATGGCAATAGTTCTGAGAGGAGGCAACAAGTTTCAAAGCAGTCTATGTCCGATCTTCACAGTAGAGCTGCTTAATAACATTCGAATTAGACACAATTGCAATCTAACATTTCAATAAATTTAACTTATTCGATCAAGTTGTAAAGGGAAGAATAGAATACGTTTGTAATCTTAAGTGTTGATTCAAATAAACTTTTCCTTTCTTGGAATATAATTGCTGCTTCACCGCCAATGTATTTTTTAATTGTAGCTCTTACAAGTATAAGAATTAAGCTCTTGCTTCACTTTTTGTGTACAAAATGTGCAATTAAAACATCATTACACTGTAGTAGCAAATTTTCTCATTTAAGCCAGAGAAAAGCTGTTGTTAAGTTGGTCATAACTATCATGAATGCACTTGTCCTATCTCACAGCATCTATACAATGAGGTATTCCAAAAGGAAAGAAACTTATCTGTTTGGGATATATATGTATAAGCAAGTTGATTAAATAGCTTTCATGTACAAGTGAGGTCCTGTAAGACAATGCTATATGAAGCACCTTCATAAATATACCTATCTCTGTAAACATTGAGCCTATATTTTACTTTCATGGTGATGGCGGTGATTTCTCTAAGCCTGAAGCTCCTATTGTCTTATTACAATTTAATCCTGCATCTTCCCCTTCCCACAAAAGAACTTCTACTGCTGGACCTGAATGTTTATTTTAGCACTGGGATAGTAAAGGCCATCTGTACTTCAGCAAGGTCACCATTTCCACTAAATGACCTTGAGCTGTTCTATTATCTTTTGTATAAATTCTTGAAAAATTTTTCAGCCTTAGGTGAGTGGAAAGATAGTCATTTCAAAAAAAAGAGAGCATTTCTGTAGCTAACTGATTATATTTAGGCATAACTCAGTGTTAGACCCAGTGTGGAAGCAGAAAATAGATATTTCCTGGACTTCTAGAAAAAATACAGCACCAGCTATGATCAAGGAAGGAGGTCTCAATCTGATAGTCAGGAGACCAGATATTTTACCAGTGTCAAAAGAATTTTCAAACTTTGGATAAATCACATAGAAAGCTCAGAATCTCAAGAGTTCTTATCTGCAAAATTAGTCAGTAGGACTCAGTGAGCTTCTTTCTAATTCCCTTTTAGCTTCCCACTACTAAGATTTTTCCTAAGATGCACTCATTCCCTAAAACTTGATCCTGACCACCTAAATTCAACAAGGATATAACCACTCCATAGACTTCATTTTATTTAGAAAGACCAATTCATTATTTAAAAGACCCATTCTACATTAGAATGCAGAACTAGTGAGCGCTTACCACAAATACAACATCTGTCAATGGCTTTGAGCTTCCTGTGCTGTGCAAATAAAGATCTTGACTGGAAATGAATCTTTTGAACAGATGGGCCTGCACTATTTCTTGGAACTTTGAAAGCTGTACAGTGTGCCTGCCATGAACTCTCCTGCGTGACTCATGGAAGCAGATGATGGTTTGCACTGCCATTTATGCACATCCCTCCACTCAGAAACTGATCAACTGATTGTCTGTGGATGACATTTACTGTTAGCCCAACAAAGTACTCTCTGCTTTATCTTTGGGCAGCTAATAAGTTACTTGGAGATTTTCTTGATTTTTTTAAGACGGGACTTTCCTTCTCCTTTTCCTGGACCCCCAGCAGACACACTATCTGTGTGTTCCAAATGGAAAACTACAAAAAAATTAAAAATAAAAGACTCAAAAAAACCCACAAGTTAACATAATGGTTAAGGCAACAGTATTCAAGATTAGGAGAACTTTCTTGGAAAAATCCAAAAATTTCTTAAGACAGAAAAATAATTATTTTAAGTACCTTCAAGCCAATCATAGTGACACACACCTGTAATCCCAGTGACTCATGAGGCTAACCCAGGAGGATCCTAAGTTTAATCAGCAATTTAGCAAGCCTCCATCTCGAAATAAAGTATAAAAAGAACTGGGGATGTAGCTCCGTAGTAGAGTAACGCTGATTGGGTCCTCTTTATCTCTAAGTAAATAAATAATAAATGCCTCAAGAAAATATGAGTAGATTTTTAAAGATATTATGTCCACATGCCAGCATAGTTCACAATTTTTAGACAGTTGAGATTTTAAACTTAATTGGAATTTCTCTCATTTGCAAAAAAAATAATTTGAATTGATAGTTTTAGTCTACTTTCTGCAGTAAAGCTTTATTTTAAATTTAAATCTGGTCAAGAATCGCACTTCTCAAGCCTCTCAGCTTTGCTACATATGAGGGAGAGAAAAAGAAAGATGCAACAGGAGGAAAAATTAAAAAGGGCTAAAACTTGAAAGAAATTCTTTCTGGTGGCTTAGAGATTACTAAAGAGCATTTTCTCTTAATTTTCCTGGTTGGTTTGAGTGATGAATACAAATGACTCTTGGTAACAATCTTTCCTTGAGATACCTGTCTGAATGAGGAATACATTGCTGTCACTTTGCAAGGGACTTGACGTAACTTGAGGGAGGACAAAGCCAGAGCCAGCAGTTTTTGAGAACATGCCAGAAGCAGCACATTTCTCTCTCCTTTCCATCCCTATCTTCTTCCCTATAATTAAATTTAGTGCTGATCATTCCACATGTGGTAAATCTTTAAAATAAAAATATTCCCTTTCTGAATGTGGTAGAAATATAATCCATTTTCTAAAGGGCAGGGCAGCATAGACAGTGACGTCTAATGTACAGGGTACTTTGACTTTTCTGTCCTTATTTACTAGGTATAATATACTCCCTGGGTTTTTCTAATAATATAATCACAATTCAGTAGTCTTAAATTTTCAAATTTCTTCCTAAGCAATTACAAGTAGCTAAATATAGCTGCTACGTGTAATTGCTTAGGTGCAGGTATGACCTAACATTCAGTATGAGGCAATGCCAATATATAAAGAATGGACCATTAGGTAAGAATGAAGTCTGGCTTTAGTTTATGGAGATTAAGTGAAAGTCTGATGGCTCAGTACTATTCATGCTAATTCCAGTTAATAGCCAGAAGTGAAGGAATACACATAGGCTTTTATACTATCCATTTTCTATCTTGGGAAAGCAGTACTGCAAAGCCACAGTATTGGGTTCACCAATCATAATATATTGGCCCTTGGTGAAAAACCTGTCCTATGTATGGACCTTATATTACTTTAGAGAATGATGCCTCTCCCCATTTTTTTTATTAAAAAAAAAAAGTTGTCTTTCCTTGTTGACCACTGAAGCAGTTCTTTGTCCTCTAAAATCTGAAAGTTATACCAAGTTCATCATCAGGGCACCAGGAATACTAACGGTAAGTATAAGAAAGATTAGGTCATAGTTAACCCTGTTACAATGGTGTACACACCTGCTGCTCTGTGAGAAATAAACCAAGACGGGAGCTCATTTCTGGAGTTGTTTTGAATCTTTACTTCTCCAGGAAACTTCTGCCCCTTCCTTAGAATTCGACCAACACTAGGATTCGCCACAACTAGTGCTCCAACATGGAGCCAAAATATTTTTGCATGTGGAAAAATCAAAAATTGTCATCAGGCACAGCAGAAACCTTCTCTTTCTACTTCTCCATTCCAACTTGAAGAGTTTTACACGTTTGCCTAAGGAATAAACACATGTCAGGCACTCCACTGTTCAACATTTTATCACAGGAAGCAATCTTGGGAGAAAGGGAGCATTTCAACAAGTATAGAGATAGCAAGAAAATAACTTCCTTTACTTCCAAAAAAGTTCATGGTAGGTAGGGATGGATTTATGTTTCTCCTAGAAGATTATAAACTCCTTGTCATTTTTTTAAATTCAGAGATACATATACTTAAAAATGGGCTCTAAAATATTTTTTTACAAGAAATTGAAACAAGCATGGTAGGAATTCTCATGAATATTTTGGGAAGAATTCTGAACAAACCAAAGAAAAAAGTTCATTGAAATCAAGTGAGAAGGTTACACTGAAATCAGCAAATAGTCATTTTAACATAAAAAGATAAAAGAATTATAGAAGCACTTGTATGTAGTAATATTCAATTAGAGTTCAAAGATTTAATATTTGTAGTCATAACCATTCCAGCTTGTCAGAACACTCGTGCCTACAGTATGCATGATTTGCTGAAGCATGAACTTGAATCATACATACTTTAAGGTAGGTAAGTGAGATTGGGTCATTTGACTGACACCTGAGTCTAGCCATCCATGGGCATTCACTTTTCAAGCCAACTTTGCAATTCTTGACTCATTATCAATTCTGTAACTCTGCTTAACAGTGAATGGAATCATGACGTTTCAGCTGGAATTTATAACATTTTATAGATAGAGACTTTAAAAAGTTTTTTATATTTTCTCTTTCCCAAAGTACTCCAGAGTTATAAAAACATACTTTTGAATTTCAAATATTTGAACAGCAATTTAGAATCAGAAAAAAGTTGTGAATAGCAATAACATATACTAAGAAATCATATGGGGGAGTTACTAGCAATTAAAATCAGATAACAGAGGGTTTTGGTAGCATGAATCAAAAGCAAAGCAAAAACACTACCTACATAAATTCGAGAGGTCAGGATAGTTAAAAGTAATAACGGAAGCTAGGCGTTGTGGTGCACGCCTGTAATCCCAGCAGCTTGGGAGGCTGAAGCAGGAGGATCACAAGTTCAAAGCTAGCCTTAGCCAAAGCAAGGCTCTAAGAACTCAGTGAGACCCTGTCTCTAAATAAAATACAAAATAAGGCTGGGGATGTGGCTCAGTGGTCAAGTGCCCCTGAGTTCAATCCCTGGTACCCCTCACCCCCCACGAGAAAAAGGTAATAGTGGAGAAAAGACAAATCATGTAATAATAGAAAATTATACTTTATAATTTGGAAAAGATCTGGGGTCCTTGTATAATAAAACTAGATCCCTTAGCCCCATCACTGCTAACCTTCACCGCTCCCTGCCAACTAGGGAATGTAAGATTAAAACACTAGTCTGAGGAAAAGTAGAACTTCTGTTTGAGTTCCCCCTTGAGTGTAGTTGAATTTATCCAGATATATCAGAGCCAAGAGAAGACATGAAGTGGGTCATTGCCATGCCATGCAGGGGACACAGGTATGACAAAGGATGTCCTGAAGACAAAGGATGACATTCAAGAAAATTTAGAAGAGCTTCGTAAACTTTAGAAAAAGCCACAAACAGAGGGAGAAACATACCTTTTATATTTCCAATGCTCCACTTTCTTTACATTGTTCAAAATCATGGAAAGTCTTTTGGAAAATAGTATTTAATTTCATATATCTCCATTGGATATTTTTAAAAATAGCATGACCTTTTTCCATGTTTTATCTCTAACCAGTTTCTAGGCACTATCATAATCAAAGTCTTTATTCTGTCTCATTTGTACAATTACAATAATGCAATAACTTCTGATTTATCTCTAACTTGTCTTATCCCTCATAGTTCCTTCTCCTCTTTGTTGCCATGATTTTAAAAAGATAAATTACAATTTCATCTTATTACAGAAATCTAAATTCCTGCTCATGATACATAAAGTCTTTCACTATTAGACCCCAACCCACCCAGCTCCATCTCCTCTTCTTCCCAAAGGCTACACAGAAGCACATGTGCTCAGCTCCAGCCATGCCCCACTGTATACCCCTGAATGTGCCCAATCGCCTCCCTATCTTCATGACAATTTAGCTGTGCCCGAACTACACTTGTTCCAATTCCCAGAGATGTTACCATATCATGATTCTTCCAGTTAGAACTTTGTCCATAATCTATTTTAAGACATGTTTCATCATATCATGATCATTTATTAAACTCTTTCCTTCTCTCACCAAACTATGAGGTATTACAAAAAAACACTATCATAGATTTTGTTTCCTCAATACAAAGGAGCACATAAATGATGTCTAATGAGAGATGAGAAGAGCAGATGAATGGATAGTAGATGGGCATAAAACGAATAAATGAATGAATGAGTGAATGAATGAGTGATGTATATAAGGATAAAAATAAATTTAGAAGTAGGAAACTAGAACTAGTATTTGGATTCTCCATAAACAGCAAGGGAAATGATTAGGTGACCCAAAAAGTCAGTTCCTCCATTTTTAATTTTTCTACTATTAGTCCCATGATTATGTAGTTTCTGAATTTGAAGTTATAGATATATATGGGTCCTGACATTCAGCTTCACATTTATACCTCAGACATTTAAATTTATTCTCACTTGGAAAAGGTCTGATTTTTAAAACAAATTAATTCATGAAAATAATAATGCAAGAAGATAATAGCAATCTGTGATGCTTTAATTGGTATTAGACTAACCACTGGGGATGTGGAAAATGTCCAGATGAATACATCAAGGTTGAGGCTGGCATAGTCATTACAGTTCATAT
>CM053403.1:50319849-50355254 GCA_028644305.1 Xerus rutilus | reverse complement strand
TCCTGACTCCCAACTATTTCCCTGACTTCCTGTTAGATTTGTCCTGGAAATGTGGCCATATTAGGACAATAAATTGTATTATCTGCCACATAGAGCAATCACCCTTATCATGAATATTTGAAATTTTAGTAAAGAACCCTTGAATTTTGAAGTCCTCAAACTATGAATAAATGACTTTCTAATGCAATAATTTTAACCATTGAAATAGGCCAAAAAGGAGCATACTTTAAAGCATAAAATATTTCTGAACCCTATTAAATCACATCAAGTTGCTAATAAATATTTAAGGTTGGTACTGCACAGCGTTCCCAGAGAGAGCACTGCAACAACTTCTTCAACTTTCCCATCATAAAGATGAGAAATGGAGATTGTTATGTGAAAGACTGAGTGTCACATTATCAGTGAGTATTGTAGTCCAGAGTCCCAAACTCTAAGAATCCCATTGAAGTGATGGCACACACTATTACCTATGAAACAAAAAATTTGTTATAACAAGGAAGTCAAGCAGCTTCTTATGAAATATAGGCCTATTTTAAAACATTGTGACACCACAGTTTTGTGTTATCTAATATCCTTTTAAGTTTATTGATTTTTTGTTATTTTCCCTATTATATTAAAGTGAAAAATTCTGTAATAGATTTTTACCAACCTCTCTCCTAAAATTGAAAAATGAGAATTACATATGGATTTTAATTTCCCCCAACTTTTTTTCCCTTTCTTTACCATGAGTAATTAAAAGTTTACTAAGAAGTAAAGTATCCTATACATATTGAATGTTCATTTGCTGGTGATAGTGATGATAATAAAGACAACAATGATGGATATAGAGTTTAGAGTATCAGGCAGGCAATAAATATGAGGTAATGATTAAAAACACAGTGAAGAATATCATCTGGTCATGGGGTTATTCTGACTTGGCTATTTATTTACAATGTGGCCATATTTTTGTATACTACAAAAAAACAGTTTGCTTCTCTACTAGTAGCACTAATCCCTATCTTATCTCACTGCTGGAAAGAATAAATGCAATTATGCCTGTAGTGAGAATATAATAAATTGTAACACAATTACCAACCATACTTTGAAATAAATATTTTCAAAGTCATATATTTATCTATTTAAGATTATTCTCATTATTTCATTGCTATTACAAAGTATGGAAATTTAACTATATAATAACAAAAATTAACCATAAAAGAATGTCTAGCTTTATAATAAATATGATTGTCATTTATAAAGCTATGCATGTCCCTTAAGAAGCACAAGGCATTTTCAAATGTTATGGTACAGTCAGAAAAAATTATAAAGATGGTATATTATGCACATAATGTCTAATATAATTTTTTATCTCCTAAGAGCAAAAATTCACATATTACATTTTGTTGAAATGTACTCAGGTTTAAAAAATCACTTAGCTTTTATTTGTTATTCCATAATAGAAATTGTAGTTTTCTGCTAATTGCTGAGTATCTATAAACACCTTCTGCATCAGTTTTTACTTGGTGTTTTGTGATTTAATAGGAACATTAATGTTCTATTAGTAGTAGCAAAATGTATAAGGGTGGCTCATCATTCAATAAAACAATCTTTTACTGCTCCAACAACCACTCCAAGCCAACCTCATCTTCATTACTACAGGTATGCAAGAAACAAATTTAAGATTAAAATAAAAAGCACACTCCAAAAAACCTAGAACATAGACACAGAATAACATTCTTTTCTTTCCAGTTAACAAAACATTCTAATCATAAAATACACTTTTTTGTTGAGGTGTCTTTGAATTGTATTTTGAAATAATAGTGAGTGAAGGTCAATAATTGCAATGATTAGGAAAAAAAAAATTGCTCAAGAGATGTGGCTGGACAAACAATGTAGGGTGGCTGTAAAGAGGCTAATGTTTATGTCCTTGCAGCACACACTTGGGAATACCACCTGTACCATTCATTAGTACAATAGGTTTCCACCTGCCCCATCTATGTAATGAACAACTGACTCTGTGGTCATTACAAACCAGAATCTACTTGGTCTGGCTTCACGGGTTTCTCTCTAGGATAAGAGTTTGTGGAGATATTAAAGGGAAACAGGTGTAGAAAGAGCAACCTCCATTGAATCTGTGCTTTCTATTTAAAACCCTTGTTTAAATATGAATGGAGGTAGTAAAGGACATCTTGAGATTTCCACATTAGTATTTATTTGACTAGACTGACTACTGTGGAATAAGAATGCTCACATTTGAGTTATATGAAAACCAGCCCATTTTATTAGCCTATTAACAACTTGCTTGATTTATGTATTTTTCTTTAAAAGCACATTAACACTTGGCCAGGAAATGTTTTAAATACTTTATAATGTTAAAAATGTTAATGCATCTAAGGAACTATATGGTAGGCACATTATTGTCCCCCCTCACGGATGTAGTGAAGAGCATAGATATAAAGTAACTTCCCAAGTCCACCAGCTAATAAACTGCAGAGTTAGGATGTGAACCAAGTAATCAGACTCGAGAAACCAGGTTCTTAATCATAACACCCTTGAAGCTTTTTTCAGCAAAACACTTTAGCCATCTTTCACTGAGATAAATGGTATTCATCAGATATAGATAGATGATAGATAGATAGATAGATAGATAGATAGATAGATAGATAGATAGATAGATAGCTCACTCCAGGAAATGTATCCACTGTGAACTTCTAAAGCAAAGCTAATAGAATTCTAAGAGCCACTCTGGAATCTTCAGTAACTGAGAGGAATTTTTTTCATACAAAAGTCCTATTAATTCAATGTGCCTATGACACCCCATCAAGGACTAAGACATCCTTCCTGACACATTAGTTTAAATAACTAGGCATGGAGATCTAGAATGCTTCTGAGTACGGTTTTTAGCTTTGTTGTGTGTAATGTGAGAAAAATAAAGTTATTTTCCTTGCTATAATAACATAGCAACTAATAATATATCTGACTATGTCTACCTTTTAGCCTTGGTTCTCTATAAGGAGGACCCAGAGTTGACATCCAAAAGCCACTTATGATGGAGGTATAACCTGAGTGAAATATAAACCTTGGATATTTTAAACTACTGAGATTTGAAGGTGTTTTTGCTTATTTTTCCGGTTTAGCCTAGTCTGACTAATACAGAGTCTATCTCCTTATATCACAAGTGAGAACTTCTATAGGGCAACAACAGAATCTTGCTCACCTATGTATTTCCCAAGGTTTAGCACAGAGCCTAACATATAGTAGGCATTCAGGAATGTTTAGTAAATAGAAAAAAAACTGTTTACTCTTTTCAAAACAGCATCAAAAATAAGTACAATACCTGAAATCCTAGAAGACATATGCAAACAGCATTAGAATATTCTAGAACTCAGAAATTCCAAAATTTAAATGGGTCAAAGGGTGTTATTATGTGAATGTCAACATTGGAATCACTGTATTACAATTATAGATAAATTTTGTAATTACATTCCACTAAGCGAAACCAACAGTTGGCACAAGAATATATGAGAGATAATGTTCTTTAATTCACTTACAATGCATTTCTAGTCTCCACAGATTTTCATGTTATTAACACTGGCACCTGGGTATAATCCTGCATATTGTGACTGATTTGAGAAGACCTTGTTTCATAAGCTACGTAAGACTTTTCCCCTTGTTTTCATTTTATTACATAAATACTTCCAAATGGACATTTCTTGATGAATGGTATCTTTTCCCACATGAAAGCTGCCAACTTCTCACAGAATGCATGCTTCCAAAATCACTACCGTTCCATCTCACTTCTACCCATGGAAATGCCTGAGCCCTATTGCTGGATCTAGGTCTTTGACTCTTGTAATTGTATATGGAAGATTATCCATAGATAGACAAACAAAACTGTTTGTTATATTTTTGTTTGCTTGGGTTTTTTTTGGTACTGGGGATGAATCCCAGGGGCACTTAACCATTGGGCAACACTCCCAGCTCTTTTTATTTTTTGTTTTGAGACTGGATCTTGCTAAGTTACTTAGGGCCTCACTAAAGTGCTGAGGCTGGTCATGAATTTATTATCCTCCTGCCTCAGCCTCCCAGGTTGCTGGGATTACAGGTATGCATCACCACACCTGGGTATAAAAGCTGTTTTAAAAGATACACAAGACATATAAAGAATATCAGTTATGTAGACATTAAAATTTCAAGAATGCATGATGGGCTGGTCAATATTAGTCAAACTATTTTGAGAAAATAATGTGGGAAATATATTTATGGTATAATGATTACATGTCACCTAAAAGTTTTACACTTATTAGGAAAAAATATATTTAATTGGATGGTGTACACACTTTGGAATCGGACAGATTTGACTCTGACCTTTGCACTTACCTTTTGTTTTCTTGGGCCTTCAACTGACTAGAGGAAGGATGTGCACATTGGGAAGGGCAGTCTGTTTTACTCAAAGTCTACCAATAGTAGTAAATGTCATCCAAAAGATACCCTTACAGAAATAACTTGAATCATCTTTGATCAAATATTTGGTCAGTATGACCCAGTCAAGTTGACATACATCATCAACCACCTCACTTGACTTTCTAACTTAGTGACTGCAACTCCAATACTTCACTGCCATGTGAATAAACAGGATGTGATGACTCATCAGCAACTAAAATACTTCTGGAGCTTCTTTCTAGTGAAGTTTGCAAGAGATACTCCTTCAAGGTGTCCATTCTCCCTGTAAAATTGGTAAAAAGGTAGTGGGCACCTATTTTAAATAGAGATTAATCTACCTTTGTGGTTTTTGGCTTATGGAGCTCCCATTTTATACTAGATAAAAAGAAAGGAACTGCCCTGAAGAACCAAGCAGGCCTATTCTGAAGCAAAAGATATGCAACATTATGGAAGGGTAAAGAAAAAATATGAAAATGTCCATAAGACTCAGCAGGGGTGACACAAACCTAAACTGTAAATAAACACAAGGTGATAGCACTAATTTATCACCCTCCTCTTAACAATTTCACTGAGTAGCACTCTGGAAGAGCCAAGCAAACTTGTAAACATTCATCATGAGATAGAGTGGGAGTATACAGGTGAGGTGAGGCTGAGCTGAGAGAACAGCAGTGCAGAAGAAGGGGAGGATGACTTGAGATACATAGCATTGCAAAGCAACTTTCAGTGGCCCTCATGGGAGAATTAAAAATTACCTGATGCACCCCGACAATATCTGATTCTTTCAGTCATTTCAGTAACATCAAAAAGAATGAGCCCTTAGACATTACCAGTACTGCTGAAAATAATTCTATCATGACCTGCAGATTTTTAGCCTGAATATATGAACACTTTTCATTCATGTTATGAATATATTTACTTTTGGTATAATACACTGATGAGATAGAGTTTTACAAAGAGTGTTTCCTTAGACCACTATGTAGGTAAAATGTGAATTTGTCACAACTCAGCATACTACAGTAATGCAACCACATCAATGATTATAGCAGCACAATTCACAATAGCCAAGCTATGGAACTAACGTAGGTTCCCTTCGACAGGTGAATGAATAAAGAAAATGTGGTATATATACACAATGGAATATTACTCAGCCATAAAGAGGAAAGAAGTTCTGGCATTTGCTGGTAAATCAATAGAACTGGGGACCGTCATGCTAAGTGAAATAAGCCAGTTCCAAAAAGTCAAAGGTAGAATGTTTTCTCTAATATGCAGAAGCTAATCCAAAATAAGGGAAGAGGATTTAAAAAAAGAATAGAAGAAAGATCAGGGAATTAGACAAAGGGGAATAAAAGGAAGGGAGAAGGGATAGGATAGGGAAAGACAGTGGAATGAACCTAATTTCCTATGTACTTTATATGAATACACCACAGTGAATCTCACCATCATATACATCCACAAGACACTAATTTAAAAAAAATAGGTAAATAACAGAAAGATCAGTAGAGTAGACAGAAGGGAACCTGGACAGGAAGAAGAGGAGGGAAAGGAGAAGTGCTGGGGCTGAATTAGAACAAATTACATTACATGCTTTTATAATTATGTCAAAATGGATCCTATGGTTATGTATGCCTAAAAAGAACCGATAAAAAAAATCAAAATTACCATTAACAGCTTTTATTATCAAATTTATTCATAAGAGAATTTCTTTACAACCCATCTAAGACATTCTCAAAGCTATAATCTGGAGGCAGATGGTGCACATCAGCATTATATATGCAGGGGTGCTTTCAACAAGTTGATTTCATTGGTGAAACGTAATTTCAAACAATGGTTGGCTGTCTGGCCAGACATTTAGTAATCTCACAAATCGATCATATGTTGTAATTGAAGTTGGGAGTTAAGATTTCTAATCATGATACTTGTTAAGGTCTTCTGACTATCAGCCAAAGTGTCTGTTAAGAATATTCAATTTTACTTCTTTCAAGATAGAATAAAAGCATCTCAGTATATAAATCCTAGAAACAGGCTGACCAAATCAACTCTCCCCAAAAGTACTCAAACGGCTCTTTCAAATATAGAATAGTTTAAAGTGGAGATTTAAAGCAGAGATTATATTCAATTATTTGCAAGCATCTTCTGAAAATGAATTTGCACTGCCTGGTATTACCTTGTCCCTCTATCTCTCTTTCTCTCCCTCTTTCTTATCCCTGTCCCCCATTTTTTTGTCTTTAACAGGATCAGGAAAAGAATAGGAGATGCAAGGTAAGGGTGAAATATGTTTGTCACCAGAAAAGAATAAGCAATAAAAGGTAAAGGTAAAATAGCCTTTACAGTAAGCAGAACCTGAACAAAACCACCCGTTATTGATTTTGGGCTAATCTCACCATAAATCATGGGAAGTCAGCAGTGCTACTTAATAGCAGCAAAATGCCATAACAGAGAAGCATAGAAACAGAAGTCATACCAACAGCTAATTCTCACCTTTAATAAGTTCAATATTAAACATTATAATAAATGCAATTCCCTGGTTTTGTATTCAGTATAAAGATTTGTGATCCTTTGTTTTAACTGGAAACTTGAATTTTGTATATTAAATCCCATTTCAACTAGGATGGCTAAGTGTGCTGTAATTAATTTTGTGCTTGTAAAACACTCAAGATTTCTTAAGTGTTTTACAAGTTTAAAATATTAACAAATGTGTGCACTGTTATTATGTTCCAATATTATTCTTTGCTAATGAGAATCTTAAATTATTTTTAATTTATTTTTAGTTATTACTGTGACCTCAAATTTTTTATATTTTCATACCCAAAATCTTTCTTCTCTTCTCATTCCTCATTCTTCTTTTCTCCTTCCTACCCTCATATTTACCTATGAATATTATAATTGGTAGAGAATCTAAGATAACCAATTCATGAAGTATTTAATCATTTACAGTGCTGAATTTTCTCTATGAATAGTTCATAAATAGGAAAATAGTCTAGTTGAGAAAGCTTTTTACTGAATTTATTTTTGTTCCCTTATAGTGGTAACTAAATTCAAGGTAGAAAACAAAGCAATATTGACATCAGAGAATGTAACTTTTGATTGTGTCTATATACTATATACTAAGGAGACAAGTCAGAATAAGTTGCCCTTGAATGGCATCACAATCTGCTATTCTTAAATTTTAGGAAAGTTATGGGCCATGCAATATTAGACTGCCAATGTGCCTGTACAAATCTCTGTCCTACCTCTCTGTACCTAACAATGACTTACTGACTTTTGATCTAACTCACCATTAGCTCTTGGATAGCAGAGTCATTTTGAAAAATGCAAATACCCAAAGGCAAGCACAATATCTGGCACAGAGCCACACAGCCAACTATCGATTCATCTCTACAGAACAAACTAATGAATGAGCAGACAAGTTTCCCTTAAATGGAATTCGCTCATTCTGCTACAGATTAATATTTATTCTTAATTTTAAAAGGCATTCTGTCTAAATGAGTGTATACTCCACAGTGTGTACAATGTATTAACAATGATACCATCCAAATAGGAGACACATTTTAATATTATAATGGAGAAAATAGTATTCATCTAATGGACAATGAATTTCCAGTCCTTCTTGCAAATCTCACATTCAGAAAGAGGTCTGGAGTCTGCATTCTTCTAGACTGATCTCTCTTGATTTTCTTCTTACCCTCCTGTCTACACTTCCTGTTTCATAGCAGTCACCTTCAGCACATTACCTGTTAAACTATCTTTGGTGTTCTTCTTGTTGTACACATTGCTTCAGGGAGAACTTCCTAGATTAATGATTTTAATACAATTTAAGAAATAATGATTTCCAGATTTTCATCTTTATCTCTAGGTCTGTGTATCAAAATTATCACCACCTCAGAGTCTCTTGATCAATTATTATCACCAAATTAGTGAAGTCAGAAATATATAAGAAATACGTAATTCCAAGATTTTTCTTTTTATTCATTGTTATTTTCAATTCATTGCCAAGTCCTGTTGATTTGACTTCTCGCCTCTCCACACTCACAATATCATTACTTTCCTATCTTATTTCAGGCCCACTGTCTTGCACCTCCCTCAATTCTGTTGACCATTAAAGCCAGATAAACTATCTAAAGGGTAAATCAAATTTTGCTCCTCCACTAATTACTTAAGGTTATCCAATGGTTCACCATTGCTTAGAGAATAAGACTGTTATTTAAAGGCCTTCACGACACACTCACCCAGCCTGCCAGGATTCCCCTCCCAGAAAGTCCCATCACCCACTTCCTCTCATACATATTCCTACCTCACCCCAAAACTGATTTAAGTCCAATGAACAAAACGTGATCTTCACTGGGAAGGGGAGTGGGGAAGAAAGGGGAAGGTGAGAGAGGGTAGGAGGGAGGGTGGACATGGTCAATGCATGATATATGCATGTATGGAAGTGTCACAGTGAAAACCATTAATTTATGCAATTATGTGGTAATTTTAAAAAAGACTTGATCATTTGTACCTCCATGCCTTTGCAAAAGCTATTCTTTGTATTGATATGATGACTTAATCAACTCTAAATCTCTGCTTATCCCTTTAGTTGCAAAATGACGACATCCCAAAATTAGTATTTTCAAAGGTAGTCCGTCCAACATCATCAGGAGCTAACATTGAGGAAGTCATTCAGTGGCCTCAGTTGTATTCCTTGTACTCACATGAAACAAATCTTAATTTCTTCTTCTATATGCTATATCTTCAAATAATTTAAAACATGTTACTCCTAGTATTTTTATTCTCCAGGGTAAATATCCACAAAATCCATTACATAAACCTTTTTCTAGCACCCTAAAAGTTGGTGTTCAGAACTTCATTGGGTATCCCCAGAAGAGGTCTGAACATTATAAAGCTCAACTCCACTCTTCACATTAGGACAACTCACAGCCAACTTTCCACAGTTCAGAGGCAGACAGACCAGCTATAGACTGTCCATCAGGGAATTAAAGTTCACTATCTTCCTAGAGAGACATGGGAATCTAGCCACAGCTATTTTCCTATACAGCCTCAGCTTTGCCTATTCTGGGCCTCTTATTTTTCCAAATGAATTTCATGAGTTCTATGAAGAACATCATTGGGATTTTAAGAGTAATTGCATTAAATCTGTTTTGTGCTTTTGGTTTTATGGCCACTTTGACAAAGTTAATTCTGCCTATCCAAGAACATGGGAAATCTTTCCATCTTTTAAGGTATTCTTTAATTTTTTTCTTTAGTGTTCTGTAGTTTGCATTGTAGAGGACTTTCACCTCTTTTGTTAGATTGATTCCCCCGCCCTCTTTTTTTTTTTGAGACTATCATGAATGGGATAGTTTTCCTGATTTCTTTTTCAGCTAATTTGTCATTGGTGTATAGGAATACAACTGATGTATGGGTATTAATTTTATATTCTGCTACTTTTCTGAATTCATGTATGAATTGAATTCTAGAAGCTTTCTGGTGGAGATTTTTGAGTCTTCTAAATATAAAAATGTAAAATCATGTTGTCAACAAATAGGGATAGTTTAAGCTCTTCTTTTCCTATTTGTATTCCTTTAATTTCTTTCGTCTAATTACTCTGGCTAATGTTCCAGGACTGTTGAATAGGATTGGTGAAAGAGGGCATCCTTGTCTTGTTTCAGTTGTTAGAGGGAATGTTTCCAGTTTTTCTCCATTTAGAATGATATTGGCCTTGGGTTAAGCATATGTAGCTTTTACAATGTTGGGATATATTACTACTATCCCTAGTTTTTCTGGTGTTTTGAGCACTGGACGTTCAATTGAGATACTGAATTTTGTCAAATGCTTTTTCTGTACTTATTGAGGTGATCATATTATTCTTGTCCTTAAGGCTACTCATGTGATGGATTACATTTATTGATTTTTATATGTTGAAACCCTTCATCCCTAGAATAAACCCTACTTGATCATAAATAAACATATTTTAAAAGCACTACCTTTTTTTTCATATTAAACATCTTTATATGAACTTTCAATGAACAGTATATATATATATATTTATATATTTTTTTTATCAACCATCTTTACTATACCCATTCCCCTTTCCTGCCCCCCGCCTCCCCCATGTCACGTCCAGTGTTCCTCTATTTCTCTTATGTTTCCCATTCCCACCTCCCTTATTCATCAGCATCCACTAATCAGAGAGACCATTCGGCATTTGGTTTTTTGGGATTGGCTAACTTCACTTAGCATAATGCTTTCCAGTTCCAACCATTTGCCTGCAAATGCCATAATTTTATTCTCTTTTATTGCTGAATAATATTCCATTGTGTATATGTACCAGTTTCTTTATCCATTCATCTATTGAAGGACATCTGGGTTGCTTCCACAGTTTTGCAATTGTGAATTGAAGTACTACCTTTTAAATATGTTTTTGTACATAATTTGCCAGTGTTCTATAAAGAATGTTTGTATCTATGTTCATTAGGGATATTGGTCTGAAGTTTTCTTTCCTTGATGTGTCTTTCTCTGGTTTTGGTATCAGAGTGATATTAACTTCATAGAATGAGTTTGGAATGGTTCTCTCCTTTTCTATTTCATAGAATAATTTAAGGAGTATTGTAAGTTCTTCTTTGATGTCTTGTAGAACCTGGCTGAGAGGCCATCTGGTCCTGGGCTTTTTTGTTGTTGTTATTGGTAGGCTTTTGACAACATCCTCAATTTCCTTGCTTGTGATTGATCTGTTTAAATTTTCTATGTCCTCTTGATTCAATGTGGGTAGGTCATATGTCTCTAGAAATTTGTCAATGTCTTCAATTTTCTATTTTATTGGAGTATAGATTTTCTAAGTAGTTTCAGATTATCTTCTGTATTTCAATGGTGTCTGTGGTGATCTTTCCATTTTCATCTCAAATTTCAATGATCTGACATCTCTCCCTTTCTCTTCATTAGCTTGGCTAAGGGTTTATCAATTTCATTTATTTTTTCAAAGAACCAACATTTTGTTCTGTCAATTTTTTGAATACTTTTGTTTCAATTTCATTAATTTCAGCTCTGATTTTAATTATTTCCTGTCCTCCACTGTGTTTAGTGTTGATTTTTCTTCTTTTCTAGGGCTTTGAGATGTAATATTAGGCTATTTAATTGGTGACTTTCTATTCTTCTAAAAAATGAGCTCAATGCAATTAACTATCCTCCTAGAACCACCTTCATAATGTCCCAGAAATTTTGATATGTTGATGTACTCTTCTCATTTACTTTTAAGTATTTTCTCATTTCATCCCTGATTTTTTCAGCTATCCATTTTATTCCTTGTCATTTTGATTTATTTCTGGTTTTAAATTCAAATTTTTCTCCTTCATGGAGTTTTCCTTTAGTGTAGGTCCTCCCTTTGCTGGTTTTCACTTTTATTTTTCATATTTCTTCATGAAATATTTTGCTGAGAATGTTCCATAGTGTATGTTTTCTAGTTGTGTATCTTTTGGGGGGTAGTACTGGGGATTGAACTCAGAGGTACTCAACCACTGAGCCATATCCCCAGACCTATTTTGTGTTTTATTTAGAGACAGGGTCTCACTGAGTTGCTTAGCATCTCACCATTGATGAGGCTGGCTTTGAACTCATAATTCTCCTGTCTCAGCCTCCCAAAGTGCTGGGATTACAGGCATTCACCACCATGCCCAGCTTCTAGTTGTGTATCTTTTGACTTCTGTTTATCATGGAAGATTCTTATTTCATCTTCAAATCTGGAGCTTAATTTTTCATGTTATAGTATTCTTGTTTGGCATCTATTTTCTTGCAGAGCTTGGTATATGTTATTCCATGACCTCTTAGCTTGAAGGGTCTGGGTTGAAAAATAAGCCAAGATCCATATTGCATTCCTTCTAAAAGTAATCTCTCATTTTTCTCTGGACTCCTTTAAAATGCTATCATTATTCTGTATGTTGGACACTTCCATAATAATGTGTCTTGGTATGGGTCTGTTGTAATTTTGCATATTTTGGGTCCTGTAAGTCTCCTGTATTTGGTTTTCCATTTCATTTTTAAGGTTTGGGAAATTTTATGATACTATTTCATTGATTCCATGCATTCCTTTGGGTTTGTATCTCCAAGCCTTTGTCTATCCTGATAAATTTTAAATTCAATCTTTTCATGGTATTCCCTATGTCTTGGAAGTTTCGTTTATGTTATTTTAACATCTTTTATGCATGGTCAACTTTATTTTCTAGATTATATATTTTGTCTTCATTGCCTGAAACTGTCTTCCAATTGGTCTAGTCTGCTGGTGATGCCTTCTAATGAATTTTTAATTTGGCTTATTGATTCTTTCATTTTGAGGATTTCTGCTTGGTTCATTTATTTATTTTTTTCCCCAGAATCTCAATCTATTTATTGAAATGGTTTTTTGCTTCCTGCATTTTCTCCCTTAAATCATCTTTGACCATGCAGATCAATTTAATTATGAACATTCTAAACTCCTTCTCTGCCATTTCTTATACTGTGGTATAGATGGACTCTATTATTGAATTATATTGGTTTGTTTGAGGCAATTTGTTCCCTTGCTTTTTCATATTATTTGCATATCTACCTATTTGACAGTATAGTTTTGAGGCAGTAGAATTTGTATCCTGTGGACTATAGGGACTCTGAAGGTTTCCAGTACCTCACAGGGAGACAGGTAATAACAACCACCAATGCAAACAATTTACAGCATTAATCCAAATAGTTCCTGCTTTTGTATCTACTATGTTAATTGTCACAATAAACAGAGATTTATTCAGTTATTGCCCACAGTCAATACAGTCAGTTTATGTATGGACTTACAATTCTAACTTGTGAACAGGGATAGAAATGAAGTAGTGTAGGATGTGATGTTTTTGAGGGAAGGGATTGGATAACAGAAGTATAAAATAAAGGATGAGTGATAGATCAGTAAAAGTTCCTTGTTAGAGGAAAAGAGGATCAAGGGAAACATAAGTGAGAGAAAAAAGTGTACAGAATAAAATTTAAAAATTATTTGTAAAAATAAAAATAACAGTAAGAGTACATGAACAAAACTACTATATTCTAATTAAACATCTTAGTCCTCAAAATATTGATCTACAAGAAATAATGGCCTTAGAAAAATGTTAGGAATGAGAAACAAAGAAAAAACAACAAACCAAACTAAAAAAGCCACCCCAAAAATTCAAAAACAAAAGACAGATCTTAATATATATAAGTGTCCATGAACCATTCAGGTCACAATGGACAGGAATAGGAGAAATGAATAGGAGAGTGAACAGGAGAAATGTAAAAAATTAAAAATTAAACAAACATAATAAAAAATAAAATAAAAACACAATCTTGCTGAAAAATTAAGGAACTGTTTCTGTTGGAGTTTCAGATATTTTTCTCAGGTATGACAGTTGGGGTTGCTGGAATGATGGGAGATCCCACAGGCAAGACTCTTAGGTTTAGGCTTTATCTTCCAAGCTCTTCCCTAAATTGGTCTGAAGATTTTAAACTGGTGCATGTCCCTGGCTGAGCAGATGCTGGGCCACGCTGGAAGACTGTCCCCCTGGAAAAACCCCTAGGTTTCACTTATGCTGTGGAGGGGTCATTTCTTATTCCCCTCAGACACATGTGAACTGTGTGTTTTAGGAATGTAAGGTCATATCAGCGGTAAAGACCATGACCACTAGCTGAAGGGGTATAAGCAAGGCTTTATTGGGGTCTGCTCTCTGGCGAGGTTCACCAGTGGCCAGTGTGGGCCAGGGAAGTCGAGCCCAAGACTGGGAGAGGCCATTTTTATGGGTAGGTTGAGAGAGGGGGATTCCCGTGAGGAGGCATCTCTTCTTGGTTGGCTGAGGCCCAGTGACAGGTATGGGCCGATTTCAGAGGTCAGCCTGTTCATTGATGATTGGTTGAGTCAGAGCAGTGAGCAGTCAACTGATTTTGGCGCAGGCGGAAGTCTTGGCCTGCAGGGTAACTTCAGATGCCCAGCCCCTCGTTGTCTAGCTGCCATCTTTTGACCCAACAAGGACTCTAGGGTTCTGACTGCAAACTGTACGAATTTCTTCCCACACTTTTTAATTCTCAGCCAGGCAAGTCTTTCCAGCAGGGCTTTCAAGCAGCCCATCTTAAAAATGGCCATTCTAGGGGCTGGGATTGTAGCTCAGCGGTAGAACGCTTGCCTCACACGCATGAGGCCCTGGGTTCGATCCTCAGCACCACATACAAAGCAATAAAATAAAGACATTGTGTCCATCTACAACTAAAAAAATATTTAAAAAAAGAAAAGAAAAAAAAGGCCATTCTGGGGGAGAGAGAGGAAACTGGGTGTGTTTTCCCAACTAAATTTTCCCTGTAAAAACCCCCACTCTGCTTTTGATTTTCTTTCCGTCTCTCAGACACACACTGTACGGTGAGCTGTGGGTTTGCCAAATCTGTTCTTCGGGCCAGGCACGGCTGTTGGGTCCCGGGCTGCCATTCCCGACTGTGCTAGAACTAAAAAATGGCTCCTTCCTCCTATTTCCCTGGTAGCCAGGGGGAGATGGGAGATGTGATTTCCTCTCTTTCCTCTCCTCACAGTATTGTTGCAAAACACTCTTCAGGTTAATCATGCAGTGACTTTGAACTCTGATCTTTCCTAATCTATACATACCTCAGACCTCTCAAAACTGGGGGTTCCTTTAATTGAAGGATCGCTCCACAATTTTTTTTTTGATGAACAACATCTTATTATTTTCTTTAATTAATGGGTTTGTGTCATATTTAATAAATTTTGTTTAGCCTAACACACACACACACACATACACACAAATCACCTGCTTTCTAGATCTAGAAGTTTTGTAGTTTGGGGTTTTTTTCACACTAGTTCTTTGATTCACATTGCGTTATAATTATATTCAGTTTAGTTTAGTTTTGTTTTTTAATTTTGCTATTTGACTACTCTTTATTTATTCTACTTAGTTATACATGACAGCAGAATGCTTGTTGATTCACTGTACGCAAATGGAGCACAAGTTTTCATTTCTCTGGTTATACATGTTGCCACGAGAAAGTTAGGCAAACTGAAGGAAGTGAGAGAGGTTTCCCAAGACAGGCCAGTCCTGCATTCACAAGAAGTAAGTTCTGACAGGATCTTGAATAAGCTTAAGAGTGCATTCTCCCCCAGAGCTTGAAGAAAGAAACAGCCTTGTTATGAAAAGGCAAAACACTCCCCCTGGACTTTGGCCTTGTGGAACCCAGAGCAGAGATCCTGCTGTGCCACCCTGTGCCCTGACATTTGACCTACAGATAATTAGTGGATGTTGTAATAAATCATTAAATTTGTGATAATTTACTATGGTAAAAATAGAAAACTGCTCTTTTCCTTCAGCGCGCCACCGAAGATTCTGGTGTCGCCATGGGCCCCCGCCCCGCCCAGTGTTACCGGTATTGTAAAAACAAGCCATACCCCAAGTTTCTGCCGGGGTGTCCCTGATGCTAAAATTCACATCTTTGACCTTGGGCAGGAAAAGGCAAAAGTGGATGAGTTCCCACTCTGTGGCCACATGGTGTCTAATGAATATGAACAACTATCCTCTGAAGCCTTGGAGGCTGCTCGTATTTGTGCCAACAAGTACATGGTAAAAAGTTTTGGCAAAGATGGCTTTCATATCCGAGTGTGGCTCCACCCTTTCCATGTTATCCGCATCAACAAGATGTTGTCCTGTGCTGGGGCTGACAGGCTCCAAACAGGTATGCGGGGTACCTTTGGGAAACCCCAGGGCACGGTGGCCAGGGTTCACATTGGCCAGGTCTTCATGTCCATCTGCACTAAGCTTCAGAACAAGGAACATGTGATTGAGGCCCTACGGAGGGCCAAGTTCAAGTTCCCTGGCCACCAGAAGACCCACATCTCAAAGAAGTGGCGCTTTAGCAAGTTTAATGCTGATGAATTTGAAGACATGGTGGCTGAGAACCGGCTCATTCCTGATGGCTGTGGAATCAAATATATGCCCAATCGTGGTCCTCTGGATAAGTGGCGGGCCCTGCATTCATGAGGGCTTCCACTGTGCTGTCCCCTTCTTAATCTCACACATAACAATAAATCCTGTATTGTATCCAAAAAAAGAAAAAAGAAAACTAACAAACCCTCGTAGGATTTAGACCACGAGGGCAGGGATTCTCATTAATTTTGTTATTTTTTTTGTTTTAATGCTTATGCTCCCAAAATTTAAAACAGCACCGGAAAATAGTAGACAATAAAGACTTTCTGGATGAATTAAGATACTTAGTATATATATTCTTTCCCATAAAAATCTATATTTTTCATAGACTTATTAAATTTTTACACCAAAAGCATTGAAAAAATATTTAACATTAAGATGTGAAAGGTGAATTGATTTGAAAATTCAAATTACTGATTATTCTATAATCTTATGTCTATGAGTTGGCAGTGACTATCAGTTCCATGGAATAGACACAGGAAACAATCCAATATAATTTCTTAAAGTAGTATCTTTCAAACTGAAGGTCGAGACATATTAGCAAGGATAAAATCAATTTATGGGGTTGATATTGGAAGGTGAGAAGGAAGGAAGGGAAGAAGGAAGAAAAAGAGGAAAAGGGAAAGAGAAGGAAGAAGAGAATAAACCCAAAAGTCATAGCAGAACTTTAATTTTAGTGTGGCATGTACAAGTGTGTGTGTTACATGTGTGCTAGATCACAGGGTAAGATGGATTTCTTACGGTGGTTACCATAAAAATAATTTGAAAGTGAGAGCCCTAAAGGTCATTACACTCTGTGCTGTGGACCACAGTGCAATTTAGGGCCTGACTGGAGGTGAGATGAAGACAAATGAATGGTGATGTGCCTGTTAAGAAAGGGCTGAACTAGAAAGAACTGTACTATTATGAATCTGTACTTAGATTTGGAAGGCAAAACTGAGCATTAGAATTGAAGAGTTCAAGCACATTGTACAACCTTCAGGTAAAGAAATGAAATCTTTTCCTCTAAGGAGTTTTTCCTCTGCCCTGGGTCTGAAATAGCACTACTGGACACTGTTCAGACCCAGATAAATAAAGCATAACCCCTGTATAGGTAAGGGATGACTCGAGGCTTTAATCAGCAAAGCATCACAATGTGCTGTATCTTTTCCCCCTTACAGGGAAAGAATTAAAAACCTAATACTCATCTGTCTTCTAAGATTAGCCAGGTATTAGTAGCATATACATTTAGCTGGAAAGGAAGTTAGAAATGTCCTTGACACACAGAACACAGAATAAATGTTGATTGGAAGAACTTAAAATTGAACCTAGTTCAACATTCTCTTTTATTTATTTATCTATGTATGTATTTAATTTTATTATCTTTTATTTTTTGCAGATGAGGAAGCTAAGCTATGGTCTTATGCTACTTAATTATTTTAACAACATTACTCTTGACTATTATTTACCATTGATTGCAAAGTTTATTGTCAGTGGGCTGCAGATGGATAAAAGAAAAGAATAACATAACATATACTGTTCATTTTCCCCCTCAAGTATGTACTCCTCATATGGCATAGGGTTTATGCCATACATCTCTGTATTTTCCTTAGAGTCTGCTGTGGTCAGGAAAACTAAATAAGAATGCCTGCAGTGCTCTTAGCAGAGTGTGCTACACAGTAAGAAAGAAGTACTTTTATATTTGCTCTTGTTGTTTTGGTTATGAGTACTATTACTATAGAATGCCATGCATAAGAAATTCTTCCTACTATTGATTGTCTGCACTATACAATAAAAAACCAGAATCATATTTTATACCCTTAAATTTATTTTATTTGAAGAGACATTAAAAAATCACAGTTCTTATCTATGTAAGGCATTTGAAGTAAATGAATGAAGATATAATAGTTCCAATCAGCTAAAAGATACCCAGAAAATACCTTCTTAAACATATGAAAAGTCAGTAGACCAAGGATTCATGATTCACAAAGATAATTTTTCTAATGACAGTATACAGTCTTTCTTCTATAAAGTAAAGTGCATTTTTCCTTGGGTAAGAATCAGACACAAGAACTATGGTAGCAACTGAAGTTTGGAGCTTAGTGTCCAAACCAATTGGCAAGGGCTGTAAATCCTTAAAGCAGAATGTGACTGCCTTCCATCTTCCACAGACAAAGAGTTGAATAAACATCAGAAAAGAAATGAACCACAGTCTATTTTTTTCTGGTGATTCCAACAATGTTAAAGTTTTTTTTTTTCTCATATTTTAGAAACTCTATGGCACCTTTCCCCCCTGCTACTTTTGTATTGTATAATTAGCATATAATTATGTGCTCTTTCACATTGGAAAGCCTATTCTTTTATTAATGACTCGAAGAAATTCTTTATTATTTATCTTTGAAAGTGAATTTGAAATAAAAGGCTTAAATGACTTTCTCTTTCTTTCTTTTTAACTTAAGAAATCTTTAAGTATTACAGATCTTTATGAATGTCACAGACGGTCCTAAATTTTCCACCTTAACAATGAGAACAGGAAACAAATGTTGCATCTTCTATTCTCTTTAATTAAATATTTGAGGTTTTGAAGAACAAAATATTGATGTTACAAAAAGGGCAACTATTCCTTGCCTTTTCCCCTTTTTAGGACAGAAAATGGGTCAGAACAAAAAAGCTTCCTAAATTTAGTACAAAGAAAGAAGGAAGATATAATTCACATTTGTATTAAGTACGATGTAGGTTCCAAATCACTCTCAGATGAGCTCACTCAGCCCCTTATTTGTAGTCAGTTCTGGAAGGTACCACACATGTCTGCAGAGGCCACACAAGCCTTGCTGCTGTGTTGGCTGACTGCTTTTTTCCCCTAACATTAGGCTTACCCGAGCACTCCAGATTGGATATGGGCAATTACAAGGGAGGGTGTGCATTATTGCAAATTTTAATCATTTTTCAAGCCATTTCCTTGCAGCAATGGTCCCCTATGTCCAACATATCTTGCATAAGAAACACAAATAGTTTTTGTCTGAGAGCAGCTCTTGAGTTACATTGTAACCTATTGCTGCTTCACTTCTGGACTTGGCAGTTTGGTGGGTAGGACCTTTCCAAATCAGGGTTCTATTTCTAGACACAAGGCAGTCACAGCTACCATATTCAACACTGGCAAGTAGATAATAATAGTAATGGTTAAAATATTGATTCAGGTTTCTTCTCAATAATATCATTTCTATGTAAGCACAGAGGAAATTACCTCTAACACTCTCCCTATAGGCAAGATAATATTGTGCCAAGGGCTATTTCAAGAATATTTTTTATCCTCTATACTTTTTGCACCATTTCAGTGAAGATAGTACAGCAGTAATAATCTGATTATCTTAGAAACTTTGTGAGAGTGTGTATGTGTGTGTGTGTGTGTGTGTGTGTGTGTGTGTGTGTGTAGCATCAGGAAAATTTGCTAAAACTATTTTTTATGAGCCAAACTAACACTTGTAATTGCACATTTTTGCCTAGCCATTTGGAAAGCTATGGTGTTTCTTTAGTTGGAGTTGTCTATGCATCTCCTTTTTTTCCCAGCAACATTTTTCCTAATGAAGGGGAAGAAAGGATAATAATTAACTTTGATTTTACTCAATAAGATCTTTCTTTCAAGTCTTCTTATCTTCTATTATAAATGATGGTCTCTCTTTTAAAATGGGAATCACAGAGTCTTAGAATCATTAGAGATCTTGATCTCTAATCAAGATCATTAAACATCTACTGTTGCATGAATCCTCTCTGTAATATCTTAAATAAAGTCCTCCATTATTTGCTGTTCTTTAGGGCAAAAGAGATGAGAGAAAGATAGGAAGTGCCCTACAGTATGCACAGGACAATATATAACTAAAACAGGGTCTAGATGTGCCTCCATATTTCCCTATTCACTGTCCTCAGTCTCCCATTCCATATAATTTCCTTTCATTGGAAGGAACTTTGTGAAGTGAAGACTCCACTGCAATTTTGGATCATTGAGAATATAGCCAACAGGGGTGAAATAGCACTTGTAAAAATCTTCTCTATGAGATTTTGGATCACATGGTCTTGACCTTTTTGTTTCAATGATCCAGAAAGTTAAAGATATTTTTAAAGGTCTACCTAATACAAAGAGAACTATAGGAAACTTTTATTGCTATTATTTAAGAATAAGTTAAATAATAAGTACAAAATACAGGTTAAGCGAATAGGTTTTGGAATGTGGCTATATGGCTTAAACCCTGATGTCCCAATTAATTGGCTTTATGATCTTGAGAAGTCACTTAACTTTTTGAAGTTTTGGTTTACTCATCTGTATAAAGGATATAAAAATACTATCTTATTCACTGTGCCATTAAGAGAATTAAATGAGCTACTTCATTCAAAGCACTTTGTTCAGTATATGGCATGTTTTAAGTATCCAATAAATGTTAGCTTCCCCTTGTTCATTGAAGTAATAAAAACATGGATTTTGGCTCAAGAGATCTTGCCATTTTTTCATTTGTTTCAGAATCTCAAATCTTCAGTGAATTTTTGTGAGCTTTGTTTTAGACTCAGACCTAACAATACTAAAGGAAAAGAAAATAATTTCATGGTATTAACACCTTACAAGGAAATTTTGTATTTCCAAAATGTTTTTAATTAATTAGTTTTAATTATATCTTTTGCTAACTCACTGAATAAAAATTATTCTAACTAATCGCACACTCAGTGGATTTTGTAAAGATGTGGAAACATTTAACTAACAAGTTAAAGTCAAGAATAACTGGACAAAGTATGCTTACTATTTGTGCTACTTGAAACTTGATCTTTTTTTTGTATATCTGATCTGTCATGCACTGAAAACACTGCTTGACTGACTGAACTATATCTGGATAAGATTATAAAATAATCCATTTAATATGTCCAAGCAGGATTTGAAAAACTGCCATGTTAAACAGTAGCACAAATAAATCAATCTCTAGGTTTATGCTACTTCTTTTTCTTCAGTACAACAAAACTTTATTTACTCTACAAAATAATTCAAATTCAAATTCTGCCAATCCAGAACAACCATGTAGCTCATTAAGAAGTCAAAGAATAAAGTGATTGTTCACTCCTCTCCTATTCCCTGACATCAGTCATTGCAAAGCGGAGATGCATCACTATCTTAGGAGTATTCTTTGTTCATTGGCCCTAATTGTGAAACTCCTCTTAGTAACTATTTCAATGATTGCAATGATTTTTCTTATACATCAGAAGAATTAGGATTGGGGTCACCTTCCCAACATTTAACATGCATCCTCAAGGGAGTTCACATTCCTGGCAGCATCTTATGAGGAAACAAACCCTATTTATCTTATGGCATGAGAGTTGATGGTAATATATAGAAGATGTCATTCAGAAATAAAAAATGTACTATGAAAAAAATGAATTGAGGAAAAAATGGGAAACACACTATGCAGAACTGCACTTTCTCATTAACGACCATTTCAGATGCAACTGCACACGTCCTATAATCCATTGATTCAGAGATACTTTACTCTTGCCATGCTGGGTGTCCACTTACCCTAGTTGTTTTCACTTTATTCCCAGAAGAACAGCTCCATCCTTTCCGATCTGGAAGAACTTTACATTCCTCTCCCTCCAAACATGGCTGCATATGACACCACCATTTCTGTTCCACTATAGATGCTACAAAAGAGAGAAGAATTAACTTCATGTTTTCTATTCAAGACTGTTAGTTCTCTGGGTGCACATTTAAATAGAAACAAAAGCCACTGATGTACCAAAAATTTGAGCAAAATTTTAACTAAAGTAGTTTTTCTTTAAAATTTCATTTTATTGTGATAAGCATATTGAACATGAGATTTGTAGTTTTAACAAATTCCTAAATAAACAATAAAATAGTGATAACTATAACCACAATGTTTAGAGATATTTCATATACAAATATAGGCTTCATGAAAACAAATATACTGAAAATAAAAACTATGTTGATATGTCCATGCACTGATTTATACAAACAGAATAAAATGAACCCAGGATCAGTTTAGATGTAGACTGATCAATGTAATATTTCAATGTAATATTTCCCATAAGTAGGCTGAAAATCTGGAGGTTGTTAGAGTTAAACACATTTTTCTTATTTTTATCATGAGCATAATCTCATCACAATGAATACACTAGCTAACAAATTACGATTTATGGCAACATTAATTAATTGGACCCATATAAAGATTTATTTTATGCTATAATTAGGTGAATTCTAAAAGAACTAAATTAATATTTTCATGCATCTTCATCAATTCAATATTTTTGTGAATTCTATCTACAACCAAACCTTCACTCATGTATATGGTATTGATTTTTTCCATTCCTAAGAACAATTTATAGATTTAGGAATCCATACTATTAAGTAATCTGTTTTCATCTTGCTTTTCCCAATTAATTTTTATACATCACTCCCTTTATCACCCACTAGGAAATCTATATTTCATGGTATCCAAATATGAAATAATTGTCTTAATGGAACTTCATTATAATGTCTTTTGTAACAGAACTGCATGAGATCTTAGATCTCCCACTAATGGATTTTAGATTTCAAAATGCCCCCCAAATAACTTTCAGCCATGTGATTCATAGTGTGGTCCCCTAGGATTGACTCTAGGTGACAACATTATAGTGGATTCCAATACCAAGCAGTCCCCATTACACATCCACAAAACAACAGAAGAAGTCGCACCATCCACACAAGACGGAGCTGCTCGTGTGGTGCCTGCCACCTGCCCAGGGAAGCAGGAGCACTTGACTGTCTGTGACCGTTCTTCTATCTTGTTCTTATTACAGCATCTGTGGAGTGCCACCACCTCGCAAGTTCCCGTTTTAACATGGTGAGCTGTGAAAACAAAAACAAAAGATAAAATAACATTGAGGAAGCGTTGGATACGTCTCTCCCTCTTTTTTAATTAGAAGTACATTAAATATAGCTTTATAAGGGATCCACCATGCATGAAACTAGAAATACAATGATGCTAACTCCATAATGCAGATTTGATTTCTTTTCTAAATGTGGTGAGACCATTTCTGTCAGTAAATGCTTGGTGAAGCAGGAACAATTAGTGACTAAATTAGAATGAGCTGTTAAAACAGTCTAAAATATAGAGACAATATATGGTACTATCAAAAGTAAATTAATTTGCAGATGACTTTTTCACACATTTTTGTTCAACATATTAATCAAATTAAAGTAAACCCCTGGACATGGTACCATGCACTGGGGTTGAGGCCAGCCCCATTCTCAAAATAGTTGAGTGCTAATAATAGTTATGTTCTTCTTCAGAGGTAGAGTGTGAGAGCCAGGCAGAGAACACTCTCAGGAAACAGGAGGCAGAGTGTGAGTACAATGTCCTTAGTATTCTTCTGCAGAATTTCCCTGGAAATGAACTAAGAGGGTGATTCTCGAAATTACCACCAGCCTGTTTCAGGACCTAGACTCCTTTCTTGCCATTTTGCTTGAGTGACAACTGCCACCAAATGGCACCAATGACAACCAGAGATTGGATGGATTATAGCTGTCAGCCAGCCACCTAGAACCCGGTCCCCTAAACTTTCAGGATCCTATATCTATTTTGTTAACCTCAAGGTGACGCTACTGAATAAAGTTTTAGGACCTCTCTTGTCACATTCTGATAGGGTTTTAGTTTGTCTTTATTATTTTCTCTATATTTCTTCTTCAAAGGATTAATCCTACTGGGAAATGATAAAGTATAATTTTCTTTGGTCAAAAGTCACAACTTAAAAAAATTTAAAAGCTTGCGGTGGCGCAAGCCTGTAATCCCAGCACTTAGGGAGGCTGAGACAGGAGAATCGCGAGTTCAAGGCCAGCCTCAGCAACAGCGAGGTGCTAAGCAACTCAGTGAGACCTTGTCTCTACATAAAACACAAAATAGGGCTGGGGATGTGGCTCAGTGGTCAAGTGCCCCTGAGTTCAATCTCCAGTACCAGAAAAAAAAAATTTAAAAGCTTAAAATCAAATATTCATTGAAAGATTATGGTTTCAGAAATTTTAAAACTGTGATTGACATAAAAACAGAAATTTAAATAGAAAAGTAGAAAATCTGAAGTTGTTTAAAGTTATAAAAATATTGAAACTCATTTTAAATGAGATCAGCACAGCATGTATTATGTTAACTTTTCCCTTGGAGATGAGATATAGTATCCAAAATCTCATGTGTAAGACAATACAAGAAGGTTCAGAGGAGAAATGATTGGGTTATAAGAGTCTTAATTCAGGGCTGGGGTTGTGGCTCAGTGGTAGCATGCTCACCTAGCATGCGGGAGGCACTGGGTTCAATCCTCAACACCACATAAAAATAAAATAAAGATATTCTGTCCACTTACAACTAAAAAATAAATATTTAAAAAAAGTTAATTCAATCAATGAATTAATCCCCTGATAGGGATTAACTGAGTGGCAATTGAAGTGGTAGGGTTTGTCTTGAGAGGTGGAAATTGGGGCAAAGCTTTGGGATATATATTTGTATCTGGCAAGTAGAGTTTCTTTCTGCTTTCTGATCATGAAGTAAGCTGCTTCCCTCTGCCTCACTCTTCCGCCATGATGTTTTGCCTCACCTCAAGTCCTGAAGAATGGAGCTGGGCTTCTATGGACTAAGACTTCTGAAACTGTGAGCTCTCAAATAAACATTTCCTCCTTTAAAATTGTTTTGGTCAGATCTTTTAGTCACAGGAGTGAAAAAGCTGACTAAAATAACACATAACACTCAAAAGTGCTTTCAAGAGGTAGATATCATTTTTAAAGTTACAAATATTTTGATGCCACTGTTGATATAAATGAGGATGTTCTCTATATTTGATTCAAACACAAATCTATGACTATGAAAGCTAAAAAAATTAAGAGCCAGACTCCTACTTTTATCAAATATGCTTTAGAAAATATTTCACAGTTAACAATAAGCCAGTTCATTTCAATTTCCTAAGTACTTTACATTATATTTTACAGGTTATAGTGTCTCTACATTGCACTCTACTTAGTCACATTTTAAGTGAGCAAATACTTAATCATCAGGTATGCTTCTGAGTACTAGAGATGCAACAATGCATAGGAGAGAGAGAGTCCCTGGACTTGAAAAGCTTGTATCTCTAGGAAGAAAACAAGTATAACCACATAAATTAGTGATTGTTAGTTAATTTTTCATTTTTAAGATTTTCAAATATGTTTGAGAGTGATTAAGTAGAAAGGAGGTGTGTGAGTACATATATACATGGACAGAGAGAGAGAGAAAGGGAGAGAGACAGTCTCAGGGAAGATCTCTCTGAGGAGATAATCAGTTAACTCTTGAGAAGGAAGCATCTATCATGAAGATCTAAGTAAGGAAGAACATTCCAAACAGAGCCAACAGCAAATGTCAAGGCCCTGAAACAGGAAAAGGTGTGATGTGTTCCCAGGACAGCAAGGTGGCCACGGTGGCTGGTGTGTGCAACAATTGAGAGGTCAAAGGAAACATGTCAGCATGGAGGCAGGTCTTAGTCATGTTGGGGTTAGTAAGGAGATTGAATATCAGTCTCCATACAAGGGAAAGCCTTTGGATGTAAGTGGCACCATCTCATTTACACTTCAGAAGTGTACTCAGGCTGCTCTTTTGAGACTGAAATGAAGAAGGCAAGCATTGATGGTTTGGATAGAAAAGTCCTGGGAACGGGGGAGTTCCGCAGAACATGGTTTAAGTCAGGACATCTGAATTTTCATTTCGGCCATGTTAAGTTGAGATTCTTACAAGACACCCAAGCAGAGATGTTAATCAGAAAAACACTTATGAAATAGAGGTTAGGGAAGAGATTTGGGCTACATACACAGATTTAAGAGACCTAAGCCTATGGATAGTGTGTATAGCTATGGAATGAATAAGATCATTATGGAAATGCTGCCAATATATTTGGCAACCGGAAAAGAAAAAGAAAAGTCCAAAGTTCAGATGTGGGTTGGATGAGACAACAAGAAGACTGATAAGGACCAGCATATGGGGAAAAAGAAAGCACAAAGAATAAAGGAATGGACGACCAAGGAATAACATGCAAGAAAAAGAAGGATGAGAGGGATCAGCTACATCAAGTGCTGCTGAAAGACCCAAGTGAATAAAGAGAAATAATTGCCCTCTAAAATAGTAATTCACTCTGAATGGTCAAAGAAATCTTGAGCTAAAACAGCAAAGCTTTAGCAAAAATGCTGAGAACACACAAATGGGAGAAGATGACCTCTTCATGGATGGTGTTGCAACAAATGACTCCACACACAGAATAAATAAAATATAATTATCCAACACTAGATTAAAAGGTTGACACAAAATGGATTAAAAACTTGAATGTAAGATCTGGAACTGTGAAACTATTAGGGGAAAATAAAGAGAGGAAATTCCATGACAATGATCTGGGTAATGGTTTTTTAAGAAATGACACCCAAAGCACAGGCAATCAGAGCAAAGGCTGAAAAAAAGCTTTAGTACAGGAAAAGAAACAAAGAGAGAAAAGGCAGCTAATGAATAAAACAAAATATCTCCAATCCACACATCTGATAAAAGGTTGATATTTGAAATATATAAGTAACTTTAACAATTCAATAGCAAGAAAACAACTGGCACAATTTTAAAATGGACACACGTGTGAATGGACATTTCTAAGAAGAAGATGTACAAATGGCCAACAGATACATGGAAAATGCTCAATGTCACTTGTCATTAGTGAAATGTAAATCAAAATCACAATGATGTATAGAACACCTATTATCAAAAAGGCAAAAAATTAAGAGTGTTGGCAAGGATGTGGAAAAAAGGGAACCCTTGTTCACTGCTGTCAGGAATGAAAACTGGTTCAGCCATAATGGAAAGCAGTGTGAGGGCTCCTTAAAGAATTAAACATTGAACTACCTTATGATTCAGCTCTACTACTAGTGGATATATATTCCAAGGGAATGAAATCAATGTATCAAAAAGATACATCTGCACTTTCATGTTCATTGGAACTTTATTCACAATAGCCAAGACATGGAATCAACCTAACTGTCCATCAATGGACAAATAGATAAAGAAAATGTGGTACATGTACACAATGGACTACTATACAGCCATAAGAAGAATGAAATCATGTCATTTGTGACAATGTGGATGGAAGTGAGAACATTAGGTGAATAAACCAGGCACAAGAAGACAGGTACTAAAAGATCTAATATGTAGAATGTAACAAAAGTTTAGCTCAGAGAATCAGAGGATAATGTGGCTATCAGGGCTTGGAGGTATGGGGTGGTATTTGTCAAAGGATTCAAAAATTAAGTTAAAAAGGAGGAATGAGTTATTTTTATTAAAAACAAATAAAAGTGTAGCAGATAAGTGTATAGAATCCAAAGTCAGAATAGTTGGATTCAAATCTAAACTTCTAATAACTCTTTGACCTAGTGCATATCACCTAGCACTCTGGCAGTAGTTTTCCTTCATTTTTTATGTATAGAAGAAGAAGAACATTAGCATCCACTTCATAGGGTTGATTTGAGCTGAATTAATATAAAAGAGCTTAGAACATTACCTGTTTCAAAGTAAGCACTTCTATAAGTTATATTTTTGTTAGCATTTGATCTTGGCAAAAAATCTTCGTGGCATGATGAAAATAAAAGCATAATTGATATAAGTATAGTAGAAAATAGGAGCTAAGATTGTGCAGAGAATAATGAATATTTCTTTCCAGTATTTTTTTTCTGTGAGGGGAAAAGGGAAATAGAATTTTTTAAATGGATGCACACTTGCTTGCTGGTATGATTTATTAGAGAAATTGGCAATACAGGAGGGAAATGGGTAATTTAAAAAGAAATGTTCTTAAGAAAGAAAATAGTAACTGAGATCTAGGGATTAGCATTAATGCAGCGTTGGAGACACAATTTATTTTAACAAGAGTGAAGGTAGAATACATAGGTACAGAGACAGGTAGCTGTGCATGGATTCAGCAGTGAGATGAGGTAGTATCTCACCTGATATCATCTGTTCTTCTTATTAAATATGAGAGATTTTAACAAGAAAAAGAGAGCATGAAGCAGATATCTGTGAAAGAGAAAATAGAAATTTTCTGGGAAGAAACATACCATCTGGCAGGGTATTAACTTGTAGATGTGATACCCTGCAGAGGAGATAATAGAATGGAAGGTGGAAGCTTACAGAGTGGGTGATATGGAATATCTATGATGAAAAGTTATTTGATGTGAGTGATGATAAGATTCGTCTTATACATTTTTGAGTGAAAGCCAGGGAGAGATGATTAGGGCTTCTTCAGACAGTGGCAATGGTGGGCAGGTTACTGAGCAGAGATAGCTTTGGGAAGAGCTTGATGGTGGCCGGGGCTTTGTTCTATTCCCTAGTACTCTAGATGGCAAGAGCACCTCTAAGGCTCCCATGACCTCTCCCCTGGGAAAAGAGTCATCTTTGCAGCACCGAGGATATTTTACCATCTTCATTGAAGGGAGATTTTCTTATACATTCAAAAAGAAGGGAAGAATGAAAACTTAGCATCTGGTGTCCCCTTAATACCATTACCAAAATTCATCTCTACTTTGACAAGAAAAATAGTGAGATAAAATAGCTGTGGCAAGTGCTTTTTGCCACATAGCTCAGGTTCTCTCCCTTCTGGATGCAAGGTACTTCTGTACTTCTCCATCCCGTCGACTCTAGATGTGGGATTGTGACTTATTTTGTCCAGTGAAATGAAAGCTAAAGGAATATGAGGCATTTATGAGAGAAAGCAAAGATCATCTGTTCTCTGTGTAATCTGCTTAAAAACACTAGTGTACTTAAGAACTAGTGTGTTTCTCTTCCTCAGCTAAAGTGATCCATTATGTTCATGAAAGCAGAGACTGCAGCAACCTGAATCCCCAGAGTTAGACACAGTCTCCTCTATGAAGACTCACCACGATAATCAAATAAGAAAGAAACTGATACTGTTACATGCCTCTAAAATTTAGAGTTTGTTATTACCACAAACTTAGCCTACTTTGTCTACACAGTAATTTCCTCTCCTGTTCCCCAATTGATAAGTAGGGTGTACTTTTCCAAATATGTTAGCTGGAAAGTAAGTCAATAAAGTCCAATATCTCAAAATCTGGATCATTCTAGCTCATTTGAGCCAAATGCAGAATAAAGACTAAAAAGACATTGCTAAAATACTTGGATATTAATATAATTTGAGGAGTTGTAAGGAGTTATCCTACAGTGTGATAATTACATAGGCTCAGTTTGTTATGTTAAAGCTCTGGAGAACAGTGGGCTTCTGTCTTCTTTGAAGATAAAGGAGGTGAAATGTACTGTGGTATAATGATAAGAAGATCATGTGTAGCTACATTGGGAAGAAAGAAGTATGAAGTATGTCTCCCCTCAGAGAATATGACACTAAATGTTATGAGATTAACTATAAAAGTAATCAGGAAGAACAAGTCTGAGTCAAACAGATACAGGACTTTTCTGCCCGGTCCTCTCTCTTCACTGCCTATGAATACAATGTACAGAAACGCAGATTGAGTTTCCTGATGAGAACTGGGACTTTGTGAAAATCACTCTTGCCCTTTGTTTTTCTTATTAAACTGAAGGCGTAAAGCTTTTTCTGTGAGGAAAAAGAGAGACAACTAACTTTTTAAAATCTAGCAAATGGTAGAAAGGCAAATAGACACCTTGTGCTCAAAGAATTTGAAGAAATGGGTAGCAAAAATATCAATTGTTCAATATTTACATATATGTCTATAAATATGTCACACAAAGACTTGGAGAAAATGATTGTTTGTTCTTTTTCATTTAATCTTCTCCAGGGGGTCTTGCAGCATTTTCCCAATCAAGGAAGACAAGCAAAGCAGAATTTGGTTCACCATAGCATGGTAAATGTGTATAAGTATATATGTACGTAAATGTATAGTTTCCTTACATGTCTGCTGGGTATTTTAACTTCCTATTACGATAACCAAATTCTTGTAGACAAAGACTAATTTTTCATGTAAACTTCTCAGTATGTGGTATGTGTTTAATAAATGGTAAACAAGCAATTTAAGGTAAAAACTAATTCCTGTGGTTTTCCTGTAAAAGGTTAATGAGACGGTAGGAAATACAAGCTAGAATTCTCAATATAGATTCAGACAAAGCTCATGATAAACTAAGCTAATCAAATATTAGGGCCTTCCACATTAACAAAATAGGTTTTACAGAAGATCATTTAGCATCATGTTAAAATGATGCAAGACCCCCTGGAGAAGATTTAAATGAAAAAGAACAAAAAATCCCTTTTCTTCATGTCACAGTTCCCAACACTGTCTCTCTCCCCCCTCTCACACACACATACAAAAAAAGAAAAGCTTTTTGATATTTTTTCCTCCTTGGACATGATGCATAAACACAAATGTGTTGTTCTACACTTTTGCAAAATGCCAACACAGACATATAGGTTTCATTACATTCTCATGAGACAGGTATAGCAAGTCTTAGCCAGCTCTAACTGTTGCCTCCAAGTTTATGAGCCTTATGTCTCACTTCAACCATAGGACCACTGTCCCCAGAGTGCCCCAGAAACAGGACCTTAGAATCAGACTTTAAGATTCCCAACAGTTATGCAAAGCTATTATGATTGGTATATTCTGGCATGAAATTCCATAAGACATTTTACCAAAACCTTTGTTTCCAACTTCTTGTTTATATACTAATAGAAATTTCCAGAGGAAAGCCAAATTAAATGGCATTTGGTTTGTATATACACATATATTTTTTAAAATTATATTTGACAAGTAACATTCAGTGAATAATACATACATAATATGCCACATTCAATTTATCACCTATGAACCAACAATAAATGCATAGGTATGAAAAATGGGTTTCGAGCAGAATAATATTTATACAAATCACTGATCTTGAGTAGTGGTTTCTTGTCTTAGGTTAATAATTATGAGTAAACAACTAGACATACCACATTCTATGTGAAAAATAGTTCACATACTGTAGAAACAATATATAAAATAATGGTAATTGCTAATATTTTAAAATATTCATTGTTCCATTATTTCATTTTATCATCACAAAAACTATTGACGAAGACACTGTTACCTTCTTTTTGTAGGTGAAGAAACAGAAGTGTTGAGTCAGTCAGTCAAGTTAAAACAGCTAGTGAGGGGCCCACCTAAAAAGAGGATGCAATTTGCTTCCAGATATCCTGATCATATGATTGCATGGTGCCTTCTCTTTGGCTATCTGAACACATATATCAAACTAAAGTTTCAGATGATGTGGAGGAATGCAGCAAGTATGTCACTGTCCCCACAGGCAATGCTTGGTAACCCCAAAAGGACACAGGTTCTGGAACTGAATACCTGAGTCCAAGCCTAACTTGACCTATATGTTCTACTTGAGTTAACCTTCTGGCCAATTCATTTACTTTCCAAATAATTCATTTGTTCATTTCTAAGATGACTCCATAGAGTCCTTGTGAAGACTAAATGTGAAACTAAAATTGTAAAGCATTACTTAAATGTTATTATCATTACTTTTACTATTAGCATAAATAATGTATGTCAAAGTAGCATTGCATTCATTTAGTTACAAAGGTGTGACTGTTAGGGAAAGTTAGCACATTTTATGGAAGTTCTAATTTCATATTTCAAAAACTATATATATACTTAATTGGGTTATTGTAAGATGTATATAAAAAAATTCAATCTGACACTTCAGCTAAAGAAGAGAGTAAATTTAGCATCCAGTTGTGAATTTGTTCCTACCCATTTCCTCTCCATTAGATTTCAGTTCTTATTTGTATTCTGATTTGTCTCATTGATTCTGAAATTTTGTTTGTCTTCATATATTCCTATTTAATAGTTTTACTCAGCTTGACTAGCTCCCTGGAGAGTCTGTATTATACCTTCTAAGCAGAAATAAAGCATCACCTACATGCACCAATAGGCATCTGAAATACAAGCTAGTTAGTGAATTGGGGTTGCTGTAAATCACTTTGAATGGAAAAAATGTGCTGAAACAAAAACTTTTTGAGACAGCTAATTTCTCACTTTTATTCATTAGATGAGAAAGTGGGGCATATTTTTAGACTTTCATGCTGAAGTAATCTAATTAAAAGAAATGGTCATTTAAATAGCTGAATGAGATTTCAAAAGTTCCCATAATGTATGAAGTCAGAATGATCAGGTCAGGGAGGAAATAGAGTGACAATGACATTTTTACAAATCCTGTTTTCTAAAACAGTTCTGTTATTTTTATATAGAAAAAAATGAAATAAAAGTATTGAGGGGAAAAAGATTATAACTAAAGAATAACACTAAATTTTCCATTTAAAAGTGTGGGGTCAATTAACAAAAGCAAACCCACAATCAGAGAATGTTCCCAGTCTCTTTTATGAGAAAGATGAAGAAAAGAGAGAGATTCACTCCTGTGAGAATATTTAGATTTATTTCCCCTTGGTTCAATCACAAACATCTTCCACATCCACATTTTTAGTAAAAATTGATGTTGAGATGAACTGAAAAGAATAGTGATCCTTTTATAAACTGTTGGTGAATTTAAGCTGTAAGAACTCCCCTGAAAAAGAGGTATTAGACCAATCAAATCCATTTCTCTGGAAATGTGAACTGAAAACTACATAACTGCCATGTGGACATGTGAGCTGAAGGTCATCAGGTCATCAGGCATCAGGAGTCCAGAGACACAAGAAGAGCTCCTTGGGGAGTGGGGGTGTCTCAGAGGGAGTGGTCAAGCATAGGAGGAGGAGAGGTCAGAGGTAAGGCAGCAGGCAGGCCAATGAGTTGCCTTGGTGTCTGCTCTTACTGGGAAGTTTTTCCTGGGTTCCTGTAAATATTTTATATAATACATTTCAATGAGCTCCTTTTCTTCTCAAGGTAACATAATAATATCTCTTTTTCTTTACTCAAAATACACTGTCTAGAAAATTTCTTTCTTAAAAAATTAAAATTATAACTAACAAAAACTAATCATAAGCTAGAAGTATTCTTTATCTCCACTTCTAAGAGAGAAATCTCTGCCTTCAAAGTAAGATCCAGGAAAATCTAAATCCAATAGTCACATTTCCTACATTTTCTCATAATAAAAATTGATATAACAAATAATGACCCTAAAGCCATCTAAAATTACACTCAAGGGAAAACAGTCCATTCATATATATGTACATGCATAATATTATATATGTATATTATTTTCGTAATGACAAGGGTTAAAAAGTAGATTTTCCATTTAATCCTAAATTACACAAAAAATATAAAGAGTTAGTACATCCGCAATTCCCAAGCACTGTAAGAATCACACTGTTCTTTATGATTAATAACATTCCCCTAGCTGTTTCCAGGAAGGAGGGCAGTGCAGCCTAAGGCTTCTTGGGGAAATGACACAATGAATAGAAAGAACAGTGAAAAGAAAAACAGAGGGCCTGGGCTCCTATGTGCAGTTCTTTGTCCCTGAAGAGAGCACTGTGGGTAAGTTATTTAGGTCTCTAGGTCTCTTTCCTTATCTGCAGTATGAAGAAATCAGACTATATTTAGAGGTAATTTAGTGTTAAAGGTTCCTTCCAATTTGAAAATTCTGTAAGTTTATGATATGATTAAGTTTCATTATAATGAGGGAATCTATTAGACCTATCAGAAAATGAAAGTCAAAGTATAAAAGATTTTTTCAATATCTTAAAACTAACACAAATTAACTTCATTAAGTCACTGAACTTAATGAGAAACTGAGAAAGGAGTTTCTGAAATTTATATTTTGGATATATTTCTTCATAGTATAAAGTCATTAATGTTACTGACTACATGGTTTAAAATTGACTATAATATCAACCTACATCCTTACATTGTTTATGTAAGAAACAATGATTAATGTATTTCCGTGACAGACATCAAGTTCAAAAGGTAATATAACACAGTGGTTTGTCTGATGTTTTGAAGTCAGATTGGTTTAGGCTGAAGAAAGTTCCAGCTTTCAAAGAGAGTGCCTTCTTAGGTATGAAACTCCTGGGTTCACACCAGACTTCACTTTCCTGTCCCTCTACAGTGAGGTGTGGGTGCTACACATGGAATGGATGTAGAAGTGAGCTATACTTCTTCCAGAGCAGGCCTGTAAAATCTCCCATTCAGATAGAGATCAGTGCTGAGGGTGACCTTGGAAACTATGTGGAGAAGATGGCAAAGCCATGGGTCCCTGAACGATGATGTAGGGGAAAGGCCCACACCCTGCCACCAAATGAATTTCACATGAGTAAGAATTAAGCTAAACTACACTAATCTAATGATTTTGAGGATTATCTGTTGCAGTAGCAACCTTTAGCTTAAATAATATCCAGTAATATTCCTATTAATGGACTTAGGAAAGAGTTAGGTGAAGCCCAAGTGCTTCTTAAGGAAAATGACACAAGAAACAGATGTGATTGGAGAAAATTATTTTATATTTCTAAGCATTAGTTTCTCATCTGTAAGATGGGATTTATGATATTACCTACCATAAAGGGTTGTAATGAGGATTAACTGAGTCAACACTCATAACAATACTTATACTTAATAAAAAGTGCTAATGAAAATTATCATGAAATCTAAGAAGACCCAAATGAATGTACCAGGAGCCATCTATGAGCTTGTGGGTAAACAGAGATGTTGAAGTCATTAGGCAGGAAAGCCTGGTATTAGGAACTTCCCAGTAGGAATTCACTGGTTCGAGAACGCCCAATTCACATGGCGCCCTGCCTAGATCACTGCTCAAGTTCTATCTCAGCTCAGGAGATAAGACTGTCCCACTGGTGCCAGAGAGCCTCTCCCAGATGGGTATAGCTTGTCAAATGCCCATCAACCTGCTTACTGCAAGACCTCTGCCACAGGAGAAGCAAGCACCAAAGCAAGACTCCTCCCATTGAAACTACCCCTGCCTTTGCTGTACTCCCCTTTAAATAAAGAATCAGGGTCTTTTTTCAGTGGGTCATTAACAGCTCCTATCAGGACTGGAAGACCCGTCAGGCACTCTGCTTTATTTATTTATTTATTTATTT
>CM053403.1:50298243-50319749 GCA_028644305.1 Xerus rutilus | reverse complement strand
GTGTGTGTGTGTGTATATATATATATATTTATTTATTTATTTTTTATCAACCATCTTTACTATACCCATTCAGGCACTCTGCTTTTTATAAAACTCTAATTTCTGGTTTTGTCTTTATTTCTTACTATTTCAGACTTTTTCTTTTCCCAAGTGGCTCACACCTCCTGGGCAAGAATCTGCTCTGTCGGGGTGCTACATGCCCCTATATGAATGTATTTATAAAATTCAGATATCTAAGAGAGAAGCATAGATTTTTAGACACTTAAAGAATACCTTGCTATTTTACAAAATGGAAATTGATGGTTAAAAAATATAAACCTAGTTCAGAATCACAAGAGTGAAGGATATATAGTTAGAACTCCGCTCTCTGAACTTCTAGTTCAATATCACTTCCATTACATCCTGCCCACATCTCTTTGGTTACCAGATTCCTCTGATGTTGCCTCCTGTACATGTACACCTCCTTACCTTCACTCTCTCCCCTACAACTTCACTTCTGACCCAGTCTGTGCATCCTTAGCATATTTTCCTTGCATAACCATGAAATTTGCCTTACTGGACTCCCTAAGTGCCAGCTTGTTTCCTTACACACACACACACACACGCACACACACACACAAACTTACCATGGTAGATCTTTCTAAAAATAAGTCCATGCCATAGAGGCATTTTTTGTTCTTATTTTTCATAGAATAAGTTCAAACTCTGTGCCCTTCTATTAGCTTAGCTCTGACTTTTCCAGCTTTATCCTCCCAAATACTTATTTCAGTCTACACTGAAGCCACACAAAATATTTTCAGAATCATAGCACAGTACACCTTCATCTCTCTATATATCTTTGCTTAGGCCACTTCTCTCATTTCATGAATCTTTGCCTCCTTTTTTAAAAAATATATTTTTCATTGTAAATGGACACAATTAGCTTTTTTCATGTATTTTTATGTGGTGCTGAGGATTGAATCCAGTGCTTCGCACTTGCGAGACAAGTGCTCTACCACTGAGCTATATCCCCAGCCCTCCTTGCCTTCTTTTTAGTCCTAGGAAGTTATTCTCTCAACTGTCAAGATTTAGAGCATCATATCACCCTCACTACAAAGGTGTTACTTAAGCCCTGGGTAGACTGAACCACTCTTTGCCCTGAGAGACACTTTCTTACCTATTCTGTAACAGCTGTAACAGTTTTCTATATGTACTTTATTTTTTTTCTTTTTGCAATGCTGAGGATCAGACCTAGGAGTTGAGCATGTTAGGTAAGCATTCTATCACTGTACTACACTCACAGCCCTATATTTACATTTTATATCTTTGTTTCTTCCTACTAAATTTTAAGGTCCAAATCTACAATTTTTATCTGTGAATCCCAGCTTGAGGCACATTTTGAGATGCATAAAATCACTATGCATGATAAATAAATAAATGATTTACTACAAGGGTTCTCAAAGGAGAAAAAATAACCAATAACTTTAATAATTTTTCAAGCCCAGGTTTAGACGAACTTATTGGAAGTTATAAAAACACTTGACTTTGCTATTTTGTGGATATGTGTTTACATGTGCTTAACTTGTTACAATGGAAAGCCAGGTAGGGTTTCAGGAGATTTACTCAATAAGGCCTGAACTGGAGAACAGAAGCTCTGCTTCTGTATCCACCACTGTTACAAAATGATTTGTCTAATCTTTGGCAAATCAGTTAATATCCCTAAAGTTACAATTTATCTATAAAATAAGGAAGTTGGCCATATATGATAGAATATTTAAAATTGTGTGGTAAAGGAAAATTTGTGATGTCAGTTAAAAGGATGTGTATGTCATGGAAGCTGCTTTGAATGGCATGGAGGACTGCCTGCTCAGCAGAAAACCAGTGTGGCATTAGACTCAGCACCAAGAGGAGCTTGCCTTTGGTCCCAAGTCAATCAGGAAAATTTTTTGAGAAATCACTTTATTTGTGTGAACTTCAGTTTCCTTAACTACAAAATCAGAAGTATCTCTGAGTTTTTCAGTTCCAAGATTTTTTATATGATGTGCAATTAATTCCAGAAAGTGATTATTCTCTGAAAGGAGGATGGATTTCTATTGTTCTGTATATATCATCTGGCAGATTCATAATTCCATATCCTTCTGTATACTAAGAGGTTTTCTACATATGGTGTGTTCTTTGAAGCCAGTAAGAGATCTGTAACATAAGGAATTGGTAGTATTCAAGAATAAGCAAAATCTTTGCCTTCCAATTATAATCCAACTGAATCTTTTCTCACAAATGGAAGGTTTGCTTTGTTCCCAGTGATTGATGTGAAAAGCAAATTTAGGTTATCTTTCCTCTACACCTCAGCAACTTCAATAAGAAACATCCAGGTTCTGAGTGTCACTCTAGATCAAAGGATATAAATCCTTAGTCAGATTATTAAGAAAGACTAGATGAAGCTTATTTTAGTATTCAGAAGAAAAAAAATGCTAGTGGCTTGTTGAAAAACGATATTCTATACTCTTCATTCACTGAGTGAGGATTTTATACTGTCACATCAATTAAGCTTTATTTGTTGTAATCCATAGCTTCTGAAAATGTCCTCTTAAGCATGGCTTCAGAATTCATTTATGAAGCAAAATTCAAGTTAGGATAGAGAAGCAGAAAAGAGTAGCAGAAGGATCCCTGGTCAGCAGGTCAGGAAATACATGCTCTCATCTGCGCTCCATTGCTGACTGAGACACTGCCAGCTCCTTCATAGGTCTGGGATTCACCCAGTACCAGTTAAGTGCCAGGCATGAGCTATATATCCTGTATTATATGGCCAAGGAAACACTGTTTCTGCTTTTAAGGACTTTAGGAGGTAGAAGAGGAAAAGAGTCATGCGCACAAAATATAAAATAATCCATAGAAGAATTGATAAGCTGGACTTCATTAAAGTTAAAAAATTTCTACTCTGCAAAAGACATTGTCAAGAGAATAAAAAACATAAGCCACAATCTGGGAGAAAATTCTTTCAAAAGATACATCTGATTAATGACTGTTATCCAAAATATACAAAGGATTTTAAAAATTTAACAAAAAGAACACAACCCAATTAAAAAGTGAGTCAAAGATCTTAGCAGACGCCTCACCAAAGATGACATACAAATGGCAAATAGGTATAAGAAAAGATGTTCCACATTACAAGTCATCATGGAAATACAAATTAAAACAACTTTGCTGTGAACCTAAAACTGAGCTTTGAAAAAGTATAGTCTTTTAAGAAATAAACAACAAAAAAGTAACATAAAATAATAAAAAAGTCATGAAGGAAATAGTCACGGGTGTACTAAGATCAAGAAGGTGTCTACTGCCGCCCCCAGTGGCACACACCTTTAGAATGCCTAAATCCAGAACTCTGACAACTAAAATGCTGGCAAGGATATGGAACAGTGGGACTCTCACCTTTGTTAGTGGAAATGTGAAGTGACAGAGCCTCTTTGAAAGACAATTGGCAGTTACTTACAAATCTAAACTCTGATCATAAGATCCAATGATGGCACTCCTTGGTGTTTACACAGAGGAGTTGAAAACTTATATCCTTGCAAAAACATGCACCATTGATGTTTCATTATAGCAGCTTTATTAATAACTGCCAAGACCCAGAGGCAGCCAAGATATCCTTCAGTAGGTGAATGGATAAATAAACTGTGCCATGTTCATATAATGAAATTTTATTCTGTGCTAAAAAGACATGGAGCCATCCAGACATGAAAAGACATGGAGGAAGCTTAAGTGCATCTTATGAAATGCAAGAGGACATTGGAAAATGGCTGCATACTGTATGATCCAGCTCATTGACATCCAGACATTGGCAAAACAATGAATTAGTGTTTGCTAGGGATTGAAGGGAAGTAAGGATAATCCTAAAAAGAGTACAGAGTATGGAGGATTTTGGGAGCAGGGGCAACATTTCCTGTGAAACTACAACAGTTGATACATGTCATTATAAATTCACCTAAATCTATAGGATAGACAACACTAAGGGTGACCCCTGATGTAAACCATTGACTTAAAGTGACAGATGTGTCAATGCAAGTTTATCAATTGCAATGCATACACCATGCTGATGGGGGAGTTGGTAATGGAGGAGATTATGCATGTGTCGGGATAGAGAGTGTATGGGAAATATCTGTACCCTCTTCTCAATTTTGCTGTGAACCTAAAACTGCTTTTAAAAACTACTCAGCCAGGCATGGTGTCACACACCAGTAATCCCCACAACTTGGGAGGCTGAGGCAGGAGGATTGCAAGTTCAAGGCCAGCCTCAGCAACTTAGCAAGGGTCTAAACAACTTAGTGTAAACTTGTTTCAAAGCAAATAGTAATAATAACAGGCTGAGAGTGTGGCTCAGTGTGGTTAAGAGCCCAAGTTCAATTCCTGATACAAAAAAAAAAAAAATAGTAAAATAAAATGATAAAGGAGCCATGAAGAAAATAGCCAGAGTGCACTAAGATAAAGGAGCCAACTCTCCCCAGCAAGAGACAAGCACAATAAGGGAGATCTGGAAAGAATTCCTAAAGAAGATGAAACTTAACCTAAATTTTGTGAGATGCCTGGAAGCTTTGCAGATCCCAACAGCAATACTGGCCTCATTTAGTTTCCTCATCTGGACTACAGGATCTTTAAACTCCTTCTTGGTTTTAAATTTCTATAATTTCATGTGTATCTTTAATAACAGCTTAGAAAGGTATGTATTTTGAATTTCTTTTTCATTTACATGAGTGTACATTTATCCATACTATACTATCTAGAACTCTATATTGAAACATTTCCAACAGAAATCTTTCTGAAGAAAAAATGTCTCCTAAACATCATTTAACTTTTCACTTTTAGTCTTGACATGAGTATAAGTATCCAGTCTTGGGATGTGTTGAAAGGGTAGCTTTACCCAATTGAAAAAACACAAGAGAGTGAGAAATCTCATAGGAAATGGATGCTGGCCAAGTGACATCAGTTTGTTTTCTTGCAAAGGTCCCTGGTGTTAGTTTGTTCTTTTCGTAATTCACATTTTTCTCCTGAAAGCGAAATGAGCATGTATAGCAATATGCCCTCCTGAGCAGGAATTCATGAATCAAAGTCTCATACAGCCTCTGGTGGGAGGCCAGAGAGCACCTAGTGGTTCCCAGAGGCAATCAGACAGATGCCTGCCTCAACACAGCTGTTAATAGCTGTGCAACTATGCATGTCACTTACACTGAAGAAGCTTCAGTTTCCTCACCAGCAAAACAAGAATAATAAACTTATATCTCAGGGTCTTTAAAATTTTATTTTATTTTTGGTACGAGGGATTGAACCCAAGGGCACTTAACCATTGAGCCACATCTCCAGTCCTCTGTATTTTTTATTTTGAGACAGGGTCTCACTAGGTTGCTTACAGCCTCGCCAAGTTGCTGAGGCTGGCTTCAACCTGTGATCCTCCTGCCTCAGTCTCCTGAGCCACTGGGATTATAGTCATGTTTCACCACACCTGGCACATCCTAGTTTTGTTGGAAGGATTAAATAAGACAAAGTAGGTAAACAACCCAGCACTATGTCTGACATGTAGACAGAACTCAGTCATTAGTAGTAGTAGTAGTACTATTACTAATATTGCAAATCCAGGGACACTCCTATTACCCTTGTGAGAACAGTCTTCAGAAAAGTGGCACAAGAGGTGTCAATCATTTCAAGTGAAACTAATACAGAAGTTACTATCTTATCTTAGAGTTAATAGGTAACATAGTTGCATAGCAGTTGGGAACACAGATTCCAGGACTACTTCATTTGGATTCAAGTTCCACCCACTATTTGCTGTGTAATCTTTGCCAACTCATTGAAGCCCTCTATGGTTTAATTTCCTCATCTGTATAAAGAAGAAAAAGCACAGTACCTGCCTCACAAGATTATTATAACAATGCAATTAACACATACAAAGCACTCACATTTGGCCACTATTCTTTAAATGTTTTCTGTTGCTAGAGGTGGCATTTCCCTTATTCAAGAAATAGGAGGTAGTGCTATCAATGGTGAATGTGAATAAAGGGCCTTGACTTTGCCTTTCAGATTTTCCATCCCCCCAAACCCCCGCTTCACTCTAGCTCTCTTTCTTATTCTCTCTCCCTCTTAGGCAAACTTCAACCATTCATTTATTCACCATTCTTTAAATGCTTACTGTAGAACAGACACAGGAAAGACAAATCCCATGTCCTGTGGAGAAGACAAACATGGAACACATCATGACTTGGCTGAAAGATAGTACAGGGGATGAACTGAAGATACAGCCATGGAGTTACATTGACCAGAATTTAAGCCCTTGATCCTCTCCTTTATTAGCTATGCTCTTGAACAAATTATGTTATTATTTAAAACTTCAATTTCTTCTTTCAGGAAATATGAATACCAATGTCCACTTTTAACTAGAATAACAACCCTTCTTCATCACCACCCAGCCCCCACCCATGTCTGGCAGTTTGCTCTAGACCAAGAAAGGAAAATAAATCACTTTACCTATTACCTTTTGCTTTAAAAGACCTGTGGTAAAAGATACCTTGTTTAAAAATGTGATTTGTTAAAAAGGAAAAAAAAAATGTTATGCCTTCAAAGCACTAGCCAGTATTTGTATAAACAAAAGTTCACTACCACATCACTGTTTAAAAATGCAAGGCGCTGGGCACAGCAGCGCATGCCTGTAATCCCAGAGGCTCCGGAGGCTGAGACAGGAGGACAGTAAGTTCAAAGCCAGTCTCAGCAATGGCGAGGCGCTAAGCAACTCAGTGAGACCCTGTCTCTAAATGGTCGAGTACCCTTGAATTCAATCGCTGGTACAAAAAAAAAAAAAAAAAATGCAAGGCAAGGACCCCACTAGAGAAGGACAACTTGTGCTTAACTTCATAATGTAAAGCCTCATGCTCATTATGGGCATGTGTCTTTGCATATTATGTTGTATTTAAGAAGATCTTGAGAGAGAGAGAGAGAGAGAGAATGAACCCAGGTGTGGGTGTGGGTGTTAAAGAGAGAATGAAAAAGTTTAAATAATTGCATTTGAAAGCTAGATATACTGAGGAGTTACTTTTACTATGCACTGGAGAAGACCCTCAAAAGAGATCATAACTAGTTTTAGACCTGTATTTTATTTATTTATGTGCAGTGATGAGAATCGAACCCAGTGCCTCACACATACTAGGCAAGCACTCTACCACTGAGCCATAACCCCAGCCCAGAGATCAGAACTTGAAGTACAAAGTTAAAGTGAGCATTTATCACCTAAATTACAACCAATCTGAGAGTAAATGGCATACCATTAATGACTACACTAGAAACACAGGTATTAACTGGAACCATATGGGTACAAATTGGAACATATGATCACAGTAGCCCTGAGCAATTCTGCTAAAATCTACCCTTGCTAACTGGTGCTGTACTAAGCTGAATGCCCAAGTTTTTGAAAATGAGCCTTTATATATTATTATGCCCTGTGAATTCTCCTGGTGGGGGTAAAAAGATAAATCCTAGGAAGACTAAAATCAATTTGTAAGGGGTAGATTTTCTTAGGGATGGGGATTTTGTATTATGAATAATGAGCACCAATCTTACTTTGAAAAGCCTAGGTAGAGTTAGCTAGAGAAGGCTTGGGCTTGCCCAGGTGCAATTCAGGTGGCTATTTCCTTTCACTCTCAGATGGTGTCTTTGTACTGGATTTATTCTTTTCTTTTTTCGGGGTGGGGTACTGGAGATTGAACTCAGGGGCACTTGACCACTGAGCCACATCCCCAGCCCTATTTTGTATTTTTATTTAGAAACAGAGTCTCACTGAGTTGCTTAGTGCCTCGATTTTGCTGAGGCTGGCTTTGAATTCATGATCCTCCTTGCCTCAGCCTCCTGGGATTACAGGTGTGCACCACCATATCCAGCTTCATTTGTTTTTTGACTGTGCATATTACTCTCAATACAGTAACATTTCAACAAAGAGAACGTAGTTTGATGCTATGCTGATTTTTGACAAAAATTTTCTAACTAGAGTTAGAGATAATATTCGATTTGGATGAGTGAAGATATGGGATAAAAAGTTTATAATATGAAAAATCATTGCATTCAAGTGGATACAAAGTTGAATATCCAAGAATATAATGTATATTATAAAAGCTGCAGGGCACATGGACAAAATGGCAGAAAGCAGATTAGAAGAAGAGAGGACGTGCAAGGTATTGTCAGAGAATAAATGCCCATAGGTATGCCTGTGCTAGGGCAGGATATGTGGAGAAACTAATAATACAAGGACATTAGGTCAACTTCAGTCAACTCAGAGAGAACCAGAAACCTTCATAAGGTTCTTCAGCAGAGTGAAGCACCTGAAGGTAAAAGTAGGAAGAGGAGGGGTGTAAAAGGCCAGTCACCATGAGGACTTGAACCTTCCCTCCACCTTGACTAAACTTAAGACAGGTTTCTTCCTGACTTTGGACCCTTGATCTCTCTTTTATTAGAAAATTTCTTCAAAAAACATGTCAATTCTTCCTTTGCCCTTTTGAGATATAAGTCTTCTCCTGGTCTTTTGCCAGTTTCACAAACCAGAACTTTAAAATGTAATCAACGAAGGATCCCTGTCTGTCAGTCTCTGTGGGAGGCTTAGGAGCCTAACTTTGACAAGCATCAATTAGGGAACACTCTATTTGGTAGTCTAATCTCATTGACCTCTGTCACCTTGATGTCCTCCAGTACTTTCCCACTGACTCACCCCAGTGTTCAAAACTCCTCCTACTTTCTGTTTCAGTAGGGTTGCATTCAGCCTCTCTCCCCTGTCCCGCTCATCTCCATCCATTGCTGCAGTGTTGCACGAAGCCCTCTTTGTCATTTATAACAAGCATCCCACACAAAGGTGCTTTGACAGGGGCCAGCTGTAGATTACCTGCTTGGACAGCTCAAAACATCATCAGCTCTAAATCAAATCTGCTTGAGTAAGGCAACTGTGATGGAGAGCCTTCTTCTACCTCACCCTCCAAAAACAATGTCCTCCTCAGCTTGCACAGGAAATGAAGTTTTTTCTACCATGGATAAGGCTCCTATACAATCAGAGATAAAGGCCTGGTTGAAGCAATGCTCCAGGGTGAAGGAATTCCAGTAGCAGTGTAATCAGTCAATCAAGAGGTACAAATGGGTCATTATCAGGTCCTTTCCTGTTTAGATTGGGGAGCAGGAAGCATGAAAAGAACAGAAAGACAAGAAGAGGGGATGTGGAAAATAAAAAAGGCAGAAAAATGAGGTTAAAGACAAATTTCACAGGAATTACAGCTTTGCCTAGAGTGTGCCTCATCTACCTCCAACTGGGCTACGATAAAAAGAAGTTGGAGGCTAAGATATTTTTGTCGTACAGCTGCAAACACAGGCGGCCACACCTGGCTTGATTAATGAAGATGTTCAGGGTTTGTTTTATTAAACATATCTTACCTTTGGTGAAGTACTTGAAATCTGACATTGTTTTCCCACTTTGCCTTCTGTGATATGCCTCAAGTGTGTATGTATGTTTGTGCATGTATGTGTTTGTGTGTGTGTGCATGTGTGTGTGCACATGCGTGCACGCACACACCCCAAAGGCTTAGGCAAAGTAAAAGACTACCATTCTCCTAATCATGGACATTAGCATTTTTTTAAAAAGGCACTGTGATGTGTTAAAAATACAACAATAAATGTGTATCTTAAAGTTGCTAATAAATCTTATAAGAAAAAAATCTCAAAATTATAAACTGCTACAAAGATATCAATAAATTTTACTAAGTAACCCATAAGCAATAAAATAATTGAGCTACAGTAATAGTAATTAAAATTAAAAATCAAGAAGAGCAACAATTTTTACTTTTACTTAGCAATAATGGCTAATAAAAGAGTTAAAATGGAAATTTAAGAGCTTTCACACTAGTCACCAATTAATAAACAAACTTTTCTACACTTTTCTTGAACCTCTTTATCTGAGAATCTGTCAGGAGCAGTGAAATTTGGGGTTAGAAAGAACTGTTATATGTGTTGATATAAATGACTACTAAAACAGTGTATATAGTTCCATGTAAATATTTGAGCCCAAAAGTATAAGGCTAAACCCTAAGCCTAGAAAATAATAATAGTCATAAGTTTATAAAGATTTTCTTCTTCCAATTGTTAGTCCATCAAGTTTCAAATTTCTCTATAATTCAGAATGATTTAGGAGATGTTTTAACTAAAGTTGACATATACATACTGCAGTATTTATGAGCTTAGTTGGGGCAAATATATTTACTTTCTATTTAATTCAGATATTTAGCAAAGACTTTAAAGCTATTTCCCATAGGAAGATTACAAAGTATCTTTGTTTCTTGATTATGAGGGGCACAGTTGATGTTTATAGCTTTTTTCAAGAGGGTTCTAAAATTTAATCTTGAAAAAACATTTTTTTCTTAAAGAATTTATGCCAAAATATGTTGCATAGTTTTCCACATACTTTTACATCAAAGAGTCAGTAAGTTGTTTGAAAACTACTTACATAAAACTCTGCATACAGATCATTAACTACTTGATGGACAGCCCTAGGCAAGGAAGTTTGAAGTCTGTGGAGCTCACAGAGGATCAATCAGAAATATGAAATCAAAAACTATAAAGGGATATTGTAAGGGACATAAAAATTAGTATTCATTTTACGGAGAATTATTGAACAATGTTTCCCTGTTTGGGTTAAAACAACTTCTTGCAACTAGGATTTCACTTCATAGGTCTAATTATACATGGCAGAATCAAGTTTATTTCTGGTAACAAAATTAAGAGCTTTGGCAACTCCTCTTTCTCTCCTACCAGTATATTTAGGCAGGTATTGAACTGAATCACAAGAGTTGGTTTCATGTTTTAAGGCAGGAATTTCTCGAATTTAGTACAGAGTAGGTGCTCAATAAATATTTACTGAATTGAAGTTAATAAACACTAAGAAATACACCTGATGGGAAGCTAAAGGAGTATCCTTCACTTCCTACCCCAGACATGAAGTTACTTATTGTATCAATAGAAAATTACTACAGAAAAAAGAAGTTGGCTGGATGATCTACAAACCAGTGAAGCAATACATGGCTATGTTTTTAACATTATTTTATTTAACTCATTGGAATTCTAAGTCCCAAGACAAACTCAACAACTCCACTAAAACCCATATAATTCAGTGTCCTATCTTTACTTCTTTTTAAAAAACTCAATTTTATTAAGGAGGAAAAAAAGCATGCCTTTTAAATAATTATGTAGCTTTATCCTATCTCAAGGTTTTTGTGAATAGTTCAATAGAGTGGAATTTTTACTTTTTACCCAAGACAATGAACTTTAAGTCACACAAAAGTAGAAAATTAAATGGAAATCAGAGCTACAAAAACAGAATGGTTACGTAATAAAACTGCATATACTATATTTTTTCACAAGTTTTGGGAAGCCATGTTTTCTCTTGAGAGACTGAAGCCTTCACTGGAAATTCTAAGTAATTCATTCAGGCAAGATAAAGAAATAGAATCATCAAGATTGGAAAGGAAAAAATTTTTGATGATATTTATAGCTCTTTTCAAGGACATTCTAAGACAGTCTTGAAAAAAACATTTACTCTTAGAGAATCAAAGCTAAAATATATTGCATATTTAGTTTTCCATATGACTTTATATCAAAGAGTCAACAAGTTGTTTGAAAACTACTTACATGATCATCTAGGTAGAAAACCCTATGGAATCTACAAAAAAAGACTAGAACTCAAGAGTTTGGAAGGCTGAAGGAAACAACATTCGTATATAAAATAATTGTTTATGTTGAGTAACAATAAATAATTGAAAAGTTTTAAGTGTTATTTAAAATAGCATCAAAATATGAAATACATTATAGCTAAACCTTAAAAAATATGTTCAAGATTTATACACTTATCAAAAAATATTGCTAAAAAAATTAAAGAAGCTTTGAAATAATGAATGATATATTTGGTTCAATGGTTAGAACATTTAATATTGTCAGGATTTCAATTCTCCCCATACTGCTTTTTGGTTTAACTGCAATCCAAATTAACAACAATGACTACCAATGGGCAAGTGGTTAAACAAATTTTGCTTTAAGCACACACAGATTGCATCTGAATAATAAGAAAGGATGAGCTGTTGATACCACAATTACATGAATATCTCTATGTGAAATGCTATCTAATTTTATAAGTAGTTTCTAAAATTACAAGGACCTTGAATATCCTATACAACTTTGAAAAAGAAAAAAAAAGTTGATACGTCCTGATAGTCAAATGTAGTATAAAAGACTATATAGCATTGATAAAAACATGGACAAATGATGGATGGTACAACATAAAGTGTTCAGAAATATATTCACATATATATGAATATATTATTAGAACTGCTAAAATTAAAAAGACTCACTATCGGTGGTGCATGCCTGTAATCCCAGCACTTTGGGAGGCTGAGGCAAGAGGATCTTGAGTTCAAAGCCAGCCTCAGCAACAGCGAGGCACTAAGCAATTCAGTGAGACCCTGTCTCTAAATAAAACACAAAGTAGGGCTGGAGGTGTGGCTCAGTGATTGAGTACCCCTGAGTTCAATCCCCAGTACCAAAAAAATAAATTAAATTAAATAAAAAAATAAAAAGACTCATTAAACCAAACGTTGGTGATAATGTGAAGGAAACAGAAGTGAAGGTCTCATATACTCCTAGTGGGAATGTAAAATAGAGCAATCATTTTGAAAAGTAGTTTGGCAATTTCTTTTTTTTTTTTTTTTTTTTAAATATTTTTTAGTTATAGATGGACACAATGTCTTTATTTTATTGCTTTGTATGTGGTGCCGAGGATCGAACCCAGGACCTCACGCATGCGAGGCAAGCGCTCTACCGCTGAGCTACAATCCCAGCCCAAGTTTGGCAATTTCTTGAAGTCATATGTATATTCATCTCTCTCTCTCTCTCTCTATCTATATAAATATCCTCCTATAAAATATACACATACACACACACACACACACATATATATATACCCTCCAATATATGTATGTTTGTGTGTGTGTGTATGTTATTTTATTGCTAGGCACTTTCCCAAAAGAAAAGACATAAAAATATATGTCTAGACAAAGAATTATAAATAAATGTTTGTAGCAAATAGATGGGGGGAGCAGCAAGAAGAGGTCAGGGGGAGAGGGAGAGAGATTAATTAGAATTGGAAATAAATCAAATGATTAACAGTGAGCAAATGGGTAAACAAATTGTGCTATAACCATACAATAGTTTACTACTAAACAATAAAAAGGGGGGAACTATTGATACAAGTACAACATGGATGCTTCTCAAGTAATTAACACTAAGGAAAAGAAGCCAGATTTTTAAAAGAATATATTATATTATTCCACTTATAAAAAATTATGCAGAATGGTTGGTTGTGACTGGAGGCTAGGATAAGGTGAGGAGGGGTAAGAAGGAAGGATTTTTCAAAAGAAAAAAACAAGGGGGGATGTTACAGCACTGTTATAACATAAGAAAGGAATTTCTAACTTGAATAGAAAAAAAAATCAAGAAATGAGATTTGAAGGTTATTGTTATTAAAATTGTGCTTTGACTTGAAAAGTCATGATTCTTTTGTATTTTTAAGTTCAACTATTTTTCTGTGTGATCAATAGATAAGGAAGTACTGCCTTCTTTCTACGTGTCTTAGATTTAGCAGGGAACAGTTTTGTGAAGGATTCTCTTGTTCCCATATTACAGGAAATGATATGAAGTCTCTGTGAACCTGAGATTTAATGACTACATAGCATAACATAAATATAAATGCTGAAGCATGTAACAACTAGCAAGAAGTTCAGGTAAAGAGGGCACAATTTGTAATGCCTCTTTCAAACAACTGTTACGTTGCTCTCTCAATCAGACTACTAGTTCCAGAGAGAGCAGTTGTAAATCCACAAGAGTAGTTCTTGGTAAGTGTTTACTACACAGATGTTAGGCTAGCTACACTGGAAGAGCTGATTCCCCTGAGCAATTAACCTATTTAGTCAAATTGGATGCAGAATGGTGAGCATAGTTCACACAGCATCATGCACCAATGGCATCTCTAGTAGCCTTTAAAAGCTAGGCTAATGAATAGTTTGCCACAGCCACATTGCCAAGCATTCTCCCCTGCACAATGCCAAAGGAAAAAAAAATTCATCCATCAGTTTGCCTGCCAGCCACCAGTAACTGCCATCTGTGAAGGAGGACTTTTGCTCCTTTGGAAAAAAATCAAGGAAAACTAAAATGCTAACATTCTCTAGGGAGCTATGCACTAATGACCCAGTGAAATTAAACCCCAAATAGTCCCAGGACACTGGCCATGAGCTGCAGTGGACAGTTGGACAGATTTATAGCTGCTGACTCAGGAAAAGGTTTAGATGAATTACACAGCAAATTGGCCTAGACTCAGGCGGGCACAAAAGTCTGGGAAAAAAACAACCCAAAACGTAAGACCACAGATTGAGTCCTACACAGAGAAACTCTAGGACTTCACCAGTTTTGAGCCATCTGACTTAAGCCTCCTGGGTGAAGACAGACTCATTTTATTCGATCAGTCTCTTGGCACTAATGAGACCCTGTTTTTCTGAGTAGGTGATCTCATCTTCCACAAAGTCAAGACCCCTTTCATGGCCACAGGGGTAGATAAAACTTTTATTGCCAACACTGCAATTAAAGCTGCAAGCCTGTGCTGGATTCTGGTATCTTGGATTTGTCTTTGGAAGACTTTGCTGCCAGTCAATTAGACTTGATCCTATAAGAAACTTTTATCTTTTTAATTTTTTGAATCTCAACTTCAGTAAGAAATATATTACATATTTGTGCATCTATACATATAGAGATGATTTTCAAAATATTTCATAACCAGTATGTCATTGGCATCAATTTATCAGAGTAATACATTAACCAAAGAGAATAAGACTTTCTCATCTTCCCTCACTGAAACATTGCACCTATTAAACAGTAACTCCCATTCCCTGTCCCCTTATCCCCTGGCAACCACCATCCTACTTTCCATCTCTATGAATTTCACTACTAAGTACCTCATATAAGTGGAATCACCTATGATTTGTCTTTCTCTAACTTAGGCTATTTCACTTAGCATAATGTCCTCAAGGTTCATCCATGTTGTAGTGTGTCAGAATTTATGACCTTTCTAAGGCTGAATACTACCCCCAATGTATATAGTGTAGATCATTTTTGAGTCATAATGTTTCCATGAAATAGGACAAAAAGAATATATATGTTTAGATTGAAGAAAGATGAAACTAGATAATGAATTGGTATAAATAGGACCACCATCAAAATGCAAAATTCTCTCATATGTAAGTATTAATATTGCTGTCTTAACAGAAATATATTAAAGATCAGTAATAAAGAAATATCCTAGACTATCTGAGACATTAAGAATGTTCTGTGGAATGTTACCTAAGATAACTGATTATTTGATCTTTCAGGGGAAATAGCACCAACAAATTTCAATCATTTTTTTCCTTGCTAAGCCAAGTCCCAATAGTGTGAACCCAGCAAGAAGCAGCACATTCTATAATAGCTTTCAGCCAAGAAACAGGAGCAGATAGAAAATGCAACTTCATACATCCTTAACTCTACTGGGTCTCTAATGACTTGTATCCATTTTGCACATATGCTTTATTATCAATTTGTGCGAGTAAAAGGCACTTTTCATTTTTAAACTCATGTGATAGATAATAATACTCTGGGCATAGAGAAAGAACAGTATTATAGAATCTTCTTATGATTCCCATAGCATATGCTTGTTCTTCTTTTCACAAAAATTAATAATATGCTATTTATAGTTCACTGCTTAGCAGTGTATTCTTCTTTTTAAACTTAGGGGAAGAAGTCACACAGTAAGTGTTCTCCAGCTGTTAGATTTTGTCACTAAGGACATTAATCTCGGGATTGTGTTGTGATGAGTATAATGAAAGCAGCTTTCATTATGAGGGCTGAGAGGCAAAAGAGGCCCTACAGAGGGACAGAGGAACCACACCCTTCTGGGTAAGACTGCAAGGTTCACCATAACTCTCTAAGGAAAACAATCAGAAAGTGAATTATTTTATCTAGAAGTAACAAACTAAGGATCCAGAAGGTAAAACTGTTCATCAAAGTGGCAGCATGACATCGATAATTATCTCATGATGTTCTCTTTCCCTCTAGGAAAGCATTAATCTTCCTATTACTTCTCATTTAAAATTGCATAAAATCAAGTAAATCACAGTGTTCAAAAATAAGTACTGTCATTTGGAAGGTTATCAAACAATGGACACTTATATATGAATGATAACTAAGAGGATATCATAGAATTAATTAATGGCACTTAAAAGTGAGAAGTATTAGAAGTAATAAAATTAGTGATCAAATTATGCAACTGGCCATAGTCATGAATAATAATCTTTCAGAGTGCCAGAGATATAACATTAGTCACGTTTACCTATGATGTCTCTTTTAATCTTCATCAAAACTCTAGGAAGTTGGTAATATTTTTGGCTGGAAATTCTGTATTCAACTTTAGAATGTGAAGAAAGAAATTGTATAATTGGAATCACGCTTTCAGAAGAAAAATTTGAGAGCTTTATGCAATTTATATTTATTAGGGGGAAAGTGTAGGTGAAAAAACCTTGATTCAATAACTGAAACCAGGAAAACAAGAGAAGACTTTATTAAGACACATGGAGTCAGTGATAGTCCAGTCTTGGGGACACATTCATTTCAGGAAGCTGACTAACGGGAGAGTAAGGAACTCATTTGCTACAGTGGTAAAATCGATGAAGTTTCAAGAGTAGAGAGGTCATGAGCAATAGCAAAAGCTAGGTTTTAGAAAGAGAGGAGGAGAAGCAACAATAGAAGACAAGGAATGTTCAGACAGGAGAAGCAGGATAATTCCAGTTTCAAGGATAAATGGAGACAACTTAGAGAAGGTAGTGGGCAACTTTGTCAAATACTTCTTAAAGACAGAGAGACCCAGGGGCTGGGGTTATGGCTCAGCGGTTGAGTGCTTGCCTCACCTATGTGAGGCACTGGGTTCGATCCTCAGCACCATATATAATAAATAGAGATATAAAAAAAATAATAGCACATCATTTAAAAAAAAAAAAAAAGAGAGGCCCATATGGAGACCGGTCCTTTGTTGACCTTCAAGAGAACACTTATAAGTCACTGAGGTCAAAAATAGACTCTACATGGACCAAAGAGATAAAAGTTAATGAGATGCCATTTATCATTCTCTTAGTGGAGGACAGTGAAAGCAGCAAGGATCACGGTGGTGCATGTCAATTATGAAGAATGCCTCAAAGAATCCACTAGTCTGCATATTTCCAGTGTCACAGGGCTCCTGTGTCTCCAAGTCTCATAATTTGAAACTCCTAGTTTCTCTTAATAGGAATCTCTGAACATTGAAAAACAATATATGCCATTTTCTTTTTTTAAGATTTAAATCTTGGCTTTAATATTTTAATTGGTTCTTTTTAGTTTTACATGACAATAGAATCCATTTTGACATAATTATACAAGCATGGAATATATATTGTTTACATTCAGAACCCAGTACCTCTTCTTCCCCTTCCCTTTCCCACCCCTTTCTCCCTTCCTTCTGTTGATCTACCATTTACCCATAGTTATTTTTTTTTAATTTCTTGTGGATGTACATGGTGGTAAGATTCACTGTGATATATTCATACACACACACACACACACACACACACACACACAGGAAAGTTATGTCAGGTTCCATTTTCTAAGAAATATCATAAAGAAAATAACTAATACATTTCTTCCCGTGAAACATGGATCTCACCAATACTTTTATCCAATAAATATTAAAGTATAAATAAAACAAGCAAATTTACAACAATAAAAGATTTATTGGTAATACTAAGTAAGTATGCCTATTATTTCTGTCCTAAAGCCCAAAGTTCTGTTAGTTCAAAGTCTTTAACTAGAGGGCAAGTCGCCTTATAAATCCGAATCCATTATGCAATAAAACAGAAAATGTAAAAGAGGAATCACTGCTGGCAATGTTATAAAATTAACTCCCCCAAAACACAAAACAATGTCTAATTCCATATAGGAGGGATTTCATCCAGCTTCTGCAACCAGCTTTTTTCCCAGCTTTAAGCACTGATGTTCTGTTCCTTTTACATAGACTACATAAGAATTTCTTTATAATTAAAAGCAACAGACTAGGAGAGTAACCATACATCTCTTGGATACAATAAGTTAGTCTAAATGCCTTTTAAGCATATGCAATATCAGACATCCCTATACTGGCATAATACTTGAATTGGACATCAATATAATTCTTCTAAAATTGGACTCAATTTTTGGTTACATAACTATAGTTCAGATTTATTTAAATTTAATAATTTTATTAATTTCTATAGTCCACACCATAATAAATTCTTCTTTTATGGATATCTAAATGAGTACTCAAGAGTTTTGCTATTATAAACTACTAAAGTAACAAAAATATAGAACATGCTTGAAACAGTAGAGCAATAATAGCCATGATTCATATTATGCTGTATATGACAAGTGTTTATCCGATTTACATATAACTTTTTCAATACTCAAAATAATCACACAAGAAAAGTATTACTAACCCCATTATTATTCAATCAGGAAACTGAGGAGAAAAACAGTATTGAATTCAGTGCATTTGTTTAAATTCTCACAATCAAAATACTCGTCATCTTCAACTGACAATGTAGATTCTTCTGAGACCTGGAGTCTCAGTTTTACATGTCAGTAGAATCCATTTTGACAAGCATGGAATATATATTGTTTACATTCAGAACCCAATGCTGCCATCTAAATGAAGACAATTATATCATGATTTTCCATACTTTAAATTTTAAAACTTTATGACTCATATTTCTCTTTTGTAACTCTTCAATATTTAATAAGCAACCCACATAAGTGCCCAATTCACAATTAATGTTGCTAACATGTTAGACATAAGATATTATGTCTGTCTTCAAATATCACTGTCCCTAATTACAAGCACTCATAATCTCATTGGTCAAAGACATTATGGTTTATACCTTACCTAACATTACACGGCTTATAACTGGAAGATTCAAGATTCACATGAATAAAATTTCAGAAATCCAATGGTACTGATTTTGGAAAGTTACTATATCATTTCTATAGCTTTCATATTTCTACATAAAAATGATCAAATATTCTAAAACAGCAGGATAAGCCTTACTATTCACATTCATATGTGACCAAATGAGCCTAATTAGTGACATGAATGCTAATACTATTCCTAACAAAAAGTTAGCAATTCTATTTTTATCTATCTATAAAAAATATATATATACACTTATGCATATATATACATATATGTTTCATATTTACAGATAATAAAGATGGAATATATTATGACTAAAATTTCATTTTAAATATGACTTAATAATATCTTTAAGATAGTATCTGATGTAATAAACCCAAAAGAAACCTTTATCACATCCCAGTGAGATTCTATACTTTACCTTACTCATGATTGTATGTAGGTAGAAAATTCCAATTTTATTCAAAAATTAATTTCATTGAATATTGATTATATGCTATTATATTTACAATAACATATTTAGCAATTTCTGTTTTTAAAGATGCATTTAAAGTACATTTTGAATATTGCTAAATTTCTTTAAAATATTCATCACCCATATCTGAAATGACAAACATTGCTTAATATTTAATATTGTAGTGGAGATGATCATTATAATACCATAACCATGTTAAGTAATTCCTTTGTGCAGGACATGTCCCTCAAGATGCCCCAGATAATCCTTTTCTGAATTTCCAGAATGAATGTGTAGTTGCAGAAATAGAGAACTATGTTTAATAAATTAAAGTAGAAATAACAACTTATTTAGTTTTACCTCCCAGTAGTAAAGAGATTCAGTAAGTAGAACTCATTAATGTATTTTGATGTGACAGGCTATTCATAGACTCCAGAAACTGGGATGGAATTTTACCCTAAATTTCTTATGATTGCATCTTGATGGAGTTAATTAATTATACTGAAATATTAAATTGTTATTTGTCTCAGAAATATATAGCACTAACTACAAATATACTTAAGCTCTAGTACCTATAATCAAAAGGACAGAAAGGTAACAAGAGACTATTGACATTGGTTACTTGGAGAGGGTAAAGAAGAAAACTAAATTCCCCCAAATTCTGTTGTGTTTTCATAATGAACATGTATTATGTACTTTTTTGTATTTTATAATTGGTATAAATGAATACCAATTATAAAAATGGTAGGTAGTTTGTGTGTGTGTGTGTGTATTCCCCTTGACATGGGGGATAGTAACTCCATGGGAAAATTAAGGGCAAAACAATGATTGAAGAAACAGGTAAAATGAGAGGAAAGGCTTGGATCAGTGTTTTTAGAAGCTTTCATATTTAGGCAGAGAGCTTGGATTTCCAGGATGGAAGCAACATCCAAGGACTTGGTCTAGAAGGAGTAATGCAAGATTGGTTTCAGGAGGGGAAGACTGGAATCAATGAGATCAATTATGTCACAGGATCTGTTTTAGTCAGCGTTTTCACTGCTGTGACCAAAAGATCTGACCAGAACAACCATAGAGGAGGAAAAGGTTTATTTGAGGGCTCACAGTTTCAGAGATCTTAGTCCATAGAAAGCTGGCTCCATTTCTTGGGGCTTGAGATGAAGCTGAATATCATGGCAGAATGTGTGGCAGAGGGAAGGTACTCACATCATGGTGATCAAGAAGCAGAGAGACTCTACTCTCCAGATAGAAATATATAAGTCAAAGCCACACCCTAATTCCCAACTCCTCCAGCCATCCTCTACCACATCAATTATCACTCAGTTAATCCCTATCAGGAGATTAAATCATTGACTGGGTTAAAACCCTCACAACCCAATCATTTCTCCTCTGAACTTTCTTGCATTGACTCACACATGAGCTTTTGGGGTACACATCACATCCAAACCATAACAGGATCCTTCCATTCTCACACAGGACCTGCAGCACAATTTTCAATGAGAAAATGTTTAGAATGCAGGCGAAAGCAAAGGAGGAATGATAACAGAGTGGACAGAAGTCTGGTAAAGACATCTATAAATGGTGGTTATGGGAAATGCATGAATAACCGATGACATCCAAGGTTGAAGCTATGAGAGAGAAAGCAGCTGGCTTAAAGGTGTGTGTGTACGCACGTGTGCACACATGCATGGACATGTGTAGGTATGTAGAACCACACACAGGAAGAGTCAAAAAGTGTAGGTTTCAGTGTGCAAACTCTGTTAGTGTTCCTGCATTATATCTCAGCCCAAATATCTATTATCTAACCTTTGCCAAGATGTTTAACCACTGTGAGCCTCGGTTTTCTTGTATTTAAAATGGTAATGCAGTACCATCTTTACCTTCAAAATGGCATTAGTCTAGCATCTATCTTGTAAGATTAATATGGATAATAAAAGTAAAACCCTTAAAAAACTGTTTTAAGGC
>CM053403.1:50212463-50297743 GCA_028644305.1 Xerus rutilus | reverse complement strand
TTTACATATGGTGAATATCAAAAAAAGTTATTATTCTTATGGCTTTTTTTTTCTTTTTCACTAAGCTTCATGTGTAAATTTTTATTTTACTTGTTTCAGTTGTTGCCGAATAGCAACCGCTGTAGACACTTTATAACTTCCCTTCTGTTGGGGAGCTGTGTAATGAAGTTGGGGCCCAGGCCTGTGTGAAAAGAACCTGCTATGCGATGCTTAGTGACCCCTGTTTCTCACCCCCTACAGCCAGGTGGAAGTACTTGCCAAAGGTGACCTTGTAAACCAGGTACTGAAGAAGGAAGAGCTGAGTCAGCCTAGATTTCTGAAAGAATGGGCAGAACCAAGACCAACCACCACTATTCCTGCCACTGCCACGTGAATGAGTAAGAACATTTATTGTGTTAAACTTTTGAGAATTGGTGGTTTATTTATTTTTTTGCAGAAGCTAAAGTAACTTTAAGAAATGTAGCTAAATTGCTACAAAATAGAGGAAAATTATACTAACATATAATTCGCGTCTAAGTAAAAATAATCATTTCTCAAAAAGAGTTATTTTATACGGTAATGTCAAGAAATTAGCACAGAAGTATTAATAACTCACAATGAAAATGACTACGTTTATTATTTGTCTAACATTAATTGAATGCTTACAACGTGCCATTCTACCTGCATAATCACACTGAATTCTGAAAAACCCTACATTTGAAGAACAAAACACAGGTTAGGTGATGTGCTCACATCTATATAGATATTAGCTGGCAGAAAAAGAATTTAAAACACCCCATGAATCAGAAGAATTGGCTAGCAAAAAAAAGAGAATATTAAGAAAACTATAAGAATAAAGCAACCTTGGAAGTTTCTGTTCATTCCATTACGAAGAGTTTATGTGTAGGGCATGATGGTATTCATGGACTGTAGGAAATAAGAATATTTAAAGGACATGGAGCATGACATGATGCATATTAAAAACCAGTCAGGAACATAAACCATGGAGAAAAATAACTACCATAGCATATGGTTTATAGGAAGTGTCCTATAATATTGCAGAATATTATGCGAATCTAAGTGAGAAAGTACACTCTTTGTAAAAAAAAAAAAAAAAAAAAACACTTAATCTGGCCAAATAGCACTTAATCTAGCCTTTCATGAATGCACAGAATTCACTAGGCAAAGGCAGGAAAAAAAACCTTTCAAGTGAACCCATAAATATTTATAATCAAGAACATGAACTGGATGCACAAAGAGCTAGAAAGACAAGTTGGGATGGGTTCAGAGTGGATCCTAATTATCAAGCCAAGAATTTAACTTTATTAATCAGATAACAGAAGACACTAGCAGAGTTCTATGAGGCCAATAAACTTAATTATCAAGTATGGGTTGAACTAGAGAGTCTGACAGTCTTGTCTTTTTACCTCATGCTGGTGTAAGTGTTGTTTTCTGTCTTACCTTTTGTTTTAAGGGATGTTTGCTAAAGACAATTCCGAAAATAGAGATAAATAAAAAAATGAAAAATAACCTCCTAACTTGTTTGCTATCATCCACCTTCCTTCAATTTCCCTTAAAAATATAAACATAAAAACGCTTTGCAAACAATACCTGCTGCTGTGTGACCTACTTTTTAAACTTCATCGCCATAATGATTCCATCACAGTATTCCATCCATTGGCTGATCATAATGTATTTAACACCCAATTATTAGAAAATTAGTTTGTATTCATTGGTTGATTATAATTATTAACTGTGAGGAATGCCCTATTACTTTTAAACTTGGTGAATTCTATGTGCAACATAATCACATTGCTTTAATTTGTACTTTATCAGCAAGTTGAGTTTTCTGCTATTTTTCACTGTTTTTATATGTACTTAGTGAAATTTCTAATCATTTATTTGTTGTTTATAAAAGTATTTTTTCTACTCATTTTTCTAAGAGTGGTTTATATAGTAATGATATTAATTTTTCTATTATATATACAACAAATAATGTCCTAGTTTTCTATTTGTTTACAAATTAATTTTTGACTTTTTGGTCATATAAAACCTCTTAATAGTCTGATAAGCAAACCCAATTCTCTCTTTTAGGATTTTTATTATTTAGGGAAATTTTTCCCAATAACAAAAATAAATACTAGTCTATTGTTTTTACTAGTATTTTTATTTTTTACTTACATTTTATGATGGCTTAGATCTGGATTGTCCCTCAAAGGTTCATGTGTTGAAGGTTTAATACCCAATGCAGTCTCTAATGTTCAGAAGTGGGGATTGGGGAAAGTGATTGGATCCTGAGGGCATGACGGGGAAGTAGTGAAAAGGCAGGGGGGAGTGGAAGGAAACAGGTGGGAGGGGCACTTCAGAAGAGTACTTCTTGTCTCTGGTCCCTTCCTTTCTCTTTGTTTCCCACCTGCCATGAGCTGTGGACCTTTTCTGTGCAAAGCCCTTCTGCCATGATGGTCTGCCTCATCTCAGGCCTAAAGCAATGAGCCAGCCAACCCTGGAGTGAAACTCTGAGCCAAAATAAATTTTTGTTCTTTTTTTTTATTAGAGCTTTGTAGTTATACATAGTAATTGGGTTCATCCTGACAAACTCATATATGCATAGACTTAGATTTCAGTTTATGCTTCCCACCTACTTTTCCCTCCCCCTTTTCCTACCCATCCCCCCTCCCCTTCCCTGCTTTCCTTGCTCTGCTCTGCTAGACTTCCTTTCACTCTTCTATTTATTTATATTTGGTTCTTTTTACTAATTTATAAGGGTGAAATTTCCAGTGATATATTTATATATATGCACATAACATAATTTTTGAGGAATTCATTCTGCATTGCCTCCCCTTATCCATCCCTCTACTCTGCCTCTTGATCACCTTCTACATTACTGATCTTCCTTTACCATTATATTATCCTATCCTTTCCCTCCACCTTTTCTTTATTTTTCTCTAGTTTCTGCATATGAGAGCAAACATTTAATTTTTGAGTTTGTGTTTTGCTTATTTCACTCAGCATGATATTCTCCATTTTCATCCATTTACCAGCAATTGCCATGATTTCATTCTTTTTTGTATGGCTAATAGAACTCCATTGTGTGTGTGTGTGTATCACAATTTCTTAATCATTATGAATTTCTTAATTCATCTATTGGCAGGCATCTGGGCTGATTCCATAATTTAGCTATTGTGAATTGTGTTGCTATAAGCATTGAGGTAGCTGTACCACTATAGTATACCAATTTTTCTTCTTTTAATTTGTTTACACCAGGTGTTTTGTCATAGAGACAAAAAGCTGAGTAACAAATTTTAAATCTTTTCCTCTAAACTAAATGTATACCTTCTTTCCCTGTCCATCCCCTCCCCTTCAACACTCATGAATTTGACTGGCTGAAACTACTATGTACTATAGCAACTAAGGACATGGACCCTCCCTAGGTTGAATCCTGGTTTACTTACTGGTTTGTGACTTCTGAAAAATCACTCTTCTTCATCTATAAAATGGAATAATAAGGATATCTGGCTCATACTGCTGTGAAGCTTAAGCAGATTAAATCATGCAAAAGCATATAGCTCCTCAATAAGGGTTACTTTTATTATCATTGAGAGATCTACTTATTCCATAAAAACAAATTCCAGGCCTTGTGCTAAGGTTTATGACATACTAACAGATGAGTAACTTAGCCTAAACAAGCTCACATTCTAGAGAAGACTACAGATAGTAAGTGAACAATAGCAGAATAATTGCTAATGGTGACCATTTCAATGAGAGAAATGAATGAAGTCATATGATTAAAGGCAAAAGGTTTGATCATGGGAAATAGTGCAAGAGTAGCCTGCAAATAATTTAAGGAAGAACATTTTTTTACAAAGTAAGCAAAAAGTTCTAGGACTAGAGATGAGGAAAGGTATTGGTGTATATATACATATATATATAAACACACACACACCACGATTTCTTAATCATCGTGAATTTCTTAATTCATGGTGTGGGAAGCAAGGCAGATAATAATGAAAGATGAGGCTATGGGGTAACAGGAGTTCTGTGATGAGGACCTTGTGAACCCAGATATGAACTTAAGATTTATTCTAAGTTCAGTGGAATGGACTCAAAGCTATTACTAGTGACAGTAAAGATCTTACTTGGGTTTTTGAAAGACTATATTGGCTATTTGATGAAGAAGGGCGTATAACAGGGCAAGAGTAGAAGTAAAAAGCCCACCTAGAAGGCATAGTGGACAGAGAAATACCCCTCCCCCAAAATGTCAATATCTTAGTTCCTAGACCTGTGTATATATTCTCTTATATGCCAGAAGAGGCTTATGAAGATGTGATTAAATTAAGGGTCTTGAGATGAGGGAATCATCCCTGACTGTCTAGATGGCCCTAATGTAATCCCAAGAGTCCATACATGAGGTCAGAGTCAGAAAAGGTAACGTGGCAGTGGAAGTGGAGAGGAAGATACTGAAAGATACTGAGCTGCAGGATTTGCACATGAAGGGTGAGGCCACAAGTCAAGGGATATAGGCCACAAATCAAGGGATAGAGGTCCAGGTAGCCAAGGAATAGAGAAGCTGAAAGACTCCAAGACACAGATTCTCCTCTAGGCCCTCAGAAAGGAGCAAGGCCTTTCTGACACCTTGATATTAGCTCAGTTGGGCCCATTTTGGACTTCTGACTTTAGAACTATGAAGTAATTAATTTATGTTGTGCTCATTTGTAATAACTTGCTGCAGCAGCAATACGAAGCTAATGCAGAAGGCTTTTGTATTAAGTAGTTCCTGTGAAAAATGTTAGCCGTGGAATAGAATCCTGGTAGCAGAAACAGTAGAGAACGTGGATATATATCTGATATTTTTTAGGCAGTTCTGATAGACTACACATTGATTGGATCTATGAGTTTTGACTTGAACAAGTAGGCAGATAATGACAGAATTTATTAAACTGGGAAGATTATAAAAGAAACAGACTCAGCAAGGGAGAAAAATAAAGAGTTCCATTTTAACTGCATTACGTTTCAGATGCCTATCAGACATTCAAGAGGAGACAAGAAGTAGGCAATCAAATATATTTATCTGGGACTCAGTAGAGAAGTAAGAATTGGAGATATAAATTTTAGAGATAAAATTTGGGAGTAGTCAGTATTTAGATGATAGTTAAAGCTATGGGGCTTTCATGCAGTAAATATTTATTATGTGTCTGCCTTTCTATGAGCTGAGCATACACTAGTGAGCAAAACAAACACTGCCCCCACCTTCTTATGAAGCTTTTATTCTAGTGAAAGGAGATAGATAATAAACCAAGTGAATAAACAAAAATGAAGGGAGGGATATAGCATTATAGTGGAGATAAAATAGGATGGTGTTTGCCTCAGGACTATTTTAAATAGATCATTTGGAAAAGGTCTTTTTCAGGAACTGACAAAAATGTATGAGAGTTTGGGGGAGGGCAGCATGCTTAGATTGGAAGTCAGAGAAGTCTTTACTGGTAAGGTCTTTAAGCCGAGACTTGAATGACAACACTGAAATTCATTGTCCTTCTTCCCCTATCTGACTGAATACCTGGAGGTTAAATACATTGCCTATTTTCGTTTTTGTATTCACAAAGTTTGGCACTGAATTCACTATTCTTATGATACAAATTGTGAATGATATTCCTTTGAAAAATTATGAGCAAAAAAATAAGTATTTACTGTCTGCTATGTTTGAGAGACCAAAAGAAACAAAGCTTTTACTGCTATTTCCAATAGGTCACAATCCAATTGAAAGGACTATCATAAACACAGTGATTGAGATGGCAATATATCAAGCAGCACAATGGCATGGCCACATTATATGCTACACAAAGGCATCCCAGCACGGCAAGTGAAATGTGGACTTATGTTAAGGAGACAAGATTGTTCAGCCTGTCTGACCTCACACATAACACAGTAACAGAACTTGACCAATGACTTAACATCTGAGCTGTAATTTCCTAATCTATAAATTGAAATAAATATATCTTCCTATCCTACCTGCATGTGACATTGCCTAGTCAGCCATAAAGAGACAATATTATTATTACAGTGAAAATCATATAGATATTAGGATCATATATACTAATTATTATTAAGATAATGTTTTTTAAGAGAATAAAGGACTAAAATATGCTATAGAGACTATATGACCAGGAATTTATGTTAGATGTTTTTGACTTACTGGAAATCTTAAATGTACATAATCAATCCCTACTCAAGATTATTTCCTCCTGAGAGAAACTTTTATTTTTGTTACTCCAAAGATCATCTTCAAGTCAGTGCATTAAAGATGTTTTCTGTGTTAAGTGGCAACTAGGTATGCCCTGCGTCTTTAAATACTGAAACTATCAGTTCTGATGCAGATTAGTACAGCACAGAGCAATCATAAAAAGGCCCCAGTGAGAGAATTTCAGCAAAATGCAATAGCGGTGATGTATAAAAAATGGTCAAAATAAACATAAATCAGCCACCTTGAAATGACATATTGACACAGTTCTATGGTCTCCCAAAACAACCTCTGCCTTCCTTCAGGTATTTCACCCCCCCACACACACACACACAGGTGCTCCAAACTTCATTCTCAGAAACTTCAAATCACAGTGATGGCACCAGGGAATGCAGCTATTCAATTACCTTCACTCCTTGCTTCCATCATCCTTCAGCAACACCCACGGCTGCCAACTAGCTAAAGCAGACTCTCCCCAGTGTCCAACATCATCTGCAGTATTTGCCCTTCTATTGCCCTCACAAGATGCCTGCCATCCTCCCGAGAATGGAATCCACATCTTCTTCCACTGGGACTTTCAACCCATTGACTCACATCATTTTTCTAAAGCCTCAACTTTCTCTTTATTCTTCTTACTCTTTATTATAGTTTTGCCTCATTCTGTCCACATCCATCTTTCTCTATCAAACAATCTCTCAAACTCCATCCTATAAAAATTGGCCACTTCAGTGTTCATATTCTTTTACTTGTGCTTAATAGGTACATATGCCAAAACAATTAGTCATTTTGAGTGAGTAATAAGACCTCCTTGAGCTTCAGTCTTTTCTGCAGCAAAATTGGGATGGTATGGACTAAAGTGAGTGGGCTTCAAATTTTCATTAAATAAGGAGACTCTTCCTTCCAATATTGCTATACACTGAGGTGCAGGACAAAGCCCTCTAATGGAGCATAGATCCGATGCAAGTCTGAAAGGGATTACAGAGCACTACCACTTGAAGTATCATCACCCTCCTCATAATGGCCCTGAGATATTTCCGACTCACAAGACCCCAAAGAACACAAGACAGTTCTGGAACTAAGTAAGCAGTAAGTCTCATTCTAGCTCTTAATATTCAGAGATTTGTATCAAAAGGTATATTGTAAGCTAGGTTGAGTGGCAAAGAAACTGTACTATTGCTGAGAGCCAATTTTTGTTATTAGAATGTCCAATAAGCAGGATGTCATTCAATTCTCTAAAACGATGCTACCCTACTCACTGTTGCCAATGAAAAGAATGAGACACAGAGAGTATGACTTGTTTAACTTTACCTATTTTGTAGGAGGTTGGAATGGGATTCAAAGCTTTCCTTCTCCCATTGTTGCATGCCATCCCCAAGCCAGACCATGTCTTCCTGACCTAGTTCTTGTGCTTCCATTATTACTGGAGAATTACATTCTCTTATGGATTTTATTGTGAAAGTGTTCAGTGTATCTGACCCTCAGTAGATGTTTGCATTTACTTGTCCTCATAGAAAGTAGGACAACAGGAAGAAATAGGTTTGTGTAGAGCTCTAAGAAATAACAGTGTTTACCTATAGATAAATAAAGAAGATAGTATTTATAAATTTATAAGGGCAAATGCTTTCAAAACCTAACACTTTTAAATGTACTAGAAAAATTGGGATGACTCAAAAATCTTATTTCAAAGAATATATTTTTAATTGTTATCACATCTGATTATCATCAAATCCATAGCATACATTGTATTCCTCATGCTTATAAAGATCTTTCTGATGGTAAAATGTGAAATCAAGTAAATTTAATCCCTTCATTTATAATCAGATGGATTCCATATCCTTAGAATACCTCTTATGCAAATATAAATATCCCTGGATAATTACAGAAATCATATTAGCTGTGAAAAACATACTAAGGACCTGAACTCAAAAACTTGTTAGATACTGCATTATCATTCCCTGTTTATCAGCTTATATCTTTCTACAGATACTTTGTTATCTTTGCTCCTTTTCCTCTGGCAGATGTTCAGGGGTGAATTATGCAATTAAGAATCCAAAATTCCACTTCATCCAGATGCTTAATTTGCTAACTATTCAGTTGTCGAAAACACATGTTTACTCTCTATTACATAATGACTGCAGCTCAGAACAGCTTTGGGTTTCCATTTCATGAATTGGAGAATCTGACAAATGTCCCGGAAGGCATTTTTCTGTACCCATTCTCATGCAATTTTATTAAATTTCATAAATTTACCAACATCTGGAGAGAGAAAAAAGAAACTTTCCCCAAGAAGTTTTAAGTTCCAAAATCACTGTATGTTTCTTTTCAAAATTTATGGACAAATTTGTGGAATAATAAAAGAATTTCATTTAGTCTCTAAATGTTGTTAGAAGTTTAATTGATCTTGTCAAGAACCACTCTACTATATCCAGAATACAACAACAACAAAAAAAAATGTTTGCACAAGTCCTAAGAGTCATTGTCGAATTCTTAAAGAAAACTGCATTTAGATTAGTTTCTCCTGCTCTAACAGTCAACAACACTCCTTATTATGTCATAGATCCTATCACACTGCAGATCCATGATAACATGGGGACAGCACATCTATGTCATTCACAATAACATGAAAGTATATTGAATGGTGGTATGAGTATGATTGCTGAATACCAATAATTAATAACATTATACTGTACTCCAATCCTAAATTTGTCAAGATACCCCAAAAATGTGGTAAATATAAACTGAGGTTAGCTATACCAAGTACATTCTTCCCTTCTTCCTTTTTACCTAATGCTACTAAGCAGCAATAGTGTGTGATCTCCACCCACACACTCCTCTATTTTTAGGAATTACAAATATTAAAAATAATGTCTATCAGAGTGAGGAATACATAAAGAAGAAAGAAAGAAGAAAGGAAGGAAAGGAGGGATTCAGGGAAGAATGAAGGAAGAAGAAAAGAAAACTCAAAGAAAGAGAAATAAAACTTTTTATACATTGTGTTGCAGAACTAGTAAACAAGTCACTCACTGAGTATTTGATGACTCTGTGAAAGCAAACTTCAAAGAACTCTACTTGGAAAATAAGTTGGAGTCTAAGCCAAGCTTTTTTCCCTAAATGGAACATTCAGAAACCTACCTGATATCTCAGGTTGTCAAATGAAAAATGAAAGCCAGACAACCTGTAATCCCAGTATTAACATTCTATGAAAAAAAAAAACAGATTTAACAAAGAGAGATTCTTGGGTTTTGTTTTGAACACATTACCCAATCAATGGATGTATCTATATACAAACTTTTGCAAGGATGTCTGCTTCTTCTCTAATTGGTTGGCGAGAGAAGTAGCTTTTTAAATTACCTACACATACTAGGTATTCATTCAATGATGAGCTGCTTTTCTTTTCCTTTTCTTCTAAGACTTACCACCTAAAAAGTTGACACTTTACTGATAGGACCTTACACGGATGCTCACGCACACCTAGGATTAAATTGGGACACTGAACCATCTCACTACATTTTTAACTAATTATGAACACAAGATAAGCATGTCTTCTAAGGTACTTTCTTCAGCGAGAAGATAAGCTGTCTTTGTCTTCATATTGATGATTAAGCATTGACAATATAGGCTAATGCCTTGAAATTTCTCAATTTTTATTGGATAAATCTTTTTTATTGGTTCTTCTTAATGGCTAATTTAGGAAGTGGTGAGGAAACCAAAAGAGGGCCAAGACACCATAGTTAAATAAAAGTTCTCTTCCAGAATCTACTGTGGAGTTTTCACCTTTGCATAGAATGCTGAATGTTATCTTTTCAACTGATTGCATGGAAGAAAAGAAAGGAGAAAATAAGGAAGGGAAAGAAGAAAGGAGGAGGGAGCAGGAGGGAAAAAGGAGGAAGAAAAGGAACAGGGAGTGATAGAGGGAGAGAGCCCTTAGAAATAAGGGTTGTTCAAAGCTGTTCTAGGAAACTGTCTCTGTCATTTTCACGGTGGCTCATAGTAACACGAACTCAAAAGAACTCTAATAAGAACACATTTACCCATTATGCTTAAAATTCTACTAGCACCTAAGAGAACATGTGTTGTAACAATGTATAACTGACTCTATGAAATCTAAATTATGAGAAGTTATTTTAAAAATTAACTCATTTTCTATCATACCTAAAAACTTACTCTAAAAACATAAGAAATGAAAATTCTGAACTTAATTTACCAAATTTTAAATTACCTTCATTCCTGTAGAGGTTGTAGTTAGTAGGGTATTTTCCTAGGTTTTAACACTTTTGAGTTTCACAACCAACCTATGGAGTAAATTGAAATCTATCCCATTTTATAGATAAACACAGTGATAAGTTATCAGATGAGTTAACTTAGATATGATCTAAGACAAAACCAATTATAATATAAAGCAATAAATGCAAAAATTTTTGTAATACATTTTATGGAATCTCTTTTGAATATAATTTGCAAAATGGTGATTTCATATTAAGTCTGAGGGATTCATTCACACTAAAAGATAAAATTAATTGTGTACTAAATTCAATCTGTGGCTACTATAGGTAAAAATGTTCAACTTTTTCTTCAGTGGTGATAAAAAAAGTGAATTTATAATTTTGAGAAATGCTTCTCTCATTCCCTAAATCTTGTAACTCCAGCATCACAAGTCAAATTTTAAAAAATCACCTATTTTGACACTCATTAAGACATGTTTCCATTTGCCATAAGGCCTTAAATAGCACTAAGTCAGGAGCACTATCAAGTAGTAAAGGAAGCAAATGACATTGCTTTTATGTTTGTTCCCAATTCCATTCTACTAAAACTACAAAGCCATCTATATAAGAATAAAAATTCACAGCAAGTACAATTTCTACAAAGCTATGAAAGTGGTAGTTAGAGAAAGATACTCATTCACTGTGCACCTTCCTGATGCTAAATGTCACTTCTTCTGAAGGTCTTCCCAATTCCTCAGATGCAGTAACAGTTGCTTCCTGGGGGCTTGTTCAAGAGTTAGAAAATTTTGCTTACACTTTCCCATTCCCATTAAACTATAAAATAAAGGACAAAGTCTTAACCTTTGTACTATTAAGGCTAGCATACTGTCTAGTATGTAATATATACTAATGTGTAAAAAAGTTAATGAATGAACAATTTATGGTAAGGGAAATGCAAATTCATTCTCCAAGGAATATCTAACCAAGAAGAGAAAAAGAGCAATGACAATAGCCAAGGTTCATTTTCAAGGTATTTCATGTCTTCAAGACTGATAGTTTTGACTAATCATTCATGAATTCTCTGTAGAGTTTTATCTAACATTTAGGAAATATCAAGGTAGCTATTTTTTCATTTCCTATAAATAAGCTAATGGCTAGTATATGCATAAAATGGGATTTCACTTACAAGTTGTATACAAGAATCTTTTCATTTTTCATGTACTAAAATAAGCATATTATCTGTATAATTTTCAGTCTATTATAACAATTTTAAATTTTCTGTAAAAATGTTCCAAAACCTGCTTCTTTGAATCAAGGCCAAAGTCAATAAACTATATTTAACTAAATGAATTCATTGCAAGTATCCATTTATTTTGCTATCGAAGAGCTCAAAGTCTGCAGGAAGGCCACACATATAGTTTCGATTCTGTTCAAATCACTCAACCTCTGAGCATTTCTGTTTGCAAATGAGGAATATCAGTAATTGTACCACATGGCCTCCCACATTCTCTCTACTCATAGCATTCATACTGGTGACGACTCCTCAGAATTCTCAGTATGAACTCTGAACTGGTTTCAATTCTTGAAACAACTAGAAAATATAATCTTTCTTCCTACTGCAAATCCATCAAGACCTTCAATGTTACATTATCAGTGGGAAATCAGGCATAAAATTTAGGGGAAACATGGAAGGGACTCAGAGACTAATACTTCCAGCAGAACCCGAGGTAGGATTTATGCATATAGAAATAGGAGACACATGCCAAGATACACTGGTGAGACTTCCAGTGGCCGCTCAGATACTCATCTCCTGGTTCACAACTCTCTAGAGTGTGGGTGAGAGACCTGTAATTTGCATCTAGCCACTAAAGACAGCAAAGGGACCAAATATCACTTCATAATTTTATTATATTGTAGCAAAGTTGTAATTTCTCTCATGGCAGTAACCATGTCTTACTTGTATCTGTATTCCCCAGAGCATTTTTCACAGTTCCCACAAAGCAGAAGTGCATTAAATATTTGACAAGTGAAGAACTGAAGATTTAAACTATCAGTATTAGTAGACCCTAGATGCAAAAAAATGGCCAAAGTCAGTGACTTTGAGAATGAATTCTTCATTCATTTCCTAAGGTGTGATTTATTTCAATTTTCTGAGTGAATAAAATGTTCTCATGTGTTTGGAAATAAAACAGCTACATATATTTTGTAGCTATTAGCTACATGATAACAAATTAGCTCAAGAGTCTCTCTTCTTTGCCCATTGTTACAAAGCAAGCTACCATGCGGTAAGTAGAAAGTGACACTAAATGGAAGTAGTAGCCTTTAGTAGTGAGAGCAGCTTCAGTCCTACCAATGCAAGAAAGTGAATTCTGCCAATAACCTGAATGAGCCTGAAAACAAATTCTCACCAAGATTAGCCTTGACTGAGACCAAAGACCCTGCCAACACTGGATGGATTACACACAGGTGAGACCCTGACATTGAATTCAGCTATGCCATGCCTGGACTCTTGACCCATAGAAACCTTGAGATAATAAATGTGTATTGTTTTAAGATGCTCATTTATAATAATTACATAAGCAGTAATAGATAACTATATAGCTATAAAGGTAATCTTGGTCTTTTTATACCTACATTTTTTTGGCAAGGTGTTCATTAATGACATACACTTAGGTAGTTAAAAGCACACTGACCCATTTTATCAAAACACAACATATATAGATATTTTATTTTCAAACATATCAGAAGATGTTATTTCTAAGAAAATTGAAATAAGTCATATCTTAGGAAATGGATAAGGATTCTCAAAATCACTGACTAGTTCTTTGGCCATTTCTTGCATCTAGGGTCTACTAATACTGATAGTATAAGTCTTCAATTCATTCATTCATCAAATTGTAATGCAATTCTGTTTTGCTGAAATGGGGAATACAGGTACAAATAAGACATGGTTACCGCCATGACAGAAATTACAACTTTGATACAATAAACTGAGAACTTGTTGCCAATGCAAAAATTTAAATTGTTTATCATACTGAATGTCTTAAAGAATTGCAGTTTCAGAGCTGAGGGAAATAAATGCATTGTATGAAAGTAAAATTGCCTGTATAAACCCTTCTATAACACTTTTTTTTAAGAAAATATTTCGAATAAGTACCATGATAATTAAATTGAGTCAACAGATGGCCAATATTTCGATAATCTGATATGTGGAAGATCACATTCTATGGGAGAAAACAATGTATGGAAGCACTTTCACATAAGAATAAGGGGTGTGTTCTGAGAACAAGTGATTTTAGCTTCAAAATTATCATGATTTATCGGAAAAATCAAGAGCATAGGCTATTGTGTCCATTAAAAAATAAGGATGGCCTGACAAGTCTGGAATGGAATGAAAAATCAGACAGAAGAGAGACTGAATGTGAACCTCAGAAAAAGCAGGACAACAGGAAGAAAAATTGAAATGGCTGAAGTTTACATCTGGATAAGAGAGAACAGAAGCACCATTAAAAACTAGGTGAGGTAAGAAGCAGTACTGGTTTGTGGGAAAAGAATAGCTAGGTTTCATACTTGTTGGGCTTACAGGACTTGTGAGAAGATACTTGAGGAGGAGAAATGTAAGAAGAATGAGATCAAGGAGATTTGGCAATGAAGAAATCATTTATACTCTAGTTTCAGATAAGTGTTGTATTTACAATGGGTAAAGAAGTGAGTTGATACAAATAACCTGACACAGTGACATCATGAGGCACTTTTTCAAGAAGGCAAAGCAACCAACATAAGGACAATCAGAGGGCAACTTGATCTAAATGCTTTCTAGGGTGTGGCACTGTCTTCCTAGAAGTCAAAAGGGGGCTCTGGTCTCAGTATTTTCAAAACATGAAAAGAAATGTTTTATTAAAAGACTCCATAGAAATACATAAAGCAAAATTTCAAATATAATTTTGTCATTCTAGGCACACATGCCTTTTGGGAAATAGCAACTCCCTTCTCTTTTTAGAGAAAATTAGTGGGGAACAAAATACCTTCTGTACCTATTTTGAATATAGCATAGTGAAACATTGCATCTGTAAAAATTATTTATAAGCATAGCTATGGTAAATAGCAGAATTAATGGACATTCAGAAAAATCCAAAGTTCTTTTATATATTTCTTCTTTGGGCAATTTTCTGACATGCTTTCCATTTCTTAATATAGCACCCTGATTTTAAAAATAAGTCAGATACAGGATTCTAACACCTATATTTTCAACTATGAAAAGCAAATTATTTCTTGATGATGAATGTTAGGTCCTGACAAGCAGATAACACCATGCCCACTATTCCTAGGATTTGCATTTGTTTTAGAAAAAATAATCTTATGTTCTATGTTTCTGTTTTCAGAAGATGCATAGCACAAACAAGCTGGAAGTAACCAAGTGCTACCTTTATTTCACATCTTCCATAGCATTTAACAAAGTTCTGTGCAGAGTTCATAACTTCTTATTAGTTGATATATGTACATATAACATATAAATACAAGTATAAATATATTCATACACATATGTGTATATATATATGTGTGTGTCATATATATTTATGAAATATATGTCATACATATTTATATATATTTATATGTATATATATATATACATAAGCTTTCATTGTGTGTTAAGTGAGAAAATGGATGCAAACTAGCTGGTAGAGTGATTGATTAAATCACATGCTTAAAAAAACATGAAATCTGAGAAATACCAAATGACAAAGAGTTTTAAAATAAAAGAAAATTGAGAAACAGTTTTAAACCTAGAATTTGTTATACAAAAATAAAAAGAATTAATGCCCTTGTGAAACAAATAATTTATGGATATTTGAGTGCCTATGAACTCAAGCAACTCACCTGAGTTTTTGATTCAATACATATTAATTTTTTGGTGATCAGAGCATCTCACCTTAAATGCCAAGTATATCTTCATCTTGAGCTCAAATCAAGATGCTACGTGTATGACATAGCCTATGTTGGTCTCCTGATTTATTTGTAAGTTCTATTCCCTCTCTGTTGTGGTCTCTCTCTCTCATTTACAGCTATTATTAACATTTTACACTTTGTTAGATTCTCTGGGGTCTTCAAAATTTAAGTAAATAATAGAAGTTATGTAGAGAAAAACAGTTTAATTTCTAGAGGCAATATTATCAGAATTTGCACTGACAATATGACCCTTAAGTAAAGACTGCCTCTATAATTCCTTCTTTTATAGAAGAAACTATGCCCAGTCATTTGCAGTGGCAGGTAGCTATATGATTCACTTTGGCCAAAGTGATATCAACAGAATTATTTGCAATTTCCAGGTTGGACCATTAAGAGGAAGTACATTGTCCTCTCCTTCTCTTTTTCTTGCCATCTTAGATCATGGAAATGAGGAGATCACACAGCAGGCTTGATCAAGAGAAGATTTTTCATATTTGACAAATTCTCACATTGGAGCTCCAATGCCATTTCAGAATTTTGTGAGGGAAAATTGCCTTCTACTTTGTTTAAAGCAGTGTCATTTTGGATCTTGTCATATATCTCAACTTACAACCCTACAATTTCAAAAGTCTCATGCACATCATTGAAGAAACAGGAGATGTTTATCATTACCTTTTCCTAAACACCATGCTTGTTTTAACTTCCTTTCAAATCCTCAAGAAAATGCTTATATTCAAATAATCTCAAGAGTTGAAAGAGGTTTTATGTGACATTTAGTCTGATGTTACCCGATGTGTATTTAATTGGATAAGCTATAATCTGGTAAGATAAATAAAAGGCAGCATAGTTCAAAAGTTTGTAAAACAGCTGAAATTCATTACCTTCTGAAGATTGACAAGGCACATGAGCATATCAAAAATATAAATAACCCAAAAACAAAGGAGCATGTTTAACTTTTTCTTCTCCTAGCAACACATGGTAGAAATATTTTAATCACAATATATATTAACATGCTTTATAACTCCTGCTCTGTTGAACATTCTTTGGGAAATTTTTAATCAGTAGGTAATAAATAAATCTTTGCTATCTGTTCAACAAGTCAATTCTTTAATTCATGCTTGGATATCTCCCAATAACAGAGAATTCACTACATTAAAAAATGACCTATTCCATCAATTTTGAAAATAAAAAAATAAGGTGAATATTAATTAATTCTCTTGAATATGACCATATCCACCTTTTTTTTTTTACCTTAGCTTCATTTGTCATAATGTATCAAATTTTTTTGGTTGTTTTATTTTAACCAGTTAATTAATAGCATCTGAATCTTCATTGAATTCATTTGAAAGAAATTTTGTACTAGGTGCTGAAACTAGCATTTCAGTTTTCCTTTAAACACTCATCAAGTGTCAATGCTTTTAGTGAGTCAAGTGTTCTATATGTCAGAGAAAAGAACAAACAGAATACACTTTCCTCCCCATTCTCGCCAAGAGTATAAGATGTTGCTTATACTCTTGATAACTGTCATTTTGACTAGAGTGAGATGAGATCTTAGAGTAGTTTTGATTTGCATTTCTCTAATTACTAGAGATGCTGAACATTTCATTCACATATTTATTGATAAAATGTATATTTTCTTCTGAGAAGTGTCTGTTCAGGTCCTTAGCCCATTTATTGATTGAGTTATTTCTTTTTTTGGTGTAAAGTGTTTTGAGTTCTTTATATATGCTGGTGATCAGTTCTCTATCTGAAGTGCGTGTGGCAAAAATTTGCTCCCAAAATGTAGGCTCTCTTTACCTCATTGAATGTTTCTTTTTCTGAGAAGAAGCTTTCTAGTTTGAATCCACCCCATTTATTGATTCTTGATTTTATTTCTGTGCTTTAAGGAGTCTTGTTAAAGAAGTCAGGTCATAATCCAATATGATGAAGATTTGGGCTTACTTTTTGTTTTCTATTAAGCATAGGGTCTCTTGTCTAATTCCTAGGTCCTTATCCACTTTGAGTTGAGTTTTGTGCATGGCAAGAGATAGGAGTTTAGTTTCATTTTGATACATATGGATTTTCAGTTTTCCTGGCACCATTTGTTGAAGATGCTGTCTTTTCTCCTATGTGTGTTTTTGGTGCCTTTGTCTAGTATGAAATAACTGTATTTAGGTGGGTTTTTCTCTGGTTCAATATATAGAAATCAGTAAACATAATTCATTACATCAATAGACTTAAAGAATCATGATTATATCAATTGATGCAGAGAAAGCATTTGACAAAATACAGCACCTTTTCATCTTCAAAACACTAGAAAAACCAGGGATAGTAGGAACATGCCTCAACATTGTAAAAGCTATCCATGCTAAGCCCAAGGCCAACATAATTCTAAATGGACAAAAACTGGGCCAGGTGCAGTGGCACAAGCCTGTAATCTCAGCAGTTTGAGAGGCTGAGACAGGAGAATCGCAAGTTCAAAGCCAGCCTCAGCAAGGGCGAGGTGCTAAGCAACTCAATGAGACACTGTCTCTAAATAAAACACAAAATAGGGATGGGGATGTGGCTCAGTGGTCAAACACTCCTTAATTCAATCCCTAGTACCAAAAAAAAAAAAAAAAAGAATAAGACAAGAAAAGAAAAAGAAAAATTTGGAAGCATTCCTTCTAAAAACTGGAAGAAAGCAAGGATGCCCTCTTTTACCACTTCTATTCAACATAGTTCTTGATACTCTAGCCAGAACTTCTTTTATCAGACAAAAGAAATTAAAGGAATACAAATAGGAAAAAAGAACTCAAACTATCATAATTTGCCAACATGATTCTATACTTAGAGGATCTAAAAACTCCACCAGAAAACTCCTAGAATTAATAAATGCATCCAGCAAAGTAGCAGGATACAAAATCAATACCCATAAATAAAATGCATTCCTATACATCAGTGATGAATCCTCTGAAAGAGAAATTAGGAAAACTACCCCATTCACACTACCCTAAAAAAAACAAACTTGTGAATCAACTTAACAAAAGAAGTGAAAGACCTCTACAATGAAAACCACAGAAAACTAAAGAAAGAAACTGAAGAAGTCCTTAGAAGATGGAAAGATCTCTCATGCTCCTGGATAGGCAGAATTAATATTGTCAAAATGGCCATACTAACCAAAGAACTATACAGACTCAATGTGATTCCAATTAAAATCCCAATGTCATTCCTTATAGAAATAGAAAAGGCAATCATGAAATTCATTTGGAAAAATAAGAGACCCAGAATAACAAAAGCAATTCTTAGCAAGAAGGGTGAAGCAGGAGGCATCACAATACCAGATCTCAAACTATTCTACAAAGCTATAGTATCAAAAATGCCATGGTATTGGCACCAAAATAGACATGTAGACCAACGGTACAGAATAGAAGACACAGAGACAAACTCAAATTAACATTCTTGGCAGCAGTAACCACAATGTACAATAAATTTGAAAAAAAGTGCAAACTTTTTTTTTTTGACCAATTACTTTTTTCAGTACTGGGGACTGAATCCAGTGCCTCACATGTATTTGGGAACTACTCTACCACTGAGTCATTTACCCAGTCCTTTTCATTTTTATTTTGAGACAGGATCTCACTAAATTGCTTAAGCTGGCCTTGAAATTAGGATTCTCCTGCCTCAACCTCTCAAGTAGCTGAAATCACTGACATGTGCCACTGTGCCTGGCTTAGACTAATCTTATTTTTAGTCAAATTGTTATCTTGAAAATTTATGACCAAGATGTTTTCAATTAAATGATTTTCTATCCTTTCATGAATTAACAAAATATGTAGTTCAAGAACTTTTTTAAAAAATTGCTTCAATAAATTTAGCTAATAAAATCAATCTTTTGGTCCTCACTAATAGTAGCACTCCGCATTGAATTTCAGAAGTTTAACTAAAGAGAATTAACAGTGATTCCACTGAGGTTCGAGGAACATGTAAACTTTAGTCATCTGATGACTCCACATGGACAGTTTGATTCCTAATACCAATATATTCTTGAATAAATTAATAATGTTCTTGTTTCTTTTCCTAATTACAATTTCAAATTAAGTTTATTTGAATATCTTGTCACATTAGTAAGTTATTTGTGGTTAGTAATTAATTCTATTTAAAACTTAAAAAGTCTCAAGATACATCTGGTTCCTGAGCTCTCGGTTGGACATATATTCTACAAGAAAATGGGCAACTAATAGGATTAAACTAAAGTTTAACTTCTAGCTTATTTTTAAGCCCAAACCTGCTCTTAGACTTGGGTTTCAGACATGACCTTCAGAAGGTCAAATGGTCAAAAGTATTTTAATGTCATTTCTGGCATCACTGAACTTGTGTATGATCAATGAGCATGTAATGGGTAGATTGCTATAGTTCTAGACCCAGAATGAACACAAAGTAAAAGAAAGCAAATCATCTGGATCCATTGTTAATATGTAAACATAATTTTGAGGAACTCTCTTTATGTGCTTATATACTGGGTAATTATTTCCATCACTAATGGAAATTTATTTTTCTAACAGTATATCCCACAATAATTTAATAAAGCTAATCAATTTTGTCAAAAATGGTTGAAAACACTTAAAAACTTAAATAAATTGTAAAACATATGTATTTAATAAACATCGGGCAAAACTGTATTAGGTAAATGATTTTAGGAAAGCATACACAATTGTCCCTCCTTACCCAAGGGCTGTAACTTCTAAGATCATCAGTCCATCAGTGCATGTGTTCCACCATAGGAGTACTGGCATGCATACACACACACACACACACACACACACAAACACATATACTCCTAAATGAATCCTGGCTACAATTTTGGGAGCAAAAAGGGAAGGGACAAACCAAACAGCTGTTTTTATTTGTTTATAACAGGAGCCTCTTCATCAGAAGATAGTCTCTGCAGTAATTTTTAATTTTTATATTTTTCATTCCAAATGTATTCCTGAGTCTATGGAACCATCCTTACTTGCAGTAAATGGCTTGGCATCACTGCTCTCAGGCATCTCTTGCTGAATCTTCATATAGGTTTGATGCTTTCTGGCACAACATGTTACTGTCAGTCGGAACATTTTTTATTTTCATGTCTTCCACTCACAACTTTAATGCCTTTTCCATCTTAATTAAATACTTATTATACACAATACTGTTAATTTTTTGCAGTTTGAGGTTTACCAGCAAAACTAGCATTTTTTTCATTCCTCACAATTTCACAGAGAGATGATTTATTCTTACTGTAGATCTTAGCAACCTCAGCATACAATTTTTTTTATTTATTAAGTCAAAATTTTTCAGTTTTTCCTGTAAAAGAAGGACTTTATGGTTTCTCTTTGACATATCTGAATTGCCAGTACATGAGTTACTTGAACACAAACACAGCAATACCACAATAGTGGATCTGATAACCCAGACATCTACTTAGTGACCAATGGGAGGGTAGTGTATACAACATGGAAATACTGGATGAAGGAATAATTTATGTTCCAAGTAGAACAGAATATGATGATATGAGATTTCATTGTGTTACTCAATTTAAAACTTACTAATTACTTATTTATGGAAATTTCCTTTTAATATTTTTTAGGCCACAGTTGACTGCAGGTAACTAAGATCACAGAGAATAAGACCAAAAATAAGAAGAATTACTTTATCTTTTGAGCCAAAAATTTTTATAAAATGCAAATATCAATAGAATAAAGAATAAGGGTAATATATTTATAATAAGAATAAATATCAAAATTCTAATTCTAAGGGATCATTTAATTTATAAGCACTGATAACATTAAAATCTTTATTTCAATTCATTTTCAGTCTAAATATAAACACACAAAGTACACGAAGAAGATTTGATTAAAAATGTTCATCTCAAAATACCTTGCTCCTTTTTCTACTCAGTAGACAAGAACAATTTATTTTATTTTATGAAAATAATGGAACAGTGTCTTCAGAAATATTATAGATAAAACTACAGAAGTTATTATTCCTGTATATAATGTCAAACAATTAAACTTTGAATACTTGATATTTAATAATAAAACAATAATAATTAAATATTTTATAAAACTTTATATTTTTAATTATGATTTGTATTTTAATTCTATGATTCTGATATTTGACTTTGGCCTTGAATTTAGCTAAATATTCTTTCTAACAATGTGCCAAATTGGTATTCAGTGTACCTCTACCAAACATACAAGAATTTTTACACCTAAATATTTTGTTAATAGTAATTAATTTCAATAAATAAATACATTGCCATATTTTTGCTTTTAAAAGCTTATGAGTTTCATTCTGTTCGAATATTATTTCTGTGGACCAACAATTCAGTTTTGAATTACCAGGTTACCCTGGACAAGTGATGTAAATTACATGCACCTTGATTCCTATAAGTCATGAATACTAACATCTACTTCTAAGGAATATAAGAATTTGATGAAATCATACATGCAAGAACCCCGGCTTAGTGCCAGGTATGTAAATACTTTTAAAACCTGGTTATTTTCACTTTCTTCTTCCCTGCCCCATGCCTTTCGAAACTGTTTTCATTGTCAGCTTATGGGCATAGAGAAACATTGAATATATAACACAGAAAGTTGGAAATGAAAGAAAACTTTGATAAGATCTATTATTTTCCATTTTCTTAACAGTAAAATCATTTTTCAAAAATCCTACATGCAACCTCCAAAATTAAAACTATCGAATCAGAATCTAATTTCAAAAAGGCAAAAGTGAAAGCTACTAAAAGTTATGAGCTAGAACCTTCCTGGGAAAATAAAGAGAATTTGCCCAGGAAGGTTTTAGATCAGGAAAGTGGAGACAACACATTCAAACTTTTTCACTGTTTTTCACAGATATTTCGAAATATACTGAAAATATATTTTGAACATGTTCATTATAAAATAAGTAGTAAAAACTAATATATTATATAATAAAAATAACATTTTTGAAAATATATTGAGTATATTTTGAAGGTATCAGAAGGATTTTTCTGAGTGATTGGATGTTGAATATGAGAGAAAGCGGTATCAATGAAGATTCTAAAATTTTACTTGAGCAACTAGAGAATGGAGATGGAGAATGCTGAGAAAAAGAGGAGATTAGATTTAGAGGGTCAAAATATAATATTAAAAAAGTTAAATTTGAAATTCATGTTAGAATTATAAGCAGAGATGTCACTTAAGGAGTTGGTTATATGACACTATACATAAGGAGGAAAGTTGAGGCTGGAGAATTCTAAAAAACATGAAGAAATTATGGCTCTACAAATACTATTTAAGCCACGGGCTGACTGACTATACCATGGAAAAGATAGTGAAAATATATCCAAGGGCTAATCCAGAAAGATGAGGAGGATAGTTTAAGGATACTAAGAAAGGGAAAGTTGGAAGAAAATCAAGAAAGAGAGGGTCTCTAAGAAAAGTAAATAAAAAAAATGTTTTAAAACTATGCTCTGTGTCAATACCTGCCGAGAAGTCAAATAAAGTGAAGGCTGGAAAATTACTACTGGATTTGGAAACATGCAGATTGTTGGTGATCTTAACAAGAGCAGTTTCAGATGACTGACAGGAACCAACTCCTGACTGAGGTTTTGAAGAGAAAATGTAAAGATAAAAAGCAGAGACAAAACATTCAGGCAATTCCTTTAAGGAACTGTGCTTTAATTTGGAGCAAATAATATGAAGGAGGTAAATTAAGGGGTCAGGAGAATTATTTTAAAGATGTGAGATTTAGGAGTGTTTTTATGTTAATACAAATGATCCAATACAGAGGAAATAATTGACGATGCAGAGGAGAACAAAACAACTAAAGAGGTGAAATCCTTGAGTTGGTGACAGAGGACACTAGTGTATATTTAGAGGGCTTGCCTTGAATAAGGGCATGGCCAATTCATCTGTTCAAACAGAAGAGATGGTAGAATATGGAGGGAGAAGATGGGGTAGCAGGTGTGGGTTGTATGACAATGTGGACATTCTCTGCTGAGGTTACTTTTCTCAAAAAGATGAAAACAAATTCTACAACTAAAAACCATAAGGCAAAAAGATGAAGAACATTCAAAGAGAAAGAGAAATTATCAAATAGATTTCCCAGTATACCAATGAACCATCAAGGGCAGAGGTTCTCAATCTTGGCTACACATTGGAATTGCCTAAAAAATCTACATGATATCAACATCAACAATCTACCCCCAAACAATTAAATCACATCATCCAGAAGTGGGACAAGACATGGTTATTAAGAGCCCCCTATGAAAATCTGAATTGTAACTAATTTAATGGAAAATAAAATGGCATAGTTCTTCTCGCCCCTCTCTTTCACAAGTGTTTAAATTTATATTCCTGATTCTCAGGAGTGAACAAGTAACTTACTGTCACTCCTTAATCTTCTGGTAGAGCCAAATATCTCTGGCATAGAACTCAAGATCTTTTATATAACAGCCCCAAACTACTTTTAAAATTTATCTTGATGTGTGGTATTACAGAACTCTCTTGCCCAGATAAACTGGAATAAATCATTAATCCAAACATGCCACAAGTCTTTATACTCCTTGTATCTCATTATATTTTATGTTCCACCTACAGCCTCAATTACAAGGATTCAAACCTGAATGTACATCAGAAAAATTTGGGGATTTTAAAATACTCCTTCTAAAGTTCTACTCCAAGATCTTCAATAGAGCCCAGTGATCCTTTATTATAGTAAATATCCCCAATGATCCTAATCTAGACAAGACTGGGCCCTAAACCAAGGATGAAAATCACTGTAATTACTGATCCCACCAAAATTCTGCTCATCCTTCAGATCCAGGAAATATCTTTCTACAACATCACTTCTCATGAAAATTCATTATTTCTTTTTCTCATAACAATTAGTAACAGCAACAGTTATTCCACTGTGTTTATCCCATGTGCCAGGCACTTATCTAAATGCCTTTCTACACAGTGGGTCACTTAATCCTCTCAAGCACCATGTATCAACGCTTAGATAAAGCTTCTGCGCTAATCTCCAGTGCTCTGCTCTGAAGCCCAGCTGTGGACATGTGTCCAGCTTATAGTGATCTTCTGTTTCTTTCCACTCTAGAAAAATGAGAATCTGGCAGCATGAGCAGGAAATCAGAAAGATCAATAGCATCAGACTGTCTGGTTTTGTAGCTTGCTGCTAGATTCCGTACCTTCCCATCAGCTCTTATTTCTGCCATGAATAACTCCACTGATTTATAATATTGACCTCAGCCTGACCCAGTGACTTTGGTGTCTGCAGAAGGAAATCAGGCAGACTGACAGTGCCTTCTGGCCAGTCTGAAGCTCCGTTTCTAATAGAGCACACCCACGGGTTATAAGTCTCCACACTGTTGTGTACTGACCCAGTGTATGGAGCTTTGTACAGTGTTCTGGTAAGAGGTCACTGCATGTTTTCCCAAATCCCTTCTTGGGGAAGATGTCAGCTAATGTAAGACTATTCTAATTAGATAACTTCAAACAGTGAAAAACCCTCCAGATGAAAATAAGGAAAAAAAACTACAGGAAATATCCAACTTTAAGCGTCCATCAATAGTTGATTTTTTTCATTTGGCTGGATTCTTATTATTTCTGAATTAGATGACACCATTTCTCTTTATTCTCATTCTCTATTCAATAAAATTGATAATACCATATAACTATTGATGTCACAGAATTATGCTTTACATCAACTCATATAATTTATTTTTTCATGGTTCTAGTCACTTCAAACGCAATTCTTATATTTGTCTGTCATCTTAATTTTTCCTCACCTGTGACTATGATCCTCTGGAATTGTTTTGTTGTCTCAGCTGTTGTGTTTTGAATGCTTTCTGCTGTTCTAACTAAATGATGATTCATTTCCTCTTATTGCCTGAGGAAAACACCAGTAAACAACCATAAACTTCCCTTTTTCTTCTGACTATAAAATAATATATATAACTTTTAGATACAAAATAAAAAGTATATAAAACTCAGAGGGTTGCTGCCAATAATAATATGTTTTTCTTTCCAGGCTTTGACATATGTAGATATAAAAAACTATTTTAATTAGAAATTTGAAATAAAACTATATGCGAATTTTTTACTATAATTTAAAATGTTTAATATCAAATTCTAAACAATTCCCATGCTCTTTGAGACAGGGAATTGTGATATTTAAGGAAGCCAATGTTTTTTTTCTTAGTGAGTATATATTTTACCAGACATTACCATGATTATTTTTAGAGCACTGAATATTTTTACTATTATATTTTGATAAACAGCCTTATAAGTATTCTTAAATTGTCATAAAGAACTTTGAATAAACATCCTTAAACATAGATCTTTCCCATTCTTCCATTGACAGGCAAGCAGGTTGATTCCATATCTTAGCTGTTGTGAATAGTGTTGCAATAAACATGAAGCGTAGCTATCTCTTTGGTGTGATTTTATTTCCTTTGGACGTGTAACCAGAAGTAGGTAGCTGAATCATACTGTAGATCTATTTTTATTCTTATTTTATGTTTTAGGAACCTCCATATTGTATTAAAAAAAAAAGTTGACCTGACTGTAAAGCGGTTGATTACTTGAGGCTGGAAAGTGTAGGAACGAGGAAGAATCAGGGGTGGCTACAAAATAGGCACCAAAACTGTTAAATAGAAGGGACAAGTTATCTGTCCCACAGCACAGTGGGCCAACTCTGTTTCCCAGTAACCTAGTGTGTGTTTTATGAAGATCTTGAAGAGAGGAGCTTGAAGTCTCCAGATACAGAAAAAAAAAAATCATGAGAAGAGGGAAATGCTAATTACCTTGATTTGATCAAAGCATGCTGTATGTATGTACTGAAATATCACACTTACTAACAAGAATATGTATAATTAACATATGAATATGTATAATATGTGTTAATCAAAAGTAAAATAAAATAGAAATATCTATGATATAGGTCTTAATTTTTTCCTAGTAGAGGTTGCTAGAAGTAAAATATTACTAAAAGAACACATTCTGTTCCTTCTTTCATTCAATAAATATTTTGTTTAACAGCTGTTTTGTGCCATATCCAACTCTAAGCACTGCAAGTGGACAAGATATAGCACCCACCCTTAAGTAGCCTTTAGCTCAGGGATGTAGTAATCACATAATTGCACTTATCATCTTAAGTACTGAATAATGGTAAATATAGTTGACATGCCCTTAACCAAATTCTATTTAGACAATTCTGGATTATCTGTTCTCTATTCCTAGTCTTAGATTAATGGATTCTCTGAACACCACTTTCTATGGCACCTACGGGATAAATTGTATATTTACAAAGTAATCTGTTGTATCTGTCCCCAAACATTTATATCATTTATGCCTATTACTGCAATTATATAAATTAATTGACCATTATAAAAATTGATGCTATTTAAATGTGAAGTGCTAGGATAAGAGTCACCAAACAACTAAAAATACATTTCTGAAGAGTTAACTGTGAGTGGAAAAATGTGCAAGATTAGGGGAAATGGTGTCTGCAAAGATTCCACACATATATTATTCTGCAAGTGTCACAGATTCTTAAATCCCAACCTGGAAATTCGATAAAACATTGTTTTTTCAGGAAAGATAATGCAAAACTCTACTCTGAGGGACCATATCAAAGAAAAGGTCTTAACCATCCATAAAAGTTTGATGAATTAATATGTATTTTTATAATTTTTAAATTTACAATTTCCTCCTTAAGCCATCTAATAGATTGACTACTGCTAGTCTCAATAACATTGAGTAAATTATTCCTTAATAGAACCAAAGCTCTTATAAAACAGTATTAAACTGCTTCTTTGAAAGTTAGTACCAACTATGTTCCTCAAAAGTTGTTCCTGAGTGCCCTTTGACCAAAAATTAGTAAGTACTTGGTATTAAGAATATTTACCAATTTGGTGTGTATGTGTGTGTATACATATATATAAATATAAAATCTAACATAGATATATCACAGTTATGGTTTAAGGATATTAACAGTGAACTGGAATCAATTTTTATAGGTCTATATATGTATAGATAATTTGTACCCCTTCCTTTGTGAATTTCCTGCTAACCTATAATGGTGTTTTGGGTGTTTATTTTTATTGATTTGTAAAAGGTTGCTAATGTATTAAGGCTATTACTACATTATTTGTTGTAATTATTTTTGAAGTTTTTTTTTTTGTTTTATTTGTAAAATTTTTAACTGACCAGAGTTTTTATATTTTTACATAGTCAAATCTATCTTTTATTTCTAAAGAATCTATATCTTATGACAGAGGAAACAAACAACAAATTGGACAGAGACTGTAATCAATTGATTGAGATAGAATCCATTGATACTTTCTCAAAGCCATTTTAATATTTTTGCTTCCTTTCTTTTATTGCTATTTCTGTGATTTGTAAAAGTCAATTATGTGGTATACTTCTTTGTGAAAAAAATCACTTATTTCCATATGTGATTCCTTTTCCACTCTAACACCTGTCCTTACAAGGATAAAAATATTCTTTCTTCACATCATAACCCTTAACCTATGAGTGCTACATTATAATTAAATAAATTGCAAAGCACTTTTTTGTTTGTTCGTTTGTTTTGCAAAGCACTTTTGATACATAATTATCTTACCAACTGGATTTAAAGGAGAGGCAATGATCTTGGTGTAGGCAGCATGTGTTTTACATGAAATCCACTAATGTCACTTTAAATGAAACTAATTAGAATCTTTGAGTTTCCTCTCAAGTTTATCACTTATGTTCTGAAATACTAGGCTTGAAATTTTATGGCCTAGTCCAAGAATTCATGCCTACTTCAATAATTACTAATCAGATATCTACTTTTGGCAAGACGTTGTAATAATTGCTGAAAACAGCACTGAACAGGGAGATATGATTGCTGCATTCTTGAACTCACATTCTAGTGGGGGAGAGAGATGACAAACAAATGCACCAATAAAAAAATAATTATAATTTTAATAAGTATTATGAATAAGTGCAAAGTGCTTCCAGAGCTCGTAATTATGGTTCTTTGAGGAAACTATATTAGAGATGAGCATTGAACGATGGGAAATAATTAGGAAGTAGCATAGGCAACATCTGAGTTGTCTGTGTGGCTCAGAGAACTCATCTGTTGCATGTGAGCTTAGCACTCAGCCAGAGCTGATTAACGTGGGCACTGGCACATGATCCAAGTTCAGCCATTGGTGGGGACGGACACTAAAGGACAAGAATCAATGCCTCACTGGTGGTAAAATAGTCATTATAAGAAGGGCATTCAGGGGCTGGGGGTATGGCTCAGTAATACAGTGTTCGCCTAGCATGTGTGAGGCACTGGGTTTGATCCTCAGCACCACATAAAATAAATAAACAAACACACAAATAAATAAATAAAAGTATAAAATAAATTTTTTTAAAAGGGAGGGCAGTCAGCCATTCCTATGGATCTGTTCCTTGCATGTGGAGGAAGGAAATTGCAGGAAAAGAAATTTATATTAGAAGCATGAAGATGAGAGGCAAAATCTGTAAAGGAATCCAGGTAGCATTTAAGTTCTTGCTCCAGTTGTCCCCAAGGCCTGAACCACTCCTGCCCTTAATGTAATTATGTGAAATATCATGGTGAAATATTATCATATTTATGATTTCCCATAAATCAGCCTTTTCCCAAGCTTGTTACATATGAGTTGCTAGAACACTCAACCCTAAGCATGCTAATTCACACAAGCAGGTACAAGAGGGAAATTATGTTCCAGACAGAAACACAACATAGGTCAAGCACAAAGCAGACAAAAAAACATTGACCAAGTCCTCTAAGGTGGAAAGAAAAATCATCTGCAATGAGACCAGTCAGGCGTGGAGAGCTGGAATCTTTTGGATTCTTATGGGTATGTATAGGATTTGGGATTCGGTCTAAGAGAAATGTTCACATTAATCCTACTGAAGCAGAAAGAAAAGCAAGCAAGCAAGCAAACAAAAGAGGTAATTCCATGATCAAAACATGTGCTTTTTCTAGGCATTTGTTAATACTTCGCACAAACCCTTCAGAGAACCTATTATATGTCAAGAGCTGCAGGACTGTGGCTAGGGTTGGGGCAGGATAGGAAAGGATAAGTATTGATTTTCCAGAAAATATTTTTTTAAAGGTATGTTTTTAATAATTTTAAAGTAATATCACATTTGTAAAGATTAGAATGAAAAAAATTTTACAGCAGTGATCCTCAACTGAGGATATCTGACTCCCGGTCCCCTAAAGAAATTTGGCAAGGTATAAATACATTCTGGGTTGTCACTACTGGGGTAGGGGGTTCCTGATATCTAATGAGTTGAGATTAGGGATGCTACCAAACTCTTGCAATGTACAGAACAAATTCCCATAATGAAGAATTATCTGGCCCCAAACATTAGTGGTGCCAAGATTGAGAAATGCCTTAGGGGAAGTGAGGTGATATCAAGACAACAACACCTGAGTAGAAAGTAGTCAAAGAATAGAGTCTTCTTCCCTGGCTTACTCTCCCAAGTGTTACTCTCCCAGGTGTTAAAACTTGCCTGTGCCCCTGGCACAAAGAAAATCCCTTGTTTTCCAGAAACTTCACTTTAGTCGGAAAGGTAGACAAGAAAGATAACAAAGCAAATCTTTAAATGCTGAGACAGAAGGGCATACCTTTCTGACACAGAACAAACAAGAAACATCTAACCCAGTCCAAAGGGACAAAGGAACACTTGCCAGGGAACAGATGCCTTAGTTGTACCTAAGAAAATGTAAGAGGAGGGCTAGAATCAGTGTCAGAAGAATGAGAAGGAATTAGCCAAAGTTGACATAAAGATTTGTTAGGAGGTGCCTCATATGCAAAGTCCTAGAGTCACAGAAGCACATGGAATGCCCTGGGCCTCTGGTTTTCAAAGGGTCTAAAGAAGAAAGCTAAGGCAAGGCAGGGCTAGAGTTAACAAGGGGGAGATAAGTCCTTGCTGTCCTCAGAGGGATAGTAATTCGAAAATGAATCCAATGCTGCCATAGCTAAGTTCACAGAACACAGAGTAGTGACTTATTATAGTATAAAGCGGGAAGCAGTGGCATTTTTAGGTTAATTCTGACTTAATATGCTTCAAGTCTATTTTTATATAAGTGCCTGAAGTGCCTCAGTTCTGCATTTCACTGTGCCTGGATATTTATATCGAGAGTGTGATAAATCAGTGATAATGTTATCTGGCATGTTTCACAACCAGTCACTTTGACTGACACAGGGAATCAACATAGTATATCTTAAAACCGCTTACATTTACTTATAAGGCTGCTTACATATCAAACTTTCACCTCCATTGTTCCTTGACAAACCTTTTAATTTTATGTACATATTAATTTCCAATGGTACACCCTTCAAACAGGGAGCAGACAGTAAGCTGCATCAATTCTAGGAAGATAAGGCTAAACTAGGCAACTGGTTGAGAGATGACAGAACAAATAAGCCAGACTCAAAATTGCAGGAATAGAGCAAGACAGATTATTCCCTGGCAACTGGTATCAATTTATGTTTCTAAGGTAACTCCCAACATAGTTTGTTGTCTTCAGTATCTATTATACTTAGGAGAATTTTCAGGTTTCTTTCTCTTCTTAAAGGTCTTCCTCTCTTTTAAATATTCATCATCTCCAGCTAAACCAATTCATAATTTTTCATGATCAGCCTTCCAGTTAAGGAGCAAAAGAAAACAATGGTCAGTTTTTTCCTCTCAGAATGACAAACTACAACAGAGAGAGTGAGGATGGTGGTAGACAGGTGGACATTTGCAAGACCACTAACAAGGTCAGGAGGGAAATTAAGGGAGGTCAGGCCAATAGTCAGAAGTCAAAAAATATACAGGTACTTGAAATCAAGACAAAAGCAGAGTCAAGCATCAGCATAAAAGAATCAAATCCCAGTTATAAAAAAGACCTTATAGTGGCACAAAACCTCTTAATTAATTAATTAATTCAACAAAGAATGATGGAGTTCTTACTTCCTGCTAATCTATATTTGCTGCTGGAACAATAAACAATACTAGTAAAAGACCAAGCCATTGTTTGTACCAATATAAATATGGTCCATGAGTTCCATATCTGCCATGGATAGTGAGAAAAAACAGTGAGAGGAGATCCCTGCAGTTATTTGGAAAGAATCTTTCTCAAGAACAGTACATTTCATAAGGATAAAGCTGGTATACAGAGTAGAAAGAAAAATAAAAGCCCATATCTCGAATAAATGAAGTATCCAAACTGGTCAAGAAAGAGAAGTGAAATACCAGACAGAGCACAGACAAACCCAGTCATGATTTAAGTTCCTTATCACTCAACTTAAAGACTGACTGCTCAGTGCCAGATAAACCTTAAACTGTAAGAAAAGTACCAGGCGATTTTAATGGTTCTGTCTTCATAGGGAAGCATGCTGGCTTTGGTTTTTGTTTTGCACATGATTCAAAGTTGTACAGAAAATAGTTACATATAATACTAGATCATGAATCTTCTCTGCTACCTACATAGGTTGACTATGCACATTGGGACAAAAGGTAAAAAGGGAAAGAACATAAAAATATGGCCTAGTTCGCTTAATCAAAAAGTTTCTTCCATATGTGGGAAAACTCTCTTTACTTGAGGGAGGTCAGATAGCTTATGTCAACTGAAACTAAGTGTCTTCATTCTAAAAGCAGATGCTATTTCAGAACAGCATGTTGTGGAATTTTTTTTAAAGCTGAACTCTGTTGTTCTTGAAAATGTCAGGTACAAATTCTCTGACATATCTGACATTTAAAATTTCTAAACAATGGATTGCATAAATCTCTTTGAGGAATAAAAGACCAAATTAAGAATCTGAGTTTATTCAGTTTTGTGAGATTTTTTAAATGAACTCACTTTAAAAATTCTCATGTCATTGTCCAATAGGATCCATAAAATACCTTGCAGAAATCAAACTGAAACATATATCCTAGGTCAAGAAAACTCAAATGATAATTCAATCTTTAAAAATCTCAGAGTCTTGAGAAGCCTTAGTTATTTGATGCCATTTTAATTTAATCAAAGGTGAAAAGGAAAAAAAAGTAGGGGCAAAACTCAAGAACCATTCAACACTAAAGTAGACATTTTTGTTTTCTGTTTGAGATACCCTTCAAAAGGTAAGCCACAGTGACATGGTAGTACCATCAAATCCTCACTCTAAGTAACTCTCGATACACGACTCATATTCAATGGGTGGCTGAAACTGATATTTTATAAACTGGTGAGCAGATGGGAGACTGTATTAAGAAGTAGAGCTCATCCAAGGAGGAGAGAAGGACATGCAGAGCAATGCTGAGATGAATCAGTGTGAGGAAACAGAGATCAGGGAATGTCTACCTTGGTTCTCAGAATATGTTCAGATAGCCTCTAGGCAGGAGAACCAAGACAAACTTCAGAACAAATTTGCCTCACTAAAAGCACATGGGGAAAAAAGAAGGCAATCATGAAAGATTATATCAGATAGTCCTTCCTCTCTAAAGCAAGAGATCTGAAATCCCTGAGTCAGACAAAGAAATTATTTCTGTGTTTGTCAAATTACTCTCCTGCACTGTGTCCCTAAAACAAAGTTGGCATACTATTTGGGAAGCTGTGGAATTGTACATATTGAAAACATTATATTTAAGGAAAACCAGAAAAATGAGGTTGACCAAACAACTGCAGGAAAAAAAGCAATAGAAAAATTTTTAAAACACATTTACCTTTTTACTCTACTTTAGATAGTTCATGTTTAAGAGTAATCTAGAATATGTAGAGATAAATCCTCAAAGGATCATGAAGAGAAAAATCTGTTTTGATGATGTTTTAGTCCAGCTTTTCTATTGCTGTGACCAAAATACCTTACAAGAACAACTTAGAGGAGGAAAAGTTTATTTGGGGCTCACCACTTTAGAGGTCTCAGTCTACAGATGGCTGACTCGTTCTGGGCTAAAGGTGAGGCAGCACAACTTGGGGAAGGGGCCCATCAGAGGAAAGCTGCTCCATTCATAGTGTAGTCCGGAAGCAGAGAAGGTGAAGGCAAGTGAAAAGACCACAGGGAAGAGGTACCCTTTCAGGGAACATCCCTAATGACCCACCTCCTTCAGCCACACCTCACCTGCCTACATTATCACCCAGTCAGTCCATTCAAACTAGGACAGGATGATTAGGTTATAGTCCCCACAACCCAATCATTTCACCTCTGAATATTCCTGCATTAACACAGGAACATTTGGGGGCACTTCTTTTCTAAACCATAACAGTTAATTCATTGAAAGAGTTGCAGATATTAAGTCTGAAGAAAAGATACCCAAAAGAAGACCGACCTGTGTCTACAAATATGTAAAGGCTCATTACATAGAAGGAATAGTCATGTGATGCCTCACCATCTATTTCGTATAGCAAAATGTTAGAGTTACACACCAGATGTCATTACCTCTATGTTTGGAAATAGACATATCTCCACACACATAAGTCTGTGGACATAAAAGATGCACCATGGAACATTCAAGCCAATTTAAATAATTTGATCTTTAAGAACACATAGTAGTGAACTTGCTACTGCAAGATATAGTAACACATTAAGCTGAAGATAGCCAAGAGTGTTGTGGAAGGAAATCAAGCATTGGTAAGGGGTTAGAATATGTGACCTCCAAGTGTTTTTCAGTCCTGAAGTTCTAGGTCAATATAGATACTAGGGAAAAGAAAAATTTTAGTGTTAAGAAAATAATATGCACCTGGTTTATAAGATCTCTAAATTATTAAACATTCTAAAAATGTTTAATAATTTGCACAAAAATGAAGATTATTGGGGCAGGTGGTACTTTAAAGGATGACAGTCTTATAAACTTACATTGTATTTTTTCATTGTTCATTAATAATTTCTGCTCTGTTTGAGAACTAATGAGAACTCCACTCTAAACTGTTTCCACATATCAGCCAATAAATAAATTCTTCAGTCTGAGCTTAAGACTTGGACACTAAGTGGCAAACACCCCCACTTTGAAAAGGATTCACGTCTTTCTAAGCAGTTTTCCAAAAACTCTTTCCAGGCACTTTCAGCAAGGTTGAAATCTGGTCAATTAATTTTCAGTATTTCAGTATTCAGAACTGAATGGACTGATTTGTCAAAAGAGAAGAAAATGTTTGTTTCATTATTGTTACACTGGTATACAAGAAAGCCACATTTTCTACACATTTTAAATGATTATTTTTTTCTTGAAATACAGAAATTCAAGATTAAGGTATTCATTATTTAGAATCAAACGGATTATTTTTATTTGAACTAGGTTTTGAAGCTCATTACATTCAAAGATTTCCACTATGATGAAATAAAAGTAAACAAACAATTTTGTTCTGCTAAAATAGGCAATCAATGTACTTCGATAAAATATCACAGCATAGTTACAAAAGAGGCAACAAATTGGCTGAGAAGAAGGACTCATGAACAATTATCCGTTATGTGAGAATTCGTTATCAGTTCACGGAAAATCAGCTTTGTTTGGGCTGTTTTGTTATCCCTATGTGGTACATCATCACATCATCATCTGCCTCGAGAACACTCTACAAAGCAATCTCATCTGTTAGTATCATGAAACATAAAAGGAGATACATCCTGCATATGTATGTGTTGATATAATACACAGGTGATCTAAAATTCAAGGAAATACCACCATTGAAAGCTCAGGACCAGCATAGAATGTCTGTCTTAAGTAATGTCTTAAGTCACAAGGAACTAAGCAGGGTGAAATGGTTGCATGACATGGTAGCTGTGGATTCCTAGGGAAAAAGGCAGCAGAGAATGACAGCGATATTTCATAAGAAGAAGAAAGTCAATAAAGTCTGACATGTTTCCAAGCCAATTAGTTGCACTGGTGTTATAAATCTCCAGTGCTTGAGAAAGTCTAATCATGTCCCTAGCAGTAACAGAACTGACAAAATATAGGAGTTTCTTTATTGTTACACAGGCTACCAATGAGACTATTTAAATTCAAAATATTTTAATTTATTCAATCAAAGACATACTCTCCAGAAAAAAAGTGAAGGCATTAGAGACTCCAAGTATGCCTAAGGGTTTGAAACCGCTAGGTTCTGGCTCCTATTCTACCCGAAGCCTAGAACTTCTCATTGCTTGTGGAGCCAGGGCAAGTGTCACATGGAGCTTGAATCACTGTTGCCACACGGCACTAGGGAACACTGGGCTTTTGGATCAGATTTTGGTTTATTAATAAGAACAGCATGGTTAGCACAGAATTTTCTACATAAGGAATTGGTACTAGATTTTTTTGAAATTTTGGTTCAGATTTGAGCATTAAAAAAAGAAATTCCTAGAGGTATATGATAGGTTAGTGTTCTTTGGGATGAGCATCCATTTTCCAAAAAGAATAGCTCAGCATTTGGATTCATAGCCACATATTTGAAAGTTCTCCAGTGTGTCCAGAGGCATAAGCAATCATGTAATGACCCTGAATAAAATCTACAGCAATTTGTCACTAGGACTCACATAAACAATCCACAAAAATAAGGTTCTACACAAATAAAAAACAATTACCACTTCGTATGGAAAGAGTCCAGAATGTATTTTTTAAATATTTTTTTAGTTGTAGATGAACACAATATCTTCATTTTATTTATTTATTTATTTATTTTTATGTGGTGCTGAGGATCGAACCCAGTGACTCACGCATACAAGGCAAGCACTCTACCACTGAGCTATAGCCCCAGCCCTCCAGAATGTTTTTATTTATAAACTAAGTAAATAGTTACCTAATGCCATTTTATAAACTCACAATTCCCTCACTAACAATACAAAGTGAATGGTTGTGTTTACCCACAGAATTCATTATATAAAATGAGCTTGTGCTCTATTTTGCAAGATTGAAGATCCTATCTGTCTATGTTTTGAAATAAAATTTCTATACTTGAAGTCCAGATTAAGTGTCCAGGCCCTGTTTGAAGTATGAAACTTTAGCTAAATAGCAATAAAAGTCAATATTGAAAAATGGCAATTATAGGACTGATCAATAATAATATCCTAGAGCATCATTGCAGGTGCTGTTGCTGTGTTTCTGGTATAAGAGATGCATTATAACTATTATTGTGATTTAACATTCCATATTCCTAAGCATATTCTCTTCAAGCTCTTAAGATGTTGGGGTCATTCATGCTTTTGAGTAAACAAATGCAGTCATCCCTTGGTATTCATGGAGGATTGATTCCTAGACCCCTTGTGGATACCAAAATCCACAGATGCTCAAGTCACTAATATACAATGGTATACTATTTTCATATATATCCTACACACTTCCTCCTTCTGTAACTTTAAATCATCTCTAGGTTATTTGTAATACCTAGTAAAGCAAAGGCTGTGTAAATAGTTGTCATTGTGCATTGTTTAAAAAATAATGACAACAAAAAGGTTTGTATAATTTAAGTACTGACACAATTTTTGCTTTAATATTTTCAATCTGCAGTTGATTGAATCCATGGATGCAGAAAACTATGGGTCTAGAAGGCCAACATACACACCTCTACCTCCAAGAGCATTTTCTAAATGATTAGATTAATGTTCAAAAATAACTGTGAAAAACCAGTAGTAATCATTTCAGTACATCTACCAAGGTGATTTTCACTAATGAGACAGTTTATTATAAGTTTACAACTTTTTTGAAGGAAACCTTACAGTCGGATAAAATAAGACCACAGTCTCAAAACAGATAGAACTGAAAAAAACATACAGAATAGCTGTTTTCCAATTATTCCACAATGTAAGCACTGACTCATCTGTTTTTATTTATATAACATACGCATTATTTCAGTTAGAATAAAAACTTGATTTATAATTAGATAAGAACTCTAATTGCAACCTCAACTGTCTGATCAAAGACATCTCTAAAGATGCCAGTCAAATTTTGGTAGAGGTATTTCATTTCCTTCCTAAAAACACAAAGAGATTTCAACTGTGAATTGGGTTTGCAATTTGAAAACCCAAGCTGTTGCTCTAGAAGAAAGTGTAGACTTGAGTTTATCTCCCAGGGGTATTTCATCAAACAAGTTATTTTGTGATAATAGCTTACAGTCATCCTTTCCTCCTTACTGCTCACACAGATTCCTCATTCTCCTAGCAACCTTCCAACTACCCACACTTTCCGCCCTTACGAATCCCTTACTCATCCATCACACACCAGCCATTTCTTACATTCATTGACACACTCAAGCTGACACATATATGCACTTTCCAGCAATTTTCCCTGTTTTTTGTTTTAGTCAGCATTAAAATGTACTTTACCATTTTTCTGCTGTTACTATTACATGTATACATGTGCACATACTTTGTCCTTATATTTCTGTGAATAGGTAATATTATCAAATACTCATTATATTCATATTTTAGTTATGCAAATGTGTTTTTTAGTTGAAGAGTTCCTTAAGAGCACAGTAATCTACTCATCTGAATAGTCACTTGGTTCTTAGGTAGTACCTACCACATAATAGATGCTCAAATCCTAGTTGGTGAATGAATGAATGACAAATAAGTTACCAAAATTATGTTTGAGAGGATAAAATATCAATGAGACTTTTATATTACCTTTGAAATTTAATTGTCTTTAAAATTTTTTATGTGTAAATTATGCCAAGAAATCTATTGTTTATAAAATGTAGAACCGAGATTTATGTTTAGGATGTAATTATTCACATTAACATGATTGACCTACAGAAGTGAATTCTCTTCAGTAAAAATGAACTCCTTTATAATAAGAGATCACCTAAAACAAATTTTAGAAACATATAAGTTTTAAAAAGTTGCTTCACCTATCTTTGACTTAAAATTCTGCAGAATAAGGGCATTTTGGAGAATACTTGCCACTGGTTCATAATGGTGTTGGAGTGGCATATCTTGGTTAGAAAACAAGAACAAGGGTTGGAGTTGTAGCTCAGTGGTAGAGCATTTGCCTCGCATGCGTGAGGCACTGAGTTCAATCCTCAGCACCATATAAAAATAAAGATATTGTGTCCCTGTACAACTAAAAAATAATATTTTAAAATAAAACAAGAACAATAGTAAGGATGTTTTTACTAACATCTGTTTTAAGATAAGACATTTGCAGAGTTAGAAAATAACACAAAGGCTAAATTCAGCACAGTGATGCACACTTGTTATCCCACTACTTAGATAGCTCACTTGGAGCTGAGACAGGAAGATAGTGAGTTAGAAGCTATCATAAGCAACATTAGCAATACCCACTTCAAACAAATAAAAGTGAAAATAACACATAGGCTATAACTACTATAAAAATAAGACAATAACTTACTAAAATGACATGCCAACTTGTATTCTCTCTGAGTCCTCTATTAGTGGTACTGTCATTTTTATCTATAATTGATTTCCTTTTCATTTTATAAGTCCAATGCAGTTTGTTGAGATCAGAAAAAAATTTTAGTTGATTGATTTCTCAACATTAACCTTTCAGCAAGATAATTATAACTTGAAAATACTTCATAGAACAGCTTGATTTTTTTCTACTGACAGGTGGCACTCAGTTTCCTCAAAATACTCCCACAGATACACATGTGCAAAAGCAGATGAATTTCACATATGGGGAAAGAATTAGGAACTGATTATTATATGTATTATATCATATTTCAAAAGAGCAAGAAAATGTTCCTAATATGACTCATGCTTTAATTTTATTTCTCAAGAAATGTCTTTCAAAACTATCAATATTTTTTAAAGTATTATCAGTAAAATTCAAAATTTGTATGTAGCAGAAATAATAACTTATATTTTATGGAACTTTCAAAGAATGTTCACATGTATAATCATTTTTATGCCAATTCAGTGCAAGAATATGATCACCTATTATTTCTTTTTTTTTAAGATAATCTAAAATGTTTAGAGGTAATATGTTTCAACTAAGGGCATTCAGCTGAGACCCCAAATCCTCCTGACTCCAAATTTTCTTCTCATTTCAACATTGTGACCACGTAAGTATCACAGGTACTAATTCAAATTGGTCTTTCACTCTTCTTATCCTACAAATGCAGTCATCCATACTTATTGTGAATTCATAAACAATTTATTTAGGAAAGTAGACATATTCATCCTGAGTGGTCAGCTAAGCAATCATTTTGTTTAATAATTTAATATCTATCATTGGGTCCTCCATATTAATTTTAAATAATCTCTAAATATCATGACTAGGCTTATATTACTAAGCAGATGACATCTTATTACACAGATATTCAACACATTTTTCAATATGAAAAAGTAGAAACCACAGAAGATATTAAAAATGTTGATAACCAGTGGCTTGATAACTTATGATATTTAAAAACAAAAACAAAAACAAAACTTTGGAGCAGTATGATTTGGTGAAAGGTATTCAGAGGACCAAGACATAGAAGCCTAGTGTAATTTGCACACACATTTAAGTACTTTTAGACCATTACCATTTTGTGTGTGTGTATGTGTTTTATTTTTATATGACTTTACATGATTCCTGTAGAAAACACTGACAAAGGACATCATAATATAAACAAACTTTTTCCTTGAAATACAGTGCCATATAAATTTTTTAAAATAATTATTGATCTATAGGTTATACCAGCTCCTCCAAGTCCTGAAGTTCTTTATATTTATATGCTATTAAGACCTTTATAAATGATGCTTAATAACAGGAAAAGAATAGTAATGAAATAACTATCATAGTAACAAGAACTGACTAAGTCATTCATTTTCAGTATGATCATACCATTCCCCATAGAGGTTAAAATCAGTTCCTGGAAGGCAAAAAAATCTTATTCTCTGTATCTATAAATAACATAACATTCATACATGTAACATGCAAGCAGACATTGTATCTGTGATAATAAAAGTTCAAAGGAAGGTGGGATCTTAGAAGAAAAAGGTGGGAAACAGTTGATAAACACTGCCATAAGGAAGCAAATTCTGCTCTAAGTTAAATAATTGAAGACCTCTTTGACTTACTAGGTGATGAGAAGCACTCACAGTAATAACTTAAATAAATTATTTAAAATAACATGTTGGGTATTGTGTCCCATCTACAACTAAATTTTTTTAATTAATAAATAAAAATAATAAAATAACATGTTGAATACTTGTTGAAAGCTGCAGTTTCCATTATATATCTGAAAACAAATCAATGTTTCCTGGCTAATGAATTGTACATAGTCAAAAACATAATAAATGTCCCAGGTGTGGTGGGCTACACCTGTAATCCCAGCAATCCAGGAAGCAGAGGCAGGAGGATTGCAAATTCAAGGCCAGTGTTAGCACCAAAACAGACATTATGACCAATGAAACAGATTATTTTTTTAAACATTTATTTTTTAGTTGTAGGTGGAAAGAATATCTTTATTTTATTTTTATGTGGTGCTGAGGATCAAACCCAGTGCCTCACGCATGCTAGGCAAGCACACTACCACTGCACCATAACCCCAGCTCCAACAGATTATAAATGAAACAGATTATAAAACACAGAGGCAAACTCACATAAATACAGTTTTCTTATATTAGACAAAGGCTCCATAAACATACACTGGAGAAAAGGTAGCTTCTTCAACAAATGGTGCTAGGAAAACTGGAAACACATATGTAACAAAATGAAATTAGACCCCTATCTCTCACTCTAGAGAAGGTTGCTTTTCTGGCTGCTCCACAGCACGAAACCAAGAAAGGAGACAGTAAGAAATTGGCCTATGGGAGTACCTTTCTCACTTCAGCAATCCAGAGGGTGCAACAGCATATGCCAGACAACCCCACATAACACTCCTAAGAAGAGAAGCTGAGAATCTTTTGAACTCCAATGGGAACAATTCTTTAACTTTTCATTGAGATTTTCTTTCTTTATTTTTTCTTTTTTTTCTTTTCTTTGTTTATTGTGAACTTAATGGTTCATGGACACTCATACATACTCATATTTGTTTTGTTTAGATTTTTTCAATTTTAGCATTTTTTCCCATATTTAATTTACTTATTTGTTCTATTTAGGTTTACATGATATCAGAGTGCAATTTGATTCATTGTACACAGATAGAGGATAACATTTCATTTCTCTGGTTATAAGTGATATAGAATCACAACATACATGCAGTCATACGTAAAGCTAGGGCTATGATGACCATCATATTCCACCACCTTTACTGTCCCCATGCCAGGCATTTTTAGCATTTTTGAAGCCATTTATTTTTCACAGATCAGTTTTTTAAGGACTAGGATGTTTGATAACTAAATTTCAGTTTCTTTTGTATTTTTACTTTTTCAAATTTTTACTTTACATATATTATTCTCTCACTTGTTTCCCTTTATTCTTTCTCTTTTCTTCTACTAACAGCCAATTGCTATTCTTCTCTCTTTCATTCTCAATTTCTTACTTCTATCTTCTTTCCCACTCCCACATAATAAACACATCCTATATCACTTCTGTTCTCTCCCTGTTCATCATTATAAATTATAAACCCTTTTGCAAACTTGTTATAAGCAATAACTGATCCTATCATTTCTCTTTATTGTGATAGCATTTTAGACATCATAGTAGGAACTATTTGGTTTAATGCTGTATATTATTTGCATTGGTTGCTGTTATTATTTGTCTCCCCCTAAACAGTGAGGTACTGGAAACCTTCAGGGACACTAGAAGTCCACATGGTAGAAAGTCTACTGCCTCAGATCCATACTGTTAGATGGGTAGACACACAAACAACATGGAAAAGCAAGAGAACAAATCACCCCCAAGCAAACTGAGATACTCCAATAACAAAATCCACTGACACCACAATGGAAGAAATGTCAGAGAAGAGTTTAGAATGTACATGGTTAAATTTATCTATGAGGTAAAGGATGATGTAAAGAGGGAAACCAGAGAGAAAATATGGGAAGTGAAAGATCACTTCAATAATAAGGTAGAGATTTTGAAAAAAAATCAAGCATAAATCCTCAAAACAAAGGAAACAATAAACCAAATTCAAATGGAAAATATCACCAACAGATTAGATCACTTGAAAGACAGTTTCAGGCAATGAATACAAAATATACAATCTTGAAAACAAAGTTGACCATGGAGAAAATATATTAAAAGACCACGAACAGAACTTCCAAGTAATATGGGATAACCTGGAAAGATCAAATTTAAGATTTATCAGGATAGATGAAGGTTCAGAGATACAAACCAAAGGAATGTACAACCTTTTCGATGACATAATATCTGAAAATTTCCAAAATCTTAAGAATAAAATGGAAAATCAAATACAGGATGCTTATAGGACCCCAAATATACAAACTTACAAGAGACCCACACCAAAGTACATTATTATGAAAATGCCTAACACCCAGAATAAAGATAGAATTTTAAAGACTGCTTGAGAAAAATGATAGGTCACTTTTAGAGGGAAAGCAATCTGGATCTCAATCCAGACCCTCACAGCTAAGAGGTCTTCTAATAATATACACCAAGCTCTAAAAGAAAATGGCTGCTGGGCCAGAAAAATTAAGCTTCATAATTGATGATGAAATAAAAAGCTTCCATAATAAACAAAACTTAAAAGAATTTACAACTACAAAGCCTGCACTACAAAACATACTCAGTAAGATATTTCATGAAGAAAAAATGAAAAATAAAAATGAAAAACAGCAAAGAGAGGAACTAAACTAGAAGAAAAATCAATTAAAGGACAAACTAATTCAATTTAAAAACCAGAAATAAATCAAAATGACAGGGAATAAAAATCATATCTCAATAATAACATTGAATGTCAATGGCCTAAATTTATCAATCAAAAGACATAGCCTGGCAGATTGTACTAACAAACAAGGTTGCACAATATGCTGTCTCCAAGAGACTCACCTCATAGGCAAAAACATCCACAGATTGAAGGTAAAAGTATGCAAAAAAAAAATGTCATTCACATGGATCTCATAAACAAGCAGTGGTTTCTATCCTCATCAGATAAAATGGTCTTTAAGCCAAAGTTAATTAGAAGGGACAAAGAAGGACATTCCATACTACTTAAGGGAATTATATATCAACAAGACATAACAATCATAAATATTTATGTCCCAAACAATGGAGCATCTATGTACATCAAACAAACCCTTCTCAATTTCAAGAAGCAAAAAGACCACAACATAGTAATACTGGGTGACTTTAACACACCTCTCCCACTACTGCATATATCCTCCAAACAAAAAATAAATAAAGAACCTATTGAACTAAAAAATACAATTAATAATTAATACTTAACAGACATATATAGAATATTTCATCCATCAAGTACTGAATTCACTTTCTTCCTAACAGCACTCAGATCCTTTTCTAAAATACCATATCTTAGGCCACAAAGCAACTCTTAGCAAATACAAAAAATAAAGATAATACCTATATCTTATCAGATCATAATGGACTGAAATTAGAAATCAATGATAAAATAAAAAATAGAAGCTAATCTAAAACCTGGAGTCTAATTAATATGATACTGTATGATCAATGGATAGCAGAAGAAATCAGGGATGGAATAAAACAAGTACTTAGAGGTAAATGAGAATAGCAATACAACACATCAAAAATCTCTGGTATACTATGAAGGCAGTGGTAAGAGGAAAGTTGACTACATTAAGCTCATTCATTATAAGAATAGAAAGTCACCAAATAAATAACCTAACTCTACATCTCAAAGTCCTAGAAAAAGAACGAAGCAACACCAAAACCTGTAGAAAACAGCAAATAATTAAAATCAGAGCTAAAATAAATGAAAGTAAAACAGAAGAAACAATCTGTAGAATTTACAGAACAAAAAGTTGGTTCTTTGAAAAAAATAAATTGATAAACCTTTAGCCAAGAGATAAATACTAGAGATCTAGCATATAACACAGTAACTATAATTAATAATAAATTCTTGTATACTTGATCTTTGCTGAAAGAATAAAAGTGTCCTCACCCCTCCACAATATTGGTAAATATATGAGGTGACAGATTTGCTAATTAGCAATCATTTCACAACAAACACATATACCAAAAAATCAGTTATATGCTAAATGTATGCGATTTTTATCAATCACACCTCAGTAAAGTTGGAAAAGATTTAGAAATATGAATATACTATAAAAACAAAAAATAAACTTTACAAAGCTTCTGCTTTGTACTTCTATATAATTCAAGATGAAAGATAAACTATAATAGTGGAGTATAGAGTAAAAATTTAGAGCTGCGAAAGAGATACATGAAAATAAAAGAGGGTCTGACAAGATAGGGAAAGGCATAAGAAAAATTAAAAGAAAATAGCAAAATTTAAAACATCATTGCTGTTTTGATTTAAGAAAGGTGATTTAAAACACATTTAAGCAGGAAGCAATGGCAATGAAATCTTGAAACTGACTTATTAGACTTAAGAGAGCATAATCCCTAGACTAGCAGCATAGAATTGTCAAAAGAATGAGGGGCTAGAAGCATCAGAACCAGTCCTGTAAGGGGTGAAAAGTTGAGGACTATACTTGGGAGCACTGGTGAAAGCTGTTAGAGAGGCAATTAAATCTCTAGTTAATCTCTATCATTCAATGTCACTGGGAAGCTGCCTATCCACCAACCAGGTAGAAGGTTAGAGGGTCCTTTTCCTTTTTTTTCCTGAGAAAGAGATGCAGGTATCTGGGGTCTCTGAAGTGGGAAACACGAAACAGAATAGGGGAGTGTAGACATCATACTAAAAACAAACTGAATAAATGATAGAATGATGACTATGAAATTTCTTCCCCAACCTGAGTGACTCTCAACTCTCTGCCACTCTTAACCAAGAAATAATTGTTCTTATGAAATAAACATGGCTAGCTCAAATGAGAAAACTTAAACATACTAACATTGGTGCTTCACCTTTTCATCATTGTGACCAAAACACCTGGAAAGAACAACTTAGCGGAGGAAACATTTATTTTCTCTTACGGTTTTAGAGGTCTCAATCTACTGTTGATTGGCTCCATTGTTCTAGGCCTGAGGCGAGGCAAAACATCCTGGCAGAAAGCTGTGATGGAAGAAAGCTTCTCCATCTATTGAGGCCAGGAAGAGAGAGAGAGGTGCCAAGGACAAAGTAATAAACTCCAAAAGCACACCCACAGTGACATACTTTTTCCACCAATGCTACACATGCCTACAGTTACTACTCAGTCCATTTAAATTATCCACCAAGCAGATTAATCCACTGATTAGGTTATGGTTCTCATAATCTAATCATTTCACCTCCTATATTAAAAGAAGAGCCTTTGGATACCTCATATCCAAGCCATAATAGGTAGTTCTCCAATAAACGCCCTCCTAGATCACCTGGTCTTGAATTTCAAATTCTTCAAGTCACCGATATTCTCAGAGCCGACAGTTTGGAATTATCAGTTATGCAAGGAAAGTTTATAGCATGGAAAACAAACAAAAATATCAAAGTGAAGACAAAAATTGGAAGAGATACAATACTAGAAGAAATATTAAAAGTGGGGAATAAGAAAATATTCAAGTGACAAAAATAAAGGGCATTTAGAAACTAGAAGTTTAATATGAGATATAAAATTTTGCACAAGTTTGGACAATGAAGGCAATGAAATTGACACCAAAAAGTAGAGCAAGAGTAAAGGAAAGTGAGAGAAGAAATACAAGCGATTAAAAGATAAGTTCATGAGGTTGGACAACTAAACAACAAGAGATGCAGAAATAGGGAGAAGAGTAAATCCTCAATTAAATAATTCTAGAAATGTTCTCTCAACTTCAGGACATGAATTTCCAGGAAAGAATCCAAGAATGTAGGGCTAAGTAGTTCATGATAATGAATATTCACCAATAGAAATGTCCATTTAAAATCACAGAACAGAGTAAAGCAGAAGAGAAAGAAAACAAAGGGTCATAATCAAAGAATAAGGATTATAAATAAGAATGGCCTCAGACTTTCACAATAGCAATACAACAAACAAAAAAAAGGAGAAATACCTTCATATTCTACAGAAAAATGATTGCCTCTGTAGAATTATATACTCAAACTATCAATTAAAGATGATGGTACAAAAAAGTTATATCCAGATAAGTAAGGTCTTAAAAAAAATAAACCTCCACTTTTTCTTTCTCAAGAAGCAGCTAGAGAATATACTTCACCAGAATAAAAAACTAATACAAAGGAAGATGTGCAAGACTCAAAATGTACCTAATGGAGATGGGAAAGATAATTTGCCAGGCTGATGGTGAAGAGAAATCTTGGGATCAAGAGTGCACACCAGGCATGGAAGACAAACAGTTCAGATTAAAGCAGTGTGACTCAAGGCACAGACACATGAAAGCTCTTCTCACTAAAATGCCTGCCATCTCTATACTATCTTTAACATGACACATAGGTGAACCTAGCCAACATTCTTGAATGTACTGTATTTACAGTTAAGTTGATGACATTTTTCCTTTGTCTCCTTTAATCCCCCCTTAGGAGCTACCACTTGATTCAGTGGAGGACACTCACTTCAGGCAAAAATAATTATGTTGTGTTCTCCCTCCCTCAAGAGCTAAAAGTGGACCTCTATGGACTTAGAACCAAAAAATACAGAGCATTCATTTCCTTCTAACCATATTAATGAAGGCCATCTAGTACCTGAGCTAAGCTGCTATGTTGGCATGTGAGCTGACTATAGCTAGTCTAGGTTTCATACACAGGCTAATCAGTTGACTTTACCAGGAAAGCCTTTCGAACACTCGGAACTGCTGAAAGGGAATTCTTTTATTTAAACCAGAGATTGAACCCAAAAATACTTAACCATTGATCCACATCCTCAGCTCTTTTTTCTATTTTATTTAGAGACAGGGTCTTGCTGAGTTGCTTAGGGACTTGCTAAGTTGCTGAGGCTGGCTTTGAATTTGGAATCCTAATATATATATATATATTATAGATAGATAGATTGAATATATATATATATTCAAAAACACAAAATATCATTTTTAAAACATAATAACATTTTAAAATTTAAATAATTTGATCTAATAATTCTCTCACTACAAATCTAGCTTAAATAAATAAATAGATGTGGAGAAAACAATTTAACATACAAATGCTCATCAAAGTATTATTTTTACCAAAGGAAAAATAAATACAGATTAAATATTTAATAACATAAGATAGTTAAGTATTTTCACAAGAAACAGAGAAATGCTGACAACAGAATAATAAATAAGAAAGAAGGACACAAATCTATAGATACATTATACTCAATATTATAATATGAATAATATTTGAAAGTTAATGGTGTTATATGTACTGTGGAATTTAAGGTGTTTTAAAGGTTATTTTTTATTTTTCAATTATCTCCAACAATGGTTTATGACATTTTACATTCTGAAATACATAAATATTATGTCAAATAATGTTAAAATTGAAAAATGTATAAATACATATAAACCATGCTTTAAGAGTTATATAGGCTTCTTAAGTCAATAATTAAAAGCATTGAATTGGCAAAAGAATTGATGACTAATCCAAATCATAGAAAACAAAAAAACTGAAAAATTAACTTGATCCATGCATTAGTACTCAAAAGTACAAAGTATATGGATAAAAGACTACATTTGGACCTTCTCCTTTAACAAGGATATTTTTCAAATATCAATAGTTTCAGAGTAGTAAAATAGGAAGTTTTATATGATTTTTCTACGGAATAAAATGTATTAGACAATGTGTATAATTATTCTTGTGGCAAATATTTGTCATTTTCTTCTCAAATGTTTACCCTCCTATAGTCCTTCTCTGTTGAAGAGATCTGGAAGATTTGATGCTAGGTTTCCCAGACTCCTCTATCAGCTGGTTTCTGGTTATATTCTGCTCTTGAAACTGTGGCACCCCTAAAGATATGTGCTTATATCCCTTTCAAACAAATCCACTATAAAGAACATACTTGCTTGAAAGCTTCCAGCTGCCCTATCTTTGGATCCACCATTGGGTTCCAGAGGTCACGTTTCTTCTGGGCTGATACCAGCCAATGACTAAACATGACAGAAATACTATAGCCTCCGCACCATGGAACTTATGTTTCTCACTATATGACTCCCTCCAATGAGAGCCTTTGCTAAGGGATTTCCTTGGCCTGGACAAGTCTTTTTCGACTATGCTGAAGTATGAGGGTCATTCTCCTAGATCACATGTCAGACACTCATTGTTGTCTGGAAATTCATTCCTTCCTGGGAGATTTCATTCCTTGCTGGGAGGGGAGCTTCCTCTCCTCTATTTTAAAGGTGTTTCCCCCAGTAAATTTCTTACACATTGAATTCTATCTTGAATTCTGAATCTTTTTTTACTTCCTTTTCTTTTTTAAAAAATTGATACATCATTAGTCGGGCACAGTGGCACACACCAGTAATCTCAGCACCTTGGGAGGCTGAGACAGGAGAATCATGAGTTCAAAGCCAGCCTCAGCAAAGGCAAGGCGCTAAGCAACTCAGTGTGACCCTATCTCTACATAAAACACAAAATAGGGCTGGGGATGTGGCTCAGTGGTCGAGTACCTCTGATTGTAATCCTCAGTAACAACAAAAATAAATTGAGACATTATAATTATACAAAGTAGTGGAGATTCTCATGATATACTTGAACATGAACATAACATAATTTGGTCAATTTCATTACTATCTAGCTCTCTGAATCCCCTCTCCCATCCTCCACCCCTGACCCTTGCCTCTACTCTAATGGTGTTAAAAGTCTGAAGAAGACACTTACAAGATAGGAAGACTGAAGGGATGAAAAAGACCCAATGTTTTTTCCTACTTCTGGCTTCATAAGTGCTAAGGTAGGATGATGTGGTTGCCTGGGGGTTTTAGCAGCATTAAAACCTAGCAGTGGGAGCTGGGATTGTAGCTCAGCAGTAGAGCGCTTGCCTTGCATGCGTGAGGCCCTGGTTCCATCCTCAGCACCACATACAAAGCAATAAAGTAAAGACATTGTGTCCATCTACAACTAAAAAAAAATATATATATATATTAAAAAAAAAAAAAAAAACAACCTAGCAGTGTTAGCACCATTCATCCTCCCAGGCTCTTGGAGTATAAAAAAACTAGTTCCAGGTTTCCTGCTCAAGGGCAGTACAAGTCATTCCTAAAGCAGAAGCAGGGCTTTAAGGAGCTCTGGACATACCCAGTTATGAGCTTGGCTTTTTCTTTTCCATTTCTAGGGACAGTAATACACACTTTCTAAAATTACAAGTATCTGGGCAACAGTATCACTCTCCCTATTTCCACCTCTAGTCCATCTAACACGTTTGTCACTGATTCCCTAGTAAGCCACCCTACATTTCTTGATAGGATGTTGAATGATATACACCTATCATTTCATTCTTTTTGATCAAAAAGTCTCATTTTATTAGCTATTAAGAGAAATTAAGGGGCTGGGGGTGTGGCTCAGTGGTAGAGTACTTGCCTAGCACGTGTGAGGCACTGAGTTTGATCCTCAGCAACACATATTAATAAATAAAAGTATTATGTCCACCTACTACTAAAAAAGTATTTTGAAAAAGAGAAATTGATACTAAATGTGAACAAAATTATTGCACACAGGCTTTTATATAAGCAGCAACAAGCAAAAATGTCTCAAAGAAACCTAACAAAAAAGATTTTGTAAAGAAATTTAGGGTGCAGTTATATAATATTTTTCCTATGCCCCAGTTAAAATATATGTTTATGAATACTTTTCCAATAAGTACTTATCATTCACTGCTAAGTATACTGCTAAGTGGGGAAAAAGTTGAGCATGTGTCTATCATATGAAACATGAAGCTCTACAAATACAGTCTGGAGGAATTTTTCATGTGGGAACAAAAATACATATATATACAATTATGTCCATGGCAATAACAATCAGCAACTGGAAAGATCCAAATTTTCATCAACAATAAAAAGAATAGATAATTTTACTATATTCATACAACAGAATCCTATTACAGCATAGATCAATCTCAAGAGAAAATGATGAGGGTAAGAAGCAAACTACATTTAAAAAATGCCTTAGTAGGATTCCATTTTTACAAAATTAAAAACAAAACAAAACAATATTCTATTGTTTAGTCATGAAAAGATGTCCTCTGACGAAGAGGAATTACATCAGTAAGACAAGGAGTTTTTAAGAACTGACAATATTCTATTTCTTATTGTGCACATTTACTTGCCTTATGGTTATTCTCTAAAGCACATATATATGTTTTATGATTATGTAAGCATGCTATATATCTTAATATAAAAAGGAATTTAAAAATAAGGGTACAGAAGCCACTTCAGGAAAAGTCACTCTATTTGCATGGTTTAAAGCAGAATCACTAAGGGAAACACTATCTCTCACAACTAGTCTGTGTTAATAAACACACGCATAAATAAATGAATAAATACCATGCTCTCAAATATGTATGTGTTCATAAACCAGATAAAAATATATCCAAATGTAATTTAATAATCTCTTGTGGAACAATTATGGTTACTTGATTTCTCTTTTTTGGTATGTTTCTTTCTGAAGTTTCTCTAACAAACCTTACTTTGAAAATTCAATAAGATATATAATAAAATGCATTGCTAAGAGTCCAGAATAGACTTAGTTTATGTACTGGCCATTTTCTTTCTCTTGGGACATTAAGCTGTTTTTCATCAAAAGATTCTTAAAACACTATGAATTATAAATCTGAGTTCTAAAACTTTAGTGCACCTCATAATCTGCTGCAAACTAGCCCAAGAGAACCTAGTAATATCTTAGCTAAATTGAACCAAACAATTTTAATCTAACCAGAATTCTGAATATTATTTCCCCAAAGGATCTGTTCCTACCACCTCTCCTGTCTAACTGAACACCACCAGCCTTTTCACTCTCTGCTCTCCAGCTAAGACACTCTTCTTTCAGCTCCAGAGAACTCTTTCCTTCACATCCCAGCACCTCTGCACAGGCTGCTGCTCCTGCCTGATACCTTGCTCCACTCTGTCTACTTCATTCCCAGTCCCCTTTCAGATCTGGGCTTAAATGCTCTTCCTTAGAAAAGATCTCCCTGAACCCTTTCCACCTATTTTACATCCTGAAATTGTATCTTTATAGCACATTAATCCATTCTTAATTAAACACGTACTGTTGTGATTATTTAATTAATGTTTTTCTCTATAAATATAGTGTAAACTCCATTAGGCATGGATCACATCTATTTTGCTTATGCTTGTATCACCAGACACACAATACATATTTTGTCTCCTAGATGGTTGAATCATCAAATAAACCATTAAATGAACCAAAAAACAAGAGCTACCCTGCCCCCAAATTCTAATGACTGTTATCTAACCCAGACATAGAACTAAAAGTCAAATTTACTAAAAATTTAGGTTTAAACAAAATATTCAATCCAATGTTGTAACTGAGCTTAATAATTATCTTGTATTACAATAAGGATAACATAAAATTAAGCTTATCTAATCAAAACAACTATTGGGTTTCTTCTTCTGTATAACTCTCACCCATGTGTATCTTTCACACAAAATACAGATCCTTTTCCAATCCAAACATCTAGTGATGACTCATTCTCTTTAGATTTAGTTTTTTTTTTAATTTTAATGATATATTTTATTAATCCAACCATATCCAGAATATCATTACTTTAACATGAAATCAATACAAAACCAAGATAGTTTATATTATTTTTTACATACTGTCTTTAAAATGCAGTGTGTAGGGCTGAGCATAGATTTAGTTTTGATGTGGTAGATAGGGAAAGAAAAGACAAGAGAACATATTAGCCTTCTAAGATTAATGGCTATATTTTTCTGTTGGGAACCTGGAGTCCTAAACTAAAATGCTTCTTCTCTGATCCCCAATATCTGAGGCTATACCTAATGTAATTGCTTCCAAGGGGGAAATGCTGCTTATATTTTCTGACTGGCTGTCACAGTGTTCTGAGTTAATTCCCCCTCCGAAATGCCCAGCTCAATATAATTGTAAGAATTCAGGGCAGAATCTTTCTGTGGCAGTGTAAGCAGTAAACTTATTTGTCTTTGTGTGAGGGACTATTAGTTCCCAAAGCACAGAAAATTTTATTAAGAAGATGACAACAATTTCTGATTTTCAGATATCTGGTTTTTCAATTCCAAAAGCTCTGGATTTCAAGTGTCCTTCCATCATGTTCAGAAAAAGAGGATGACACATTCTCCATGTGGTTGCTCTTAAGAGTAGAATATTATTGCACTGGTATTTTCGTAGAGCTATTTATTCAGTTCTTCCATCTTCCACATTTACCTGTCCTGTAATGACTTATCCTCCACATTCTTCCTCTATGCATACCATCCTCCTTGCAATTTCTGATTGTCTCCAGGCATGCTTAAAAGCGTTCATACTTATTGCTGTTCTACTTGGAACATCCTTCCCCTTGATATTCCCATGGCTGCAAACCTCATGAATCTTACCCAAAGGCCTTATTTAAAAGTCTAATCCCTCCTGGGCACTTGCTAGACCTCTTTCTTCCTTTATATATTTTTCAGAGCATTTATACTATAAAACACAGCATTTGATTTCTTTTTCTTTTTATTATCTATTTCCCACTTCTCAGATAAAAGCCCCATGAAGACGAAGATTTTTGTCACTTTTATGTACAGTCAGGACTCTATTCTCAGTCCTGACTGTAGGTACTCAAAAATTATGGAGTAAACAAACAACTTTTCCATTAGAAATTATCCAATCTGAAATATTCCTGAAAATATATCCAAATGTCATTTAATAATCTCTTGTGGAAGGATTATAGGTTACTTGATTTCTCTTCTTGGTATGTTTGTTTCTTTCCAAAGAAAGATCAATAAACTCTATAGGTCTAGGAGGACTTATTCCCAGAAAGGAATGCTTTTTCCAGGGCACACACTAAAATTCTCACTAACAAAAAGTTTCAGTTGCTGTGGGACCAGTCTAGGCTTCTCATACCTATGAACCAGCAAGTAAACAAAAGAGTTAAATATTAATGGGACAAACGACCCTGGAAATCAGGAGGAAGAGGGTGGCCACTATGTTCTGAGGCAGGAAGGAATACATTAGGCACTTGGATGATTCACTGGGGCATTTGTGACATTCCAATGGCCAGTTACCTCCATCAGACTGTAAGTACAACTATCCTGGCATTAAGAGTATGGTATCCCAGGGCTCAGACCCCTCAGTCCAACATCAGGCAATCCTACTGGATGAGTAGTAGTGCTAACTGAAGGAAAGAGAGACATACAATGGCAAGGGTGGTGGGCATGAGAGTATCGGTAATGGCCTTGGGAACAACTGCATTAGCAGAGGTGCTCATGACTCCTCAAGTACATTTTCTTTGAAACTGTGGCCAACCAGAATCTTGGGTAACCTTTGCTTGGACAGAATGACCTTAAGTGAGAAGCAGATAGATCCAAAGGGTCTGAGGAGTGGACTTCAATGAAATCAGCAGTTGGTGAGTTGTCAAGATCTTTTTACCACTGTGCACCTTTCCTCCACTTGCTGTGAATTAGCTAATTGCCATTCACAAGTACCTCTCCCCTAAAGAGAACCACTTCCCTAGGAGGCTACTTCCTGCTAGGGAGAACACACCAATAGCCAAAGGCCAATGGGCACAAGAGCAGAAAATACGCCCATCTAGTCTGAAGGAGGGGCCATGTCTGCAAATGTTTCAAAGCTTCACCATAGGACCAGACTGATATTCTCCAGCTGAGACTCTTTGACTATTTGTTTTTCATTCCTGCTCTATCCTGCTTTGCTTGCTCTCATCCTGAGAGTACTTGTTTAGTAAATCACATAAATATGAATTCCTGACTTCTAGGGAACTCTATTTCTCTTCTCTGCTCTGCTTCTAGGGAATCCTACCTAAGACACATGATGTGCAAATCATCTCTGGAAGAATGTATCCTGATCAAAGGCCTAAAAATCCTCAAAAACATGATTCCAACAGACATTAGCTCATAAAACTTAAAAAACAACCACAAACTCAAGAACAAATAACACAGAAGGAAAGTAACTGGAAAGAAAACACAAAAAGTCCATAAAATATAATCATTAGGGGGGAATATATAGAAATATAAAGATGAAACTGAAAACATGAATGGGAATGAAAAATATCAAATGCAGACAAATTCGCAAGAAAAAAAATATTTGTTAGCATACAATAAATGAAACAAACTTAATATGTGGATTAAAGAGCAGATCAGAACCAAGGGAATACAGAATCAGTGTGGCATAAAGATAATATGAATAAATATTCCAAACACAGCACAGGGAGCCTGGAATAGAGATGAGATACAGTGGTATGAAAAGGCTGAGTCACACCTAACACCCAACCACAGTTCTAGCTGTGGAGATGTGGTGGCAGAGGAGCCCTACTTCGACAGATACAACCTAAAACTTCAAAGTTCATGAGAAATACAAATCCAGAGATTCAGGAAGTCAACCAAATCCTAAATAGTATAAATAGAAAGAAATTCATATACTACAATTATATGGTACAAGACTGCCCAGATTTGAATCCTGCCTGCAATGTTTACCAACTAGGCAACTTGTGGTGATGCTTTTCCTTTTCCTTGTCAGTGTCTGCTCTGTAAAAGTGGTTATAAAGCCAGGCACAGTGGTGCACACCTGTAATCTCAACAGCTCAGGAGGCTGAGGCAGGAAGATTCCAAGTTCAAAGCCAGCTTTAGCAAAAGAAAGGCACTAAGCAACTCAGTGAGACCTGTCTCACTCACAGAGGTGTATGGATCAAAAGATGATTCCTTATTAACTACCTCACAATAAAGAGTAGGTGAATCAGCCTGCTCTGCCCTCAGCCTTACCCCTTGTGAATGTCCACCTAATGTCCAAGGTAAACAGTGATTGCTCTGTATGTGAGTGACAGAGAATAGCTGATGTATGTATATACAAGAAAGACAGACATTTCATGTATATACAAGAAAGACAGACATTTTCTGCCCCTTCTGAAAACAGAGAAATTCTACCATTGTAAATTCATCTTTCCAAGAGCTAGATACCTCAGGTGTCTTCAAGGTCTTGGCTTCATACCTAGGAAGATAGCACACCAGCCATTCTGGCCTGTAAGAGCTTAATAAGCAAACCTTATGCAACTATAACCATTTAGATCTCTTGGAAGATAAATTTTATTATTTATTGAGCCATAGCAATTAACTATATAAATGACTTTAGATCTAATACTCAGGTATGTGAAGTTTCAGGGGACCAAGGCTTTTCACAGGACCACTGAAAAATCCAAGGAGGTTTTAAATCTCCATAATAAGTGCCTGGCATATAATAAGCATAACTTAAAAGTATTTATTATATAAGTAAAAACACAATTAAATTAGTGAAACAAAAGAGCAGAAAGTAATGAAATGCAAAAAGATATAAATGAAAGGATCAGCAAAGACAAAAGCTGGTCCTCTGAGAACTAATAAAATTGACCAATCCTTGGGGAAATTCATCCAAAAAAAGAAGATATACAGCACAAGCAAGCAATACTCTGGCTGAAAGAGGACATGTAACTACAGAGCACAGGGATTGAAAAGATGAAAGAAAATACCTTGAACAACTTTATTAGGGCTTTCACATTGGAAAAACATTTGGCATTACCTGGTGAAATTGAAGATATGTGTGCACTGTGACCCAGCAATTTTGCTCCTGAGAATGTTACCTCAAGAAAACCTTGTACAAGTGCACCAAAGGAAAAGTCCATGAACGCTCATGTCATCATTGCTCACATTAGCAATAAAATAGAGCATATACAAGAGAATAAATACTAAATCTATGGAGGCTTCATATAATAAAATATGGATCAACTGTAAAAAACTAATATACTATCAATCACTACAATGCTATACATCAACCATAACAAATCTCACAAACATTATTGGGCAAAATAATAAATTGAAGAAAATTACTTATAGTATAATACTATTTATATAAAATCAAAACAACCAAAAGTAGGCAACATGCCATTGGGAGAAGCATATCGTATTTTATGGTGAAATTGCTTACAGAAGCCAAGGAATTATCATTACAACATTTAGAATGATGGTTGTCCTGAGTAAGGAGGAGCTGTTGGAATGAAGCCTGAGTGGACACATACCAAGTTGCAAAAGCATCAAATGCAACATTTTTCAACTGGCAAGTGAAAGCATTAGTGTTCACTTTATGAACCTGTGCTATGACTACTCTGTGTGTGTGTGTGTGTGTGTGTGTGTGTGTGTGTACACACATATATATTACCCTTACTATTTTATGTGTAAAATAGTTCAACACAAATAGGGCATTTTATATGAAAAGTGTAAAGGGGAAAAAGAAAGGAAGGGAGGAAAGAAGGAGGGAGAAAGGGAGGGAGGGGGAAAAGAGCAAGGGAGAAATATTTTACAAAATCTTCACCCCAAACATCAATGGCAAGGAGGAAATTAAACAGCAAAACAACTCCAAACTTTATCTTATATAATGTTCTGGATTTGGTAATTTAACCAAGTTTTCTGACCCACTGTGTAAGTTCTTATATTAAAGTACGATCTTGACAAATAATAATAAAGGATCTTAGTTTTGGAGTTAGTATAGAACATAAAACAACTTAAAAATTTTTTAAAGTAAAGTAGCTTTAACAACAGTATTAAATATATACTTTGGCAGCTTTATGAATGATTCTCATCTTTATGAATGAGTCCTCATCATTTGGCTTTCCAGACGAGAAAGATCTTTATCGGGAAGATTTGCCAGGCCAGGCACAATTCTATGAATCCCTCCTACTTCTTTCAGTTCTTTTACAGATTGAGAATGAGCACTGGGATGACCATGACCATCAAGGACAGTAGGGATTGTGTCTTCTCTCGTTAAGCCCAAGACGGGGCTGGGCCCCAACAGTGTGAAACTCTTTGAAAAGGTATTTAACACTATTTTGTCCTTAAATTGGTTCACTGTTGCAAATTTGGAACCATAGGGAATGTTATTCTCTGCATCATTTTAATTTTACATAGATAATAGCTATTAAAGAAAATTTTTATTTTGAGACAGGATCTCTCCAAGTTGCTTAGGGCCTCACTAAGTTGCTGAGGCTGTCCTTGAACTTGCAATCCTCCTTCCTCAGCCTCCTGAGTCACTGAGATTACAGGTGTGTGTCACTATGCCTGTCACAAGAATTTAATGTTTGATTAATGGTATGCTGTATTTAAAATATTATATAGACTTAAATACACACATAGTGGTCAAAACCAGAATTCCTTCATAAAATTCTATTTCACAAGATGTCTCTTTCGGTTTTAAATACAAGTGGAAGAGATTTGTCTCATAGGCATCATTCCCTCATATTATATCTTTCCTCTCCCTAGTGTTAATGTTCCATATAATGCTAATTAATGCACATGTGTAACTATTTAAGTGTTACAAAATTTAAAGCAGTCTTAATTCCCCCTTTACCCATAAATAGAATAAGAAAGTAAGTTGCTGGTCTCTAGACTTTATAATGGACTGAGAACTGAATTATAAAACCATATTTCACAGAAAAATCTCAATTTTTCTCAAATTCATGACTTCTCAGGTTATGAATATTTGATTATGGTAGGTACAGTTCAGAAATAGCCCATTTTAACTCATTTGGAAAAGGCAGTTATTCATTATATTGAGTCTGATGGCCAGGAAAGAGGACAAGAAGGGCATAATTTTGAGCTGTCAAGCTTACTACATGCACATAGAACAAATATCCCCACTCTATTCTATGGCAGAATTGAGCCTGCTGCTGATCAGACTAGAGGTGGTGTCAAGACAGTGGAGGAAGAGAAACTCTGGCCACAAAATAAAATGTAGAAAGAAAATTTATATGTGCTCTGTATGTATTATTAAAATACATATCATTAAAGATGCCTTCTTTATGAGGATGACAGCAATCTGAAACTCGTCTTTATTACACACCAATTCAACATTTTAACATCACTATCTTAAAGGGAAGGAACGATAGAGGTAAGATTTTATACTCTTTGTACAGCATTTGCAGAAATGGCAGTAATCCTGGGAATACTATGTTTCCCCTACCAAAGTCATCTTAAAGATAACTCTCTGCATTTTTACTTAAAGAGAATTGCCAGAGGAAACCCATACCTAATAAAATGTAACAGACCAGTGAAGGCAGAACTCTGAGAAAGGAAACAGAAGAGCTTACCTTTATGGTGGTTTGCACTGGATACAACTTTCCCCCACAAGGTTACAATGAATATTATTATTAGCAGTTTTCCTTTTGTTGCTTTCTGTAAGTATCTCTTATTCATCCTGCAAATTAAAAAAAATAAAAATCCTAAGTAAATGATTGCATTTCTATTATAATTCTACTGCATTTAAACCTTCCATGACAACTTCACACACGTATCTCCTGAAAATTGTATTCCTTGCATTTAAAATTGTTTGCTCTCTATAACTATGAAAAGGGTGTGTGAAAGCACCTTGATATGAAGGAAGTATTAAGCAAAGTCCTGCCTGAGTTAGACTTTACCCACTTAATAACTGCCTAAATCAAGTCAGAATATTACCAGATTTTTCTCCATATAAACATAGATTTGACTTATTAACAAAATGTAGGATATAGTCACTTGAATGATCTTTAAATAAATGATTTATTGTTTTACTTTGATTCATAGAGAATCTTTCTTTGACACCAAATCACATGGTTAGGGCAAACAGTTTAGATAAAATTGCTCAAATGAATTCCTGCACAGAACAAAGTCACTTCAAATCTATTTTTTGTAATATGCTTCTAAAATTCATCTAGTAACAGCTTCCTTACTGTAAATTAACCTGACCCAACTAATGTGGAAACTTTGTTCCTGGAGACACACAGTTGTTAGAATCCACCTCTCTATATTTTATCAGAAATAGAAGAAAAATGAAAAGGCTAAATAAAAATACTAATTAATGTCATGAATGTTTTCAAATTGAGCCCATAAAACTCAGGAAAGCCAAAAAAATAATAAAATGATAGTTATCAGTAATAAAAGCTCACCTACTTTCCCCTGCACTTTATATATTATTTCTTTTGTCTTTTAGAAAAATAAACTGGGATGTAGGTATGTTCGTTCTCATTTTATAGCTGATGAAATTTGGAATTTTTCCTGAGGTTGCATTTAATAGAGTAAAAATTCAAACCCAGAATTATATAATTCTAGTATTGTTACATAAGCCACTACATTGCTAGGGAAAAGCAAAACTAATGTGAAATAAATTCTATGTACTATGTATTCATGGAGGGAGATTAAATATATGTGTGTCACCCAGTGCCTTTCAGGCTTAGATCCTACAAAGAACTCCATTTTGACTTGGCCTACAGATTCTCATCTACCCTGTTTCTAATTTCCTGGGGTCACTTCCTTACCTAACCACATTTTTTTTCCTCCTGAATTCCTTAAGTTACCCTTTCCTCAAACCTTTACCTCCAAAAATGTTCTCCATATTCAAAAATATGACCCAGTGTTAGCAATGTTGCGTGTACAATCTCAGAGAAGTCTTTTACATGGATAATGCATGAAAAAATAAATTAGTATCTTCCATATGTTAATACAGATATATGCTAACGTTTATTAACAAGGGAAAGTTGTACACATTAATTAATATGTCAAGGAAACAGTACTGTAGGATTAAAAACATGAATTCCTGAGTTGTACTGTCCGTATTTGAATTTAGGCCCTATCAGCTTCCAATTACGTGATCGTTACACAATTAGATTTCCTTCCTTCCTCCCCCCACTTTTCTCTCATTCTTTCTTTCATCTCTTGCTTTATTTTCTAATGCAAGTGTTTTGATTCTCCTACTTTAGTTTCCTCTATAATATGAGGTAGTGTATGTGTAATGCCTGGCCCACTTACTGGCATATACTGAGGGCTCACTGTTTATGAAGAAAATAGTGAGTATTTGGTTATATTTGGTCCTCAGTCTTTAAGAAACCTGTCTCATTCATAACATGCTCAAAGAGAGTTTCAGCAGCACCTATGGCTGCAAAAATTTCCATGGATATTAATTTTGTGATATGTTAAAAAAATGTACAAGGGGCCAAATATTTAAGCTTTAAAATTAATTTACATGGACTCTTTTGTTCAATCCTCATACCAACACAATGAGATAGATATTATTATTATCAATTTTTATTGGTAATGGGTTTGAATCAAGGTTCCTGCTTACTGACTATGTGACTTTGAGCAAATTACTTAATAATTTAGAATATGTTCATCGTCAGTAAAATAAGAATAAGAATGATACCTACTTCATAGTATTGTTGGTATTAAGAGTAAGTGAAAAAAATCCATGTAAAGTTTAACACTAGGCATAGCAGATAATAAATGCTCAATAAATGCTAACTGTTACTATGATCATTGCTTAATTAGATCAGCATTTCCTGAGTTTGTTCTGTGAGGCACCAGTCCCATAGAATATTGACAGTCTTAGTGAAAAACCAAGGGAGAAATATATTTGTAAAATTCTGGGTTCAACAAATTTAAGTATAATTTTAAGAAGCATATTGTTAAATGTACCTTCTCAGAAACATTTTCCAGAAATCTTTTCCCTGAGTAACTAACACAGGACACTAATGTCCTCAGGAAGCCTCTTAGAGAAATAGAGTTTTAACAATAATATGGTTTGGTTCTCTCTCTCTCAGTAACCCAAATGCCATTTCAAACCTTCCATACTATGCTTTTGTTTCCTCTTAACACTCTATTAGTTTTAAAATTCTCCTCATTTTTCCATATTTTCCAACTTCCTACCTCCCCTTCTGTATCCAATCCTGCAACCTTACTGTCCAGCCGATCATGTATCAGAAGGAGCACCAAAACCCATCTGACAGGAAGAGCTGCTTAGCATAATTCTTGATAATAGCTTTCCCATAGCAAATAGCCTCTGCTATGAGGTCAATGACCCATCATTTTTTCCATACCATTGTGCACCCACCAAATGAGATGCAGAACTGACAGCTGGTCAGACTGATAACTAGACATATGGAAATGGAAACACCCACAAAGTCATCAGTCTGTCAAAGTAAAGAAAGAAAGGAGGATGCAGGTCAACATTTGGAAGGCTGTAAGAACACTATATTCTCCCTCTCACAGCTTCCCATCCTTGTTCCAGTCAATCACCATGTACTGCCACTACCATCTCCTGCATCTCTCTTACATGTACACACTTATACCTACTCCTACTGCAATACTGCAATGCAGACCACCAAAATTTCTCACTGGCCACATCACCCTACCCAGACTTCCTGCCCCACATATCACCTTCCTCTGGACCTGAGGGCAGGGTCTTTTTCAGAATTACATTTTCAGTATTTAGAAAGTGTCTGATAGTGTCAACTGAATCTAAGACATTTTCTATGTTGCAGTCAAATAAGTAACTGTGATCATGAGACACCATTTTTTTTTTGTACCATTGCTTAAAACCTCCATATAATTTTCCTCTATATGTGGCAGTGGGGAGGCATATTCCTTAGCAGGGTATAAAAATCTTATCTTAGGGCTTTTCTTTGCTGTGTTGTTTCTTTGTTTTGTTTTGATATTGGGGATTGAACCCAGGTGCTCTTAACCACTGAGCAACACACCCAGCCCTTTTGTATTTTTTATTTTGAGACAGGGTCTCATTAAATTCCTCAGGGCCTCACTAACTTGCTGAGGCAATCCTCCTGCATCTGCCTCCTGAGCAGATGGGATTACATGCATGGGCCACATTCTTTATGCCTCTAATCTTATTTTATGATCATTCTCCCCATCTCTGTATCCACACACACTCATGATCTGTATTTTAACTCTAAGAAATTTCCTCAGTGGATTCTAGCTAAACTTCACCTTATGTCATCTGACACATATCAGCCACTCACCTCATCCCATTCAGTCTTCAAAATGGCTAACTTCTGAGCCAGGCGCAGTGGCACACGCCTGTAATCCCTGCACTTTGGGAGGCTGAGACAGGAGAATTAATTGCAAGTTCAAAGCCAGCCTCAGCAATGGAGAGGCACTGAGCAACTCACTGAGACCCTGTCTGTACATAAAACACAAAACAGGGCTGGGGATGTGGCTCAGTGGTCAATTGCCCCTGAGTTCAATCCCTAGTACCAAAACAAACAAACAAACAAAAAAAAAAACTAGCTAACTTCTTAGTCATTTGTCATGGGGCAGGTTAGAATTCCCTACATAGAATTTGTTCAAGACCATTGTCATGTGTTGTTCTTTTTGTTTTTTAATTTGTTCTAGTTATACATGACAGTAGAATGCATTTTGACACATTATACACAAATGGAGCACAACTTCTCCTTCCTCTGGCTGTACTTGGTGCAGTCACACAGGTAGTGTAATCATACATATATACAAGGTAATAATGTTCACCTCATTCCACTATCCTTCCCATCCCCACATCCCCTCTCCTCCCCTCACTATCCTCTGCCTAATCCAAAGTTCTTCCATTCTTCCCTACCATCCTGTCCCCATTGTGAATCAGCATCTGCTGATCAGAGAAAACATTCAGCCTTTGGTTTTTTGGGGTTTGGCTTATTTCACTTAGCATGATATTCTGCAGCTCCATCTATTTACCTGCAAATGTCATAATTTCATTCTTCTTTAAGGCTGAGTAATATTCCATTGTGTATATGTGTCACGTTTTCTTCATCCATTCATCTGTTGAAGGGCATCTAGGTTGGTTCCACAGTTGAGCTATTGTGAATTGAGTTGCTATAAACATTGATGTGTCCTCCTTTATATACAACAGCCACTTGTCATGCTGTATAATCTATTTCCTTATCTTCAACATTCTCACATATTACCCTTAAAAACAGGGTCTGTCCCCTATCCATTTATGAAAAAATATACACAGCCTGATCCAAGGTACAGCCCAATACAATAGCTGGTAAGTGACTATTTCCTGGAGGTTGGAGTTGCCTTCCAGCCAAATACCTCATTCAGTCACCACAGGAGGGAGAAGCAAGTATATAAGGTGTCTTTAGGATCAAAGTAAGAGACAACAAATAGGAAGAAAGTGAGAGAGAGAAGTAGGAGATAGGTCCAACTGAAAAAATACAAAAGGAAAAATTGGATTTCAAAAGGTTTTCTCTGATTTTTAAGCTAACCATCAAATTTGAAGAAAGTGAAATGTAATGGAGTGATTGAGGATCTTTGGCAGAGGCAATATCAAAGTGGGGATGGGAGTGTGGCTTAATGGTACCTTTCTTCCTGACCTTGTACAAGAGCACAGAGGGAGGGCATCCCTTCTCCTCCTATGTGTTAACCGCCACTTTCACTATAAAATTTTCTCCCATCATTTAGAATTGTCACATTCACTGTAAAAACAGTAAAATTTAAGTGCAAGTGCTAAAACTAAGTGAAAAGAAACTGAAAACTAAAGGATAAATACAGAAGATGAAACCTTGAAATTGCTCCTCAGGCAGCAGCAGCTTGCAAGGAACACAAGGGAAAAGGCACAATTGCGAAATGGTAACCGTGAGAGTGCAGGAGGCTGAAGCGAAAATCTGTCAAAGTGGAGGACAATTCAGTCTCCTAGACTTTTCTCTCCTTCCTCCCCCCCCCCCACCCCTTCTGCTACATGTTTCAGTTATCCTCACCAAGATTTTAGACTTCTGGATGATTTGAAACCCTCCTACTCCCTCCCATCTGAAAAACACATTTAATTGCAAAAGAAAGAAAAAAACCACACACACACACACACAAATTTAAAAACTGTTATCCTCTGGGAAATATCATTTCCTCATAGAAACACAAAGTTTAACTGGTCTATGGAAGAGAATGTGAAAAGAAAAACAGAGGAAGCCTGATGTCTGAAGGAAATAAAATCAGTGGCCTGGACTCCAAACACCTGTTCTCCCCTTAGGCTGAAGACATTTCTGTGGAAAAAAAGGGTCATGACAGACAATATATTAAAGCCTTTTTAGAATATTTCTCTACATTGAACTAACATTCAGACAAACCCAGTCTCAGCTTAACTAATACAATGGCATGGGCATTAACAAACAAAATTAGTACAGAAATCAACCCTTAAGGTAGAATCCTCCAACTGATAAAGCAAAGGCCCAGAATGATCTTTGTAAAATGTAAAGCAGATCATGAATTATCCCACCACACCCACCCCTTGCTGAAAAGCTCTGAATTTACCTACTCACTGAAATGAAAATAAAACCTAAATTTCCTACTGAAAAAGAATAGCCCATCATCTTGCTCCTCAACCTCTATGATGTCCCTTCATGTCCCTGCTGCCCACAATCCCTACTCTTCAGCCACACTGGCTTTCCTCCTGTCATTCTCGACCTTGCTCTCAATGTTTGCTCTGCCTGCCACCGGCTCTCCCTCCAGTCTTTGCATGGTGATCTGCTTTTCATGATCACCTCCACAGACACCACCTCCTGACTTCCCTGCTAGCCAGAGTACAGGGAGACCACCTGTATGCAGTGTCTCTGTCTCCTCAAATCCTGCAGCATCTTCTCTGTTATCACAATCTGAAGTTAACCTACTTATTTATTTAAATATTTTTATATGTTTATAGAAACAAATCTTCCCATTAAAATATAATTTCCATTAGGTACTGCTCAAGATAGAACATCATCTGGATCCCAGATCTCAAGATACATTCAATGAAGGAACTGATGTATTGATTTTATAATCAGAATAAAGGAGATGAAATTTTTAATAGAAAAGTTTCATTATATCTTTTAATGTAAAAAATCATATTTCCATTCTGAATTTTCTGAGGAATCTCCATACTGTTTTCCATGGCGATTGCACCAATTTGCATTCCCACCAACAATGTATGAGTGTACCTTTATCCCCACATCCTCGCTGATATTTATTGTTGCCTGGATTATTGATGATTGCCATTCTGACTGGAGTATGATGAAACCTTAGAGTAGTTTTGATTTGCATTTCTCTAATTGCTGGAGATGTTAAATATTTTTCATATATTTGTTGATTGATTGTATTTCTTCTGTGAAGTGGAACCACCATTTGACCCAGCTATCCCACTCTTTGGTTTATACCCAAAGGAATTAAAATCAGCATACTGCAGTGATGCAGCCACATTAATGTTTATAGCAGTTCAATTCACAACTTAATTGTTGTGAACTTAGTTTATTCACTAAACTATGGAACCAACCTAGGTGCCCTTCAATGCTTGAATGGATAAAGAAAATATGGTATATATATATATATATATATATATATATATATATATATATATATATATATATATATATGCTACAGAATATTACTCAGATTTAAAGAAGAAAGAAATTATGGTATTTTCCAGTAAATGGATAGAATTGGAGAATATCATGCTAAGCAATATTTCAAAGTCAAACCCACAAAAACAAAGGCTGAATGTTTTCTCTGATATGTGGATGTTAATTCACAATAAGACTGGGGCAGTGCTAGGGAAGAATAGAGTTACTTTAGATTAGGTAGAGAGTGAAGGGAAGAGAGGGAAAAGAGGGTTAGGAAGGATAGTAGAATGAAACAGACATTACTATCTTGTGTACATATATGACTGCATGACCAATGTGATTCTACAACATTTACAATCAGAAAAATGATAAGTTATACCCCATTTGTGTATGATATATGAAAGTACATAAATGCATTCTACTATAATGTATAACTAATTAAAACAAAAAATTTTAAATCAAATTTCCACTATAATCAGCAACTACAAATAGCAATGATCAGAACAGTATACATGTTGGTGGAAGTGGGAGATGAGGAAACTGAAACAGATAAGATTACTTGTTACAGAAAAGTGAAAAGAAGGGAAGTAAAGGTGAAGTGGCTGCTAGACAGATTTGAACATGTGACAGTGGAGAGCCAGAATAAAGGGAGAAGCTAAAGATATCAAAGTGATGGTGGATTGTGAAGGTTGGCTTTCAAATAGGGTTAAATAATTGGTAAAAGATTTTGTAAACCTAAAGCATTCCACGAGTACAATTTATAATTGTTATTATTACTTTTTTTATAGAAACAGAATATATCCTCCAAAATGAAATCATTATTTGTTCTAGTTAATAGGTTACTATAATCTACTAAATGTGACATCTAGAGCAATGTTTCACTAGGTTATTGTTTTATCCAATAATGTCTAAACTGACTTGCATTTTGTGAAAAATACTACAGCTATATCTAATATAGCTAATTATTATTATCTAATTATTCACTGAAATAGTAATTATTTTGAGGCAGATAATATCAGTATTGAGAACATAAATTTAGAGAGAGATAATTAAATAGACAAAGATATTAAAGCACAAGGGATTCACATATTTGTTTCTGTATATAGGAATATGTAGTAACAAATTCAGGAAATAATCATGTAACTCTACTAATAACACTGCTGTGTAATAAATATATATATGTATATATATTTATACATATATATTACATATATAATGTGTATATACATATATATTATAGAAGCTGCATCTTCACTTTATTTTTACTAAATAAATAAATAAATACTATTCATTTTGCTTTCATTCTGCCTCATATATCCAATATCATCATGTTGTAGTATTTTAAACCACACTACCAAGCACATTATCAGAACTTCCCTCTTAAAGAACTGGAACACAAACTTTTTGTGTTATAAATTATCATCAAAAGCTTATAGAGGGGCCGGGATTGTAGCTCAGCGGTAGAGCGCTTGCCTCGCATGCGTGAGGCCCTGGGTTCGATCCTCAGCACCACGTACAAAGCAATAAAATAAAGACATTGTGTCCATCTACAACTAAAAAAAATATTAAAAAAAAAAGCTTATAGAGTTGCATTTTCTTATACCAGTAATATTATTAACCTAAGTAGGTCACATTTTCTTCGGTAACTTCACAACATATATTTTGGAATCTAAGTGAGTTTCTCAACTCTTTCTGAATTGACACAGATGATTTAAAATGTTCATTATATTTGCTATGTCAACATCTTGAGATGAACCCACCTTTTGGATTCTGCTTAGTAGTCAGCCTTAGAGATTTAGCCAAGAAAGCCTGACTGGTTTCTAAGGATTGCCTGGCAGCAAATACAAAATTCATTAAAAAAAAAAAAAATCACAGTTACCTGCTTCCTTTACCCAAATTTTATACTTGCATTTATTTCCCCATGGCACTACAATTTTGGTAGGCACAAAAACCCAGGAACACAAATGATTTATGCCTAGCAGCATGAAGTCAAAGCGCTGGAATTATATAATACGTTTGCAACCCACAAGTTGAAATGATACAGAATAAAAATGTGTCATCATTTAAATGATTTCTCTAGAAACATGAACTATTCTAAGACTCCAGCTCTAATATCCAAAGCAGACAAAAACACTATAAGGCAAAAAGAAAGCAATCATTTAAGATTTATCAAAACACAAGAAAGACACCCAAAATGATCAAGGCTAAGCTACATCCTTGTGCACCTGTTATTAGAAAAGAATCACTTGTCCTCTTTTTCAGTCTATCAAATGGGAATCTCAACTATTTTCTCAAACAAAAATGTCATTATAATAAACAAGAAAGCATGTAACATTTAAAATTAAAAGAAAGACATGTAAGATAAGTCAGAGGTAGTTATTTTATTTTTTCAGAGGCCCTTCTCTCAGAAGATGGGTATGAACGTCAGAAATATCTACCCTCATTTAATCCTGGGCTCCAATATATAGTTCAATGAAACTGTCAGGTTTACTGAACAATTTTGACTCTCAATGCCCATATATGGAATGCATGAATACTATTACGTATTAGTAGGACTTCTGTAAAGAATAAATACAATGTAGTATAAAGCATCTAACACAAAGCTAAACAGAGTAGGCACTTAAGAAACTGTAGGCATTTTCTATATTATTAATAATGTTGTCTGAAACATAATCTGGCTAGGAGTGAAGGGGAAATAAAGATGTTTGAGCCACATATTCAAAAAAAAAACACAGGTTTTAATCACAGGTAAGACCTTAAGCTAACTTTTAGGAACTTACCCTACATCTGCAAAATTAAAAGACAGGATATAAAACCATGGCTAAAAATAGAAGCAATACCAACAGAGTGTCCTCTGATAGATCTGCAAAATGAATGTTGACACTGGCATATTAGAGAATAGACATTAGTTCAGTAGACGTGCCATATCTCAGAATTATTAGGTATGGGACAAATAATGCTCAAAGTGGAGACAATATAGAGCATAGCATAACAGAATTTATTAATATTACTATGTATACTTTTATAGTTTGCAGCTTAAAGTGTACTGACCCATTCAACATCTCAAACTCTCATGTTAACTCTTTGAACTAAGTTCTGCATGTATTAGGATCCCCAAATTACATATCAGCAACTGAAAGAACAGTTTGAAGACAAATATAAGTGATGGAGGCAAGCCCTGAATCTGCCCTCTGACTCAGTTCTCTTCTTGATTGAACTACTGTCCATATCTCCTGTAATGGTGCCTAATAGTACATGATGCATTTTAGAACGTTATATGCTATGAAAAAGACTAAAATTAAGTGCTAGTTCTAGTTATCTAGAAAATTATCAAAAGAAAATCATTTAATTGCCATGATACTGAATAAACTAAGTACCACTATATCCTATTACTGTGTATGATGGGGCTATAAAATGATCAAGCTCTAAATGGTGCACCATTTATCATTTATATAAACTGCATGGTCTGGTGGACTGTGAGTTAATACTTTCAGAGCTAAGTGCCTTGCTTCTACTAGACACCAGTCTATTGAGATTAGACCTAATGGAATTTATACATAAGAAGTAGCAGTCTTAGGTAGAGTTGCCAAATAAAATACAGTATGCCAACTTAAAATGGAATTTATCTGAAATTCACATTTAACTAAGTGTCCTATGATTTCATTGCCAAATATGTCAACCCTGCTTTATTTAAGCAAAATATTCACATTGACTTCTATATGAAAGCATGCTTATCTAAACAAAATCAAGTTTAGAATTTCATAGAGGGCGAAAAGAGACTAAAATAATGAAACCTTTATTTGTTTTTCTATTGACTGTTTCTGCATTCAAGTCCAAGAGGAGATGGCTAAAAACTACTTTTTAAATTTGGCTACAGTTCTACTGGCCCATTGAGAAGATTCTGAATTGCTTATTTCAGTTTGGAAATGTAACAAATTTATTCTAATATGGCAATAAGACATGAGGGTTTGAGACTTGGCTACATACTAGCTGTTAGAGATGTGCTATTTAATTTCACAAAGCTTCAGTTTATCTTCTATTTGGATCATAGTTCCTGCCTCACTGAGCTGGTGGGATAGTAAATGAGTTAATTTGTGCAAAGTACTCAGCACAAATCCTGACTGATAGAAAGGAATTCGTAAATGCTAGTTATGGTACAGTCATTTAAAATTCTGAGATCAACTTCTTTTATTGTTTCTTTTTATTTATATATGAGAGTAGAATCCATTTTGACATAATTATAAAAGCATGGAATATATCTCATTCTAATTCAGTCCTCACTACCTCTCCTTTTCCTCCCCTCCCCACAACCCTTACTCCCTGCCCTCTACTGATCTTTCTGCAATCTACCCATAGTTATTTTTTAAATTAATTTCTTGAGGATGTACACAGGGTGAGATCCACTGTGGTATTTGCATATATGTACATAGGAAGGTTATGTCAGATTCATTCCATTGTCCTTTTCTCATCCCCCCTCCCTTCCCTTCATTCCCCTTTGTCAACTCCATCGAACCTGGATTAACTTCTTTATTCATAAGAAATAACTAATTGATTAATTTTCATCATTGTCTTAATAAGCATCACAAAGAAGGCTACATTAAATGTATGTCCTTCATTCTTACCTGACCAATTGAGGTATTTTCCTCCTTTCCCAGAGGGTGTACATGGTTCAAGGGCAATGAATCCATCAGATTTAAATTCCATATCTCTTTTCACTTCTCAGATTAACCCTAAACTACATAATTTCTCTAAATATGTTTTGTATTCAATGCTTCATTTTTAACTTTTGTTTATTGACTTTTAAAATATATATTATTGTTTGTATGTAATTCATATATGTAAACCATTGTTTATGTTTATATCTATATTTATTTATATTATTATTTATACATATAAATTACATATATATAAACTATTGTTTTCTGGATCCAAGTATGTTATTTCTAAGGAAAAAATAACTTACAAAGGCAATGTGGTTATATAACCAAAAAATGAGATTCCAACATACACATTCACTATAAAAAATTGTATGATATTAAACAATAACCCAGGAGCAAATTTGAGTCTAACTGAGCTAAAATTTAAAATGTACTAGAGTTATTTATTGAAAGTAAACTAAGCTTATAAAATTTAATATAAAATCTATCTTACTGCCAAAATCTTGACAATATTGTAAAAGAGGGCTATATTTTTGAAAATAGACAAAACTCCATTTCATATTTGATCTCTCCTACAAGCACTTCAGGTAAAAGAGCCAGCAATCTGAAAAATTTGGATTTACTCTCTCCCATTCCTATATTGCAATGATGCTATGTGATAAGATGGCTACGAACAGGTGTCAGTGCTTTCAAGATGAAGACAATCCACAAAACATTCACCTCAAATAACAGCAATAACTACATTTTTTAAAAATCATTATTTTTAATATTTTGTAGTTATACATGGACACATGTATAAAACACATGTCTTTATTTTGCTTTGTTTTGTTTTTTTATGTGGTGCTGAGGATCGAACCTAGTACCTCACACATGCGAGGCAAGCGCTCTACCACTGGGCCACAACCCCCGCCCTGGCAATAACTACATTTTATAACCATTGGGTAGTAAGAGCATCACTAAATACAGTAAGAAAAAAATCCCCAATTATATGCAGCCTTTTACAGATGACTATTACATCATAAGCTTATTATTTAATTTTATAATTATGTATGGTTAAAGCAGAGCTGGCCCTGCATACATCTAAATTCCATAGATAAAGTTCAGAACACAATATTTTATTTCTTTTTCTAATAAAACTATTATAGTTATTACAGCAAAAATATGCTAATAAAATCAGTTTTAAATATTCTCCAGTCTATTACACAGGGACTATCATGTACTTTTATTCCTTCTGTTCTGGCATATCTTTTCTCTTTGGAAATGAAGTCAGGGAAAAAATTCACCCCACCTCACTGCTTCATGCTATTGAAGAAGTGAAAGTATGAATGAAAATCACAAAAAAAACTAAACCTCAAGGGTTCTTTGTTAGGATAAAGTTTGCAGCCCAAGATGGACATTTATTCTCACTGTGGCTATAGCTGTAACCATGAAGGATTCTTTTCTTTGTGCATTCAGCCATCCAATATGGCTACTAGGTAGTTAACAGCCCATCATTAAGAAAGAAAAAGACCTTTACCAGAAAGCCACAGCAATATAGAAGCTCCCTTCCACACAAAACCCCCTCAGCTATAAATGGACTGAAGAGCTCAGGTTGTGCATCCAAAGACCTCTCCTTATACAACCATCCCCCACCACATCAACACATTTCAACCTTTCCATCCAAAATAATAGAAACAAATGTAAGAAGACAGTGGCTGCTTTGTGTTAAAAGGCATGACATTCTGTCTTCAAAAGAAACCAATAGAAATGGGTCCAAGAAGAGGCTATTTAATCAAGTTCATCAGAGTTCACACTTTAACGGTAATAGTTGAAGCAAAATTTTTGGGATGACCCTTCGTATCAGCATTAAACCAAGTGCAGCAATGTCTCCATGATGCATCATGGAAGAGAGGAAGGCTTGCAGGCATCTGCACTTTATTACTATATTTTATACATACTCCTTGCTATGTGCTCGATGTTTGCATATAACTTCATATATCTTAATGAGTTGTCCTTAAGGGATGAAGAAGAGTGGAACATTTTCTGGTATCAATGTAGCCGAGTACTATATTCAGCTCTCAGTTAATAGTTTAAACAACTAAGAACTCATCTGATTAAGAATCAAGGCAGCAACTGCTTTGTGCTATAAGCTTCCATCCACACTAAGCCTCTAATATATTGCTTTCTGGCTTGTTCTTTTGGCAACAGAACTTTGGCTCCCTTTTAAATCTCAGTTTTTCATTCTTTCCAACATCTAGGACTTCATTTTGTGAATAAAATCAACCACACAACCCATACTAACTGTACTTTCTCTTTGCTATCAGCTGCATGTTTCTAAAATATTCTTTATGGATGCATTTTGTTCCCTTCGTTGTGGAGCAGTTACATCCCAATATTCTGAAGTCACTCTGCAGAACAGGAGTGAAGTAGTTAAATGTGCAATCATGAGAAGTTTTCCCAATGGTAAGATTATTAGATTGTGAAATTATGTCCCGAGGTGGAGGTAGAAGCCTATTACCTGACTATATTTTAGAAAAATGCTTCAAAGAACACCTTGAAGAGAAGATAGTCCTACATTGGCAGGATAGGTAGAATTGATCCAAAACACAGCCATTGTCATTTCATATTTGCAGAAAACCTACCGACCTTATTTTATTCAAATATTTATCCTCTTCTTTGTTTAGAATGAGAATTCAAGATACATCAAGTAAAATATTCTACTAAATAACCATGCCAGACACCACTGCAATTCAACAAAAATTGAACAAGTATTCCCCAAGTTAACATTCTTCTTGCAATGCACAAAGAATATGAAAGTGTTTGGGACACTATACAGTATTCTACAAATTAGACTTTTTATCAAATCATATTAAACTGGCAATATGACGAATGTTTAAACAAACTGTGGCACAGATATATATGGTATAATAAAATACATATATAAAATTCAGTCTTACAAAGGAATAAAATCCTGATATATACTACAATATAGATAAATTCTGAAAACATGCCAAGTGAAATCAAGCTACAAAATGTATAAATGTGCCAGGCGCAGTGGCATACACCTGTAATCCCAGCACTTTGGGAGGCTGAGACAGGAGAATCGTGAGTTCAAAGCCAGCCTCAGCAACGGCGAGGCGCTAATTAAGCAACTCAGTGAGGGTTAAAACATAAAATAGGGCTGGGGATTTGGCTCAGTGGTCGAGTGTCCCTGAGTTCAATCCCCAGTACAAATAAAAAAAAGTATAAATGTTGTATGATTGTACTTATATGTGATATCTAGAATAAGCAAGTTCCCGGAAACAGAAAGTAGAATACAGGTTACCAGGAGGTGGAGGTAGGGAGAAATGAAGAATTATTGTTTAATGGGGATAGAGTTTCCATATTAAATGATATTAAAATTTTCTACAAGTGGAAAGCAGTGATGGTAGCACAACTTATGCATATACTTAATTCCACTGAATTATACCCAACACAATTGTCTAAATGGTATTGTGTCTATTTTATACAATAAAAACAAAGGGGGAAAAATAATATGGCAAGAGTCATAATGGGAACAGCTCATTAGCTTTATCATATAACCTATACTTATTTTTCTTCATGGCACTTAACAGTATTTGCAATTAAGACATTTGTCTACTTGTTTATCTACTTGTTTATAGATTCACATATATCTGTCTCCCCCTCTACTAAAATATAAACTGCTATAAGAGGAGAAACCTAGAACTTCTATTGCTATTTTATCCTCAGGACTTATAATGATTCTTATTATAGAGTAAATAAAGAAAAAATGTGGATTAAGTTAATTAATGAATAGAGAAAATACCATATATGTCCTTTTGGTTTTGAATTTGGTTACACTGAATGATCACACACACATTGTCTCAAGCCTGATAGCAATTTAATGTTGCCAGCTCTTGTATGGAATAAGATATTTTCAACTGTTATTTATATTATATTTAAGCACTGTGTCTGTAAACAGATTCCGAGCTCCTCGAGAGGCCATATGCTTTTGCTCCACTTCCCCATAAAGCATCTTACCCTTGCACGGTGCCATATGGCATCCAGAACTTTCACATCCGTGATCACATCTGAAACACATGACCACAAGGTTGGCAAATACACTCATCCCCCTTGCAGAGAGGAGGAAACAGGCTTAGAAAAGTGAAGCAACTTGTTCAAGGTCAAAGTCAGTAAGTGGCAGAGCCAGAACTCAAAAGCAGGTCTTCTAGTTTCAGACCCAGCATTCTTTGCATTAAAGCTTTGAGAATAGAAGCAATGATTAATGTTATGTTTTCCATACTGTAAAATAGACTCCTTTAAAATAATTTCTACTTAATTTCTCTTCTGGGCTTATTTAAAAAGAAATCTTAACAATGCTTTAGTTTTCTTATGCTCAAAAAAAGGCCAATTATATGTGACTAGAAATAAACTTAGCAAATTATTTGTCAGTATAACACTATATAGAGAGTGAAAATTACTTCTAGATCTATGATGGGGCACTAGAAGCCAGGCAGGTATGTAAGTGAAGTGAGGGCCCAATTGTACCTCCAGAAGTCATTCTGTTCCAGACCCAGGGACGACAGGTGGGAACAGAAGCCTTGTGCTATCACATCATTCCATTTTCCATGAAGAATCAGAAATATAGAATCATGTTTGAAATCTACCTATTTTTAAGTGTTTTTCAATTAATCCGATTTTTAAGAGCAGTGTATGCCAACTACAGTCTGTGCGGACAGTGTGGCCTTAGATCTAAGCAATTGTATTTCTGAGTGGGTTTTAGAAAAGGCAGCACTTTTTAGTTGTGGACTGTGTACATTCTGACATGGATCAGGAGTTGGGGGAAGGCAGTGAGAGAGCACATAAAGAAAACTAACCTTAAACAAATTGGTTGTTTTCCCAGTGCTGCTTATATGCTCCCACTAGAAACTATGCCTAGACTTAAGAACTTCAAATGAGTGTTGCTGCATCAAACAGCTCTGCTTAGCAGATTATGTCAAAGTCCTTAGATTTAATGATTTTTAGTGTACAAAAGGAACTTGAAACTGAGATTTCCCTCCATGGGAGAATCTAGAGGCTAAAAGCCAAGCGTTCATTCTTGCAAGGACAAGATCAGATGCGTTTCCACTCTATACTTTAGCAGTGGCACATAAAGATTATAATCGAGAATGAAAGAAAGCAAAGGACCTACTGAAAAACAGATGTCTTGAGCTAGAAGTAGCAATCACAGCATCTGCACTTTGGGCGTCGGGTAGAAAACACAGGAGGAAAACAATAAAGCACAATGTATAAAAATACCAAAGGAGTCAGCTGGCTCCTTTCAGCTGGTAGAAACAAAAACTACAGAGTACAAAAGGATATTTAGAAGCCTGTGGTACAATTTGAAGCCTTAAATAGCTTATGGCTCAGATAAGCTGGGACATGGAGGCAAGGGAAGTAAAAGGAGAATAAAATGGCACTCATCGCTTCCCCCTAACATGAGCCTCAAAGGGCCATTCGGAGCTGCCACAAATTCAGACAAAGGACACAGGATTTGGAGTAAGAATACTTGCATTCGAGACTCGGTCAGCATTCTAGAGTCACCTCATTCCCTGAGCCTCAACCGATCATCTTGTAAAATGAAAATAACTACTACTTTTCAGGGTTGTCTTTAAGATTAAAAGTGATTAAAAGTAATAACATACCTGAAAAGTGTCTTACAACTTCTAATCCTAATAATACATTATCTAAAGAGCCAAAATTTCATCATCCAAGGAAACTAAAGGCACACTGCTCATTTAACAAATGCCATTTAAAAATTTACTTTTACTCTAAAACTGGTGATTTATCCATGAAAATGCTGGGGAAGGCCCCGTCTGACACATGGAGCCTATATTCCGATTAAAATTCTAAGTGCCTAATTTGAGGTTTGACAAGAACATGGTAAACAAAAAAAAATTCATCTTTCCACTAATAGTCTATGATTATGTATTGCTTCTTTTCCATTAATTTCTGTAGAAAAAGGAATATAATAGAATATTATCTTAATTAAATTCAGAAAGACACTTAGCTTGAAAACACATTACCAAAATATCATTTACTACACGTGTGTCATTGGAACATAGTCATTTTTAAACTGTCATTACTACCCCGGGCACATCTATGAAGACTCTAATGGTGTGACTTTATCTGGTTTGCAATCAGAGAAATGGAAAAACTGAGCTCTGGTTATGTACTATGACTTGAAATGCATTTAAATAAAACAACAAAATTAAAAAAAAATACTTATTAAAAAATAAAAAAATAAATAAACTGTCATACATACACACTTGTATCGGGCAACTTAAGGGAAATGCAGCTGCCTACTCAAAGTTTGGGTAAATACCATGTGCTCATGAAAAAATAGCTTATTAAGGGCTTAGTATATGCAAAGCCCTATGAAGGGCACTGGAAGTGGTACCAGACCATCAAGTCCCAGTTTCTTGCTTCCTTCAAAGGATTCATAATAAAGGAGTATAAGATTTATAAGATTATATTAGTCAGAGAGTGATGCATGGGATATTGAAGAAAGGATTATCGTGGTTTAGAAAGAGACCAAATTTAAGGAGTCAAAAGATGCTTGGATGAAATTTTGGCAAATAGGACCAGTCATCAAAAGTTCCAAGTCTGAAGCCAAGCACGGTGGCTCATGCTTGTAATCCTAGCACTTTGGGAGGCTAAGACAGGAGAATCACAAGTTCAAAGCCAGCCTCAGCAACAGCGAGGCTCTAAGAAACTCGGTGAGACCCTGTCTCTACATAAACACAAAACAGGGCTGGGGTGTGGCTCAGTGGTTGAGTGCCCCTGAGTTCAATCCCCAGTACCAAAAAAAAAAAAAAAAAAATGTTCCAAGTCTGATTCAAATCGTGTCTTCACCCAAACCTGGCAAATTACTTTAAACTCAATTTTCTACCTATAAAGTAATTAATAAACAAATGTATACATAAATAAAACACTACAAAACTCTGAATTTATCAAATCCTTTTAGGTAAACAGGACAGAATGAACAGGTTCATCCAAGTATCCATTACCTGGATAACATATGTGCCAAGCACACTTACTACTCCTAACACCAAGGGTATCTTCAATAGATACTAAACCTGGGGCTGGAGTAGACCTTGAGGTATGAGTAAGATTTTCATGTGCAGAAATGACAAGAAAGGCATGTCAAATAAAGGTAAGTCTGGGAAAACACATATGGAATTGAGAACATGCAAGGTGTGTGAACAGAAAGTAATCTCCTGTGGCTCCACCCTAAAGTCTAGGAAAGGGAGTGAAAGCAAATCTGCAGTGATGGACCTGACCCAGAACACAGAGGATGCTGGTGGGCAAGGGAAAGTTTTTGCCCTCCATGTAGCAGATGCAGGGATGCACCAGGGGACTCTGAGAGGACAGAAAATGCAGAGGACCTCGGAAAAAAAAAATGCATGAAATCTTCACATACTCTTTCATCATCTATCAAACACCCTCAAAGGAAATGGGCCACCAAATATTTTGGGTAATGTACTTGCTACCAGCTCAGTTTCCATTTGTAGTTAATATAAACATGAAATACTTTTTGCATATTTGCAGTTTCAAATATTTGTAATAAATGCTCTTTAAGTAGGACACTGCTGGATGGCTCTCTCAAAATTAGGTGCATAAAGCTGGGCGAGGTGGCACACACCTGTAATCCCAGCACTTTGGAAGGCTGAGACAGGAGAATCACAAGTTCAAAGCCAGCCTCAGCAACGGTGAGGCACTAAGCAGCTCAGTGAGACCCTGCCTCTAGATAAAACACAAAATAGGATGTGGTTGTGGCTCAGTGGTCGAGCACCCCTAAGTTCAATCCCCAGTACCAAAAAATAAATAAAAATTTCAAAAAATAAAAATTAGGTGCATTGCACCTAATTTGTTTCATCAACATACTTTAAAACTTGAGAACCTAAATAGAACAATTTTATCAATAAAATACAGAGTTTATATTTTTTCATAATGTCTTCACTGAACCATCCATGAACCACAATGATATACCATATAAATATGAAAGAAAATATTACAAAAATGTTATCTACACTACCCATGGATGTTGTATTTTATTGTTCATTGTATGAGGAAGATTATAATATGAAAAATATGAATGAGAGGAGAAAAAAGAAGCTCAAAGATAAGTAATAGCTGAGATAAATGAGATAAAAGAAACAAAAAAATTTCAAGTCTGATGCCCTGCTTCCTTTTTGAGTTTTTAACTTTTCATTATTAAAATTTGGCTTAATTTCCTCACTAAAGAAGTAAAGTAATACTTGCTAATAAAATAATACTTGTTTTTACTGTGGGAAACATAAAAATCATAGTTTTTGATTTTTATGACTCTCTTGAGTACATAAAATATTTTCACAGTCATAATCCAACACAGGGAGGAAAGATGCTCTCATCTGTATCATAATAATAAGAAAACAGGGCTCAGAAAGGTAAAGTGACAACACTCAATAAGCACCCCCTAGGTGATAGCCACAGGACCCATCCCAGGTCCTCTGGTTACAAACTCCCTATTCCTGCTACTATATCCCACAGCAGCAGCCTTGGCAGACACATTAGGCACCAGATGAAGATGGAAAGCCTGGGCCTCTGGCCTCATCACTGCTTTGCACAAAGGGGAAAGGGCAACATAATGGCAGGGCTGCTTTGTTCCTATTTTTCTTCTTCTTCTGTGGTGCTACACCTTCTGTACCAAGAATTGTATAAAAATAATCAAGTTCACAGGATCCTTGATACCATCTGCTGACACCACACTGTACAAACATCAAATGTGGATAATAATAAAATTAAGTTTCAATCTATTTGGGAATATTATCCAATTTCTGAATGCTCTGGGGAGCACATGTTCTCCACCTCAGTTCACCTTTGTTGTTCTCCTGATTCTGGGTTAACACTTTTTGTCTTTGAGTGTGAGGAATAAACACCGACCACGACATTTGCCTCCGTTTGCATCAGTGAGTTGACTGCTAATGTTACACCATGTCTAAACAGGCTTAATTCCCAGTGTTCTTAAGAACACTGCTAACATACCTTCCTGTAAATAAAGAAAAGGAGACAGAAGTTTTCTCCTCTCCCCTCTAATTGTTTATTCCTGTGTACATCAGATAGCTTGTCTATCTAAGGAAACTGTCTTCACTCCATCACAAGAACCAACCAGAAGGGAACCTAGTAAATAACAATCAATGGAATGCAACTAAATCTAGAAATAATTCTTATAGTCATGACAATTGATTAATACTTGAGAGCGGATATAAGTAATCCCTCTCTCTGACAAAGGAACAATGAATTTAGATAGATCTGGTCCAATATCATGTGACTCACATCATATGTGGCAGTCTGGCTCTCATGTGGTGCCCCAGTTCTGGAAACTGAAGTTTGACCATTTTCCAAGGCCTTTGACCATTTTCCAAGGCCTAATGCTTTCTCTTGAGCACCCATGAAGGACTTCACCCTGCTAACATGCTGACCTTGAAACTTAGTCATTGTCTCTACTACCTCTTGATAATCTCCCAACACTGACTGCCCACTTATCACTCTCCTGTCCTCAATAAGAATACTCTGGTCTCTATTACTCTTGATGTATCACCTAAATGCTATGCTTTACCAGAATGGATCATCACTAGAGTTGTGCCTGTTCTTAGCACTGCGCCTCATAGTGCCAAGGTCTAGTTCTCATCTATGTTGTCATCTGTGTCCACTCACTTATATTGATTATTCACAGTTTACAGTCTAATTGAAAGAAATGTATGTGATTTTTGTTGTCTAATATTGATAGATTGTATAGGCACTTCAAATATCAAAGAACAAAGCAGTGTGGTTCACAGGCTGTTAAGCTATGCAGATATAATTATAACCACCTTATTTGACATTGACAGTATAATGGCTTTATGGACTAGTGGGTAACTCAGGAGTCAGACTTGGTGAATACAAACCTCGGTTTTGACATTTACCAAACTTGGGCCATTTGGAAAAATTAACAAGGGCCTCAATTCACTCAACTGCAAAATGGGGAAAATTATAATGCTCTCTCAAAGGGCTATGAGGGTTAAATGTGTCAATATATATAAAAAGCTTAAAGCAGAACTTGACTCATAAAAAATGTTTAACCAATAGAGGAAAGGTTGCTACCATATCTAAAAAATAATGAGTCACATAGAAAATCAAATTTAAAAACTAGTATCATATTGAAATTCACTATTAATTCTTCCATGAAGAATCCTCTGCCCCTCCCCAGGACAAGTTGAATTCACCTCATATACATCAGTAACTCTTCAGCAGGAGGTCTGGAGCACCAGGAAAAATCTCTGTTAAGTGCAGAAAATAATGCATCCTACTTAACAGAGTTGGCTTTCTTGTTAAATTACTTAAGACAGAGCACTTAGAATGATGCCTGACATACAGAAAAACTTAAGTGTTAGATAATTGCTATTATGAATGTAGCCCACACAGTAGTCAGAGAGATATAATGAAACCAGAATATATCTAAGAGTTAGAGCCAGGAGGCATCCATGTGTCTGACAACTGCTGAATTTGTCTTCCTCTCTGGCCCCAGTCAGAACTCTTCCCACTGAAAGTAAATTCAAATTTTAACTGCCTCCGAAAAAGAACACACCACATGGAAAAGAACACAAAGCACTTAGACCAGAAGGAGGCAATCATAGCCACAGCCTCCTACAAACAGAACAAGGGGCAAAGCCAGGATAACAAGCGCCAACAACAACTCGCATTTTGCAAAGCTTTTAAAGGAAGCAATCTTTCTGAAAAATTCAGTGAGAGGCTGCTCTTTAAAAGATCAAGTGGATAAAAAGACTCTTAGTATAAAAATTAAGGGTCCTAAGCAATGATATGACAGTTCAGTACATACTGACAGAAGGCAAGAATTGTGTGGATAGAAAGGAGGAGGAGCAAAAGAAACTAAAGAAAAAGAATTTCAGAGTGGACTGAGGTATATTTTCAAATTCTAAATGAGTAGGTCCTTGTGTCCCACTCTGTACTATTCGTAGTTGCATACCAATATATTTTAGTCACATAATAAATGTCAGAGTTTATTTCTTATTAAAAATGTGGATTTAGCTATTTTCAACGAAGTGCCTTTGACTTTCATTCTCCCTGGTGAGGTTCAACTCCCCTGGGAGCATCAGCGACTTATGACAGAGCTCTTCACAGCAGCACTGGACTGGCCTTGATGGCTAACTACCTGTGTGACCTCAGGAGTTACCACATCTCCCTCTCCATTTGTCTTCTTGTCTGCAAAATGGATACAATGCTGGACTCCAAGGGAGTAGTATGATTTTAAAATTAGATAACATACATGAGCTTCTCAGGATGGTGCATGACACATAGAAAACATCACATATATTCTGCTATTTCATAAGGTACCACCTTGTTGTTATGGATATCTGAATTAAGTGAATCCTATTGAGTATTACAATCAAGATTCTGGAAACACAAAGCGACAAAAATGGACAAGTAATAACTCTCTTAGAAAGTGTTGTGCCTTGACTACCAAAGTTCAGTCCCCATGACTAGGCTTTACAGGACTCATTTTCTCTGGATTTATTTTATATTACAATCTGGTTTGCTAGGAATGAGCTGCTTGAAAAATCTAGCTGGTTCCTTCGATCTCTGTGTATACTGCATTGAATTTAGTTCCAGGTCCAAACTTGGATCTCAAAAAACTGAGTGGATGAATAATCGACAAGTGAATGTCAAACGGGAAAGAATTGTTCTAAATCCAGGGCTACTTACCAAAATCAGCAAAGTTTTCAATTCATTAACAAACAAAATTAGTATTCCTTTAATGTTCTTTTAATAGTTTATAGCTAAAAGAAGCAGCACTGCTTTTTAAAGTGAATTGTGCTGACCATTATGTTGAAAATCTTGAAAGGTTTTAATGGACTATTAGCACAAAATCTTTCTGTCACTTAGAGACTTCTGAAATTTTTTGACTGCCCTAAACATTCTGAGAAGCTTGCGTGGTCTCTATGCATTGCGCTGTCTACTCATAGAAAAATTATCTGCTTCCCTATGAACCGCTGATTTTTTCCATTACCAAATGAGAGGTTCTAAAGGCCCTCAATGACTAGGATAAATCACTCCATTTCTTTTACTCTATTAAAGTAGATATTTTATGTTCCACTGCCACAAAATCCAAGATGAACACCAGAAATAGCCTGTAAGTTGAAGACTCTCATTTTAAAATGGCACCACAATTTATCCTATTTCTTACTGTACCATGAGTATTACATTATTCATTAGAAGTATTTGTTTTTTAGGCAGCTATTACACAGCTTTTGCTGAGTGTCAGCTTCCCAGTGCAAGCTGGTGATTTAGAGGGATATCTTCCAGAGATAAGGTCACTTTGTGGAATTCCCACCTGTGTGACCCCAGTGTGTTTGCATAAATATAAATTTGCTCTATGACATTCCTGTCATGTTTGCTCAGTGAGCAAGTAATTTGCCACTCTCATTACTCCAGGTACAAGGTACCTTGTGAAAAATCAATCTTCTTTCTGCTTCATACATCACAGCTTCCCCCAGTCATCCAGTGCATTCTGACTCAGAAATGAAGCTGTGGGATAAAGACACAGGTCTGTTTCAGCAGGCTGTATTGTCCAAAGGGCTAATGAATGTTACACCTCACTGGGAAACCCTATCTTGGGGCAAAGGAAATGTCTATATACAAAGCAAAGATGCTGTTTCCTACAAAGCATTTCCTATACCTGGGGGAAAGAGGTCTTAATAGTAGAACAAACAAGTAGCTATAGGGGGTTTAGTGCACAGTTTTTCAGAAATATTAATCTGGGGCTGGGATTGTAGCTCAGCGGTAGAGCGCTTGCCTCGCATGCGTGAGGCCCTGGGTTCGATCCTCAGCACCACATACAAAGCAATAAAATAAAGACATTGTGTTCATTTACAACTAAAAAAAAAAAAAAAAAACTTTAAAAAAAAAAAAAAAAAAAAAAAGAAATATTAATCTGCCATCTCTTCGGCCACAAATTGTTTTCTCCACTTCCTGACAGGCTGAATTTTGACTCTGAAAGACAATCCATTGCAGGATCCTGATGGCTGTAATATGCCAGGCTTCTCCCCAGGGACAAAGGCAACTCACACCAGCAGATGAAGCCATTTTCAGTGTTTGCTCTGGTGCTGATTGCTGTGTTTTCACCAATGTGTACACCTCAACATCATAACATAAAAGCCAGTAGGGGGAAAAGCTGTGGAAATATGTTCATTCTATTTTTTCAAATTCAGAGTAATATGGTGTTATTTCCATGCTACCTGTGGCACAATTGTTTTTAAAAAACACTAACTTACATATCAGCAAATATTTATTGAGTACCTACTATGCTCTATTCTGGGAGCTATGAGTAAAGTAATTAATAAAAGAAACAAGTGCCTCTCTTCATGGAATATGTGTTCCAGGAGAGGGGAAAAAAAAGATGACTATCTAAAGAAGTCAATATAATAATTTATGTCCAAAGGGACATAAATGGTAATGATCAATTCCAGTATTGATCATTACCATGAAAAAAAAAAACAGAACAGAGTAATGTGATAGACATAGAAAAGGAATATTTAGGCAAAGAAAATAACTGTGAGAAAAAATTTAAAAGGAGAGGAAATTTTATTCTGGGAAAGAGGAGAAATGGTGAAATGGAGAGAAGGCAGTGTGGCTGAAGGAGCAAGCATGAGTCACAGAGTAGTACTGGAAAGGATCAAAGCACAGACGCTTCTGAGCTCTGACAGAGAATTTGGCTTTATTCAAAGTGCAGTGGGAAGCCACAACCAAGTGGAAGTGGAAGAAGATTTGAAACAAGGCATTATTAACATGATTTGATTTACATTTTTTAAAGGTCTTATTTAAAAGTGTTATGAGCCGGGCTTGGTGGCACACACCTGTAATCCAAGTACTTGGGGAGACTGAGACAGGAGAATCGCGAGTTCAAAGCCAGCCTCAGCAACGGCAAGGCGGTAAGCAACTCAGTGAGACCCTGTCTCTACATAAAACACAAAATAGGGCTGGGGATGTGGTTCAGTGGTTGAGTGCCCCTGAGTTCGATCTCCGTACCAAAGAAAAGTAAAGTGTTATAGCATTGATCAAGAATTAGAAGGGGGATGTATCAGAAGCTGGGACCAGTGAGGAAGAAGCTGGGGCCACAGTCCAGACAAATTATAATGTTTGACCTACAGAGACATTGGTGCAGAAAAGTAGGCACTTGTGATATGTCTTCAATGTTAGATCTCAGACTTATTCATAGACCTGATGAGAGGGTATTAAAAACAAGAAGAATCAAGACTATAGTCCAGATTTTGGACTTAAGGAACCAGATGAACATTGATGTTGTTAGTAAAATGGAAATTAGGTGGAAATGTGTAATTCTCCTTTGGACATACCAAGTTTGAGAAGAACAGTCAACCAAAATGTTACTTAGGAAGTGGGAAGCACAAACCTGGAACTTAAGGAGAGGTAAATTCTGGACCATTAAAAGAATATTTAACTGGGAAAACTGGAAATCCATATGCAGTAAAATGAAACTAAACCCCTATCTCTCACCATGCACAAAACTCAACTTAAAGTGGATCGAAGACCTAGGAATTAGACCAGAGACTCTGCGCCTAATTGAGGAGAAAGTAGGTCCAAATCTTCATCACGTGGGATTAGGCCCAGAATTCCTTAACAAGACACCTATAGCACAAGAAATAAAAGCAAGAATCAATAAATGGGATGGACTTAAACTAAAAAGCTTCTTCTCAGCAAGAGAAACTATCAATGAAGTGAACAGAGAGCCTACATTCTGGGAGCAAATTTTTGCCACACGCACATCAGACAGAGCACTGATCTCCAGGATATATAAAGAGCTCAAAATACTTAACACCAAAAAAACAAATAATCCAATCAATAAATGGGCTAAGGAGCTGAATAGAAACCTCTCAGAAGATGATGTACAATCAATAAACATATATATGAAGAAATGTTCAACGTCTCTAGCCATTAGAGAAATGCAAATCAAAACTACCCTCAGATTTCATCTCACCCCAGTCAGAATGGCAGCTATCCAAAATACC
>CM053403.1:50164658-50211963 GCA_028644305.1 Xerus rutilus | reverse complement strand
AAAAAAAAGAATATTTAATACCATAAATTTCAATGAGGTCACCAAGTGTAGGGATGCCAGATGAAATATAAGACACCCACTTAAATGTGAATTCCTGATACAGTAAAAAAAATATTAGTATCATTATGTACAAAACATTGCATGGGGTAAATAAATATTTATCTGTGTGTATATAATATGGCACATACTTACATTTAAAAAAAATCTGAATTCCAAATCTAATTAGGAATCCTGTACTTACTCAAACCTAACTGGGAGTAAGATCACAAGTCAGGAAGACCCAAGACCTGCCTATTCCCAACTTGAGAGACAGAGCAGAAAAAAAGAGCCAGCAAAGGAAACTAAAGAGGAGAATGTCTGGAGAGGCCAGTTCACAGGCACTAAAAGAAAAATAGTACCCTAATGCGCAAGCCTGGAATCCCAGCACCTAGGGAGGCTGAGACAGGAGAATTGCAAGTTCAAAGCCAGCCTCAGCAATGGCGAGGCGCTAAGCAACTCAGTGAGACGCTGTCTCTACATAAAACACAAAATAGGGCTGGGGATGTGGCTCAGTGGTCAAGTAGCCCTGAGTTCAATCTCCAGTACCAAAAAAAAGAAAAAAGAAAAATGGTATCCTGAAAGGAAATGTTGAACTAATCTGATGTTTTGGCCATTGTTTAGTGATAAATATGATGTGCTCCAACAAGGCCATTACATTTGGCACATTGAAAGCAAGTGTTAGTGACCTGGAAAATAACAGCCATGGAGAAGTGGGAGAAACAGAAATCTTCTTGGAGTGCAATATCAAGAGGAAGAAATGAAGACAACGGATACAGAAACTTCTTCCAATAAGTGTCACTATGAAAGAAAGAGCAAAAGCAGGTTGGCAACTATGTGGAAGACAAGGATATATGTGTGTTGATCAGGATGATCTGGTGGAGAAGAAGAAGGAGGCAATTTAGGAGTGAGAGGGAAAATGACAGGACCAAAGTAGTTGTGAGGAAATGGAATCCAATCCCTGATGGACAGGCTGACTTTTGATGGTAGTGGAGAAAATTACTCCATGTTATCATAAAGATGGGTGTCACTTCATTTGGTTTCTCATTGTATAAACAATGAGATAATAGACACATTGACACAAGAATATCCCACTTATAATCAAATATTTCCTTACATTTTAATTTATAAAATAAAAGGCTCAGCTATTAAATATTCACATAAGCCAATATTCACAATTAGTTGTTTCAAGACACTTTAATGACTAAATGAGTGATTGTTGGGTAATTCTTTAGGAAGAAAAAGTGTTCAGATCTTTTTTAACATTCCAATGGATCCCTTTGTTTTTCATAAATACAGGAAGTATAAAATAGCCTTCCAACTGTGACAACACCAAAATTGAGATTTTCCTAAATGGAAATAAGAAATTCTTAATTAACATTTTCATAACAACTGCACTATGGCATACATCATTAAACAGAAAAGTTTTGCTAACATAAACTGAAAGCAAACATTGCCAAGCTCCAGAGCAACAAAGGTCTGTTGCTGTGGGAACCACCCTTTAGACCTCCTGACCTTTGCATATGTTGCATTAATGTGGATATTTGCATTGGGTTTACTTCAAAATAAAAGTCAGGCATTCAGTTATATAGCAATAAATGTATCTCACCCACAAAGAAATACTGCTGCATTTTGGGGAACACAGAGAGAAGTAGTAAAGACATTTAAAAACATTTCTGCTATCATACATCTGTCAGTTACCTGAACACCACATGATATCTGTAAATGAACACAAGTATTTGGCCACTTTATGGTTTTATTAACAAAATAGTGATAGCCTTGTAAATAAAATTCCCTGGTTTATTATGGTTCCTAGTATTATCGTGGTTCCTATTATATTCATCTCAAAGTTCACAGCTAAAACAACTTTGTATTCTTTTGACTATTTAAAGGAATTTATTTCCTATCCACATCTTGCATTTGAAGTAAAATTGATGCCATGTCAGTTTTAGAACTGATAAAATATGGACGCAGAAAAAATCATTATTAAATGAATGTTTGTTTTTCTATTGATAACAGTATACAGATTAAACAGGTCTCTTTCTCAGCATGGTTACGACAATTTAAAATTTCCACTGTCACTATCTTTGGATAGTTTTTATCTTAGTTTTCCGATGTGAACAGGAGGAGCACAGACAGAGCAAAATTTAACTCCATGAAAGGCTAAGGGCCTTACATAGTCTGATACCTAAAGGTAGTCATTAAATTGGATGGATAAATGAATAAATGGATGAATAGTGGATGTCCACAAAGACCATGCAGAAAGGAAGCTATGAAATTCAGTCAGGTAGTAGAAAGAGAATCATACACATACTTCTTAATCAGATAAGAAAAATAGCACATAGTCAAGGTTTTCAGCAACTTGCCACAGTCCTTAAAGCTACAACTCAGTGACGAATATCTTATTTCCATTTAAAAACCCATTCCTTCTACATTCTTTTACCTCCATAAAGGATACATTCTCCCTTTATTGGTGTACCCATTTGCATACTCAAAAAGTGAAGCAGATCTCCCCCAAATTAACCCAGTGATACTCAAAGCCCTGTGGCCTTGTGGTTGCACTTAGAGGTTCCAAAGCAAATACAATAGAGAGTTGGAAGGAAGAGTTTGCAGAAGCCGATGTCCCCAAGAATAACTCCCATGCTCATTTCTAAATCACTTTAATCACACTCCAGATACGTGGCAGCTTCCACCTCTAAATCTGGGACAATCTCTTCAGACAATGAATGTTTTAGAAGATAGGACAATGTTATTCTCATCTGTGTATCACAGGAGTCCACCACAGCACTAGCACAGAGTAAGAACTCAATGCATGCATTTATTCGATAAATAAACAAAAGAAGGAAAGGCTGCTTGTCCAGGCAACCTAGTAAGGAGTGGAATCAACCTGTCAATCTAGTGTCCTGACCTTATCCATCAGAGAGCAGATTATGCAAATTCCTCAAGTGTTTGATTCTGTGTAGGAGCTATCCCTTCCTTGCAAAGCATTGTTCTTTAAATAGGTATTTTGTAAGAGCACAAATCCATCCAGCAACCAGAGAGAAGACAAAGGAAAGTGAGTGAGAGAGAAAGAAGGGGTAGATAGAGGGAGAGAGGGAGGATAAGGATGGGGAGGAAAACACAAAGAGAGGAACACAAATATCAAAGGAACACAAATATCAAAAGCTGGTGGTAACTAAAATCAATACTCATGGATGAAACAATGAGGAGCTAGTTTTTTATTTTTCTTTTCATTTCTTTCTTTTATAGATGGTTAAAGTCTTAAGCTTAGGCAAGGCAAAAATGAAGTTCACCCTGAAAGTAATAACTCTAGGGTTGAGAGTTAATAAAATTCTGGAATGAAAAATATTAGCAATGGCAGTCAAAAGCACAAACTAAGCCAAGATCTAATTATATTATACTTGCATGAATGTAAAAAACATCATGAAATATTTAATAATCCACCAAACTCCACGTTTTTCATCTGCCCAGGGATTCCATAGACTTGCATACATTTATCTCTTCAGTTAAACACACAGCACTTGACAAGTGCTTGGATTCACATTCACGTCATCGTTCCTGATAATACAGGGCCACTTCAAAGGCTCGAGGCTCTTCCCTTGCCAATCTCTGTGCTTAGAGAGGGTTAGGTGATCAGGGTTTCAATCTGCTTGTTTTAATCAGTACTCCTTCACTATTTGCCTACACCTTACATGGGAGCCTTTTGGCAGATAATTTATTTGATTTCCTTTAGTCTTATCTTGCCAGCACTTCTAAAACTGAATGAAGGAAGAAAGGGAGAAAGGCTCAGCAGGCCTGAAATGACATGTCACATTGTCAACCAAATGTTAAATATATATATATATTCTGATTTCCAAAAGACCTCAGGACCTCAGGTAAGCTTTTAAAGAGAGATAAAACTGTATTATCTGTGATGTTGCCTTTCTTTGGCTTGCCAAAAAGCCATTGGTGATAGAGACAGCAAACGGAGGATGTATGCAGTTATCTGATAACATGGAAACCCAGGTAGTAGCTTGTCTATACTGTCATTCAAGATGTTTCCAATAGTAACTGACTTTAGGAGATAATACTTTTCTATACTAATATAGATTGCATGAATGTAAAAACATTATGAAATATTTAATAATCTACTACTAGTTTACTAATCTATCTATATATACATTTATATATATGTAGCATGCTCAGCCTAGTTAGGAAGCATAACAATGAAATAATCTACCTCTATTAAACCCATCACCAATTTAAGAACGGTACCAGCACCACTGCTCTTAAAGTTCTCTATTTTGTGCGAATTTCCAGTCCTCCTCCTGCTCCTTTCCATCCAAAAGTACACGGTAACTTTCCCTTGTAAAAAAAATAACTTTGTTGCCCTCCCCTGTGGCTGCAGGCTCATCAGTCTCACACGGCCCAGCAAGGCGGCAGCGGAGCTCAGTTCCCCAAAAATTATAAAGGTAGGAAAACTCAAGACAAGGGAACCCAATAAAGCCAGTGATTTCAGTGATATGGCAAATTGGCCAACACCAGAAGAGTTAGTGAGCACTGGAAAAACCTTTTTGCAGGCCCAAGTGTCATCAGCTAGGGAAATAAGAAGCCACAAATTAGAAAAGAAAATGAAGAGAAGGTTGAAAAGAGGGGTAGCAGTGAGAGCAAAGAAAACCAGGAAACAAAATTAGATGGTCCTTGTGAAAATGTCAGTGAGGAAGAGGCCCAGTCAAGCAGTCAACCAAAGAGAGCTAATCAACACAAGTGGGTACCACTGCACTGAGATGATGTAAGACCAGAGTTAGGAGAGACGTGTATCCTGGAAGAGCTCTTGGTGTCACTGAAGCAAATAAGTCATTCCCTAATAACAGGAGAAATGACATGAAGTTGGAGGTGAGACAGAGAAAAAAGAGATGATCAGGATGAAACGTCCAGTATGAGGAGTGAGGGGGGTAATATCGGAGGTTCCTTCAGAGGCCAAGGGAGAGGACGAGGATGGGGAAGAGGACCAGGCAGAGGAAACTCTCGAGTGAACTTTGATTATTCGTATGGGTACCGAGAACATTGTGAATGGATGGATCGGCCATTTCACACAGAATTAATACCAGTAGGATGCATTACTATAATGACGGTACAGGTGTACAGGTGTATCCTGTGGAAGAAGCATTAAAGAGTATATTAAGTGTCCAATCGAATATTACTTCAGTATAGTAAACTTGGAACGTGACTTCTTTGGAGAAAGATGGATGAGCAAGAGTTCTTGCCTATCTCCCTGACTGCTGGATTTCACTGCATTCAGGCTCTCACCACAAACCTTCATCTCATTTTAGAGGCCCTGAAGGACAGCACCTAAGTAGAAGTTGTAGATGAGAAAATGAGGAAAAAGAACGAACCAGCAAAATGGCCAGTCCCGGGCCCTCCTCCCACAAGTGTGCCACAGACAGACTTCTCTCGGCTGATCGATTGTCCAGAGTTCGTGCCATGTCAAGCCTTTTGCTTATGTACAGTCAGAGTGATGATCTACTGATGGCCTAGATGTCATCAGATGGGGATGTGCGGTGGAACAAGTGGCTCACTGAAATGTATTGTAAATGCTGAACAAACCCTGCTACAGAGATGGAAGCCACCAAACTGCCTTCTATGTGAGTGTCCACTGCCAACCCCTGGGCAGCACGACACAGAGATGACCACCTCTGCCACGATGCGAGACAGAGCTGGGGACTGCTGTTGGCTTTCCAGGACCTGCCTACACTTTTCTCTGTGACTGGATTTAGATTGCATGACTACTTTTATTTGCAGGGGAAGCTAATTATTACCATTGTGGAAATACTGCAAGGTTCTATCTCCTGTTTCCAGGCATATATACTTGTGTCCAGGTCAATAAAGCAAAGAAAAAGAGGACTGCGTAGCGTTTCCCAGCTCACCAGGCCCTTGGCTCTTGATCTGTCCTTTGCCATGGTGAACATTGCATAACTCATGTGTTAAGATGTTTCACATGGACTAAGATTTATTAATGTGGACATTTAAGAGGTAAGAAATTGAATAAATAAACAAGGGTATTTTTCCATTATTCTTCAAAATGTATTTCTGATACATCATTATAAGTCCTGCCCATCAGAAAAGCATTAATGATGAACAGTTTCACAGAAATTTTTATCTCATATTTCTTTGTCAGCCCTGTGTTCTAATCACAGCTAGTAACTTGGGCAAGTGTTTTAAAAGTTGAAGAAATGTGACATTGTTTGCTTCTTTTTTAAAAATATAATGGCTGATTATAAAAGTTACATTTATTTATTGTGTAAACCTGGATCCAAGATGACATTTTTAACCAGCTTATGAACAATTATTGTTCAGTTAGATAATATAGAAAATACTTTTTCCACAGGATTGTTAATTTAGGTCAGTCAAGTTGGTGATGCTTGTCCATTAACCATTCATGCATTATTAATAATAAAATTATAAGAATAAAATCGAAAAATAATAACTTTGTTAAAGTCATCTTATTATGTATTATAATGTTTATATTGTTTCAATTGGCTTAGTTGGAGCTATATAAATGTGGTATCAAACTATGTATAATTTCCTGAAACTTACTTTTTGCACTCATCATATTACAAAAATGCCTTTGTGCTAGGCACAGTAGCACATGACTGTAATCCCAGCTATTCCTAATGGTGACACAGGAGAATCTCAAGTTCAAGTTCAGCCTCAACAACTTACTAAGACCTTATCTCAAAATAAAAAATAGAAAAGACTGAGAGGTAACTCAGTGTTAGAGCACCAATGGGTTACATCTCCAATACTGAAAAGAAAAAAATGAATTTTTGTTGCTGCATTAAATTGTAGTTTATTCATTTTCACAGTTATATAATCTGTTGTCTGAATATAACAAAATATACTTGCTTATTTTATGTCAAGGAACATTTGGGTTATTTTTTGTTAATTCTGAACAATATAACTGGAAACACTCTAATATATCTCTTGATTTGCATGTCATAGAGAATTCATGTATTTAACTTTACAAGATGTTACTATATTGTTTTCCAAAGTGGTTATCCAAGTTTACATCCTTAGAAGTAGTAGTATATGAATCTCCCATTCCTCCAGTACTCCATATATTATCAACAATATAAAAAGGGTCTTATTTTCTAGGCATTCCAGTGAAGAGAAAAGTGGCATCCATTTGGGGATAATTTGCATTTCTCTGATTGTTACTAATGATCAGTGTCTTTTTATGATTTTTTAATTTCATGACTTCCATTGGTGTCCATTAATTTCATAATGAGCAATGATTTTCAAGTAAGCAGTCAATATCCTTCCTTTATTTCCATCACCAAGCCACCATGATCATGTTAAGTTTTTTTTCATTCATTTAGTTTTGAGTTGTGCATATGATTAACAGTTTCTGGTCTACCTTATTACAAGCATTTTAGAATCTGTTTTAAGAATATGCTGCCACCTTTCCATAGTTTTACAAAATATATACCTACATATGTCTACTGCTAATATGTCGACTGCTAATCTTTTCTCAATCGTTTTGTCTATTTCTTAAGTAGCATTATTCTAATGTTGTCAAACTGGATTTGTTTTCCAAGTTTTAACTCATCAGACTCACTTTTTAAAAATAGTTTGAATTCTATTCTACAACTTGATTGTTGAAAATTGTTTACTAAATCTTATCATTTTCTAACTGTGATACAACAAACACATGGAACTCCTATAACAGAAAAGGCACACAGACATTGCAATTACAATCCAAAGACCTTGATTATCTCAGGAGGCCAAGTGAAGAAAGCATGCAAAAATCAATTATATTTCTCATATAAGATCACAAGAAATACAGTGGGATTTAAAGTTGGATTGAAGGTGCTATGATGATTAAACACTGGGTCTACATGGCTTTGCGACAATTATCTGTCTCATACAGCATTGGCAAACAATTTTTATTGCTGTATCAGTCAACAGTGATGATAATACAGGTATGTATACTGCCTCTGATCTTCTTTGATACTGTTTCTGAAAAGAGTTTCTATTTCTTTGACTATTTGATTGCATGGGCATCAAATTGTACTTACTGGACAACAGTACAAGTTTTTTTCAAAAATAGTTGGAGACCTATATAACACCTAGCTGTGGCAGTTTATGGGCTCCCAGCTCTCAACTCTTACTAGTTGAATTATTTCATTTACAATTTATTGATTTACCCATAGAGCTTTATAGTAAAGAACCTGCATCTTTTTGATATGCTACTATTGTAATCCAAACTACCGGTAACCTATTTAATCTAGGCTGCCTACTAAATGGAACAATCTAAGAATTTCAGCAAAACTAGGAGTCAAGGAAATATATATTATCTCAGTAACAGCTGTGCATTTAAAGGATGACAAATTGTCGGTATCTGTAAAATAAAGTGCCAATACCATGACTACTTTCTATATTGCCATCCAGCTGAAAGATAGACGTGACATACCATCAATGCTCAAGTTAAAAATCACACAGGAACTGCCTCCTGTGTGTAGATGACTTAACTGTCCTCATTTTCTTGGCTTTTCTGTAATATAAACATCCTCAAAGCCGGGCGCAGTGGCTCAAGCCTGTAATCCCAGCACTTAGGGAGGCTGAGACAGGAGAATCGCGAGTTCAAAACCAGCCTCAGCAACGGCGAGGTGCTAAGCAACTCAGTGAGACCCTGTCTCTACATAAAACACAAAAAATAGGGCTGGGGATGTGGCTCAGTGGTCGAGTGCCCCTTAGTTCAATCCCCAGTACCAAAAAAAAAAAAAAAAAAATCCTCAAGCATACTTTTCTTTTAAGACACTTCCCTTTCTTCTGATAGAGCCACTGAGTACTCTCAAACTATTGGTTTTCCTGCTGTCCTTATTGACTTCTCATTCTTAGGTACTTTGATGGCATTTGTTTTCCTGGCTGATCTCTGAATGGTCACCCTGTTGTCTCAGCCTCTGCTGGAGACTTTTCCTCTGTCTACAGTCTCTTCAGATGAATCCATCTAGTCCCAGGGCTTTCATAGGATCTCCTCACTAGTCATGCACAAAAATTTTCTCCAACCTTGACATCTTATCTGAGCCAGCTTACATATTCAACTAAGAATCTATCATCCCCAACAGATGAATCTTTCAAACGTCATGTCCTAAGTAGAATGATACATTTCCATCCTTTTCTCCTCCTTTCTATTCCTCTCATTCTTATGATTGCACCACCAGCTAGCCAAACCAAAACTTCATGTCACTCGTGATTCCCTCCCTTGCCCTCACCCCTTTCCAACCCTTCAGCTCAACCCCTGCTCAGTACTTCATATGTACATTAAATCCATCCATTTGTTTTCACCCTGTTCTCTCTACAAGTGTGGGCTTCATTAATATAATGGCCTCCTATCTGACCCTTCTGCTTTCACTCTTGCACCATATAATTCTCTCCCAACAACACCCAGAACCATAATTTTTTCCTTTCCACTTAATATTCTCCACTATACAACCAAGTATTGCTTAGAGTAAAATCCCAACTACTTACCATGGCCCAGTAAACTACTGGTGATCTGTTCCCATTCTTCTTCTTCCATTTGATCACTATTCTTCCTCCTCTCTCTCACCTCCTTTGTAAAAATGCCAAATTCAGGCCCTCGAGTTGCTACACTGCTCACATTGCTCATTCTCCATATCTCTGTTCAAACTTAATCTCTTCAAAGAGGCTGTTTTGACCATAATGCATAGGTTAGCACCAAATCCATTTCTGTCCAAATGAACATCACTATCAATAATAATTTGGGCATTTGTATATTATCTGGCTAGCATCTAAATTTCATGTAAAGAAACTTTTCTGTCTTATTCACCAAGGTACTAAGTACCAAGGTACTAGATCTAGAATGGTGATTGGCTCATAATAAGCACTCAATTATTATTTAGTAAAGAAATAAATTTTTAAATCCTTTCTCCTGACACCAAATAACTACCACAAAACAAGTCCCTGAATTCTTTAATTTTCATACCAAATTTAAAAATCTTGGGGAAATTGTTTGATGTATGTGTTACTCTTTGATTTTAAGAAGCAATCATTTAAAATTTTTACAGTTCCACTGTATGTCAACTACTATGTGGCAGTCAAAAATGCAAACGTACTCATGAGGTCAAAAAGTTCACTTTTATCTTAACTTCTGAGAAAATTATAGAACAAAAACTTCTCTACAAAGTCAGTTGAAATCTACACTCATTAAATTATCTGCCTTTTATTCAGTGGAATAATAATAGTCTAAGTAATTTAAGTAGAAAAAATGCCTGCTTTTGACAAGTCCTGCTATTATTTTTTTTCAAAATCTGCTGTCTGAAATTACCAAATATTTCTGTATCGTCAATGTTATTCTTTAGGGACACTTAAAAACTGACACATGATAGAAATCAGTAGTGGAAACCTCAAAGCATCCTTCTCCATCAACTGTATCGTTAATAGATAAAATACAAATTCAATCAGCATCAATGCATTCTAGCAGTTAGTGGTGGTGTTCTAAAGATGCAGAGTATGCCTGCTGCCTCACACCAGCTTAAAGATAAATAATCTCCAATATAAAAGTTCACGTTTAGATCAAAAACACTATAGGTTTTCTCCTGGTGGAACAAATCTCCCTAAAACTCATGTATTTAAGAGGCAGAGTAAAAACATGGGAATATAGACTTTTTAGATATAAGTTGAGAATTTGGCTCTATCTTTTACTAGTTTGTACTTGAGCAGATTATTTTTCCCTTCATCAAATATTCATTGAGCAACTACTCTGCCAGGGACTGTACTAGGTGCTAGGGCTACAAAGTAAAGGAAGATTTGATTCTTGATTTTAAGTAGCATAAAGCCTTGGTTTTCTCCTACATGAAATGGGAATAATAACACTAATTTCTCTGTTGACCAACCAAGATAAAGTAGGTAATACTCTTAGCACCAAATAAAAATCTCAACAAATAACCCATTTATATAATTCTCAACCAGGTTACCCTAATTCATGGACTATGGGAGTCCCCCTAGCAATTTATAGTGTAAGCCTAGAATAAATATTTAGACTCATCTAATTCCATTGGCAAGAATCATACCAAATGTGTTGGTATAGGCTTAATATTAATGATAATTAATAACCAGTTCTATTTGAAAATTTTCAGTGTGCCCAAAGGTTTATGAAATAAAGAAATGTTTCATTAGCCTTCATTCTTTGGTTCAATGAAAGCAAAAATTACACCATTTTAATTATCAACAGAGATATTTTAATGTTATGTTTTCAGCTGGTTTTCATTAAAGTATAGATGCTAAAAAGCGGAGGACAGTGCCCATTTAGTACCCACTGGGGATTCAAGAGGTTTTTTAAAATTTCTCAATCTCCATTTTATAATAGTAATTGGTTAAGTCTAGGAATACAGCCAAACAGTATTATTTGGTTTCACATAGAATTACTGTACCCAATTCAGCAGTGCATAAGATTTCCAGAGTATAATAGAACTATTTTATGATTATCTTTAAAAGACAGTTTCTTATCTTCTCATAGAGTAAGATACTAGATCACTGTTCAAAAATGTAAGCCATTGCTAGGCCCTCTAAGTGTGGTAATCACTTGGAATGACATGAGAAGTACCACAAAGGAAAGAGCAACATATTGTCAGTTCTTTGGAAACTATAGTTCAATAACCCAACATTACTATTACCTTAACACTAAGATTCTAATTTTAAGAGGTATAAATAACTATATAATAATTATTCAAATTGAAGAAAATAAATCATTAGTTTAACCTCAAAAGTTAATATGTTCTTGATACTGTTTCATTAAGTTTGAAGATGAAGGTTGGTATTTATATAGATGAATATGTCAACTGCAAAAGCCTAAATAAATATGCAGAATTAGCATAAGAAGATAATCTCAGTATCATCAGACAGTTCATTTAACATATGTTAAAGACCATGGGGGTCTCCAGGAAAAATGCTGTTATACCAAATTAGTATAAAAAAATGAGATTCTAGTCTGAAGAAAAGCTCTTTTCCTCCACAGTAATGAAAGCAAACCAGAATTCCTTCCTTATATGCAAAGGGTAATATCTTTATACAAGAGGCCCATACTCATTTTATTAAGTCACTGAACACAGTGCCTTCAACAATGCAGAAACACTCTCTCAAACATAGGCCACCAAACTTTGTCTTTTCCAATATTTTATCAATTCATCTGGATACACAGAAGAAAACTTAAGTACAGTAATAATTTGTGACTTTTAACAGTGTATGCTATCTAATTCAGAGTGACTGCAAAGACATAAGACAGGCCAGTCCAAAAAAAAAAAAGCATAACTATTCTAAATATTGAATTTCACTTAATATTGAATCTTCACTTAAAAATATAGAAGAATCACGTATTTTCTATTACATTGAAGAATACTGACTTTGGAAAATTAAGAGTATGACATCATAAACCCTATTGCAAGGATGTGGATTCTGGGTAGGTTCCAGAAAACATGAGGAAATGGAATTTGAAGGTGTCAAAGCCAGAAAAGTGTGCTGCTAAAATGTTCTAGAAGTTTAGATCTGCCAAGAACTATTGGCTCAGACATTCGAAATTTGCGCCAAAGTCCAATCCACCGAATACACATTAGCTCTCCCCTTACCCACAAAGGATACATCTCGGCACCTCCCCTGGATGCCTGAAAGCATGAGTAGTAAGAACCTCTATATATATACTACATTTTTATCTATACATATTTACCTATTATGTGTTTAATTTATAAATTAGGCACAGAAACATTAAAAAAAAACAAGTGTTGAAATAGAACCATTGTAAATAGTACACTGTAGTAAAACTTACATGAATGTGGTCTCTTTCAAAATGTTGTATTGTAGAGATTAGCTACAGCAGCATACAATTTTTTTCTTTCATTAAGTGGAGAATTTTCACCTTTTTTTTTTAAAGGAAGCACTTTACACCTTCTCTTTGTTATATCCAAAATGGCCAGTATCACCGCTCTTGTGCTTTGGACCCATTATTAAGTCAAATAAGAATCACTTGCACAGAAGTTCTGCAATACAATGACAGTCAACTAGATCACTAATTGGAGGGTAGTATATATAGTGAAGATATGAAGGACAAAGGCATGATGCACATTTTGGACAGGATAGAATAGAATGACATGATATTTCATCACGCTAGTCAGGATGGAGTACAATTTAAAACTTTGAAATTATTTCTGGAACATTTAATATTTTTCAGACTGTGGTTTACCACAAGTAACTAGAACCATGGAAAGCACAACCTTGGATAGGGAAAAGGTTACTGCAATATCATTAAAGAACACAAACTTACTCAGTGTAAATTTAGGCAGATCTCTTTACGAAGCAGCAATATGTAGTGATACCTACATTAAGGAAGGACAGAATGAACTAGATAATATCTCATGGTCTTTCCCCCTTTCTATATCACACTGTATGATCAGACTGTTGTATTGGGAACACCTTAACCAAACTGATGTTAACTTTTCCCAAAAGTCAGTTTATTATCTGGCCTGAAGTGTAATTTTTAATCCTAGAATGATTCAATAGTGCAATTTCAAGAAGCAAGTTTTGCGTGAAGGAGCCTGCATTTCACTGTCAGAGAGTTACAAGAGATGACAGTTTGTAATCCCATCGACACAGTGAAGGATGTTCACATATCAGGAAATCTGGAAAGAAAGACACCCAGGGCCCTGCACAGAATGAGTAGTCAGTCACAAATTCGTAAACTATAACAAGCATTCTGACCTTGAAGTCACAACATTTTCAAGGTTCTATTTTCATATTTGCAAAATGGAGGTAAGTTACCAAAGTATGAGGAAAGACATACCAATTTCAGAGCATCCAAAACAGTGCCTGGAATACAAGAATGCATAAGGCACAGACTCTTCTCCAGTAACAGTGGCCAGTGAGATGATTTATATAAGACTGTGGACCTATGGGGAGAGCTGTAGGCTAAAAACCACACTGAGGAGTCACCAGCATATGGGAGAGAGATGAGGAGACTGAAAGGGTCATGACATTAGTTCCCTACTCCCTCCCAAAAAATGGTGTTAACAGGGCTATAGAAGATAAATTCCTGTATAAATGCCAATGTTTTTAAAAGGAAATACCATTAAAAATGATAAATATTTGAGAAGACAGATATATTTAACATGATTTAGACGTTACACAAATGTACACTTGTATCAAAATATCATATGATACCACATAAATATGTATAATTTTTACACTTACGTAGCAGTTGAAAATAAATTTAAGTTTAAAACATAAATAAAAGGAAAAGAAATCTACCAAAGAAACAAAGTCCTGAGAAGTCCCAGGACAGTGTGAGGGTAAGACAGCCCAGAGTAGGGACAGGCATGTGGGAAGGAATTAGTTAGCAGTGGCAGATGCACTACAAAAATTTAAAAAAGGTATAAAAATTACTCATTGAGTATTTATAGAATGGGGTATTGAGAATGGGCACATCTAAAAGCTCCTAGTTTTCTCATAAATGAAAAGGCATCAGAACACGTGAAAAATCAAAAGTATAAACTTTGAGTAGGTTCTAAAAGAGAGTGGTCAAAATTTGGAATGTTCACTGAAAGGAATCTTCTTAAGGGAAAAGTTTCCAGGCTACTAAAAGGGACTAATGATATACTTACTATCTTTCAAATGTATAATTATTCAACAAATAATTATAGAAGGAAATTATGTGAGAAAACAAAAATACACGAAGACATATCCCTGACCTCAAGAATTCAACTATGAGAGTAAATTTCATTATAATGCAAAACAAAGTTCCCAGAAGAGAGGCACCAGAGGTCTTGTGTGTGTGTGTATGTGCAAGTGTGCGTTTTCTGGGGACTGGAGGTCCCCATATCCACTGTTCATCTCCACCCTCCCTCTATCCTTCCCTCCCTTCTGCCCCCCTTAGAACACAAGGCATAATCTAATAAAATAATTCATGGAATTTAGAGGTACAATCCATAGCATGAAGACAATTGTTTTTATATTTTATTCATTGATGTTACATTTTGAGTGTTAAGTTAATTTATGTAACTAACTAAAAACTACTAGAACTAGTAACTCCCTCCCAACTTCCACCAAGTACAGGTAGCTGAACACAACCAATAAGGAGCTAGCTGAAGTGACTGAATAGCTGTGACTCTGCTAGTCTTCTCTGCTCAGTGGGTATCATTGTCTCCAGACTTTGGCTCTAAGATAAACATTATCCACAATGACCTGCTGGGCAGACCTAGGGGTTCAAGTGGTTTAAACACTAGCTCCTATCTTCAAGGAGCTCCCACTAGAATATAATGCTGAGAAATAGTAAAATATTTTGAACGCGAGTTGTTATAGACTAATCAAATCCTAATATATGAGGACCAGACCAAAGATGCTGTGAGACCAAAGGTAGAAGCAGACAGAGATAGAGTTGCACAGAGTTGCAATTTATTGGGGAACTTCCTTACTTACAAATGGAAGCATGGTCCTGGGTAGCAGCAAGACCAGTTGGATCCCCATAATTTAGGTCAGAAAGAAGGTCTTATTTATGGGTTAGGACAAAAGTGACTTCATCCTAGATGGAATGTACCTGGTTTATCTTAAACTTACATCAAGGGGCTGGGGTTGTGGCTCAGTGGTTGAGTGCTTGCCTTGCATGTGTGAGGCACTATGGTTCCTCAGCACCATATAAAATAAAGGTATTGTGTTCATCTACAACTAAAATATATATATAAAACTTATATCAAAGAGTCAGACCTACCCTGGAGCCACAGTCTAGTTGTAAAGCTCCACATTATTCTCTGATGGTTTTGTCAGTTTGTAGTTTTCTGGGAAACTATGCAGAAAAACCAGTGAGCGTTATTCTGGAACAATCATGGCAATAACAACTCAAGATGGCTGCAGTCATGTCAAACCAAATCCATGTACTCATCAACACAACTAGAGAGGAGTTAGGAGCCCCAGGTTATGGCATAATTCTTACCAAATTCATGCCGTAGATTGCAATTTACTAAAACAAGAAAGGATACGCATAGGAAAAGGGGTGAACAACAGGAATTGTGCTGGGTCTTGAAACTAGGTAAAGGTTGAAACTCCAAGCAGCAGAGCAAAGAACCAGCCGGTCCTGTAGTAATTAATTAGCATCCCCTTTGCCGTTATTGCTGATAAACTCACCCTGTGCAACTCTGAACCATCTGTGTTTCTTCAAAGCCCTAATGCTGCCAATTGATTTGGGCAATTCTATTTTAGGAGGCATTTGTTTCAAAGATCAGATGTTTGACTGTTTCTTTGTCTTTAGGATTTGCAAAAATAAGACAAGTAATTTGACTACTTGTTCCCTGCAGTGGCTGAAGAGTTACATCATGTACAGATGTTCACAAAGGTTGTGTTTATTGGTATTTTATCCTCACAATTTTCAGAAGAAAATAGCCACATTCATTTTACCTTATACTTTCTGGGCCAATCATTTGTGATTGGATTGCAGAGCGTTTGGGGGGTATAGATTTTGCATTTTACAAAAAAAAAAAAAAAGGCAATTTACCATAATTAGCACTCTTAGAATTCCTCAGCAGCAGGAAGATCCGTCCCCTGATTCTTTACTCTGTACTCCCACCTTCCCTTCACCCATCCAGATTCAGACTCTGGGCAATTTTTCAAACAAACAGAAATTAAGATTGGCCCAGTTCTCTGAAAATTCCAATCAGCAACTCTACGATTTTTCTTGCATTCATGATTCTCAAGTCACGCACGTTCCATGGTCTACCAATCTAAATTGTGTTTAACTCTTTGCATGGCTGAGTTAAATCATGACATTTTGCATGCACAGTACTTTAAATGAGCTTTTCCTTAACTGCCAAATAAAATCCCATAAAGAATTCATTGTCAGACTGAGACAGGTACTAAAGCTCACCCCAAAATTTTAGAAAGCCCACACTTCTCACAAATTCAGTGAGCAGGGTTATCTGTCCAGTTTGTCATCTGAGGCAGAGCAAGAACAAAACCAGAGTCAGTAACAGAGAAGCAGAAAGCAAGCACCAGGTCTAGACAGAGAGTTACAAATAGAACTGGGGGTGACACCAGGACTGGCAAGGACTTGAGAAGGTGAAACACCAGAACAGCAGCCAAGAAACAGGAAGAATGAAATAAGTGAGCACTCAAAATACAAACCACCCAGGACACAGACAAGGAGGTAGAAAACCTCAAAGAACCACCAGACATAAGTTGAGGCTGTGCCCCTGATAACAGTTTGCATTCTACCCTTATTGAAGAGGAACGTAAGTCTTTTTCTAGGGAATTTAATGATACTAGTATTTACAAATAATCAAGTGTCTGTGTGCTAAGCTCTTATTGTACATGCTTTATCTCATTTAAAACTCAAAACAACTCTATAGGGTATTTATAAATTTCCCCTTTTACACTTGAGAAATTCAAGGTTCAGAAATGTTAAGTAACTGCCTTAAAGTCATCCAGCTAACAAGCACCAGAGTACACATGCAAAATTGTCCTTTCTCTGTAACATGTTATTTATGTTGAAGTTTATGAATAGCATGATATATGCAGTGTTCACCCTAGAACTGTGCTCTGCAATATGGGTGTCACTAGCCACATGTGACTATTCACCATTTAAACTATGACTAGTGCCACATACTGAAATGATGATATTTTGTGTATATTTCAATTACATTTGGAAAATTAATTTCACATTTCTTTGCATTTTTAATGTGGTTGCTAGAAAACATGTATGCATTATATATACGTGTACATGACTCATTCATATTTTCATTGATCAGCAGCACTATTCTAGAATATGAGCTCCTCAGTATTTACTGACAAGCCCTTTTTGTTTTTAATCCCCCACCACCACCACTGGGATTGAGCCCAGGGCTGCTTTATCACTGAGCTGCATCCCTAGCCCTTTTAATTTTTATTTTGATACAGTCTTTCTAACTTGTCAAGGCTGGCCTGGAACTTGCAATCCTCCTGCCTCAACTTCCCAGTCACCAGGGTCACAGGCATAAACCACCATGCCCCTCCTGACAAGGCCTTTTTAAGAAACAAGACTCTACAGACTTTGCCAATGGAAAAACCATGCAGTAAGAAAAAAATCACTTAAACTCACACTGTCTTCCCTTCCTCACTGGCCTCACTCTGCTCACTACTGCTACCATCACGCTGGCATCCATGTGCAGAAACAAAAGCTTCTGTCACTTCCCTTCAGTGCATCTCTTTAAAATTTAACTCCTTCAGGAACAGTTTTTGAACAATCATGACAAAACAGAGGTGAATCAAAGAAAAATCAAGGAATGTTAAAATGGTCCTAATTATAAATCTGAGGTTTCAATTCTGACCTTAGTTAACTAGTGCAAGAGCTGGTAAGACCTCATCCTATCTCAGAAAGGAAGTGGTCCCTGGGTCTGGGTCACCGGAGTCAAAAGCTTCTAGAATACACTGGTTATAAAAACAAGAGAAGGAGGTCTAGTGTAGCACAATAAGAAAGTCAGTAAATGTGATAAATAGGTGATACATGTCTATCTAAAGACATCAATTTGAAATGGTTTAAAACTCTGTAATAACTGCCAAGGAGGTTACTATCAGCAATCTTCAGTCCCAGATTTGAAGGTATATGCTTTATTTAACTGAAATGAAAGCCAAGTTAAGAATAAACCAGAAAAAAAAATAGTCAGGGAAGGTGCTAAGAAAAAAAACTGAGGGGCTGGGATTGTGGCTCAGTGGTAGAGTACGTGCCTGGCATGCATGAGGCACTGGGTTCAATTCTCAGCACCACATAAAAATAAATAAATAAGATAAAGATATTGTATCCATTTACAACTAAAAAAAATTTTTAAAAGAAAAAAAAACTGAACATAGAACGGCCCTTATTACCATACCCCGTGCCCTTCCCTATAGGAAAAGCTACAGAATCATTTGACATTTATTACACAAAGTCTCTAATTTTTCAAAATATTTTATGGAAATGTGTTGATTATTATGCACAATAACCCCTGGGGTAATTATAATTCAATGGCTTTTGTTAAGGCACAAGAAAACCAGAATAGATTTTGGAGAAGACATTCACTCCAGGCTGATTAAGATCATACTTTGAGAGCCTCATAGTAGGTATTCTGGCCTCCATCTGGGTCTGGGGCACCTTCCTCTCTACTTTATACATAGAAGTCAGGAGGCTATGAATCATAGGAAACAAGTGGATAGGGATCACAATTGCTGACATCTGAGTGTCTGCAACACTTCTCATTAATACTTGCAGTACAATTTCGTTTTCTCAGTAATTTAATTCCTAAGAAAATGAATGGTGTCAGCAATAATGGGAGCCAATGTCCTTTATGCTAGAAAACCACAATCTTGTCTGAGAACATATTCCTCAAACATATCTATACTCAGCCTTAAAGAAGACTTTAGGACAGTTGGAAGATAGGAGAAGCTAGGGGAGGCAGGGGATATACATCTCCAACAGATCACCTTGGAGCCCTGAGGGTCATGGTTTCACCATGTTCAAATAATGATGACAAGAGAAATGACAACTTAAATATGAATCTTTGGAAGTGGTTGCGTGGCAAAGTAATACAAGCACAGGACTGATGAGGAAGACCCAGCTATGGTGCCTTACAGACACTCACCTCAACTGACCTGAGACAGGACACTTAACCTTCTGAGGTGGCCACTCAATCTCCTAATGGTGCTAATATTCTAGGATTCTGTCATGAAGATTTGATCCCCACATCTATTTTAAGTGATTAGAATAATGTCATGGAGGGATCAGAGCTGTCTTTACTATAGGCAGAAAGAATGATAAGATCTGGGGACACCAGGAAATCCACCCTAATCACTACTGTATCTCCCCACACCTGACCCTGAGGCCATAAAGACAAAGATCCATGGACAGAATTTCAGAGGATATGAGAGAAAAATTTTAAAAGTTCATTTGGTTGGATGCAATGGTGCATACCTGTAATCCCAGTGAATTGGGAGGCTGAGTCAGGAGGAATACAAGTTCGAGGCCAGCCTCAGCAATTCAGTGAGATCCTGTCTCAAATTTTTAAAAAAACTGAAAAGAACTTGGGGAATAGTTCAGTGATAGAGTGCCCCCGAGTTTAATCCCAGTACCAATATATATTTTTAAGTTTATATATACATATGAATATGTGTAGATTCATATGGGAAGGTTTTACTTACTTCTCAATTTTGCCATTGACCAACTTTATACCAGAATCTAACATTGAATTTGCATCTATGGCCTAAATCTTGCCTCATGTGAGAAGTAAAGGGGAGGTCCAAAATTTGGGTCATCACACCCTTCCCGGTGGCTTGCTCCGAGATCCAACATATGACTGTTTTGGCAATTGCATGGTGGGTCCATAAGATTAGCAAAGCATTCTGTGGAAAGCATAGTTATTTGAATATTCTGAACTCCAAGAAAATTATTAGTGTCATTCCAATTTAAGATTTGCTTGGTTTGTCAATAAGCAAAAGCTATCAGAAAATATTAGACATAGGGGACTTTTCTTCAAAAGAGATTTTTTAAAAAATTATTCTCATTGATAGATTATAGATCTGACATTGTGCCCCCAAAATTTTATTCTAAAATTATAAGATGTCATTTGTTCATTCGTTCAGCATTCATTTCAGTGTTGTTGAGTGCCAGAAAAAGAATCTGGAGTTAAAGAAAAATTAGACAAGATTTTCATCCCGTAAATAGCTTATCTTCTATTTGGAAGAACAGGCTATTGAAAAAAATCTTCTATGTGTAGTACAATAAAATTATGTGTCATAGGCTAGATGTGATTTTCAGTTTGATATACAATTATATTCCCTACATTAATATAGCTTCAAATTTTGGAATGAACCATATACCTATGTAATTCAAACATCCATCCAATCCTCTCTATAAGATCCCCACAAAGTGGTTACCTCACCTATTCCAGAAATCACTTAATCTATTGGAACTCTTCTCAGTACATCTGGTTTTAAGCCATGTGCATTACTAGAGTTTCTCAAAAGAAAAATAACCTATAGCATATACATAGGAGGGATTAATTGTGCTTACTGGCACATTCAATTATGGAAACCAAGAGTTCCCATGATATGTCATTTGCAAACTGGAGAATTATATCATTGATATAATTCAGTCTGAGTATAAAAGCCCAAGAACCAGGAGGATCAATGGTACAATTCTCAATCCAAGGCCAAAGACCTGAGAACTAGCAGTGAGTGGGGCAGAGATGGTACACTGGTATAAATCCCAGAGTGCGAAGACCCAAGAACCTGCAACTCTAATGTCCAAGGACAGGAAGAAATGGATATCTCAGTTCAGGAAGAGAATAAATTCATCCATCCTCAACCTTTTAGTTCCATCAGGACCCTAGACAGATTGGATCTATTTTGGTGATTATACATATTAACTCAGACTACTGATTCAAATGATAACATCTGAAAATACCCCCCTCACAGATATACCTCGATTTGATGCTTTATCAATTATCTGGGCACCCTTAGCTCAGTCAAGTTAACACATAAAATTAATGATTTACACCATGTAAATCATGTCAGAGTCCCCATCAATTAAAGGTAAGACTACATGGCAATGTTTCTGACCCCTTAATTGTTCCAGTCCATCCCCAGGACCTTATACTCATCTTCACATGAAACCTTTTGTCACTGAGGTCACTCTACCCTGAATAGGTTCCAGTTCATCTACATCCCTCTTGAAATATGATATCCAAAACCAAACATAATAAAGAGAGAACATATATCATACCATTAAAAACTCAGGCCTTGACATCGGCTAGATTGGTGTCAGACCCTCAACTCTAAAACTACCACCTGTTTGACTTTCAGCAAGTTAACTAACCCCTCTTAATCTGTTTCCTCAACTAAACTTCCACATAATAGGAAGAGAATGCATTAATTCATCAAAGGTTGACTATGAGAATCAAATATGATGGCATGTGGATCAGACTTAGTATAACAGTATTTGAAACACAGTACAGGTTTAGTAAGTGATAGTTACTGTTAGATGTTAACTGGCGATCTGACTAGTTCAAAGTAAGGCATGACTGTTAAGTCATCTTTGAAGTTGTTAAATTTACTTGAAGATTCTCCAGTTTCTTTTTCTTTTTTTTTTTTTTTTTTTTGCACCAGAGATTGAACCCAGAGGGGCTCAACCACTGAACCACATCGCATCCCGAGGCCTTGCTAAATTGTTGAGGCTGGCTTTGACATTGTAATCCTCCTCCTTCAGCCTCCTAAGCTGCTGGACTTATAAGCATGCACCATGGCACCCAGCCCCATTTTTTACCTTTTGGTTGAAATTCTTTGCTTTCTCCTTTCTAGTCTTTGACTTCTTAGTTTAGTAGCTCACCTACCTCTGGCTTTTGCTTTTATCTTACTTTTATTAAGGAAAAATATCTGAGTGGTGTTATCTGAGCCATGTAACACAATAAATCTAGAGTGTGAATTTAGGATAAATATCTTATTCCCTATTGACAGAATCGGTGAAAACTCCAAATCATTCTAATGTGCTTTCTATTTTTGATGGAAAAATAATTAAGGGAGGATATATTTCAGACTTTTACGCTTCCTTATCCAAATTATGTACAGATGTTGCATGGAAATGTATTCTTAATAGCTACATTAACTATGATAAGTTCACTCACATCATTGTCATTCATGTCTAATTAACCTGAATGCCCAACTGGGAGTAGTAAGAATTTGTACAAGGCAAGGAGAGTAAGTCATGTGGATCTTCCAGTCCCCATCCTGCCATTTGAATATCTAAGGATAGGAGAGGGAAATAAAGGGGAGTGTTCAAAATCAAGAGGAGCTACTGTCAGGAGAACCTGGGAGCACTGCAGTCATGGCAAGATCAGAAGCCACTGGACACGGAAACTGCCTTCAAAAGGAAAGCATTTGTGAAGCAGTAAAACAGTATACTTTTTTAAAAAAGCATTAAACTACCCTGTATGAATCCAAGTCTAGACTGTACTTTGAAAGGAGTACACAATATTTTTTTCATAATTTCACCTGTTAGGAAATTAAACATTTAGTTTTTTTTTTTTAATAAGGTCAGGGTTATATCCAATTCTCCTTGGAACTTTCCTGACAATTATGCATCAAATCTCTTCTTAATTATGTCCATTGATGAGGGGGCTTTCTGTCACTCAAGTCATTGCATTCCATTGATTAGAGCTCTTGGTAGGACATTTCTTCCTTTTATTTGATTGAACTCCAAACCCTCTGAAACTGACACCACCCCATAATTGACCTCTGCTCTCTGGAGTGAAGTATCAGGAAGCTCAGCAGGTAGGAGATTAGAGGTAAGAAGTTGATAGGTTTTTGTATACATTATTTCCTGTTTCCTTTTAAAGTAGGCTGGGCCACTTACTATTATATGTAGGAAAGCTCTAGTGGGGACCAGAGAAAGGCAAGATGAAAATGTTTCCTGTTATCTAAGTTACATATAGCTCCATCAAAGTCACACAATTAAATTCCTACATCCACATGGGTCTTATGACCCTTAGTAAAAAAAAGTGCCCTAGCCAACAGGCTGGCATAGCGTAAACCCATGAAAGAGAATTAAGACTTAAAATTCTAGAAACAAAGAATGAGATTTTATTCAGGAGTTTTGGGGAATCTTATGAACATATGCAGTTCTAGAAAAGCAGTATTAGTGCAGAAAGTCTCAAGATATATTGGACCGAAGAACCAAGTTTATTTAAAATGCAGACTATTGGACTCCATCCTTGAAGATTCTAATTCAGTGCTTCTAGAGTAGGGCACTGGAGTCTTTCTATTTAGCAAAGGTAACAGAAGATGCTGGCGCTCTTTGGTAAATTCTAGGACATGTTTGAGAGCTCTAGAGTCAGAAAGATCTGGGTTAGTACCTGGGCTTTGCCTGCCATGTTTCTGCTTTAGAAAAATGAAGATGATGATGACAGTTCCAATCTCTTTGGGTTGTTAGAAAGATTAAATGAGAAAAGGTGTGGAAAGCATGTATCGCACTGCTAGAGTGGCCCATTAAGTAATCATAAAAATTATGATTATCTTCATTTTTCATTATTACAGTGCACTGATTTCAACTTTCCCCCAAAGAATTATATACATTATCAAGACAACATTATCTCTCGGCTTCCTTATTTCTGACATTCTGCTTGAAATCCTGAAGATAACTTTATAACCAGAGCATAGGGACCAGCCAAAAGACTTGCTCAATTTAATATTCACTCCAACCCTTTTATCTGCCAAATTTCTGCCCCCTAGCCACCACCCTCTGAATTCTTACTGCCTTTCCCCTTGCTCAAATCCTCTTATGTTTTTTTCCCTAGAAACCCCTTCTAAATGCCTTCCTGAATAGCTATTTTCCACTGTGAAACACTCAACCATCAATGCAATCTTTCTGATCATTTTATTTTATTGTGTTGTATTTTATATTTTATTCCACGTTATATATTTTTATTTTATATTTGCATTTTACTATCTCATTGTACATTTTATTATATTGTCACTGTATTTTATTTTATAATATTAAGTGCGTAATGTTCAATTTTCTTCATTTATCTTATTTGATCACTGAGGCTAAACCTGTAGTAAGAAAAGGAAGGAGGAAACAGAACAATGAATAATAGCTCATTGCTCAACCCAAGGCAGTAGGCTGTTTCAATTGCCTAATTCAGACAAATGTACATTTTTTGCCTAGCTTATCAGTATAATACCCTCAATTTTTCACTTTACTTTCTTAATGTTGACTCAAGCTAAAATTCTTCTCATTAGCTCAATACCAATATGAAATCACTATATGTAAAATTTTTAAAAATGTAATGATTGCATTGGTAGTTTTTAGACTACTTGCAACATTATGAAGCACTAAAATTAAAATATTTATAATGTCAATATAAAATATAATCAATGTGACCAATAAGCACTAATTAGATACTAAATGAGACAGTGACTGTGAAAGAACATTCATGAGTTCAATTGACAACTGAATAAATCATAATAACTACACTATTATATGCCATTGTAGGGGATCAGAATATGCCATCCCAAAATATGCTACTGTGACACAGGATGATTTTGAGTTGGAGGCAAATGAGAATCAACAGATGCAGAAAGAAGCCTTCTTAGAGCTTCCTTTCCATGACTAAAAGTAAAAAACTTCTTAGAAATGACGTGTGCTATAAATTCTCTCATTCTGGGGAGTTTTAAGACCCTGAAGAAGATGGCAAATTTGACAAATGTAGGTTATCAAATAAACCTTCCTATCTTCCGTTAGTTTCCCATATATATTTACCTTCCATTTGTTTGCCATCCCATGCATGTGCTATGCATGTTGATAAACTCTATTTAAATTTAAATTCTGTTTTTCTCCCTTTAGCTACCTTTTGTCAATATCATTCCCAGGGCCACAGCCAGAGAACCCAGGAAGGTGGGGAAAAAAATTCCAGGACTGGGGAAGTAGCTCAGAAGTAAAGCTCTTGTCAGGTGGAAGAGAGGCCCTAGGTTTGACACTAGCACCTAAATAAATATATAAATATATAAATAATAATAAAAATTTCTCCCCACCCTATATAGAATGGTAGAAAATAATAATGATGATGATGATAATAGTTTAATAACAAATATTCAGTAGAGGTTATATTAAGATGTTGTGAAGAAGAAAAAAAAAAAAAAAGGACAAATGGAGAATTACCAGAGAATCCTGTACTGAAAAGGTATAGACTTAAAGGAGATGAGGGAGAAGTTGAGTGAATATTTGGGACAAAAAATTCCCCATGGAAGTGCCAATGCAAAGGCCAAGAGGTAGGCGTGTGACTGGTGGGTTCAGTGTTCAGTGTGGCTGGAGCAGAATAGAAGAGGAAAGTAGTAGGAGCCAATATCAGGAAGAAAATGGTAGGTCAATTATGAGGGGATTCGTTGACCATGATAAGGAATTGGCTTTTATTCTTTAGGTAAAGAGAGACACAGGAGTGTTAGAGCAGACGAATGACAAGATCCACCTTAGATTTTAAATTAGACACTCTGCCTGTTTGATAGAGATATACTTTGGGGAGGATCTAGAGGAGCCACCTAGAGACTACAGACTCACCCAGGTGAGCCATGCTGCTGGCTTAGGAGAGCATGTTAACAATGGAGATGGTGAGAAGTGAATGGGTACAGGATATATTTGAGGAAAAAAAGAAAGAAGACTTATAATAGATTAAATGTGGATATAAGAATCAGAGGACTCAAGAATAGCCCCAACATTTGAGGTCTGAGCAATAGGAGAATAGAGTTGCTACTATCTGAGATGAAAAGGCTCTGGATAAAAACAGATTGTTTACTTGCTTGGTTTGGTGTTTGCTTTTCCTTGGGCTGGAGATTCAAGCACTCCATTTTGATACCATCATATTTGAGCTGTGTATTAGTTCTCCAAGCGGAAGTGTGAATTAAGTAATTGAACATATAAATGAAAGAGATCTTAATACAAATAATTAGCATATTCATATTATTTAAAGGTACACAACTTCATGGTAAGACTGAGTGAATATGGACAGAAAAGAGATCAGGAATAAGACTAAGTCCAGGGCTTCACCAACATTAAGAGGTCAAGAAAAGAGAAGCAACCAGTAAATAAGATAGAAAAACCTAATTGGGAGAAAAATCAAGGGTGTGGGTGTTCTGTAAGCCAAATAAAAATGATCAAGAAGTGTGTTATCTACTATGTCAAATACTGTTAATAGGTCAAGTAAGATGAGAACTTGCCTTTGCCCTGTGAAAGTCTTTAGTTACCTTGCTAAGAGCAGCTTTGAAGGAGTAGTGACACAAAGCCAGACTAGGTTTGGTGTAAGAATGAAAGGAGAGCAAGTTTTATTGCAAAGGAAGCAAGCTAATGGAATTAGTGCTCAAGCTCCACTTGTCAAAAACATAGTGGAGAAATAATGCATGTTAATATGTTGGCAAAACAAAATCCTGTGGAGAGGTGAAAAACTGATGATGGAAACAAATAGAAGGATCCTTGGAATTATGTTCTGGGAAGGTGAGAGGAAATGGAATCCAGTGAGCAAGTGGAGGGACTAGAGTTAGACAGAAATGAAAATCCTTCTGTGGCGACATTTGTGGATGCTAGCTGGCAGATATATCCCCTGGGGAGTCCTTTTGAAAACACAACACCCAGGCCCCAAGTGACAGTTCTGATGGATCAGTCTGGTGCAGGAGCAGAGGTGCCCACAGTATCACAAAGCTGTAACTGTAGTGTACCTGCTGGACCACGAGCCCCTGCTGTGTTTGCTCTAAGAGAGGATGAAAGGCAGACACTGGCAGACACTGTGTGCTAGACATGTGTTCTAGCATGCTCTGCTCTGCTGATCCTTCAGCTTTCTCAATAAACCAGGAAATAGAGCCATCAGGCTTTTCCCAGAGAGGAATGAGGATGAGGAGCAAAGATTGAGGTTTGAGAGAAGAGAAATGATGAAATGTCATGCAGAGAGGGGAAGAGTGAACAAACTAGGGAAGGAAGTGTGACTGCAAAGAAGCATCAAGGCCCGTTTAAGATGCAGAGTTCCAAACTGAAAGAGAGACTAGTCAAACTGTCTTTCTCAAGCCTCCATCAGCTGCACAAGTACAGAAAAAGAGGAGATGGATGTAAAGAAGGTTGTTTTCCAAGAAAGGATGAAGAGGCAAAAGACATGCAAGTGGAGGGACTGGAGTTATGCAAGTCAGAGTGTATGCAAGGTAATAAGTGAAAGGACCGACTAGAGTTAGAATTAGGTGAGAAAGGTTAGAGAATAAAGAAATGAAGGGACAGTAAATAAGATGGTAGGACTAAAGGATTGAAGATCTTAGAGGCATTGAATGCTTAATGAAGGATACAGAAAAATGTCAAGACAAAATTAATTAAATTAGAAGATCATAGAAGTCAGAGATCAACATAGCTGAAATTGAAATTATGTGCAGGCTGCAGTTACTGGTAACACAAAGGCTAGAGCATGACCAAAGGATTAAATGGGTGAGGCAAGAAGCAAAATAAGACCTTAGTAGTAAGAGAAGGAAAGTTCAAGGAACTAAGGCTAAGAAGGTTCTGGAAGGATTATGTACATACATATTAAAACTGTTTTCCATTAAAACAAGAACAGCAATAGACAGTAGGAGGTAAAATCATCAAGAAACATGGAAGAATGATTCAAGGATCAGTTGATAGGAATGCTGAGACACAGAAGATCATATGGTCTGCTGACATAAGATTGAATACTAGGATGTTTTAGAAGGGATGAAGGGAGAATGATCTAAAAGTGGCAGTAATAACTAGAATGGGCAATTCAGTATCAAGAGTTAATGTGAAGCCAAGCCAGTAGAAGTAGTCCACCAAGCAACCACAAATCCATCTCCATGAAATGTCCACATGGAGCAAACAGACAATACATCCACACAACGGAAGCAGATGGTAAATGAAAAGCAACACAGACCACGGTGACACCTCCTTGCTGTCTGAACAACCCAAAAGACCTTTGGAACTTAGGATAGGTCTTGATGAGAAGGGGAAGAAAAGAGAATTTGAAAACTGAATCTGGCCCACAAAATAGTCTTAAATTTCAAAAAGTGATTGTATAGTCTAAACTTGTAAAGATTAAGTCTCATTTCCTGGTGCAAAAATGAGCCTTGATAGCTAAACTAAGTTCAGATGAAGAAGCTTACATCTTCGTACCCCTGTATGCTACTTAGAAGCTACTTCAAAAATAGCAAAAACATTCACTGAGCACTTAGTACAGTATATGGTAGTCTCTTTGCTTAAATATTTTGCATGGATTATCATCTTCCTCTTCACCGTGACCCTCTGAGTAAACACTATCAGAGATAGTAAACATTACCTATTCTGCTTTGCAGATAAGAAAACAAACCTCATACATACTCAGGGGAAAAGCCAAGATTTGAATTGCCAGAGACAAAGCCCCTGATCCCAATCATCGTGCTCCTCACTGCCTCCACTTGACAGAGCAATAGTTTAAGACATTACTTTAGAGCAATAATTTAGGATATCAGATTCAGGGACTATTTCAAACAGATTTATTGCCCACCAGAATTAAGTTCCTCAAAACCTTGGAACATAATTTCAGATTTTTTTTGTTTTCTCTTATGATGCTCTGCATGAGATTGGGAGTAACTAATTCCCCTGAATAGCAATGTCTCTAATCCAGTTTTTCAGGTGCCATGAGGCACAGTGGTCCACATGGAAGCTGTACTTCTTTTGATAGCCTTGTTAAGCCATCCATGGCAGAAGGAATTTGGTGCCAATACCTTTGTAAATACCACAAGAAGCCTGATGATAGTTAGTTGGTTTCATAAAATAAGTGACTAGAAAATCAGATGAGAGATCATTTATTTCCTTTTGCTACATGGCAAAATGGCTAAGGAAATTTTGCTGTTCAACAAGCTCTTGCTCCTCATGCTACCATCAAGTTAATCATTATCATTAATAATTATAGCTTCTCATAAGGCATTCTGTGATTACAGTGTATTTTTGTTTTGTTTTGTTTTGCTTCAATTTTAAGATTACTGGAAACATGCATGCTATATATCTTATGGCACTCATAATTAATTCCTGTTAAGAGCATACTGAAATTAATCCTCATGCTGTATATTTATATTAGATTGGAAAAATCAGGTACTTTAGTTCATCTGATACATGAAAATAATTTTAAATGCAAATATTGTTATACTCCAATTCAAGCAATGTAATAAAGAGGGAACAATGTCTGATATTATGCTGTGTGAGCCCTCAGCACTGTCCAGCTGCTGTGAAATTGGATACCTTTTAATGCCTTTCTGTAATAATCATACTCTATGAAAGCCATCAATGAGGAAACCACATGCCTACCGTGTAATTTTTGTTGCAGCTTACCTGTGGTCTTTTGTGAAACTCTACACAATGCACAAAGTCTTGGATCTGCTCTGCTTCTCCCAGAAGTTTCAAAAACTGAAAGGAAATAAGCTATTTTAATCTCTAGCTTGGAATGTGCAGTTTAACTCTAGCTCCACGTGTCTCTGGTGGTCACTGCCATTTTGTAATGTTATAAGAGATTTTGTTTTAAAATGCACTGTGGGCTTATATAGCAACTTTATCAGATGAATTATCTTCTGGGGAAATCTTCTGGGACATAAAAAGCAATATACAGCAGACCAATTTTTGGATCAGGTCTGTGCCAGGAAATTTCTCTACATAATCAAGATTCTGCATGTAGGGCTCTTGTCTGCCTACAAAAATATATTAGAAGATAATTTGGATTCACTAATGTTTACATTCTTTACAAATTTCATACCTATGCATAAATTTCCTCCTTTGCTTTACACTTTTTGTACCTGAGCTACATCAAATAACATTATAAATAACTTGCTTTTTTTCAAATGAAATTTTGTACCAAAAAACTGATTTCCTTATCCAGCTAATTTTCTTATACTAAAATAATGTATATCACAGTATACATAAATAAAAAATACCCAAATGGTATTTAAAAGGAAAAAAAAAACTAGTTTGTAGATTTTCTTATTTGGGAAAGGGTCCCTGAAGAGCCACCACAAATGTGGTCCTGATTCTAGAAGATTAGTGCCTCTGTGGCAACGCCAGGTGTTGTGTTATACACATTCCTTTTCCTATTTGTGTTCCATTTGGAAAAGCAACTTTATGGTGGTGAAAGTGAAGCCCTTTAGTGAAAGCAATAAAAACAATGCTTCCCAAGGCTGTAAAAATAAGTAACTAGCGAGGTGAAAAGTGAAAAGCTGATGGTAGAAAAGCAAGAAAAGGAATGATACCATCCATACCCCTAACTCTTGGTGCCCTGGAACAGACCCCCAAAGCTCTTCTTTTCCATCCAGTAAGTCTGCCTTTCTACACACAGTGGCTCCATGAACCTTCCCAGAGCTTCCTTCTTCCTGGCAGAGTTGATTCTTCACTACATTAGGAATGTCCATGGGAAATCCCTCTATGTGGTACACTCCACTGTTTGATACAATTACCAAGTCAAATGTTAGGTACTAGTGGTCTTACGTGGGCAACAGGCTCTGTCTTCTGAGACTAAGGAATAATGATAGCTAAGATAAGTTAAAGGCAACCATTAGAGTCAGCAGAAAATTGACTTTGTGCAACAGAGATTATCAAGTTCCCCAGTCTACTTCCACATGCTGAAAAGACCTACAGGTTCAAGGAAGGAGGTACTCAGGCTGATCCAACAAAAAATCTTTGCATGCTAACCTGAATCTGTATCATTTCTAGATTTATCTCTAAACCTTCATGGCATCAAGGTAAAAACAAAGAATTTGCACTCAGACTGAGTTCAAATCACAGTCCAATTTCTTTAAAACTCTCAACAACATATTCTGAACAGCTCTGAGCTGTAGTTTCCACCTTTAGGTAAGAGACAGATAACACCCACCTCAGCAGCTTGTTGTGCAGATTAAATAAGATAATATGTACATAATTACTAGTGCAAGACTTTAACCCAGGGGCTTAAAAATACTCCTATTTAATTAGTCTAAAACTGTTCAAAAAATGTAACAACAACAGCTGTTATAACCATAGTAGATATGGTAAGAAGTAAGAAAAATAAACAGCAACCTTCTTTTTTTTCCAGTACTAGGGACTGAACTCAGACCTTATGCTGGCTAGGCAAGTGCACTATCACTGAGCTATATCCCCAATCCTATAGCAGGCTTTTATTGAATGCTTAATAAGCTAGACACTGTGCTTACACACACACACACACACACACACACACACACACACAGTATTTCTAAATCTCATGAAAATTCCACAACATGGATGCAATTTAACAGAAACTGATCCCTGGTAAGTGGTACAACAGAAAGGAGAAACCAGAACAGGTTAAGGAGATTCCATCCATTATTTTGAGTAAGAATTCTATCAAATTAACCTGTAATTTGATTCTGCTCATTTTCACGGTGCTCATTTTCATTATATATCCAAATATGATAGTTTCCTCTTGTTTATGGAACATTATATAAAACCTAAAACTAAGAGAGACCTTTGAGGCCCAAGTAAATCCATGCAAACCTACCCCAGAAGGTCCCATGAAGCTGGGCTGACAGTGACCCAGGGTCTAAAACCACCCATTCACAAAACTCAAAATCACAATTAAGAACCAAAGCCTATGCTACACCACCTGTAATGACACTAATTAAAGAAAGTAGAGGGAAAGCAGATAAGTATTTCATCAGGAATTAATGTTGAGTCCAAACACCAACTGAAATTACAGTCAGTGCCTCAGAACTGTTATACCAGGACAAGATCCTTCCTCTACTTCTTTATCTGTTAAACTGGACCCTACAATTTGATACAAGATAACCTCTAGGGCCACCACACATATACAGATGAGATGTTCATTTGCTGGGGAAACCCTGTGTCAAAGCACATCAAGGGATCTCAACCTTTCCAGATGTTTCTCCATGCTGTTTGCAGCACCTGATGCAGATCTTTTTCTGCCTCTCAGAAACTATATTCAAAACACTGGAGCACAGGAAGAACCGCTCCAGAGAGAAGTTTCCACACTGTCACTCTCTACATGTATCACATTGGAAATCTAGTAGCTAACTGGAAAGGAACAAGGAAAGGGCCTAAACCAGAATGTAAGCAAGTAAAATAAATTGGTTTTTCAAGATTATCTATTTTGTCAAAGGATTTGAATAACCAGTTCCCTACCACGTTTAATATATGGTTGTGTTTACATAATTAGCACTTTTCAGGAAATACATTTAATGAATAAAGTAAAGAACACCTGCATGTCTCAGATGAGATGTATAAAAAAAGGATCCATTTGGCTGAATTCATACACAATAACTAAGCCTGACATGAGTATATGAAATAACTAATTTTTGACTTAACGATATCATCAACTGAATCAGGATGAGAAACAGAACCGCAAAGTGCCATATGCAAAGTGCTAGGTTTTACTGAAATATCCTTATCCTGAGAAAGTGTTATTTCTATGAGAGCATGTTTTATTTTTAGAATGTCTGGTTCTGACAACATTATCCAGAAATAATTATTCAATAGTGAATGCCAAGAAACTCAAGTACAAAAACGATAAGAAATATTTTAAGCTACCTTTCCCAGAAATACAATCTGTTTCTCAATTGATAGAAATTCATCATAAGCAACTGCTTGTATCATAGTTCTTCAGAAATTCATCAAAAGTCACCATACCAAATTACCATTTAATCACTGGATCAAGGAAATAATTCATCCAGCTACCTACACTTATAAATACCTTACAAATCTTTGATGCACTATGCCATACCACTTTCAAAATCCATCCAATGTATCAACAACCTTAATTCTTTATTTAAAAAAAATTACTTTCATTATGAATGTATACAAGCTCAACAAGAATCACATTATTTTAATATTCTTACTAGTCCACTACAGTTACACATAATAGTGGGGTTCATTTTGACATAATCATACATGTGTGCAATATAATTTGCTCCTATTCAATCCCCAGTACTTCCTTTCTTCCTTACCTCCTTTCTTCTTCTGTTCCCCTTCTCCTACTCTACAAGTTTTCTATGTAACTTACTGTTTTGTTTAATTGGAGCTTTATAGATAAACAAAGGTGGAATTCACTGTGGTATATCCATATATGTACATAGCATAATTTGGCAATTTCATTCCACAGTTCCTTCCTTTTCCAGTCCCTCCTTCCTCCCCCTCAATCCCTTTCTCTGATCCACCCATCTCCCTTCTATTTTCATATGATCCCCTTTTGGTTTTCTTCATTTTGCTCTAGCTTCTGCATAAGAGAGAAAACACCTGACCCTTGAATTTCTGAGTCTCACTTATTTCACTTAGCATGATAAAGAAATACAGCTTAAAAAAATAATATAAATTCCTCAGTATAGTCATTACAAAGAAATAGAAAAATGATAGGCATTTCTCAAAAAAAGAAACAAATGAAAAGAATTATTTTTGCAAAGATCAATTTTGAAACAATACAGAGAGAAATGGGGTCTTTTAAAATGCAGGATGTGGCAGTCCCAGTCCTAACTAGTTGCTTCATCTCAGCCTATGTGGATTTCAAATCCCACATCCACAAAGTGGAAAAAGCTGCATGGGACCTTCTGGGGTAGATTTGCATGGATTTACTTGGGCCTCAAAAGTCTCTCTTATTTTTAGGTTTTATATAATGTTCCATAAACAAGAGGAAACAAGAGCACAATCTCTATCTACTTCATAGATGTTTTGTATAGAGAGGATGGGATAATTTACAATACACATTAAAGTGTGTAGTGTCACCATCAAGGGCATTTTCAAGTATAAGGACAGAAACAGAGAAATGTATTTGGTGGCTGACTCTCCTCACATGACTATTTTCTTCTGCTACTCAAAGCAGAAAGGCCAAAAATCGGTTATTACCTGAAGTAGGACCTGAAGGAAAAGATAAATACCTGGCCCTAATATGTACACTCCTAGGGAAGTTGTCAAATCTCACTAAGCCTTCCTTCTTCACATCTGGGGAGGGAGGGAGCAGCTTACTTGCCTCCACCTCCCCAGATGTGGAAGTAGTTTTAGGAGTGTTGTCTGACTCCACTCTTTCATATGTAAAGTTGGTTTTGAGGATGCTATATTTAAAGCCTGTAGCCTAACATTTATCATAATAATTTATTCACCAATACCCTGTTCTAACTGCTGCTTATATTCTGAGTGTATAGGCTAATATAAGAAGACACGTGATAAACAGAATGAATGAGTAAAACTGGATAGTGACTGTGCCAGCTTCATAGCATGTGACCTAGGCAAACACACAGAGCCTCAAGCTCAGAAGTCCTCCTGCTTGGTTTAATAGCTTGTTGTCCCCATCTTGAAATCCTTAATAGTTTTTGAACAAAGGGCCTAACATTTTCATTCCTTGGATGATGGTAGATGCTATGTAGAAAAATGAAACGACAAAGGGGTTAGAGATGTGTGCTAAGAGGTGAGTGGAGTAGCTGTCAGGGCCTCCACATGACATTGTGCATTTTGGCAGTACACAAAGGTGCCCAGATGAGGCAGGCAGTCTAGGCCGAAAATTGCCTAGAGGAAGGTCTCATTTTTTGCACAAAAGTGGCTTCAGGTAGCTCTCCAGACAGTTTTCTCTAGAGATGCTAATCACATGATTTAAAACCTTGGATTAAAACCTCCCTCAGGTACTCTTAGATGCAATAGCCCAACAGCCTGTGTGCTTGTCCAGCCACAAAACACAGACTCAGTCCCCAGAGCGAGCAACATTTTCTCGTTTACACAGAGGTTCCAGTGAAGCAATGGGCTGAGACTGTTGGTTAGAGAATGCTTCCTTGGGAGGGTAGCACTTGAGTAAAAGTCAGAAGAGGTGAGCAAGTAAGCAGTACTGGGTGAGGAAGCAGGAGGTAAGCTGAGGGATATAGGCCTCCTGTAGAAGCCTTGATACAGGAGCCCATTTGTGTTTCTAGAAGAGAACAGAGGTCAATAAACCCAGAAAAGGGGAAGCGATCAGGTCAGAAAGACAAGTAGAACTGAGCCCATTATCAGAGCTTTGGTTTTCATTCACACCAGGCAAGCAAGTAGAAGTACACACAAAGTCTCATGTTACAGATGTGGGGTTGAGAATAGATCAAGAGTATCAACAGTGAAGTTAAGAAATGAGAATGGCCAGGTGTAGTGTCACATGCCTGTAATCCTAGTGGCTAAGGAGGCTGAGACAGGAGGATCGCAAGTTCAAAGCCAGCCTCAGCAATGGGGAGGCACTAAGCAGCTCAGTGAGACCCTGTATCTAAATAAAATACAAAATAGGGCTGGGGATGTGGCTCAGTGGTTGAGTGTCCCTGAGTTCAATCCCTGGTACACCCCCCCCCCCAAAAAAAAGAAAAGAAATGAGAGTGGGCCAGGCATGGTGGTGGAGCATGCCTGAGGCAGTGGTGGGAGGCTGAGGCAGGAGGATCTCAAGTTTGAAGCCACCCTCAGCCTAACAAGGACCTAAGCAAGTTGGCAAGACCTGTCTCAAAATTTTAAAAAATAATAAAAACAAAATGAATGGGTTGGGGATGTGATTCAGTGGTAAAGCACCCCTGGATTCAATCCCTAGTACAAAAGAGAGAAAAAACAAAAGAGGAGGGAGAGAGAAAAAGAGAGAGAAAGAGGAAGGAAGAAGGAAGGAAGGAAGGAAGGAAGGAAGGAAGGAAGGAAGGAAGGAAAGAAGGAAGAAGGAAGGAAAGAAGGAAGGAAGGAAGGAAGGAAGGAAGGAAGGAAGGAAGGAAGGAAGGAAGGAAGGAAGGGAGGGAGGGAGAGAGGGAGGGAGGGAGGCAGGGAGGGAAGGAGGGAGGCAGGGAAGGAGGAAGAAAATAAATAATGGCTCAGACCAGGACAGTAAGAGAAAAGAAGTAATGAGAAGTAGTTAGCTTAGAATGAAAACTTAAAATATGGCTTATATGAGTGAAAAATAATTTTATTTTAATAAAACTTAAATGTAATTTCATTTAATTATAATTAATTTTATTTTAAAATATATCTGATACGGCTATTTTTAAACTTTTCATGTTTTGAGCAAAATGGGTATATAAATCACTCCCTTTTTTTGTTTTTCTTTTTAACTTTTGGGTTTCTGTTCTGTTCTTTTGGGCAGCACCAGGGATTGAACCCAGGGCCTCACACATTCTAAGAAAGTGCTTTTACAACCGAGCCATATCCCCAGCCCCTTTTACTTTATTTTGAGACAGGGTCTCACCAAGTTACCCAAGCTGGTCTCAAACTGGCAATCCTCCTGCCTCTGCCTCCCAGGTATCTTGGATTACAGGCGTGTACCACTGCACCTGGCAAATCTATTTTTAACTATAATTGTATGATATGTAAATAAAGATTGAGCATTTCAGATGAAAATTTAGAGTATGAACTGGATAAGCTTCAACTGGAAACTGCCACTGAATTTTGAAGATTCAGTACCAGAAAAAAGTACTTAAAAACATGATTAATAATTTTTACATTGATCACATGTTCAGATGGTCATACCACTTGGTTACACTTTCTTTCCATTGTAAAGTTAGAAAATCCTACATCAAGCCATCATAAATCAGGGACTGTCAGCATATTAAGTATGTTGTGCAAATAAAATGTATCATTAAAATTAATTTTGACTATTTTTTACTTTTTAATATAGCTACTAGAAATTTCATTTGAGATTTCATAGGTTTCTTTTTTTATTTGTTCTAATTACTTATACATGACAGTAGAATGCATTCTGACACATCATACATAAATGGAGTATAACTTATGATTCTTCTGGTTGTACATGATGTGGAAATTATACCAGTCATGTAGTCTATATGCACGTAGGATAATAATGTCCAATTCAGTCTACTATCCTTCCTACCAAAAAATTAAATTATGCACTGGATCACATTATATTTTATCAGACAGTCTTGGTCTAATGGATTAATGGGGAGACAAAATTAGGTTTTACCAAAATTAAGAACTTTGTTGTCTGTTTCATCACAAATTTCTCCACAACAACTGAAAAATCAGAATGTACTAGGGACCACATGATGTTTCCTCTCTGGAAATTTGCAGGTATTCTTCCCATTCAGTCTGCTTGCTGGAAAGCCCTACCTTAGTTCACTAAGATAATTTCCATCCATCCTTTCAAATTTCTACTCCAACATTATGTGCTCCAAGTCAAGTCTCTGAAAGCTGAAAGTCAAGGTGCTCTCACCTCCTTGGTATATAAGTGCCTGTTTATGTGAGAAGCAACACTGACAAAAGCTGTGTCACAGGTAACAGAAGTACATGGAAGTGCTACCTGCCTTATCTCCAAAAGCCTAAGTTTGTACAAATAAGTTCGAACACAGGAAAGGGACTATAATATGTGTTTTAGAGGATCAAGCAATATTTAAATGCCTAATGTCTTCCATGGTTACTAAAAGCTAAGCTCTGTGAATGGTCAAAACTGGTCACAGGAAAAAAGGAGGCCCACCTTAAACATGCACTGATATTGCCTCTGCTTGAGCATCTTGAAGACAAGGAGGTCCCAAACTTCAAAGTATCTGCTGCCGTCTGCCTGCTCAAATTTATCCCAGATGTTAGAAATAAAAAGTATCTCAGCAATTATTCACTTCACTGGTTTTACACAGAAAGACACTGAGACCCAGAAAACTTAAGCATCTTGCCCAAGGTCACATAATCAGTATTAACCATAGTCATGTCCAATCTGCCTTCTGCCAAACAGTAGAAGCCAGTCTTTTAATCTTTAGAATTACATTCAGTCATGTCACCGCTGTCTCATTTTGGTCATTTATCACCTCGCCACTCCTAAACAGTCTTTTAACACGTCTACTTCAAATATGCTACAAGCTTAGGATCCTGATTATATAATTACTATCATACTTTCAAAGTGCCAGAATTGTGAATAAAAGCATCCCTCTGCCAACTAATCACTGTGTGCACCTATTTCAGAAATTAAGTGGTCTTAATTGTTAAGGCTTCAGTCTGAAGTTTCTGTAAGCTGCATTATTCACCTCATTTTTAAAAGTTAAATACAGCCTTAGTAAAATATACTTGAGAAAAATGCAAAGCATTGTAATTACCAAAGATAGTCAAACCCAGAGTGGCAATTTGACTTGTTCCTGGTGTTACTTGTGTTAAGTAGGGAAGAAAATGGATTGCCAAGGAAAATAATTCCCTTTTATACTCCAAACCCACACACTTTTCCACTTTTTTGTTTTTCGTATGGACACGTGTCTGGTCCCAAGCGTTTGTAAATGCTATCATTTATTTAGATGATGATTGACAAGAAGGTAGACAGATGGAGTCAAAACAGATAGGTATATTGCCCATTTTCCATCACACACTCTCCCATGTAAAAATGTCCAACCTGTCAATATTTCAGGGTTTTCATTATATTATTATCTCTCTATTATATAATGATGAAGTTAGAGATTTTCAATTTAAAAATAGGATTAAAAGTAAATAATTAAATACTGAAGGTTTATATCAATTTCCCCATCCTCAGTTCATGTTACATATTCCTTGTTCTTTTGATCAAGTTTTATATTTTAAGTGAAGTTTATTCTTCCATAAACTTCCAATAATTAAATACTTACATTTCTAGGATTGATACACTAAATTTCAAGAACTGATAAAGATTAGTCCATTGGAAACAAAGGCTTTCAGTAACACAATACAGTATTACATTTTTTACTATTTACAGAAAAGAAAGAAGCAATTGATGTTTTGATCCCCTTAGATATAAACCATCATCTTCCAATTTGCTATTAAAAATTCTTTTTGTTGCCTTAAAATTTGCCCATCTAGAGCTATAGAAAATTTATGAGATAAATTGGAGTTTAAGAGAGGAAGCATTTGTATGTCTAAGAGTCAGACATTTGCTATGATCAAGTATGTGATCATATATATATGACTGTATGTTTGGTCATATTAAGAGTCAAGTACCTGGTTTTGCACTCAGGGTAAAACTTTTTAGATCATTTCTCCTCTTTTACATTTTATACAAATAGAAAGACGTACTGTGATAACAGACCCCAGAATCAAGACCAATTTTTAAAGATGCCATCTTATTCTGTCTGAGCATAAGGCCATGTCTTTCGGGAATAACTTGACTTATGAGCACATGAATTTGGAGACAGTGGTTCCTGTGATGGCATCTTCTAGAGCTATTTGATGTATGAATCTATTCACTATGTTCATTTAATTAATGATCCATGCCTTAACTTCCCCTTGGTTGGATATTTAAATATTAATAGTACATGGCTTCTAATTTCAGGAACTTCACAGTATTTCACGAGAGGAATGAAACAGGAACATGAACAAATAATAATTAAGAAAGAATATATATGGTTTTTTTAAATATTTTTTTAGTTGCTGATGGATCTTTATTTTATTCATTTATTATTTATATGTGGTGCTGAGGTTCAAACCCAGTGCCTCACACATGCTAGGCAAGCGCTCTACCACTGAGCCACGGCCCCAGCCCGAATATATATGATTTTATGAAAGGTACAAAGAAATTATTTTAGGAGGGAAAAAACACACCTGATGAAGGAGATGAGAAAAGACTTCATGAAGGATAATAAGAACTGTGACAAGTGGAAGTAGTGGTGGGAGAAGGATTTCTGTGCTAAAGACACAATATAAACAAAGGCAAAGAAAAACTGCACATGTCAGAAGAACTGAGCATACTGGAAAGGGGGACCTGGGGGAGAAGACTGGCAGTGCTGAGAGGCTACTGCAAGGCAAGACCAATGTTTAGCTAGATTTTCACCTTATTTAGTAGTCAATAAGAAGTCAGACAAATTTGCCCACTGCAAAACTGTAAAGTGTCTCTCCTCTTCATGTTTATTATTTTCTATATGAGCAATAAGACTCTTCTTGAGAAGCAATAAAGTTTTAGCCAGTCTGTCATCCTAAGAACCCATCACCTCCATCTGAGAGCTCTATGCAAAGACACTGTTCGCACTTTCCAAAGACAACATTGTCACTCCCCTAGAGAGGGAAAAACATAATTTGTATTATCATCGTCCAGCTAGTCTGTATATTTGAGGTAATTATTTCAGTTAGGTTATAAATCTTTGTAATAAGAAGTTAAATAGAAAAAGATACTAATCCACTGCAAAATAGTTACAAGTCAGCACTGGCTTTCAACTCAAAAAAAGACGTAATTTCTGTAAAGCTACATTGTAGGATAAGAACAAATGCAGATATGATTAAGCTTTTCTGAGAAACTAATAACTACTGCCAATCACTGAGAAATTCACATTTCTTACCACCTTTATTATCATTTACATGCTACATTTTTGTGGGATTTTAGCCTATACAAAAAAATTATGTGTGATTATTAACCATTGGCTTCAGAAGCAAGGAAGATACTTGCTAATAACACACAGGACAAGACAGCTTCATGATTTCTGAACACCTGAGAGAGCCTGCCTCAGTATCTTTCTCACCAAAACACCAGGACTGGCTGAAGAAACTCAGGACCACAGAAAGTCACATGTCACATTGACACAGAGGACACAGCAAAGTGGGACAAAATCAGACTATGAGAGAGAACACTACACTGATAACAAGCATATTAGAAGACATACTTTCTTTTAAAAAATTCCATCATTATTTGAAGTTGTTTAAAAATGAGTTCAGAGAAGACACTGAAGTTAAAATATAGACTTAAAACAACTTCAGAGCTATTAAGAGGAACTAATAAAGGTAGTTTTTAAAATAAAAAAACCAAAGATTTTAGAGTTTATTTTTTGAAGAAATAAATAGCGTTTGGAGTCTGTAATATACAAATTTAAGTTCAAGTTAACTGTCTAGAAACAAGAATATCTTATTCATATAGCATGGATGTGGACATCCCCAATCAATATTTTTCATATATGTATAAAGCTCCTAGTTTTAAAAAACACGCACCGTTAGGTATTATTGCTGAGAGATACATTGGTAGAATGGACCTGCACTGCAAGACAACATGACCTTAGTATATAAGGTGGACAGAGCAGGGAGTCAGCATTCTTTATGGAACTTTATCCAAATGGTGCTTAATGCTATTTCTGTAAGTTTTCTATTAGTTTTAAATGCAATCTCCATTTGGTACAAAAAGGGGAACTCACGTACATGAATAATACTAAGAAACTTCATTGTTAGAAACTCGAACAGACCAAAGAAAATCTCTAGCAATTACATACCACACAGATATTTTGAGTTCAGGATTTTTTTCACATAGCAAGCTCTATTTCAGGGTTCATTGACCTACACAAAATCATTACACCACAAAAAAGGTTTATTAACCTTATGTCTTCATTTATTTTATAACTTTTAGAAGCTTACCAGGTATCAAGGTAATGTAATGCTTCCTGAATACTCACATATCACCGTCACAGAAAAGAATATGTTGAGGGTCTTTATATGTTAGACTACAGTATTTGGAAATATTGTTACTTTTGCTAAAATCAGTGTTTCTTGCATTTGATATATTATTTTAGAAGTAAAATCATATGTGGATTATAAACTTACTAACTGATATTCATTTCTTAATTCGAAAAAGATGTTACCATATCTGGGGGTGGCACACAATGTTTACTATATAGTTTAAATGGAATATTAGAGCGTGATATTATCCTATATTTACCATCATACAATAGAAGTTTCCAGAAAAATTAAGTTTAATCAAAATGTGGTGTACCAAATTAATTTTAAATATTCAAACTATGTAAAAATCTCATAGTCAAGAGGAGAAGTTAAGTTTTTCTGAAAGGAATTATGGAATTGGAAATCCATGGATCTCAGAAATTTCTTCATTTAGAATGGTATATGGTTCATCACATCAGAGTGGTAGATAGAAAAATTATGAATTAAGCACACATATGACATTATACCAGTTTTCCTGGTGCCAGGAAGCTCTTCTGTTGTTCCAAATTTCATGACATGATTTCAGTAAGCTTAAAATTTATTAACCTCAATAATCCATGCAAAATTTTAAGCTTCATCTCAATTGCAATTTCTCTATAAGAGTATGAGGTTTAAGTGGGAGACAACATATAAATGAATAACAGTGATCAAAAAGGTAGGTTCTATTAGCCTACTTATTTTTGAATGTTAGATCTTTTAAAAATGTTTGTTCCATATTTGCTAAGAATTTTCAGGTACCCTACACTAAAATTGAAAGAGTCCATTTTACTATATTTTGATTCAGTGATTTTTTTTTTCGGTACTAGGGATTAAACCCAGGAGTGCTTAACCACTGAACCACATCCCCAGCCCTATTTATTTTTTATTTTAATAGAGAGTCTCCTAAGTTTCTTAGGGCCTCCCTAATTTGCTAAGGCTGGCTTTGAATTTGTGATCCTCCTGCTTCAGCCTCCTGAGCCTCTAGAATTATAGGTGTACACCACCATGCATGGCATAGTAGATTCATTCTTAAGCAATATATTCCTTCATTGGTTTATACATGTTAATTTTCGCACACCAATACTTCTTAAATTGAGATAAATACATAATCCTTATCTTTTGTAGATGGATAAAGAATTTCACTAACAAAGTAAAATGAAACATCTCAATTAAAGTCATGTTTCTTCCCCTTCTAATCTTTCTCAAAATCTAAAAAGAGAGAAAACACAAGGTCATATTCATTTGATGAGGTTTTTTTCCCTTGAAACCTTAATTTTCCTAATAATTAAATGGCTACAAAATGACTACATTTTCAATATACAAAATAACATCTGAAAATGTAGTTGAGTTTGTTGCTTTGGGTTTTCTTTTTGGTCTTTGTTTTTTTGTTAAGAATTTCAAGTTTTGTTTTCACAGAAAATTAGATGATAGTCATCTTTTTGTTTTTAGGTTTCTTTTGGTTGTTTTGTTTTGTTTTTGGTTTAAGGGTAGTAGAATTTTGTTGTTTTTTTTTAACCAAAAAAAAAAAAAAAACAGGTGTGACAATCATTTCCTCCTGCAACTGTATTAGCACATTTAATTGCTTAGTTCACAGGCAGACATCTCAATTCTTTTACCAGCAGATGGTAAAAGTGATTTTTAAAAAGGAGTAAGGATTTTTCAAGAACCATTTCAGAGCAGTATGAGATCTGCTTTCTCCTCAATGGGTGTGTCGGCCTCTGATGAACACCAAGAAGTCACAGAACAGCATCTACAGTGCATTTGCCTTTAATTACTTGACAGTTATCCAGATTTTGTGAAATTACTCTCACATTATCTAACAAAGCATTATGTGCTTGCAGTAACTTTCTTCAAATCACTTTATAGCCATTTGCTAATTAAAACTTCACAATACTTCTACAAAATACGTAGGTAGAAAGTTTTACAAGCTTCATTTTACTGAGTTCCCAGGTATATCACTGAGAGAGTGAAATGGAAGTGAAATGCAAGCCCTGAACTCACAAAGATTTATCTTCCTTGTCAACATTTGCTCCTCAAATAGAAATGATCAGCTTTCGAATAAAGAGATCTTTGATGTCACAGCTAAAGGTAGGTGATTCTCTATTTTCTATTCTTTTCTTCTTCTTAGCTAATAAAACCCTAATTCTGTCCATAGCAACTATTGTTAAAGAAAAAATTACTCTTATACTTGTTAACACAGTAGGGAAGATTTTATTCATGGCTACTGCAATATGGGAGACAGATCTAGTTAACTCCAAAGACAGCTGGGAATGTACAGCCAATGAACAGCGCGAGAAGGTCAATAAGAGGAGGCAACAAGAGTAAGAAAGCTCTTAGTAAATCAACCTAAACAGGCTTCTTGCTAAAGGCGAAAGTCTTATATATTAATGATTGGCGATAAAGAATGTGATCAGCTATCAAAGGCGATGATAACTAATTTCTTTACTAATACTGGCCAGGCAGGCCAAAGACCAGTCAAAGTCAAAGCCTAGTTGAAAAGAGGGCTCAGAAGAGCCTAATTAACTGAAATTTGGTCAAGAAGAAATTCTTTACCACTACATACCCTACTTAAAGTTTGTCTTCCTTATAGATGGGTGTGGCATGTTGCATGGTTCACGGTTTGGGGGAAATTTTCACTTTTATGACAAACACTGCCTCTTTCCCTCATTTCCCTACTTGATGAAATGCATCCCTATTGTGACCACAGGATTAAAGCCACATGCAAAGTATGACGAAAAAGAAAGGAGTCATCTAGTATACTGATGAAAATGGGAGCTGCTGAGGCAACACCAGGATGCTACCTCCAGACTTTTTGTTATGTGGGAAAATTTAAGCCTCCATTGTTGAGTTTTCTGAATTTCACAGCAAAAAGCAATCTTTCCTGACATGTTTGGCAAACATGATTCCCTTATTATGATTATATTTGGTCAGAGAAATCAAATTTAGAAGATAATTCTAGAAATACTAACTCTTAAAAATGAGTCCTAGAAATTTCTTTCTTCCGTATTCATACAATGCTTGTTTGAAAACAGTCCACCCAGAGGAGAAATATGGGCCATGGAATATAAGGAACTGGTATCTATTTTTTTAAACTTATCATAAGTTAATACAATCCATGAGTAAAAATAGACTTCTCGGTTAAGTACATTGAAAGTAATCTATCATTAAAACAAAATTACAGAGCTGGGTACATGTCTGTAATCCAGTGACTAGGAATGCTGAGGCAGGAAAATTACAAATTCAAGGGCAACCTCAGAATTTAGCAAGGCCCTAAGCAATTTAGTGAGATCTTGTCTCAAAAACTAGAAGGTGTTTTGTTCAGCTTTTTGTTGTTGTTGTTTCTGCTGCAACCAGGAGACCAGTAAAGAACAACTAAAAAAGGAAAAGTTTATTTGGGACACATGGTTTCAGAGGTCTCAGTCCATAAACAGCCAATTCCACTGCTTTGCACCCAAGATGAGGCAGAACATCACAGCAGAAGGGTGTGACAAAGGAAAGAAAGCTCCCCTCACCAGACAAAATATAAACTCCAAAGTCACACCCTTGGTGACTCACCTGCTCCACACACACCTTACCTGCCTACTGTTACCACCCAGTTAATCCCTATCAAGGAATTAATGCACTGATTAGATTATCTCATAACCCAATATTTTACTTCTGAAATTTCTTGCATTGTCTCACACATGAGCTTTTGGGGGACACCTCATATCTAAATCATAACAAAAGGGCTGGGGATATGGCTCAGTGGTAAAGCACCCCTGGGTTCAATCACCAGTACCAAAAAAAAAAAAGAAAAGAAAAATAGAGAGTCTTCTGAATAATCACAAGTATTTTAACTCTCCAGTTCTGAAGCTGAACCTGTCCACCTGGGCAGCAGAGCACAAGGATATGTAGAACGGCTTACAGGAGCAGAGCTATCAGGGTGTCTGGCCATGTGACCTCCTCCATTACCCCAGTATTCCCAGCAAATAGCGTTACATTCTACATGTGTTATTAGATGAAAAACAAGGGGCAGCTCTGCTATAAATGGGAATTCACAACAGTGGCTTAAGTTTTGAGGAGGGTCACATTTGTTTTGTTACAAAAATGCAATACTGAAATTTATGGTGATTTTTTTTGCAAATAAAGGCAAATTCAGTTACCCTTCAATGCCATTTCTCTCCTATTTCAATAACTCCTTTAGTTTTTTAACACTTTTAATGTAAATTATTCATGAGTACATACTTTGGGGAGGGTAGTCTTCTTCCCTCATGTCCCTTTTTACTCAGCCTCCTATTTTCCCTTATTCCTTGCCATCTTCTCCAGCTACCACTTACAAAAGCATCACACTCTCACTTCAATTCTAACATACGTTGGCAACCTGGTGTGTTTCCTTTTGGATTTTCTCATATAATCCTACATAGAACAGAACTAAATGTGTTCAGAAATACATGTGCAGATACATATAGAGAATTTACTTTTCATTGTTTTATTAACTGGGACAAATTATTAAACTTCTTTTTTCTCGCACATTAATACCTCATGGAAATCCAAATTATCCTGCATAACTTTAATATTTATTTTATAATGGTGGCATAACATTCCAAAACATGGAAATACCCTACTGATGAGTGCTATGTTTCTGAGTTTTGACAGGACAAAAGTATCATAATAAATATTTGTTTATAAGTAGATGCATTTGTTTCTATGATATAAATTTCAAGCACTGCAATTCTAAGCTTTTTCAAAGACTTTTGAAAAAAGACTTTCTATCAACAATATATGAATAATTTCTCCCTATATCCCTAACAATAATTTATGCCATTCTAATATTAATTATATACTACTTCTACTTTCTTTTTTTTCATTTTCTTTTTATTTTATTTTATTTTTTTCCAAATTTTAAAATTTTATTATTATTATTATTTTTAGAGGATAAAATTTCATTTCTCTGGTTGTGATATAGAATCACAACATACATGCAGTCATACATAAAGTTAGGGCTATGATGACCATCATATTCCACCACCTTTACTGTCCCCATGCCCCCTCCCCTCTTACACCCCTGTGAACAGAGTTCCTCCACTGTTCCCATGTGCTTCCCCACATTATGGATCAGCATCCAATAGCACAAGAAGTAAAATCAAGAATCAACAAATGGGATGGATTCAAACTAAAAAGCTTCTTCTCAGCAAAAGAAACAATCAATGAAGTGAACAGAGAGCCGACATTCTGGGAACAAATCTTTGCCATACACACATCCAATAGAGCACTTATCTCCAGGATATATAAGGAACTCAAAAAACTTATCACCAAAAAAACTAACAATCCAATCAATAAATGGGCCAAAGAGCTGACCACAAACTTCACAGATGAAGATATACAATCAATCAACAG